>CM040920.1:22210480-22900480 GCA_023029165.1 Gobiocypris rarus
AAAGATATAGTTAAAAAAAAATGTTTTCCAAATATAAAACAGTCTACACCACAACTATAAAAAAAGAAGAGCAATATGACTATGACAGGAAATTCAAGGCCATTATCTATGGAAGCTTTTTTCCGCCACAAAAAAAGAAAAAAGGTAATTGCGGCTTTTTATCTCACTTTTTTTTTCACTTCACTCAGAAAAAAAGTCAGAATTGCATGATATAATCTCTTAATCTTTATATCACACAATTCCAACTTTATATCTCGCAATTCCGACTTTATATCTCGCAATTCTGATTTTATATGACAATTCCGACTTTATTTCTCCCAATTCTAACTTTATATCTCGCAATTCCAACTTTATATCTCACAACTCTGACTTTATATCTCACAACTCTGACTTTATATCTCACAATTCTGACTTTATATCTCACAATTCTGACTCTATATCTCGCAATTCAGACTTTGTTCTAAATTCTGACTTTATATCACGCAATTCTGACTTTATATCTAGCAATTCTGATTTTATATCTAGCAATTCTGATTTTATATCTTGCAATTCTGACTTTATATGTCGCAATTCTGATTTTATATCTCGCAATTCTGACTTTATATTTAGCTATTCTGACTTTATAACACGCAATTCTGACTTTATGGGCCCTATCTTGCACCCAGGGCAATTGACTTTCTACACAGACGCATGTGTCATTCCTATTTTACACCCGCGCAAAGCGCGCTTTTCCCTCCACAGAAGCACGTCCTAAACTAGTGAATGAACTTGCGCTCCTGGGCGGTTCAGCGCAAAAAAAGGAGGCGTGTTCCGGCGCAAACAATCCCTGGTGCTATTTTGCTGTTCCATTAAACAATTACGCCACTGACCAGAAAAAAACTAGTCTAAAGTCAATATCTCACAAATCTGACTTTATATTCCGACATTATATCTCACAATTCTGACTTTATATCTCGCAATTCTGACTTTAAAACACGCAATTCTGACTTTATATCTACAATTCTGACTTTATATCTCGCAATTCTGACTTTAAAACACGCAATTCTGACTTTATATCTCGCAATTCTGACTTTATATCTCACAATTCTGACTTTAAAACACGCAATTCTGACTTTAAAACACGCAATTCTGACTTTATATCTCGCAATTCTGACTTTATATCTCACAATTCTGACTTTATATCTCACAATTCTGACTTTATATCTACAAATTCTGACTTTATATCTACATAATTCTGACTTTATATCTACTTAATTCTGACTTAATATCTCGCAATTCTGACTTTATATCTCACAAATCTGACTTTATATTCCGACATTATATCTCACAATTCTGACTTTATTACTCGCAATTCTGACTTTATAACACGCAATTCTGACTTCATAACATGCAATTCTGACTTTATATCTCGCAATTCTGACTTTATATCTCGCAATTCTGACTTTGTATCTCACAATTCTGACTTTGTATCTCACAATTCCGTCTTTATATTTCGCTATTCCAACTTTGTCTCGCTATTCTGACTTTATATCTCGCAATTCTGACTTTATATCTCGCAATTCTGACTTTATATCTCACAAATCTGACTTTATATTCCGACATTATATCTCACAATTCTGACTTTATATCTCGCAATTCTGACTTTATAACACGCAATTCTGACTTCATAACATGCAATTCTGACTTTATATCTCGCAATTCTGACTTTGTATCTCACAATTCTGACTTTGTATCTCACAATTCCGTCTTTATATTTCGCTATTCCAACTTTGTCTCGCTATTCTGACTTTATATCTCGCAATTCTGACTTTATATCTCGCAATTCTGACTTTATATTCCGACATTATATCTCACAATTCTGACTTTATATCTCGCAATTCTGACTTTATATCTCACAAATCTGACTTTATATTCCGACATTATATCTCACAATTCTGACTTTATATCTCGCAATTCTGACTTTATATTCCGACATTATATCTCACAATTCTGACTTTATATTTCGCAATTCTGACTTTATATCTCACAAATCTGACTTTATATCTCACAAATCTGACTTTATATCTCGCAATTCCAACTTTATATCTCGCAATTCTGACTTTATAACATGCAATTCTGACTTTATATCTGACAGTTCTGATTTTATATCTCGCAATTCTGACTTTATATCTCACAAATCTGACTTTATATCTCGCAATTCCAACTTTATATCTCGCAATTCCAACTTTATATCTCGCAATTCTGACTTTATATCTGACAATTCTGACTTTATATCTCGCAATTCTGACTTTATATCTGACAATTCTGACTTTATATCTGACAATTCTGACTTTATATCTGACAGTTCTGACTTTATATCTCACAAATCTGACTTTATATCTCGCAATTCTGACTTTATATCTCACAATTCTGACTTTATATCTCGCAATCCTGACTTTATATCTCGCAATCCTGACTTTATATCTCACAAATCTCACTTTATATCTTACAATTCCGACTTAATATCTCACAATTCCGACTTTATATCTCGCAATTCTGACTTTATATTCCACAAATCTGACTTTATATCACACAATTCTGACTTTATATCTCGCAATCCTGACTTTACATCTCACAAATCTCACTTTATATCTCACAATTCCGACTTAATATCTCACAATGCTGACTTTATATCTCGCAATTCTGACTTTATATCTCGCAATTCTGACTTTATATTCCACAAATCTGACTTTATATCAGGCAATTCTGACTTTATATCAGGCAATTCTGACTTTATATTAGGCAATTCTGACTTTTATGTCTTGCAATTCTGACTTAATATCACGCAATTCGGACTTTATAACACGCATTGTTATGTGTGACTTTATATCACAATTCTGACTTTATATCACACAATTCTGACTTTCATTATTATCACATGCTTCAATATACATTTTAGCTGCTTTATTCAAGGACAATATTTATTATTTTATTTATTAGCATAACAGTGACTTGTCGAGCCTTTTCCCCAACTGTATTGAATAGCAGTCCTTGGAATTATATTCCATTATTGAACGTGTCTGCAAATTCACAAATCCACAAAAAGTAGAGTCAGCAAAACCACATACATTATTATTAATACCCTTTATGGGACATTATTGATTGTTACTGTACATTATTATGCAATCGGTATGCAGGACATATCCATAGCTTTTGTTTGTGTCTGTAGATTTCACCCAGCACAACCTTTAAAGAAAATCGCAGCCATTTGAAGCTTAACAGAATCTATTTGCATTTAATTTGGCCACAAACACCTAGGAAATTACTGTACTCAATGCCAGACACATTAATCTTCTGATCGTATGCATGCCAATTCTCCGACGTGAAGTAAAGGTTCAAAGCAACCCTTTCCTTGTCTGAGGCTCATTAAACTTTAGGAACTGCACTCTTCTTCTACTTTCTCTTAACCTTATCTTCTCTATTCTTTCTCTTGCTCCCTTTTCTCTCGTCAAACTCTTATTGCATGACCTTAAAAGCCAGCGTTCAAAGACTTCAAAGCAGATGATGAATTCCAGAACACTTCACCAAGCAGAGCTCATCAGCATTGTCTGAGAATGTCCTTCAGATTTTATTTTTCTATGTGCGCAAAGAAGAGACATTTAGTATTAACGGTACACGGCTACATTTACTCTCTTCTGAATCGTTTCTTATTCTGTTGAAACATGCTTACGATGGATAAGCGAGTTAATTGGCTACATCAGCTTCTGTAAATCCATCAGTAGGGTCGGGCTAGAGTGTTGGTGATAAGTAGGGGTAGGGCATCGCTTCTTGTGCTCTGACATTGATCACCTTCCTATGTTTAAATAAGGCCTGTATATGATACAGATGTGTGGGAGTGCCAGACATGCAAGTTTTACACCAAATTAATTTTCAATGCAACATTTTAATCTTTGATAATTAGGTTGCAGGATTAGCATAATGATGTGGCGGGAATAACCATTTTACATCTAAATTTAGTCACTCCAATCAAGTCGGCCTTGCTTTCCACACACCCTAAACTAAAGATGTTTGTCATGAACTGCGCATACTTTTGAAAATCCAGCGTTTAGTTGATCCTGGTAAGCGCTAATTGTCACATTTGTAAAAATGACGGCGCTCTTCTGCCACGAGGGAGTTTGGCGTCACGGCGTTTGTTTCCAGGCATACCGCTAAAGAACGCAAAACACACATCTCGTGGACATCCTGTAGAATTCAACCAATCAGATGGCGACTTTGAAACTCCAGATGTGTTTCCAGAAAAATGTGCCATATGCATCAAACGTTCAGGCAACGCCACATCTGAGGCTGAGAATAACAATAATGTACTAAAAACATAAAAGTTGTTCCTTTTGCGGTTTTCAAGGATCCGCAAAAACGACTAAAAACACTGTATTATGCATGCCAGGCCAGTAGTTGGCGATGGCAATTTTTTTATAGTTTACATTGAGATGATAACGGTATCAATTTCAAAAACTAAGTTTCATTCGGCCAAAGCGGTGTTGTCATATGAATGAATGAATCAAAATTATGTTGTGTAAACGGCCCCAAAGTGAACCAGAAAAAGCTCTGGTGCTCCTTCAACAGATAGATAGATAGATAGATAGATAGATAGATAGATAGATAGATAGATAGATAGATAGATAGATAGATAGATAGATAGATAGATAGATAGATAGATAGATAGATAGATAGATAGATAGATAGATAGATAGATAGATAGATAGATAGATAGATAGATAGATAGAAAGCTGAAGCACAGTCAGAAATACAAGTAAAAAAGAAGCAGAGAGCAAATTTGAATCGAAGAGTAATAATAGCCCATCTACTGTTCATCTGATGGAATTCAGCAGTAATCAAGATATCTGCACACACACTCAGTGATGATATTGATCTGCTGCCTGTGGAAAAGCGCTTGCACATGGAAAAGTGGAGGTGAAGGTCACGGGCTGTCCAGAGGCAGTAACTCAGGTTTCACCAGGGATGATGAAGGGATACACAGGCTAGGCTAATGGACAGCCCATCCCTTCATCAAATCACAATGTCCATTTAGGCTATGTGTGCTTTGAAAAATGACTTGGTTTGAAGGCATATTTTGAGTCTGGTCTCTTAGTCAACGGTGCAAAGATTACGAAACACAGGAAAACATAAATAACATTTGAACTCTTATGGTCTGTTTGGGGTCAGAGAGATGACATGTTTAACATTGAAGTAAGCGGTTGATATTAAATTTAGGTATGGTTATACTTATTTATAGTTTTTTATAAATTTACTTTTTCTATTTTTATTTTTATTAATTTTTATTTTCCACAAATTCACCCCAAACAGAAATAGTACTTCTAGAATCAATAGTAATATTTAGGAAAAGTGGATCTCTACTTTGTGGTAAAACAGGATAATAAATTGGGTTTCAGAGGAACTTCATAAAAGAACATAAAGAAAAAAAACAAAAAACTATTTGAAATTGTCATAATGCTTATTTTAACGTGTTGGTGGTCTCTGCAGCTCAAGTTCCTGACAACGATGAGCAGTTTGTTCCTGACTTCCACTCAGAGAACTGTAAGTACAGCATCCCTTTTGATTTACGTCTTAAGCATGAACATTAATGAACTAGAAACCTGAGACGGTGAGAGAAATGACAAAAACAAAAAGATAAAGAAAAGGAAGTAGGCTTGTCCTCCAATTATTTGTCCAAAAACTGACTGATCGACAAACTGCTGGAGGCTGAGGCGTGGAGGTTTTCGGGCGAACAGTCCTGTTCTCATGCTGTGTGTAACAGAAACACTCGATACATAACCTGCTACACTTACACTGACGCATTTGGATGTTCATACTAAAGAGCACCTTCCATTTGCATGTGCCTGAAAGACTCAATTGAGCAGCCAAGGAAGCCGGTAAAGATCATTCATGAGTCAAGCACAAAGATTCCCTTTTTGTGTCCGTCAGAGGTGTAAATGGGAAAGCAAATTCCTGTACCGCGCAACGCAAAGGGCTGCCTTTTCAACGGCTTTCCTCATTTTGTTGTGTCTCCTGTCAATGGCGTGCCGGGCTTTGTGGTGCGTGCTCTGCAAACACTTCCCCTTGAACCTTTTGTTGAAGCCATTCACAACATATTGGGTTGGGCCTTTATCATGTTAGCAAGTCTGTTATGGTGACATTTATTTTCGAAGGTTGCGAAGTTCATGGTATGAGTCATAGATCTTGTTTTTTTCAGTAACATGAACTGGTCCATGGCTTCCTAAAAGACGTGGGCTAGTCGCAATCCCCAAACTCATGTGTGCAAACAGTGCTAGTACCCCATTCTAGATCTGACATCTAGTGACAGATGCTCCCCATATTGTTCTTGTCTGTTGTGCAACAATGAGGGGGAGGAAGTGGAGATGAACTCTGGGGCAGGAAAGGGTCATGTCTACTTAACCCCATCAGGACATAACCAATCACCAGTGCTCTTTGCCATTGACAGCCTTTCCTAATGCTCACAGAGGAGATGAGAGTTCAGGCTGACAGGCCTGTCACATTAGTTAAGTGGAGCAAAGCTTTGACTGACAGAAACACCCGCCCTTTCATTTAGACGTAATGGAGTAATAACTCAGGAATTGTTCTCCATTTGAGGTCGCTCATTGAAAAAAAATACTTGAGTTGACAAGGCAGCCACAAACATAAACATATTCTCCCACGTTTGTGTTCTCTATATTGCGTGGGTCAGCTTACGCCACCAGCTAAAATCCAAACACTGCCTCCTCCCTATCGCTTGGCTAGGTTCAAACTAAGATTACCATGATATTCAGGTGAGTCAGATGTTTTTCTAAACCATGCCAGCATGTTACGTTTCATAACGGTCTCTTGGCCTTTTGTCTGTAAACACATAAGGGAAAACAAGATACATGAAGCCAAGTGTTTGGTTGTTTTGCCAGTCAAGTTGTTTCCCGTCTGGGCACGACCGTGAGTCTAAGACTCCGGGACAGAGCGGAATGCCAGATTAAAGAAGTGGGGGAGGTGCTGGACATGCTGTTGTGCAACACCTGCACATCTGGAAAATCTATCCCCATCCCTCTCGATTTTCCACATTGAGAGTCTCCATTTGGCGTAACTGTGACCTCTTGTTTGTCATTATTAGAGATGGAACGCAGTCATTTGGTTGAACGGTTCTACTTGGTACATAAACTGTCATTCAAAACTTGGGCTATAAATCTGAACATGACTGGTTTGAGTAGTTAGGGAAACATTAGCATGTTAAATGCTTTTAAATGACTCCTCTATAGGCTGCTGCAGAGTGGCCAAATGTAATGAATCAGAACAACAGATCATAAAGCAAACACCAAACCTCCCATAAATTGTGTTTTGTCTTTTAATATTTGTCAAATAATAATAGTGAACATTTACTTTTTTCATTCTTTTTTTTCATTCTTTACATTTTTTTCACCACAAAAATGGATATATTTTCAAAATCTCTTTATACTATTGATTAGTACAAGGAGTTTTTATGCTGTTTGTAATGCCACTCAACAAACAGGATTCTTTCTCTCATTCATGAAAATGTCAAAGAACAGAACTGACTCCACCCTCATGGTTGCTTTTTCTGAATGGAGGTTTAAACCCCACCCCCATCCTGTTTCCCCTCCAACTGTACTGAAATGTGATAATTTGGGCTGCCTTTTCTCTCCCGTTCTCTCTGTCTCAACACTGAGTGTTCCAAGATGTGAGTTAATCCTGCAAATGCTGTGTTGGGAGAGCCATTGTTTTGTTTTGTGCCTTGTAGTAATTATATTGGAAGTTGTGGCTATAAATCCAGTTCCAGAAAAGAGAAGTAAAGAGCAAGAGAGATGAAAACGAAAGAGATGTGCAAAGGGATTTCTAAATTTACAGCCCCAAGCTTGTTTGTATTGCGTTGCCCTTCCGTTAGCTCTCTCGACGTGTCTGATATATCACTGGATCGTGCTGTCGTGCTCGCCTCCTGCCCCTTCTCTAACAAAATATGCAGCTCTACAGCTCTCAGCTTTCCAAAATACAGCTGCTATGCAACAAAGTCTGCAAAAACATCCTCAAGAGTGCCAGAAAATGTACAGAGACCAGTCATTCTACCCCATAGAGGGGGCCAGGCTTTTCTCTTTCACTAAATTTTTGCAGAGAAATGAGCCACACGCGTACACACACACCGACACACGCGCACATTTAAGCCCCACATTTTTTATGAATGGGCTGGTTGTGAGGGACTGGCTGAGGCAGCACATTAAGAGAAAACGGAATCTCCATTCATGATTTGGACTGACTGAGAGCTGCGCTCAACACAGCCGTTACAGAGATGTTTTTCCTCTACCTCTTCTTCTTCGCTCTCTCTCTCTTTTTTGCTCTGTTTGCTCTTTCTTTGTGTTTTTTTGCTTTTTCTTTGTTGCCAGTTCTTTTTGTTTTTTCTTTCCTTTTCGGCTCTCTCTTTTACAGTTTGCTCTGTTGCTTGCTCTTCACAAGCAAACACTTCACAATATGGTTATGTTACAATTATTTAATGCATAAGTTATAACTATATATTTTAAATCTCAGTTCATGTTCATTTATACTGTTACAAAGTTTTTGGGCAGGGTTTAAAAAAAGAAGAAGTTTATTAAGCAAAATAAACAATGCGATACAATTATTTAATGCATTAAATGGTAACACTTTACAATACTAGGTTAATAGTTAATACTATTTACAATACAAGGTTAATAATTTAAGTTAATAGTAATGTGCCTCAACAAGTAAAGTCATAACATGATGATACTATTGGAAATCATTAGCAAATGATTAATTAAAGCAGAAAACTGGAAGTTGAAATGCATGGCTTTGACCCATTGTGGTAATTAACGCATTAATTTACAATATTAGTTAATATAATGTTATTAGGGAATTAATGCACAATGTCATATTTAATTAATAGCAATTCATATATTACTTAATCTATTAATCATGTAGAATCTTCATTAGTTGCTGATGCAGTAATCATTAATAAATGGTCATACATTAACTCATGATTATCTGTGCATTAGTTAAGCATGAATTAATGCATATTAGTGCACCCGTATTGTAAAGTGTTACCCATGCAATTGATCAAGTGTCAATAAAGACTGTTACAAAAGATTCTATTTTAATTTAATGCAGTTTTTTTAACTCTATTCAACCAAGAATCCCAAAATATTGAGCACCGCAACTGCTTTCAAAATTGATAATAAGAAGCACCAATATAGCATATTACAATGATTTCTGAAGGATCATGTGACAATCACAGTAATACATTATATTTTAAAATATTTTAAGATAGTAAACAGTTATTTTAAATTGTAATAATATTTCTCAATATTATTGTTTTTACTGTAAAGCGTAAGAGACATAAAAACATGATTAACCAACATTAATACATTCTATAAAAGTATCGTGTGTAAAAGTATCGATGCTCTTGAAACAATTTTTTTAGGATGTTTTTGTAGGTGGATGCCACCAGTAAACAGCAGCTCAGACACTTATGTAAAACTAAATTTGGAAGCTTGCACCCCGGTCTGCTGTTGGAACAAGTTAGAACATCTACTTCACAGGCTGGGGTATGGCCGCCAAGGCATTGAATGGGCAGTAGTGTGTGTTTTACTGCATCGGTGAGGACAGAAGCAAAGGGCCAACACTCTAAACCTACCCAGGAAATTGTATTTTCTCCCTGCTCTCAAAGAGAGGCTCTTTTCCTCCCTTCTCCTGCTGATAGAAAAGAAACTGAAGTGGGGGCTAAAGATAACATAGAACATATGTAACCTAACATATACACGTACACACATCAGAGACTTCCGGCGCACTGCGATAGACCGTGTTTGGAGACACAGAGTCTTTTCCAGCGAAATAATGCAAGTCATTGCTAAATTACTTCATCGCTTAGTTCATCGGTTCAGCATAATCTTAGAGCAGTTCTGCTGAAAAGTGACAAGCCACGTCTCGTATTGAAAAAGCAATGATGGATCTATTGATCCAGGGTGATCTCCGGGTAGATCAGGCTCCTTAAGAAAAAAGCTTGAGTGTTTCTTTATCTCTCCCTGAATAATTATGATATCAGCCCAGATGGGACACAGGGAGACAAGTCTCGGTAGAAATGTATTTCTCGCCGGCTTGACAGAAATTCAATGAGCAGGTGTTATCTCCCTTCGGAGATAAAAACGTCTCTCTCTACACGTCTCCATTCTCTACAGTAGAGTTCATTATACAATTTCTGCAATGAGCAGAAAATCAATATATGCATTAAACATTAAGAGCGGACTGCAATATAGTGAGGGCTGATGAATGTGAGGTTGAGAGTTTGATTACTCTTTCCACATGAACGCACGCATAAAACACTATCATGTTGCCATGGATGACATCATTCTATTGTGTTTACAGATTATGGTCATCCACCTTTCGCATTTTCACTTTCATCTATGTGTTTCAAGTTAATCTTTTGGTAATAGTAAAATATAGCTTAATGATTCATTTTTAAAGATGGATGGTACATTTCTTTTATTGGCAAAGGGTGTCATATGGTTTCATCAGAAAAAAACAGAATCCAATCATAAAGGGAAGTGAAACCCTGCAGTTAACAGAAACATGTCGATGCCATTCAGACGTCTTCGGCCAGTCTCATCCACACCCAATCACGATGTGACATTTACTACACAAAAACACTAAAAACACATGAAGAATCCAAAAGCTGTGTTTTCAAACAAAGGACGTATTGAGAGCACACAATTTTAGCTTCACACGAGACTAGTTATCTTGTCATTCAAGTTTGTCAACAATTTTGAGTTACAAATAGCCGTCTGATACTCAAAAGGGAAGTTGCTGACGCTCTAAAGCGACAGTCAAACTCAAGCAAGCATTTTTATGGAAAACCCCTGGCCAATCACCATCTGAGAGAAGCCAGAACTTCCTTTTTTTGTTTGCGTTCTTCTCTCGCTTGCACTCTCTTTCATTCTGATCGTGTTGACATGGACACCACATGTCCGCCATGTGTTGCCGTACTGTGCTGAGATGACAGCATTGTTTCTGCAAAACCTCTAGCAGAAAGAACAGTCCTTTCTATAATCTTTGTCCCTCCCCGGACTTTCCACTGATCATTTTAATGATGGTGGGTTTATATAAACCACCTCAAATGAGAAAAAGAGCCTTTTTAAAATGCTTAGCTACTTTTCTACTTCTCATCTTTGTATTGTTCACCAAGACATTAGAAACAGTAAAAAGGGGTCAGTAAGATTATTTTAAATGATATATTAAATTAATTAAAAGTGTCAGTAAAAAAGACATTTATAATGTAACAAAAGTCTCACAGTTTCCAGTAACACAACTGTTAATTATTAAATGTTACTTGAGTATATTAGAATGATTTCTGAAGGATCATGTTGCACTCCAGACTGGAGTAATGGCTGCTGAAACCCCATTCAAATTCAGCTTCGCAATCAAAGGAATAAATTACATTTTAAAATTTCTTCTAAATTGTAATATTTCACAGTATTAATGTTTTAATGTATTTTTGATCAAATAAATGTAGCCTTGGTGCACATAAGATACTTTTTTAAATACAAATAAAAAGTCTATATGATTGATTGGGTACTCTCTAAAAAATGCTGGGTAAAAAACAACCCAAGTTGGGTTGAAAATGGACTAACCCAGCAATTGGGTTGTTTTAATCCTGCGGTTGGGTTGAATGTTTGCTTAAAACAACCCATTCGCTGCGTTAAAACAACCCAATTGCTGGGTTAGTCCATGTACACGACAACGATGTACTAAAAACTGAACTTTTTTCAACAACGACAATGTTGTCAAAATGATCTCTGTTCATACAAATCCGCAAAAACGACTAAAGCGCTGTAATTTAATGACTAAAATGCTGTATTAATGCCAGGCCAGTAGTTGGCGATGTCATTTTGCAAAGAAAAACTAGACTAAACACGTAATACGCATACACATAGTTATAGAAACCATAACAGTATCCTTTTCAAAAACTTCCACTTTGAAACCTGTTTTTCAAAAGTTTTTTTATGCCCTCAAAATTCCATTGTCGTGTAAATTAATGGACAAAATGCATAAAAAGTTTTCCATTTTTAGTTGAAAACGATGTTGTGTAAACTGCCATTTAGACAAAATAGTATTAATATCGGTCATAAAAGTAACTTAAGCACTGCATTGTCTACAATTAGGGATCATTGTTTGAGTATATTTCTGAATTTTGACATTCCCAATTGGATTATTATAATAGTGACTTTCTGTTTTGCAATCCTGTCACTTTTATTTCAATTAAACACTTGATGTACTACCTATGACAGACTGTACTTAAAAGGAAACAAACCAGCTTTGAGAGCCGTGTTAAGTGGGCTGCCCAAAATCAATACTGCCATTTCAACCTTTAAGCCATTCAGACATAATTGGCATCCTTGTTGTTCTTATTGATTTGTCACTGTTGGTCTCAAATGGCCAGTGGGACGCCAGGTGGCATCTCTTCACTGACAGTCAGACAGACTGTTATCATAATCTAAAATCAGATTTTATCACAACATCAGCTAATATATCAAATGGGCATGAAGGATTCGTTCACATCACACCATACTAAAGCAACACGATAATCCTTTGTTCAGTGTTTTTATCAAACAGTCTTTGCATAAAGACTGGTTCTGCTCAGGATTTGTGTTTTATCTGACGACAGGCCACAGCAGTCACATTCCTCTGGAACGATATGATAGGTTTAGAGTCTTGAGATATTATTGCTCAAACTTTAGCACTTTGTACCTGTTGAATTGATACGGTTGGCCTCAACTGTAGCTGTCATAAGATGAACGTTTCCAGGAAGTGAGCCTGACATGAATATACAATACTGTCCAGATGATCAGTAGAGTTAAGGTTTAACTCAGAAACAAAACGGTCCTGCTTTAACAGTGACTGAAATCTGATTTTCTTCATCCAAAGTAATGCTCAAACACTCCTGATTTCTACAATGATACTTTTATTCAAAAAACAAAAAAAAGACTAGTGATTACTTGTACTTTAACACAGTCTCCGAGGATCCCCCAGAACTCTTGGCTAAAGCCACCACACCTCCATCTGTCACAGCTGGTGGATCTTTTTTGTTTGGGGCAGGGGGGTATCGGGTCCTGAGATTTGTTTGTGGTGGGAGTTGACTTGAATGGCCCTCCATAATGATCCCCTACTTCCTAAAGCACTCAACCATGACCATCACCTTTCACCCCTTATCCTCTTCACTGAATCGTGCTATTTACATATGTAAAGTCCAGCTCTCACCTCTAGACCTGCCTGTCTCTAAAGGCTCATCCTGAATGGAGACACTTGTCGTTTAGGTACAATGCTACTGGTTTTTCACACTTGTATGCAGCTTGAAGGGAGGTGTGAATGTTAAATGCACACAGAATGTAAGGAGAGCATTATTTAAATCTACATGTTGCCAGGTTTATAGCCTCATGTGGCAGATTAAAATCACCAGAGGCGTCGAACACATTTGAAATCTCCGTGCATTCATGCTTTTAAGAATTCCAGAATAAACTTTGTGCTTTATTAATATTGAGATAAAACAAAAGGGAGCACATATAATTGATTAATGTCCCTAATCAAAGGCTTTTAAATTAATGCAGGGCCTATATGCAAAATTGGTAATTTAGAGATAAAATAAAATTTTGGCTCTTCTAGGCTGAATAACTTTATGCTTTATATATATATGCACACACACAACGCTATCTCACCACCAATTTGTACGTATTTGTATGAGGTGGCTAATTTGTATGAATTCGTATGACCTCACTCATATGAATTTGTATGATTTGTCTATACTGCAGTGAGGGGTAGGTTTAAGGGTGGAGTTTGTGGTTAGGTCATTCGTATGAAATCATACACTCTGAAAAATGCTGGGTAAAAAACAACCCAAGTTGGGTTGAAAATGGACTAACCCAGCAATTAGGTTGTTTTAACCCAGCGGTTGGGTTGTCTTAAGCATTTTACCCAACCGCAGGGTTAAAACAACCCAATTGCTTTTTTTTAGAGTGTACAAAATTATTCAACTCCTCTAATACGTACACTCTAAAAAATGCTGGGTTGTTTTAACCCAATATTGGGTCAAATATGGACTAACCCAGCAGTTGGGTTGTTTTAACCCAGCAGTTGGGTTGTTTTAACCCTGCGGTTGGGTTAAATGTTTGCTTAATGCAACCCAATCTCTGGGTTAACACAACCCAATTGTTGGATTAAAACAACCCAATTGCTGGGTTAGTCCATATTTGACCCAAATTGGGTTGTTTTTACCCAACATTTTTTAGTGTACAATTCTGCAAAAAAAAAATATGAGTGAGGTCGTACAAATTGCGAATTAGCCACCATCGTAAAATAATATACGAATTGCAGTGAGATTAAGTTGAAGTTATATATATATATATATATATATATATATATATATATATATATATATATATATATATATATATATATATATATATATAGAGGAGGAGAGAAATATAAATATGTGTAAATATAAATGTGGTTATGGAATGTTGCAATGGAACACTAAATAACCAAATCTAATATAAATATAATGAACTATATACTATACATATAATGTTAATATTATTTAAAGTATTAACATTACATTTATAATAATTCGCAATAATAGCTAAAAATGATACAGCTGTAATGTAACTCCATGACAGCTGTTAATTCATATACACACATCACATAAATGTTTACGTTTACAAAGCATAAACATGATCCAAACTCTTGCACAATTACTTTTATTTTATTACATTATTTTATATATATCCATTATATATATATATATATATATATATATATATATATATATATATATATATATATATATATATATATACATATAATATTATTATTATTTTTTCACCCTTTCTGATTACTGCTTGTGTGATTTATAAGACCAGGACCAATAATATCTAAACACTTCACACAGATGTTACGTTACACATTTAGGTCCGCACCCCAACCCCCTCTTCTCGAAAAACAAAACCTAAGAAATTTGAGTGGTTTTAGAGGAACAGTGATATAACCTTCACATGAATCGCAACGAGAGAAGCAGAAACGAAGAGCTTTAGGCAAATTACACCAAATATAGAACAAGAGCTTCCTTCATTGTCAGATCTCTGTTTACTCGACTGGCATCAGTCTGTAAACTCAGGGAGATTTAACGGCAGTCGGATGTGTCTTGACAATGTTACACGTTCCCGAGGCGTCCCCTTTGAAATCCTTGTTTGGTGCTCCATCCCATTTTAGAGAGGAATGATTCATTGCATTAATAGAGTGGTTTTAGTGTCTACAGTGATTCTGTGTTCATAATGAATTTATAAAAGAACTTGCAGCCTTATTGATCAAATGAGCAGTCCATTATAAAAGCATAGTATTGATCTAAGATTTTTTTTCAATCGGTCAAATCTATAAATCTGGAATGCAGACTCATTACTCAGCTCTTTTGATTTTAGTGTTTCCTTTGAGAGGGCAGGACGTTGTGCTGCTGTGTTAGAGTATTGGAAGGCCTTTCCCCCATTTTTTGCTTTGTTTTTGTAAATGAAATATGCAATTACCTGGGCTTGGGTTTCAGCAGTGCCTGTTCTGTCAGGTCTGCACCCACGACAAATCAACACATAAACAGCCATAAACACAGAGCTGCTGCTCAGCTGGAAGAGCACAGCTGCTGCTGTTTACCCTGAGCGGCCCAGAAAAACATCCTGTACCGTGCCGTCTTTGAGCCTGGCTGCTCCCCTCCAATAATAAACAGCACTGCGGTTAGACCCAGACCCCACGCATGCTGGGCGGCTCCTCTGCTACTCCTCAACTAAATGCCAAAATCTCCAAAAGCTGGACTGAAGAAACCAAAAAAAAATCTTATGGAAATGACCAGCTGTTGATGTGTTTATAAAAGACATACTCCTTTAACCACAGCCAATGTGTTGTAGCCGTTGTGTTCTTTGAAAGAGTGGAAGAAAAAAAAATCTGGAAATAAGAATTGTGAATCTAACGCACATTAATAATTAAACTAAAATGGTTATGTCCACTTTTCAATATTGATTAATGGAAGTGATTTTAAAGTAACCTTTTAATGCTAGTGGATGTTTATGTCTATAATTTACTTTAAAGCTGAGTCTTGAGGACAATGGCCTGGTTTCCCAGACGGGGCTTAGATTAAGCCAGGATTAGTTTGAGGCCTTAGTTTAATTATGTTTATAAATGTGCCTTAGAAAAATACAATACCGGTGTGCATCTTGAGACAAAACAATGGCACTGACATATTTAAGATAGGTTAAGACATTTAAAACTGTCCACATACATTTTAGTCTGGGATTATAGGTTTAAGCCTTGTCTGTGAAACGGGGAAAAAGTATATACGGTCACGTTTGCATGATCTACTGCCATCGAAGTCAAACTAAGCCCTTTTAAGTAATTGGAATACATTACTCTAGATTGTATACTCTTGTTGTATTTTTGGTGCAGTGTGTCATTTATCGAGACAGGAATTACCTGAAATGTTGTTCATTAATGACACTGTTTCTCTGTGTATTACAGCGGTGGCGTTCCACAGCCCGCCTGTGAAGATTAAAAAAGAGCCTCAAAGTCCAGGTTCAGACCCCAGCCAGTCTTGCAGCCACAAGCAGAGCTTCAGCTACCCCAATGGAGAGCAGTGCCTTTACGCCAGGTCAGTCAAAAGCCGGATGCTGATCACTCGATTAATCTAAGTATCTATCTATGACAATACTATTGTTTATCTAAAAATCATGAACATTTCCACTACATTGTGATTTCTGCTACATCTCAAATGATGCATTGTGTTTAATAACATTCTGTGGTGAAAAAAAATGACACCTATCTTGCATAATTGGAAATAGCAACACAAATGATTAGAAATCCCTTTTTACATAAATATTAAATTGGTTTATGATTGTTCCACTCTCATTTTAATTTAGCCTTTTCATATTTTAACAATGAAAATCTGGTACATGCGTAAAGCAAAATCTATATATGAAGAGTTCAAAAGCCTCTAAAAGCCACTTCGGTCAAAAATGAGTTAACGATACTGAGTGAATGCTCTCTGCATATAGTATACATTCATAAAATACTTTCACTTCTTATGCTTTCAAATTCCAGCCTCAGCCCATTCAAAAGTACTTAGGTAGAAACCTATACACGGAAGCCTGACAAAAATGCTTATTTTAAAGAAAAACATCAGACGGATTTAGAGGCTTTTGCATCTGAACTCTTCATATAGGCTACCTTTCTTTTTTAATGTGACCTTTAATTAAAGAGAAAAAAATATCTTAGTTTCATTACAAAATCTACCCGATAATATAAACGTGTTTATAGTCAAAGATACATCCATACATGATCTATGACTGAAAAGAAATGCATTGTTGAGTTTGAACGTGTCCGTGTGCCCTGCAGTGCCTATGAGCAGAAGAGAGCAGCTGTGGCAGCAACAACAGCAGCAGGAGGATCCAAGAGCTCTTGTCCAGGGACACCCATGTCCCCTATGCAGCATTACTCCCCTAAACCAACAGTGGGAACTCGGCCGAGTCAGGGTACATGAATCCACCCTCAGCTAGCCAATCGCACGCCTGCCACAGCCACAGTTACCCCATGAACCCCAGGTAACAATAATGATAAAGAATGTGTAGGTGTTTACTTTTGACTAGGGATTTGATTGCATTATGTATCGGTACCATACCGGTAATAGGCTGAAAAACTAAAATCAGTGATTTTGAATACTACATGTGAATCCATTTGGATATTTAATTGTGAATGCTCATTTCTTCTGTGCTTAAATGACCTTTGGCGTCATCAAATGCTCACTAAAGTTAATCTTTAAAAACACGGTTAAATTTAATGGCTCTGTTAAATGTAACATTTTTCAAAGATGTGTGGCAAATCTCAAAATTAATATCCAATATTCATACTGTACATTATAATTTTGTGATTGCTAATTACCTTTATAGCATTTCAATTTAATATTTAGATAACAGAATTTCAACATCTGCAAATGAATGTTTTTCGGCCAAAACAAAATAATGATGAGCTTATTAGTATTGGCCAGAATTTCAATATCAGTGCGCATTTTTGACCAGTAGCATTTTATTATAAATGTATTGTCAAAAGAGAACAGTTAAGAAAGCATACTTGCATTGCCACAGCATTTATATGAGCCTATGTGATAATCAAGGCTTCATTTTTTCTGCCAGTTCCAGGTTCCCTTCCGGCTCTGGAGAGATGTGCCCACCATTCTCTTCCCAAGGCCAGGCCCTGCAGCGCATGCATCCTGCCCACGCCAGCGGGGGCGGAGGCAGCAGTTACCATAGGCAACACTCTGACCCCTGCTTGCCTTATCCTCCTCAGCAAAACTTCAAGCAGGAGTACCTGGACCCTCTGTACGACAGAGTGGCCCACATGACCGGGACACAGCCTCAGAGGTTTCCTCCTGCCCATATGATGGTCAAACAGGAACCCACTGACTACACTTACGAACCTGGTACGTGAGTCAAAAGACATTCTGATCACAGAGTGAATTAATTTGCTTTGAAAGTGTCTTCTTTCCTCTCGCTTCCTGAATAATTAAACCACATTAGGCCACTAATGTAAACAGTAAATTGGTGGAGTAAAGCGAAGTCTCTTTTTTTTAAAGAGATTTAGTTTGTTCTTCTCCGCTTCCACATCCACTGACACTTTGCAAAGGTCTCAACAGTGTTTCTGTACTTTGCCGCTCCTTCACCCCTCCCCTTCTGCCTGTGTTCTTTGAGAGTGAGGGAGGCATAGGAATTTCATTGAGAAAATGGAGGGCACTGGAAAGACTAGAATCCCCAGCGGAGTGCTCGCGGGTGTAGGGTTGCAGCAGCGGCTTCCTTTTTCTGCAGGCAGATGAACTCATAATGGAAAAATGAGCGTAGCCTCGGTAACCCGAACCCGTGCGCTGGCTTGGTCGAGGGAGCGGGAGGCGGGAGGGTGAGTTGTGTTGTAGCCGGGGGGCTCGGACCATATACTCACAACACAGGCGAACTCACCTCCTCCCACTCGACTTAGTGACTGACACAGGTTCGAAACACAACACCCTGCACAGGTCCAACTTATCATGGCTCTGTGAAAGACCACAAACAACAGTGATCTAACACACACTGCACATAGATGAGCAAAAAAACTAAGTTATCAGTTCAACTGATCCTTTAAAAGGAACAAAAAAGCAAGCATGACCTTTTCTGGGTTCTTTTGTTCCCTCCTAATGTACTAGCCAGTGTTGTTATTGTTAATTGTTATTATTAAAAATAGTTTTCTGTAATTAAAATAAAGCTGAAATCAAATTGTGTTGAAGTAAAAGCAGTATATAATAATATTTAATACCACTGAGAAAGGCTGATACTACTCAGATTCATACGTGCTGAAATGTGGCAACTTTGGATGCGATAGTCTGGAACAAAAGGATGTTTGTGTGAGGATAAACCGCCCTATCTGAGGTGGAGTACAGCATGTTATCAGTAGATTCATCCCTGCCGCTCTGCTACAGAACAAAAACAGAGCAAGATATGCCAACATCCATAAGAAAACAAAACCATGAATAAAAGACACTATTATATGGCAAAAAGTATTTTTTCTTAAATACTAGTGTAGTAATATTTCTTATTGTTTATATTTGTATAATAACAGTAATTATTATTATTTCAGAATCACATCAAAATATTATATCAAAGACACAATTCGATTTTTCCCTAAATCACACAGCCCTACCATCCAGTTTGTTTCAGAAGGGGTCCTGTGACAGTGTTTCAGTTGAAAATGGAATAAGTTACAGTCCGACAGCTTTGTCAACAGTGACATTAATTTGAGCTCTATATATGAGAAAAGTGCTCTAGTCCCTCAGAGCTCTTTCTCCCCTGTGACCTCTTATCATGGCCTCCGCCACTGCATTCTCAAGCCATGAATCATGGCTCAACCTCACAAACGAACTGCGTCTTATTTATACAGTACATATAGAAGGAGAGCGAGAGAGAGAGAGACAGAGAGACAGAGCGAGAGAGAGAGTGAGAGACAGAGAGAGAGACTACGACAGTTATAAAGCTGGCTTCCTGCAGTACTGTGCAAGATCCAGTGCTTTTTACTACCTAAAAATAAAGCTGCCGACAGGTGATATTATGACAAATGACTTTATGACAAATTAACCTTTTGTCCTTGCACCACTCAGTGGCAGAGGTTATCAAATCTGCAGATGCACCAGCCTCACACCCTACAGAAATAGTGCCTAAAGAGGACTAGAAATGATTAGCTGTGTTCTCAAACCTGGTGAGCTGCCTCGCTATCGACTACCAACATATAGATAGCATATCCTAACCACAACGTTACCTCATGAGTGACTTGAGTTTTGAAATTCTCATTGGCCATGACTTACACAAATAACGCTTCATACAGTAGAGCAACTTGAAATTGACTTCAGTAGTGCTGATGGTGATACATTGCCTGTAACAATATGATCAATAAATATGACATGTTTTAACTCATCATAATAAGTTATGCAATGTTTAACTTTTTTTTATAAGTTATACTAGATAACAAATTTTTAAAGTCATTTTAGGGTAATTTAAGTTGAAATGACTTAAACATCCAACTTAATTGTACTTAAAAATTTCAGGTTGCAACTTTTTTTACAGTGGGATTTGAATGTTTGATAGTAAAGAATTTAAGACATGAATATTAGTTTTGTAAGTTTTTGTAAGTCTTTATAATTAGCTATAATAATATAAATAATAATAATAATAATAATAATACATGCTTATTAATGTTTCATTGAATAATATAAAAATAAATAATATTTAATAATGAATAAATATCTCAGCAGGTGCTTCCAGAAAACATTTCACATATGAGGGGTTTGGCTGACAATACATTTGGGAACCTTGCTGCTAACATAAAAATACATAGCACACGCGCGTATAAATTAATTATTAATTACACTGAACTATTTTTATTTGTTTAGTCTTGTCCACCATCTTAGAATACATTTTTTTCATTCGTTGGACCGGATTGTCTTCTTTTCAGGATATATACAAAGTATTTTTATTTGAAATCAAAATATATCTAGCCTAGTCTGTTATCTTGGATTTATATTCACTTGTTGAAATGCATTCTGAGATTGAATTGTGGGTGAAGAATGTGTGATGCTGCCTTAGAATTTGGCTAAAGCTGGGTATCTTAGGAGGCGACATAATCAAGATGTTTAGCTTTCGCACCAGGCCTTATAATACTGCCTATATAGGTATTGAAACAGAGCAGTTGTCATTTCACCAACATAACATGAATAAAGATCAGCAGATCATTTGCATGCATCCATCACTGAGGGTGTTTTTTTTGCTCTGCAGATGTGCCTGGTTGCCCTTCCATGTACCATCACAACGAGGGCTACCCCAACCCACAGCACAACAGTGAAGGTAAGGACATGGTTTGTTCATCTAGAACATGCAGCTATAGTTCTAGAATGCAGATTTCACAAACTCACAGCACATCAGGATTGGCCGGCACTGTGCGGTCACTGTCTAACCAGGCCAGAGGGTCTGTGTTTCTGTTGGCATGGACATTTGTTTCTCCCTTGCCTAAAGAATTCCAGGGTAAATATTACTACTGGAAAAGACGAGTATTTTTCCTGGAGTGAAGAAAAATAATCCTTCTTTTCGCTTTCTGCATTTGCAGCACAATTTTGGGTATTTTCAGTTGTTAGCTGATCTCTGTAATGAGCCATTAGATACAGAAAATTTAGTTCCTTGCTTCACAAGTGTACATAACTGAATAATAATAATCATCAAGAGTCCATGTTTCCCATAATAATAAATCATAAATATCAATGGAAATACTGTAATCTGTAATCATAGATCTGAATATGGAAAGTCAAACAGGAAAATGCTTGTTATTATTGACTGCCATTAATACATTAGCGCAATATAACTCATGTGGATCGTCTTTGTATAAACCAGTGTACTAATAATTCCCTTGTCCTTTTCTCAGGCTACATGTTTGAAAATGATTCCCGCGTTGTTCCTGAGAAATTTGAAAGTAAGTCTTGCTTATCTACATGTTATTTTCTTACAACTAGTCTCTTCAAATAATTAAAACTTCAACATACAAAAATGAGAAATTACATTTACACATGTGGTCCATCTTGCCATTTGTACAGAGTCACATGATCAATGTCACAACATTTTATGATTATTTTTTACTTGAAATGAGATTGCTAAATATCTCTTATCCATTTTATCTTTTTTTTTATTTTAAACCTTTGTTTATTGGATTTAAAACCACACTGCGATTTCATTTCAAGTCCTTATCACCATGTGTCTTATGTGTGATAAAACTAGTTTTTAGATCTAATAGTTATCTATAGGTGAATTAACGGAGAATCTCTTTGCCCGTGTTCAGGTGAGGTGAAGCAGGAAGGGGGCGGTGTGTTTCGTGAAGGTGCCCCATATCAGCGCCGTGGCTCACTGCAGCTCTGGCAGTTCTTGGTAGCCCTCCTCGACGACCCGGCAATGCGCACTTCATCGCATGGACCGGCCGTGGCATGGAATTTAAACTCATAGAGCCAGAGGAGGTAAACATCAGGCTTTTAAGAGTTCTCAGCAGGCAAAATATGATTTAGAGAAAGGCAATCGATCGTTCAAAGATCTAAGAGGAAAATATGAATATTGCCGGGTTCAGATCCAATCGATGCAGTGTTTATTCAGCCTTCACAAACTATAGAGAGAATAAACAATGGGTTTCAGAGATTTGCTTGCGATCGGCTCACACGTCCCCAGGGTCTAAGAACACATCCACACAATGCCAGTTTTCCATTAGCTGCCATGCATTATTTACCTCACTTAACAGCATAGTGAAATAAAATGGAGAATGGCTCCATTACCAAATATTACAACCTTCCATTTTGCTGGAGTCTAAGCACACCGCAGTGGTCGAGACAAGAGCGTTAACCTCCTATTGTCTGTGGTCAGTAGACGGCTAAATGGCATGACTCTGCAAACTATCATGCAGAGATGCATCCATCAGTTCTGCTCAACTCTACGCATGAATCATTCATTACAACCAAAGTTTTACTATCGCAATTAAAGCGCACAGCCAAACAAAGACTCAGTTACTCGAATGTCAGCAGACACACAAGTTTACTGACCCAAGATGGAGCAGCAGTTTTTCTCTAGGGCCCTCAAATTGAACCTTTAAATTTAGGATAAAGAAGAAGTATTTCCTCTAGATTTGACAACTAGCAGTTTGCGCTGTGCGCCGTGTGGTGTTCTTGGTCAGTTTAGTGGTAATTTGGTTATATAAAAGGGAACTGCATTATTTTGTGGGGACTCGCCCTTCCTTCTCATAGTTCAGCTGCTGTACAGTCACCAAGGACCTCTTGTGCTCAGATTAAGGCACTGCAGTACAGTCCTTTCCTGCTCTTATGGTCTGTATTGTCTTATTTTGATTCTCTAGGTGGCAAGACTCTGGGGGATGCAGAAGAACCGGCCAGCCATGAATTACGACAAACTGAGTCGCTCTTTGCGCTACTATTATGAGAAGGGAATTATGCAAAAGGTATTGTTGCATCATCATATTTTATGGTTCCCTAGGCTATTTCTCCCAAGTTGAGACTCACTTTGTATGTGGGTCCCAGAGTCCATAATGATTTAAATAAAATGAATAATAATAGCCATATTTCAAAATTGGCCTTAAAGGATTCAAATGTTCCTCACTTTTTCTAAAAATATATAATTTCATTAAATAAAGTAATGTGTTTCTTTTTGACACCAGTGAAAACAGTGTAGAAAATTCAATTAAAGTACAATATTAAACAATTAAATTCAATCCAGGTGTATATGCATTTTTTTACATTATTATTATATTTTATTTCAAATAGACCCCAAACCGAAATATTTTTCTTAGAAGATCTAATTTATAGTCATGATGCATCAACCTGATATCAATCAATGTTGTTATTGAGATGTTAAAATGAGATCCTTATTATTATCTTTGATTATGAAATATTTATTTATTATTATTAGTAGTAATATTTAACTTTTTTTCCCTCAGGTGGCGGGTGAGCGTTATGTTTACAAATTCGTGTGTGAGCCAGAAGCTCTAATATCATTGGCTTTTCCCGACAATCAGCGGCCAAGTCTGAAGGCAGAATTCGAACGCTACGTCAACGAGGAGGACACGGTGCCGCTGTCACACCTTGATGAGGGAGCGTCTTATCCTCCTGAACCAGCTGCCACCAACATGGGCCCTCAGCCCTACTCCAAAGGCTACATGTACTAATGCCACGATATTCTCCCAAGTTCCCCATCCCAGTTTACTACCCGCTGCACCTATTGCACATGCCCACCCCATCCACTTGTATATAAGGTTTTTTTGTTTTTGTTTTGATTAAATTAATCTCATTAGGGACTCTGCATTCCTCTCACTTCTGAGGCCTATCTAATCTAAACACATTACTGTGGTTCAAGAGATTGCTTAATAAAGACCCAATATTACTACTATATCATGAGAACAGTCTGTTTTTTATGTTTGCAGCAAATGCAAAATGCACAAAAAGTGATTGTTTACCTGTGACTATACTAGATCGAGAAACCAATTCAAGAAAATGTAGTAGGCTACTATCCAAGCTCTCTTATAGTTTTTAGTTTCAGTCTGTTAGACCTACCCAAATACATGTAATGAGATTTGTAATGCAAGGTAACCTCCTCCTGTAGAAATAGGACGGTTATAGAATTTCTGACCACACATTCGAATAGTGATGGAATGTCATATGACCAGACAGTCATTTACAAACATATTAATTTAACATTTACAAGTGCTGTAAACAATGTTAGCTGTTCTAAAAGTTCAGAGAGTATCCCACTGCACTTTTTTTTGTTTTAGTTTAAACTTGACGTCCCTTTGATTTTGCCAGGTAAGACATGTTCCTGGATCATCATATTTGATCCGTGAGCAACATACCTCGCCTAAAATGTACTTCCAAGTCTAACTATTCCTACCCATAACTTATCCCTAAATTCAGAGGGAAATGATAGGTCTCAAGTTAAAAATAGTCTCAAGTTAAAAATAGGCTGTTCTTTTTTTTTAAATGTTCGATTTTCCCGTTCCACTGCCCGTCTCTTTTCTGCGAGAAAAATCTCTTTAGTCATCGAATTAGACCACATTTTACCCGCGAGGCTGCGAAGCCAGCTCTCGTCTCTCTCCAGCGATTTAAAACCGAATTAACATTATCTTAATGACGTCCAGTTTTATCTTTTTTCGGCGTATTTGTTTTCATCTGGCTGTCTTTCTCATATTGACAAGTCTCAAATCGTGAGCACGAAGTACCCATTCCACGTTCACCTTTAGCACTCTCGAGTTATTTCTTTGATATCATTCATAGAAAAGTGTAATTATCTCTAACAGTTGGGGGAGACAAACAAAAATTTTTTAAGGGCAAATTTTGAAGGGGACAAATAATACAGCAAAAAAAAAATTATTTGTAAGGACGTGTGGCGTTTTGGTGCACTGAAAAATTCTTATGTCCATTTTTCTTTTCTCTGTCATTTTATCTGGCCAACAACACAAAGTAATAGTTGTTTTAATATGAGTTCTCATAGGTTCACCACACAGGAATATAATTATCTCGCTTCTTCCACATAGTATTGAGCAAAACCCAACACAGCTTAGATCTACATTATTAGTCTAATATCAGAGGGGGGTGGTTCCTGAGAAGTTTTAGCTGACAGAAAGGCAACAGTAACTCAGATAACCACTCACTACAACCAAGGTTTGCAGAAGAGCATTTCTGAATGCATGGCATCAAAACTCTTGCCAGCTAAGAACAGGAAACTGAGGCTACAATCTGCCACTCTCACTAAAATTGGAAAATACGTCTGGTCTGAGGAGTTTGATTTCTGCTACAATATTCAGATGGCAGGGTCAGAATTTGGCGTGAACAACATGAAAGCATGGATCTATCCTGCCTTGTTACAACGGTTCAGGCTGGTGGTGTGGGGGGATATTTTCCTGACACACTTTGGGCCCCTTAGTACCAACTGAGCATCGTTTAAAAATGCCACAACCTACCTGAATATTGTTGCTGACCATGTCCATCCCTTTATGACCATAGTGTACCCATCTTCTGATGGCTACTCCCAGCAGGATAACGGATCATCTCAAACTGGTTTCTTGAACATGACCATGAGTTCATTATACCCAAATGGCCTCCACCGTCACAAGATCTCCATCCAATAGAGCACCTTTGGGTTGTTGTGGAACGGGGATTCACATCATGGAGGTGCAGCGGCCAAATCTGCAGCAACTGTGTGATGCTATCATGTCAATATGGACCAAATGTTTCTAGCACCTTGTTAAATCTATGCCACAAAGAATTAAGGCAGTTCTGAAGGCAAAAGGGGATCCAACCCGGTAGGCTACTAGCAAAGTGTACCTAAAATGTACATGTAAACCTACATGTAATAGACACTTCAACATTAGAAGCTCACCAGAAACAACTCAAGTAGGCCTTTTTAAATGACAGAGTTTAATTTAAGTTGACATCAAAATGACAAGATATGACGTAACTTCAGCTGTAACCATATCAGAAAACTGCAGGGCATTTCCACCCCATTGTTTCCTCTAATAAAAGAGCTATAATACAAAATCTCCACTGTGGTCCGATACTCTTATCCTGTGCGGAGTTGGTAATTTAAACATTAAAACAGAAGAGAGGTCCCAAATAAGGATGAGATCTGTGTGTGATTAGAAAGTGGTCTTAACATCCTGTTCACTTGTACATGACCAGACCTCTGCAGAGAAACTAACTGAATTAATGAAAACTCTTCCCCTCTCAGCACTTTAATCAACATCTACTGACAGCCGGATGTGCCGTCCACACATTCTGCAACACAAAAAGGTCGTCCCCAGAGAGTCTGGACGAAAAGGAGATACACTGTGAAATTATATTTTGATTCTTTTTTTTGTAGAAAAAAGTAGAGAAAATCATAACCATAAAGCCTTACGAGACACATACAGAAGAAACATAAAATGAAATGCTTCTGATGAAAAAAAAGCAGAAATTCAGGTCAGCTTTCATTTTTGAGGGAACGTCTCCTTTAAAAATCGAACAAGTGGTTCACAGCAGTGGAAGGGATATTCTCTGTGAAAATAGACCACTTCATGTTTAGCTTCCGTCCATGTTATCCTCTACTCTGCCAACAACACAAAATTGATGTTTTGTTCAGCAGCGGTATCAGACACTTGCAGTCTATGAGAACCTAGTGAGAAACTTCTAGCGTCGTCTGAAGGCTCTGGAGATTCTCCAGGCATTTGGTTCCTCGTAGCGGTTGTAGAGGGGCTCCAACCTCTGCTGTTTCTTCTGCTTGCTGAGGCGTGTGGGATCGGACACTTTGAAGAAAGCTGGAGCGAACTCTACAAGCCACCTCGGGTCAATGGTGGTCACTTCCCTCATGTACTCCTTAGTGGTCAGCACAAGCTCATGGTACACCACCCTGAGGAGAAGAGCAGTGAAAACAGCTTTAGTACAAGGAACAGAGATTTGTTTGGTGGTTAATACAACAACCTAGTTTTGGTACACACCATTCTGGTTGGCGATTGAACAATGCGCTGGAGGGGTGGATATAGACCACCTGCTGATCTATGAGGGTCCTGTAACCTTCTTGAGGGTCCTTTTTGGCTGCATTCCGGAAGAAACCACTGCAGATGGCCTTCTGTACACGCACTGTGGCCTTACCACATGATACCACATCCAGCTTGTGCCTGAAGACAACATGCAATAATGTATAATTATTAATAACATGCTTAAATATGGAGTGTAAATTCCCTTTCACACAAAAGACTATAACTATAGTTTGAATTAGTTAATCTATTTTTAAGGCTGGTCATAACTGGTCAAAAGTTAGTAGATTGGTCTAATTTAAATGCGAAAAGTAAGACTTAGATTACCCCTTGACTAACTGCTAGTTGGCCATACTATTTCTTAAGCACAGTCTCTCAGGCTGTCTTTATATACAAATGGCCCAAATGATAAACAAATGACAGCCAATCAGAATCCATCCAGTGTGCTGCATTACGCAAGTAAGCCTGCATAAAGTTAGTTACTCTCTAGCCCTCACCGGTCCATGATGCCCAGCATCTGTTTGCGGATGTCCTGTGCACGGCGGAGAGATCGCGCCTGGATGAAGTTTTCATAGCACCAGGGGTTAGAAAACTTGTTGTTCTTCCAGGAGTTGTAGACAGCCAACAAAGTCAGGTGGTCCCCCTCAGGCTGGTGAAACTTAGCCTTCTTCTGGTCTGCCAGAGCTTGTTTGTCCTGACATTTAGAGTAAAAACAGGCTTAAAATCTTCAGGATCGGTCTGCTTGGATACACCAGACTTTACTTAATGATGTAATGACGTGTGGCCTAAAAGAGTACCTTTGGTCTATAGAAGACATTCTGTACTGAGAGCATTGACACAATGGTAAGCATCTCTTCGCTGCAGCCAAGATGGACGGACATGATCAACATCTTACAAAGCATGGGCTCCAGAGGAAACTCAGCCATCTGATAGGAACAGTGACAAGAAACGCAATACTTTATTCTGCATATGCAAATTGAGCAGCTACATCCGAAACCTCGATATGAGCACATTCACAAATTTAAACAAAGATGACATCTATACACTTACTCTACGACCGAGTCGTGTGAGCAGACCTTCATCATCCAACGCTCCCAGAGTGTACAGCTGCTCCATGGCTGTGATGAGTGTCTCCATAGGTGGAGCATCCATGAAATCAAATGACAACAGGTCATTGATGCCCATTGCCTGATTGAAAGAAAAGAACATTTTATGCATAAAATATAATATTAGAGACACAGATAAAGTAGATTGAACATGCTGAATCTGCGTTAGAATGTCTGAGAAGTGGCGTGTTTTTAGTGAAAGCTTTCATTTTCTTTACTTTTTTATCTACACATATTTAATGACTAATATTTAATGATCTTAATGAATATGTGTTTAAATATCAAATCAATTTTTTCATACTGTACATTATAATGTTTGTAAGTTTATTTAATTTAACGCCATGTTAGCATCTAGGCTATTTACATGGCAAACACAATACCTATCACCAGTGTTGGGGAAAGTTACTTTGAAAAGTAATGCATTACAATATTGCGTTACTCTCTTAAAAAGTAACTTATTGAGTTACTTAGTTACTTTTTAAGAAAAGTAATGCGTTACTTTAATTTGGCATTACTTTTTCTCACCTGGACTGGGCTTGTTTTTTTGTTTTTTTAAGACAAAAAGATTCTATTTTTGTGCAAATGTAAAGACCTCTTCATACCAAAATTGAAATAAGCCTCAGGCTGAGGTAAAAATACAAATTCACACGCTCTGCTGTGCTGCTCTGTAATTCTGGGTAATGGAAGAATAGGACGCAGGAGAAAAGAAGTTTTACCAATAAATACAAAAATCTAGTAATTTTTGCTCATGATTTAACTGAATCATTAAATTTCAGCAGCAAATTGGTCAATAAAGGTAGATTAAATGCATAAAAATATTTGTTTTATTTAACATTTAATTATTGGAGGTTTGCATATTTTGCATTTGACTGATTTTATTATTTTTGAGGAATACTCAATCTTTATGCAGGTGAGATGAATAAATGCTCAAATTTATTCTTGAACTACAATTAACTATTATGTCCACACACAACGCCTCTGTAATTACTCTCGATTTCATGGGGACAGGAGAGCTGTCAGTCAAATAAATGTGAAAAAGTAACTCAGATATTTTGTTGTAAATTTGAAAAGTAATTACTTTAATAGTTACTTGAAAAAGTAATATTATTACGAAACTCAAATTACTTGTAATACGATACCCCCAACACTGCCTATCACAATCCATAAAATATAAAATAGATATATAAAACATTTAAACGTGACTTCTAAGATACATTCAGGTGACACACTCCAAAATATTCTAGGTAAACATGTTTCTGAATAAAAATGTTTTCTAGCAATATCATAAACATTACAGTCCAACTGAATGTTTAACTGTCAAAGGAATACATTATAATGCCTACATTATAATGTTATGATGCCTAAATTGTAGCATTTAAAATTATTGACGTTAGGTTTTTAGTACTTGAATTTTTTTCACAGAATTTTTATATTGGCCATATAATTTCATTTCAGGGTGAACTATCCCTTTAATATACGGTGCAATCCTTAAAAAAAACCAAGATGACTGAATAGTTAAACTGTTAAATTGTACCTTAAGTGACAGTACAGTGCTGGCCAAGTTAGTTCTCTGAATCTCAGGTACGTTGGTGGTGAGCATCTCATCTCTGTAGGCACGTTCTGTGTACAGTCTGTAGCACTTCCCAGGGCCTGTTCTACCTGCTCTGCCTGCTCGCTGCTTAGCCTGGGCCTATGGACCACAAAAATGAGGTTTAGGAGTCAAAGTGTACTTACAACGTATGCTGCATGTAGTCTGGGTCATTAGGAATGGATGTTACCTGGGAGATAGGTGTAACAACTAGCTGATCAATGCCAGTTTTGGAGTTATAAACCTTCTGCTTGACAAAACCTGGATCCACCACATAGTAGATGCCATCAATTGTCAAAGAAGTCTCTGCAATGTTAGTAGCAATGACCACCTAAAACAGAAGAATGTTTGTTAAGGTGTATACAGTGATCAAAATTTTGTCAGAGGAGACCAAAGAGAGGAGAAAGTCTGAATGGTACCTTTCTACTTCCAGGTGGTGCTGGGTCAAAGATCCTGGTCTGCATTTCACTGGGCAGGGCAGAGTAGACTGGGAGGATGATCAGCTCTGGGACATCAGGGCCGAGAGATTTCATTCGTTCGTACAGGATCTCGCAAGCAGTGTCGATCTCCTCCTGACCCGTCAGGAACACCAAGATGTCACCTGTACAGTAAATAATTTGAATTACAGGAAGCTCACTTTCACAAGCATTTACAGGTTTTTACTTTGAACAAAACGTTACCTGGAGGCTCAGTGAGATGGATTTGCATGACTGTGATCAGACTGGCATCCAGATAGTCAGTCTCGGGCTCTTTAGTGTACAAAACCTCCACTGGATATGTACGACCAGGGATAGTAAAAATAGGTGCTTCATAAAAGTACTGCGAGAATTTCACAGCATCCAGCGTGGCAGACGTCACAATGAGCTTCATGTCAGTTCGTTTCTGTACAGTCTGAATAATACAAGAGCAAGACACTATTAGACATGTCCCATAAAGAAATGATAAAATAGTGAATAGCATTTATCACTTTCACACGTTTCCGCCCCATGTAGTTGAGTATAAAGCAGCAGTGTTAAAATCTTTAAGAACAGATATTAAATCAATGCCTCAATTTTATAGTGTTTACATGTTTATTGTCCACTTTGTAAAAAGTAATAATTATTCTTAATATTAAAAAAAAATCTAATTTTGATTTAATAAATAATATTTGAAATAAATATTTTGATGTTTTTGAAAGAAGTTTCATGCTAATAGGTTGCATTAAATGGTTATAAATACAAGTAAAACAGCAGTGCTGTAAAATATAATTACACATTTAAAATAACAGTTTTTTTATTTTAATACGTTTTAAAATGTAACATTCCTGTGATGGCAATGCTGAATTTTCAGCAGCCATTACTCCACATGACTACTCGCATGATTACTATTCTACAGTCATTCAATTCACATTTATTTGTATAGTGCTTTTCACAATACTTATCGTTTCAAAGCTGCTTTACAGAAAATTCATGTGTCTACTTTACAATTTAGAGTGATCTGTTATCAGAGGTGACTGTGTCCAAGTTATGCATTTCTGAAATGTATATATATATATACACAACTCACGCAGTTAGCAAACAATGCATTCATTTAAATGTATTCATTTTAGGCAGAAACAATGAGCTCATTGAAAGAATACATGTTAACAAATGATTAGGATATATAGAAAAAATTGCATTGGTGCATTAGTAATCTGCAATAATTTTTCAGAAACCACAATATTTTTTATTTTTCATGATTCTTTGATGAGTATAAAGTTCAAAAGAGCAGCATTGAGAACATTGAGCTTGACACTCACTGTGTGAACAAAGCCTCAATTGATGAACTGTACCTTCTTGAGCAGGCCAAAGAGCACGTCTGTGTGAATGGTTCTCTCGTGGGCCTCATCCAGCATAATGATGGCATACTGGCCCAGATCAGGGTCAATCAGGCACTCTCTTAACAGCATACCGTCCGTCATGTACTTAATCACAGTTTCGGGACTTGTGCAGTCCTCAAAACGGATGGTGTAGCCGACCTGCACAGACACAGAAAGAGATCAGGGCTCGGTTTCAAAGGTGATTGTGACATGTTAGATTATGGTTGCACATTTCATGAAAATTAATGTAAGCAAGCATCTACCTCTTGACCTAAACAGCAACCGTACTCCTCCGACACTCTTTTAGCCACAGACATGGCTGCCACTCTTCTGGGTTGTGTGCACCCGATCTTCCCCCGTGTGGTGTATCCTGCCTCTGCCAGGTACTGAGTGATCTGAGTGGTCTTTCCTGAGCCCGTCTCCCCAATCACAATCAGAATCTGGTTGTCATGGACAGCCTGTAAAGACACATTGGTTGAATTCATGAACACAAGCTAAATATAAAATAAAAGATCAGAATGAATATACATAAGAGATATCCCGAGCAGATCTCAGGGTTCAGTGTTGGGGCCAATAAAGCATTTTTTTTTATGGATCGGTATTGGCTATCCTACCCCCTTTTTTTTTTACATCAGCTGTCATGCAGGAGTCACGCAGTAGGTGGCAGTATGCACTGTCAAGTGGTTTCGCCATCAAATGGAAAAGCAGCAGCTCAAATGTTCATGTGAGAAGTGAAAGAACCAATGAGGTCTGTTCTAGTGCATCACACACACGCTTCAGCTTCTGTGTTTAGCATATTTGATGCAAGTAACAAATCGCTCAAAGGTCTATCTCAGACTATATGAGATGTCATTGCCACAATACGTTGCTATGGGTTGAGTCTTTCTTTGGACTCGACTGACATAAAATACAAGAAGCTTATATCAGTAGTCCCATATTCATAATTGTGACCACACAGCCTGCTTACAATGTCTTCCATTGTAACAAGGGTTACAAATCTCTTAATACTATGGAAGCTTGTTTTCACCACAGATAAAAAAAAAAAAGGAAATTGCAAATTTATATCTCACAATTCTGACTTTATAACTTGCAATTGCTTGATATAAAGTTGCAAATGCATGTTATAAAGTCAGAATTGCATGATATAAAACTGCAATTCTGAGGAAAAAAGTATTTATAACTCACAATTAAGAGTCAGAATTGTGAGTTTATATCTTTAATTAAATCAATCCAACTTATACAATGTATAAAGTGTGCACTAGGAACTAGGAAAATACAAAATATCGGATCAGGCTCTGTATCAGTAGATACTCAATATTCAATGACGTGGATCGGGGGCAGAAAAAAAAACCTTGATACTCGGTACATCCCTAATATAAATATCAGTTGAAGTCACACCTGAATGAGCTGCTCTTTCAGCTTGTAGATGGGAAGACTCTCTCTTTGCTCAAGGATAGAAAGTTGAGTCTTTTTTCCATAGGAGGCCTTGTTGCCGCCAAAGGCGTGTTTCTTCCATTCTGGGATATCGTTGGGCATCATACCTATGCCTCTCATGTTGGCAGCTATCTGCCTGCCGTCAACTGTATGGATGGCGAGCGTGTGAAGACAGGAAAAAGCATTTATTATAGATGCACAAAGATGATAACAGACTTGAGCTCAAATAAGGCCAGAGGGCATACGAGCAGCAGAGATTGGCTTTATGTGCAAGCCTGCTTCGATAGCAGACCTCAGGAAATCAGATGGCCATCTATGAACTCACTAAAATACAGTATGGACAAATAGGAAGGAAGTTTATCTGGAGTGATCAGTGTCTTTCTTATCACATAACATTGTGTTCTTTTTTTTAGTACTGGAGGACATGGAGCACAAAACATCCAACATTACTCATACAATCCTATTTCACTATATATAAGTAATCAGACTATTTTCTTTTCTAGTCTTCAAATGCTACTACTACTACTATTTTTAACTTGTTGCGAATGTGAAATATCTGTGCCTTGTTATTCTGTGTTGAAAATCCAATAAAGAAATAAAAAAAGAGAGAGGTTAATGTGCAGTATGTGCAAGACATCATACACATGCATCCAAGTTGGAAGAGCAACTTAAAGTGGCATTCTATTGCACTTTTCTGAGTAGAAAAACATTTTGACCTCCTGAGTTGAATGGAGTACAACATTTTTTCAGATGCTTGGAATAAGTCTAAATGTCTTACCGTCGGGCAGTGGGTCAACCCAGTGTTTATTAAGACCCATGGGGATTGAGTCCATTTCAGCCTCCCGCTGGGCCTGTTTCACCTCCCGTCGCTCTTTGGCCAGGGCACTCTGCATCATAGCTGCTTGGGAGAGAGATCCATCTGGGTTCTGACAGAAAAACAAATACAAAAACAGAATATTTTAAGTCAAAGATTACATCTAATTCAGTGAAACTGTCTAGGTACCAGGCAGCTGTAGAGTGAGAGTACATGCGCTTTGACCTACCTTGACAATCTTGACAGGACTCATATCCATGCTCTGTTTGGTGTGTCCCCGCAGGAATGGAGGCTCCTCTTCCACCAGCTCAATCTCTAAGTCTTCATCTGACAGACAAACCACAACACAGAAAAAGTTTGAGGTGACTGTTCAGGCAGCTAGAAGTTTCCTTGAGATTGTTGTTGAGTTAAACAAAGGTGCAACTCATACCCTCCTCATCATCAACTTTAGGCAGAATTCCTGTCTCTTCATCAAAGTCTGGGAATTCCTCCTTAGACAACACATTGGCAGCAATCATCTAAGAACAAACAGATCAAGATGCAGATTAAAATATGAACATAAGGAAAAAACAAATGTTTTAACAGTGGATAAGTCACATTAAAGACGGCCACGCACCTGTTTGATTTCCCATTTCTCCGGATCTGAGATCTTGGTCAGTCTTTTGCGTTCCAGCGTGTCATCCTCTACCTCTGGAGCATGGCCCAGGTTGAGGTTGGTGGGTCTGTCAGGATTTCTCATGGCTGACTCTTCCTGACCATCTGCACCCACATTTCTCCTCCTGTTAGGGTTCAGGTCTTCACCAGTGTCCTGGTCAACATCCTTGTAAAAGCAAGACAACCCAACAAAAATCAGTCCAGAGTCCACATATAAGCACAATAATCACTGAATAAAAATTACAAATTTGCTTTTATTTTTTATATTCAAGATATAACCAAAAATTCTAATCAAATCATTTATATATACAGTAGAGCGTAAAAGTCTAAGAAGAGGTTGCCTTTTTTATTTAACAATATAATTCTATATATTGCAATCATTAAGAACCTGTAATAACTGCTTTGAGCTCAATGTTTCTATTAATAAAATCTCTGATCAGATATTTTTTTTTGTATACAGTGTGGTGTAAAAGTCTGGGACAAATAAGAAAAGGGCTTTCGTTATTATCATTACTATTATTATTATTATTCGATTACGTCAATTACGCACTTTTTATATTCATCTCTAATCCCCTGTCATGTTTCATACAAAACAAAACTCTAAAGCAGATGCTAATGGCTTGCATGGCAGCGCCGCTTAATACAAGCCTGCACAGTTTCATGTTCCAGTCGTATTATTATTATTATTAATACCTTCTTTGTATTTACTTTTGGTTAGTGGCCCAAAAAAAGGGCAGAATCTAAAAACAAGTTAAGCTGCGTTTCCCCCACAGGAACCGGGCTCTAAATGAAGTTCCGGGTAACAATTTCCCCCTCCGAGAGTCCCTGCTTGCAAGGTAGTAGGGTTGGGCGATGTCCCCTAAATTGGCAGTTGACGATGTTTACAGTAAAACATCGCGATGGACGATGATATCGTCGTTTTTTTGTTTTTTAAATAAAAAATATATAATTTACTATATATGTATTTTACTATCTCTTTACATGAATACTATTTTTCATGCCGCTTGAGAGAGGAGGCTGAGCCCAATTAAAGATTTGCCAGCTTTTCAAATATGTTTGTACCCTTTCGCGAACTTTAACAATAGGCATAACCAGAAGGCTAACATTTAGTCCATTTTATCCCACTAGACATCACGTTTCTTTTATAAATCTTCACTCGCGTCACATTCATTTTCGCAGGGAATTGTAAACTTTTCTTCCTTTCGTTTGCTTATAATTAAGTCTATTATAGCCTACCCATTCACATGCTTTACTGTGGTGAAGTAGAAAAAAAAACAATGTAGGAATGAATACCTTTTTACTTCAAATTTTATTTAACACAGTTTGTTCTTATTAGACTTTTTTGAATAAGCGCAATTCACGCACACACACACGATTTTAATTTTGTTTTCTCTGGCAGTGCATAATCAAACAGCCTAAATGTCTTGACCCTGTGGAAGATAAAATTTGCTCTTCAGACGTTTTACAACACGTGTTGCTTTGCAACATCAGGAGAAGAAGATATTCGAGAAGGTGTCTCCAGCTCTTGTCCCACATTCATCTCAGAGCTGCCGCATCTTTGTGGGGAAATAATTTTATTTTTTTTAAACTAATATTTAATTGTCTTAATCTTTATGTTACCATTATTAACTGATAATCGTTTAAATATTTTGCAGGCTGTAGTGTTTCACTGACGGAAGTGCTAAAACACGTATGCTTATGAAATGGATCATTTAAAAATGTAGGCTATATATCTGGCGTAGACTACATTATTTAAAATAGCATATATGCTTTAGTTATACTCTCAATTTAATTTACAGAGGAATCCCTGCAAAGTTTTTAGTTTAACTATAGAAGAGGATTAATGTGTGTCGCACTCGCAACGGGGGGCGTGGCATCACGATGGTGGCGCTCCATCGTGATGTTGGTCAGCCATAACGATGGACGATGATATCGTCCATCGGCACAACCCTACAAGGTAGTACTTTTCCAAAGTTCAAGAACTTTCAGGGGTTGGACTTGGACATTGAACATGCTGACTGGTTGAGCTCACGCGGCATTTTATTTCAATCGGCTTTTTTAAAAGTCTTTTGCGAGGTTCGTTCTGCATTCACTAAATATCAGTCTTGCTCAGTGTGCGTTCGTCTGAGCCATCTAACGGTCAAAGTCTGTAATGACTGATAACATACGTTGTCATTTTAAATCTAGCTTTATGAGCTTTCACAATACGCTTTAGTATCAGTGCTCGTCTCTTTTCCGCCGTTTTGTTAATTACCTCTTTAGTAAACCAATACACAGCCAGAAAAACCAGCACAGCTTGAATCTCCTCCATACTTGTTATTGTTGCAGAGAGAGTTGTCGCACAAAAATGATTACTGTCCATCGCTGACTGGGAGGAGCAGTCGTGCGCAGTCCTACGTTACCAGACAAATAATTTGCCTAATCTTCACGGTACTTTGGACCGCAGTGGAAACACAGACAGTAGCAGGTCTGGGAGGGAAAAAGTTCCTGTAAAAAAAGTTCCTGGTACAAATTGTTCGGGTGGAATAATTTTGGTGGAAACGGGGCTCTATTTACTTACTTTCACAGGATATAAAATCTGTAAATAAATATATTTGAACTAGTTGTTATTTATTGGTTGTTTAATTGGTGACTTTTGGACAACAAAGTATGCAGACCTGTTCTCTCTAAAAACTTCTATAGAGACACTCACTCACCTTCATACTGAGACTTGTTTTGGATCCAGTGAAAGATAACACCTTGACTTTGACTCTTTGACCTTTGGTGACCACATCTGCCACATTTGCCACCCGACCTTCTCTTCTGAGCTCAGAAATATGGACCAAGCCTTCCCAACGTTTCCTTTACAAAAGAAGGATGAGATAAAAACTGTTTAAAAGCTAATTCTAAATATAAGTTTACAAACTAATTATACTTAAGAATGTATCATAATCCCCTCATTTAATTCAGTAGCCTAAAAATTACATTTATGGCGCTTTTCCACTACACAGTACCAGCTCAACTCGACTCGACATTGTTTGGTTTTCCACTGTGTAAAAGTTGTACCTGTACCTGCTTCCAGGTACTTTTTTTCGTACCACCTCCGGTGAGGTTCTGAGTGAGCTGAGGCGATACTAAAATGTGAGGTAAAAACGGCACAGACTGCTGATGGGTCAGAGAGAATCGTCACTGTTCATTGGGTCATCAGTGCACACGCCAGACGGAGTATCCTGAATAACCTCGCCATTTTTAAATAGTTTGTCCAGAGATCGCGTGTTATTTACTATTATGGGAACTCGGAACAATACGCTGTGGTCAAACGAGGAGGTGCATACTTTCCTTTGTTTGGTTGCCGAAGAGAGGATCCAGCGAGAGAAGATTGCGTCATGGCAGTTTCCTGCGGCGTCGCTATGACGACCAGGTACTATTGTGGAGGTACTGTCTGTAATGGAAAACGGAGCGAAAAGCGGGTCGAGCTGAGCCAAGCCTAGGCGAGTCGAGCTGCCACTGGTAATTGAAAAGCGCCATTACTGTATCTTAAACATACCTGAGACCTTCCAACTGCACAAAGCAGCCAAACTGCATGATACTGGTGACTTTGCCGTTATAGATGTCCCCCACAGACGGCTCCTCTGGTGGGGGCCGGTCCACATGTTTTTCCTTCCACCGGTCTGAGCCTTTGTCTTTGTCTTTCTCTCCCCGTGCAGGGCTCTTGGACCTGCTGCGAGAGTGCCAGCGACTCCTGCGCTTCCTTCTGTCCCTCTCATTAGAGCGAGATCTAGAACGAGAGCGAGAGCGATGTCGTCTCCGTCTGTCTCTGTCTCTGTCCCTGTCTCTGTCCCTGTCTCTATCTCTATCCCTGTCCCTGTCTCTATTTCTATCTCGATCTCTGCTCCAGCTTCTGCTCCTCCGCTTCTTCTTGCTGCTGCTGGTTTCAGATCTAAGACGGAAGATACTTACATTTTAAAAGGCGACAACATAATGCAAAGAAGAAATCATTGCAGCATCGACTTCAATGTTATCTATTTTATGTAAGAGCAGGTCCTCACCTGTGTTTACTGCTGCTAGATTCTGCTGAACTAACACTGGGCATAAACATCTCTAATTCTTTCATGGCATCAGCAGCAACTTTCACGTCATCCTCATCCAGCATATTCTAGTTAGAAGAAAAGATCAAGACCATTAAGAGGCTACTGTTGATTAAAAACGCATTAAAATGTATTTATACACTAGCAGTCAAGTTTGGAATAATTAAGAAGTTTTTAATTGTTTTTGAAAGAAGACTCTTCTGCTCACCAAAACTGAATTTATTTGATCAAAAATAGGGTTGGGCGATGTCTGCCAAATTCCATTCAGACGATGTCTACAATGAAAAATACCGATGGAGGATTACACCGGGGGTTGTGTTTTAGCGTTAAGCTCCATTATTTGTAGCGCACGTCTAGAGAAAGAGAGAACGTGCACAGAGCTGAAAGAGCTTGGATGAAGCGTGGTTGGCTTTTGATAAAACTACTAGAGGATATAGCTCTGAAATATCATTACCACAAACAATCCTGAGTGCTTGTGGTGTGATCCGCACCGGTGTTTTGGCGCTCCCCTCCGCTTTGAATATCATTGGTTTAGTTTGTGCAAAACATCTAGTAGTCAATAATTTGTTTGCTGTTTTTTGCACAATAAAATCTTAAGTGTTTAAATTGCGTTCAAAGACATGTACTGTTTTGAATGTAATTTGTATTTATTGGGGAACAACTTAATTCATTGTCTATCGGCCTAACCCTAATCAAAAATACAGTAACCCTGTATTTTGTGACACTGAAGAATGAAGTAATGGCTGCTGAAAACTCAGCTTTGCCTTTAAAGGAATAAATTACTTCTTCAAAATATAATTTAAAAAAGCAGCCATTTTAAATTGTAATAATATTTCACAATATTACCATTTACAGAATTTTTTATCAAATTTATGCAGCCTTGGTGAGCATTAAAGGCTTCTTTCAAATAAAAAAAATTATATAAATAATTACCCTGGCAGTAGGATTGTCAGGTCTGCACAGAGCTGGAAACAGCTCTTTCAGTTTGTCCTTTTCACCCTTTGGCTTAGCCTCAGGATTAGGGGCTGTACAATAAAACAAAATATTATCATGAGCATTACGGTATAAAATACACTGTAGCTTGGTCTGAAGATATTGTTTAAATCAAAATGAACTGGGCTGCGTTTCTCAAAACCATCGTAATCCTAAGTAGATCGTAGAACCATTGGCACCAATAGTCTCTATGATCAACTTAGCTCACAACGCTTTTAAGAAACGCAGCCCTGACTGATGTAAATCAATCAACTAAAAGACCCTGAATGATCGTACCTTTACTGTTAGATGCTTTTGCAGGAGGACGCATGGTTTGAATAAGACGGAGCAAATTGCTGACAAGTGAATCCTAAAGGACAGAGAAGACAGATTTGGTTAGATATTCCTAAAACTGCAACAATAAAATCACAAAATTGAAGGAACGGAGATAGAGATTACAAAAATCCTTACTGTGAAATCGGCTCCATTTTTAACCAGTACTACCTTAAATCCATCAAAGGTTGGATTTTTCTCAGCAAGACTGATTACAAACTCAGCTGAAAGACAAAACAACCAGCAGACTGTTATTATTAACTTCTATACACATAAATTGTAAAACTGCAACCAGAGATTATGCGTATGTCAATATATATTTTCAATAACCAAAATTGACCACGGTACGTTAATAGTGTTGCCCAAAACATCAGTTATTACAGTAATTGTTACTACTATAAAACCTTTTAACAGCTTTTAAATAACTCTAAATCTAAATAAACCTAAATAACGTGAGGCAGACGGTTATTTTTTCCAAATTAACAACAGGCAATGTAGCTACACCACATAATATATACGACCACGTAACTGAAAGTAACCAGCCTTTCCTTTAATTATAAAATGTCAGATACTAGAAAAACTAAACGTGTAAAATAACTGGGGAACTGAATATTATTTAATAACATAACTGCTACTGACTACACATGTAGGAGGCTAACAAGCTAGTTACGAAAGAGTTACCTACAACGTGACACAGTATCATCTAATTTATGAACTCACCAAGGTCCTTATCGCTGATTCCTAAATGGTTGTCAAGTTCGGTACAAACTTTAGACACCAAAGACAAATATTCCAGCTTTTTAAGCTCATCATCTCCGATCTCTGCCATCTTCAGCAATGTTGTTGTTTCGTTCACCGGAAGAAAGTGGCAACGCTACCTCTTGTCTGGTAACTTCTAATTCCGGGTTACATTACAGGCGACCTCTAACGGTCATATGAAGAATTGTTGTGAGTGGGGAGCAATTTTTCCAGGGGACCACAAGGGAGTTGATCGAGGGCCATTGAAAAGTTTAAAGAAAAACAGTGTACAAATGTACAAATGAATAAATTATAAAAATAAGATTAAAATATGAAACCAAATAAATCAGTTTAAAAACTACATAAAAATGTGATTACAATAATTAAATAATACATCTAACAGAACAGTACGATTAAGAGTAGAAAAATCAAAAACCAATAATGGCTGATAACTTAATATAAACTAAATATTTTTCAAATACAATTTTAGACATTTAATATCACTTTGTACCGTATAAATTGGTTCTTTATACAATACACTATATAGATGCCTTTTAAATTTTATGATGTGGGGTCCCTCACAAAATGCTGAAATCATTTTTATACAGTCTATGACTGGAAACCTTTGATATTGTACAGATCTATTGCGACATCTAGTGGCGCATGCGTGAATTTCAGGACATTCAGGTCACTCCACTGACAGTTCCCTGCGTGAATCCGCACCACGGTCAGGTTGGTGCGGATCTATGATGCTGAGATTGGGTTTCGCATGGTCTTCTATATCATCAACCCCCGCCAAACACATCGCACAGGCCAGGCTCATCACAGGATTCTTTCTGCGAAAAGACAATTTTACTTTATATAAGAGCCGGTGCTTTGGACTACCACAAAAGTCAGTGCTTGCCAGTACCAGATTGTCCTGGGACAACTTCAGGTAGGCACTGACCTCTGACACCGTCATTTTCCCAGGCTGAGTGCTTCATGTCGAGTTAATCGCGTGCTTGCACAAGCGATTTTAAAACGCTGCAGGCTTCGTTAGCACTGCTGCTAACACAGAGACTTTGCCCAAAGACTTGAAATGCCTATGTTTTCTACACTGATCCCAAAATCTGACTCCTGACGTTTAATGCGTAGAAAATACTGTCTAGATAGGCAGCTTAAAAGATTTGAGGCACAGCACTTGTTTACATGCAGTAAATCGTATGCTATTGAACTGTAACGGTTTCCTAGGCTAATAATAAGTGTTTTGTTTACAAATAAAAAGCTGGCATTCCTTGCCTAAACTGGTTTGCTGGCTAGTTTAAGCTGGTCTTAGCAGCCACCTGAAAAGTGCCCAAAACCTCTCTAAAACTAGGCTGGGACACTAGAGGAGCAGCAAAGCTGGTTTGAGCTTGTTTTGTTGATTTCATTTCACACTGCTTGCAAATTAAAGTCACCATGAAGTCAAAATGCACAATTGTTATTTTTTATGGAATAATGCAGTATTTTTTTTTGTTTAATTCTATGCACATCCATCATTTTTTTCATCAAGATTTTTATGCTCTTGTAATTGTTGTTCAAAATAGCTTACGCTCCCTTTGCAGTGACCTCTCTTCTATTCACTGATGACGTGTTTTTCGGCACAAGGGTGGGCCAACCCTTGACTCACATGAGATCTCACTCAGCAATAGCAAACCTAATGATCCAACGATCCAATTAATTTCCAATGGACAAAATCAATTCCCGTCCTAATTTTCTTGTTCAAGAAGCCGTTTCATATGGAAGCTTGTTTCTGCCACAGAATAAAACATTTTAGAAGATAATTGCAACTTTTTATCTCAGAGCTGCAAGTTTACATCAGAATTGCGAGAAATAAACTCACAATTGCGAGTTATAAAGTCAAAATTGTGAGAAATAGTCAGAATTGTAAGATATTAACTCGCAATTCTGACTTTTGTCAATTGCAAGTTTATTTCTCGGAATTCTGACTTTATTTCTCAGAATAGTGAGATATAAACTCGCAACTGCGAGTTATAAAGTCCAATTCTGAGGGAAAAAAAGACAGACTTTATATCTCGCAATTCTGAGATAAAATGTCAGAATAGTGAGATAAGAACTCGCAATTGCGAGGAAAAAAAGTCAGAATTGCGAGATGTAAACGCAATTGGGAGAAAAAATCTGAAATGTGAGATAAAAAGTTGCAATTACCTTTTTATTTTTTATAACAAGCTTCCATAGTTTCACTTGCATGTCACTAATGGGAAGAAAGAACTACTGAAACCTCCGTTTCATGCTGACTTTAAAGGGTTAGTTCACCCAAAAATGAAAATTCTACTAATGTCACCCTAATGTCGTTCCAAACCCTTAAGACCTCTGTTCATCTCTGGAACACAGTTTAAGATATTTGAGATTTAGTCCGAGAGCCTTCTGTCCTTCCATTGAAATTGTATGCCCACTCTACAGTCCGTGTCCAGAAAGGTACGAAGAAAGGTATGAAAAACATCATCAAAGTAGTCCATGTGACATCAGTGGGTTAGTTAGACTCTTTTGATGCATCGACAATACATTTTGGTCCAAAAATAACAAAAACTAAGACTTTATGTACTTTTACAAACGACTTCGTGTTTGTTTGAATCCGCGTTCACGAGTCCACAGTGACGCAGTGACGAGTTCTGGACACGGACTGTATACTACGAATTCACTTTAAATGAAAGGACAGAAAGCTCTCGGACTAAATCTAAAATATCTTAAACTGTGTTCCGGAGATGAATGGAGGTCTTCTGGGTTTGGAACGACATTAGGGTGAGTCATTAATGACAGAATTTTCATTTTTGGATGAACTAACCCTTTAAGCAGTATGCAGTATGTATCTCTACTAAATGTATTTTATTTTTTATTATTTCCTGCCTTTACTAAGGCCATCTAGTCAGTTGCTCTCAGTTAAGCCAGTTTAGAATCGATTTAATTTACCACAGCTATATTCTTTCATTGTTTTAGGTCTTCTGGAGCGGTTTTCTTCAGCATGGCATCAGGTAGTGATGGACTGGACAGACTAAAGACCCCAAAATACACCAATCGCCTGAGTAAAGAGAAGTCCTCCTATCTATTACAACATGCACACAACCCTGTGGACTGGTGAGGGGCTCTGAGATCTTAAGCCTTGCTGTAAAACATATAGTTTAGATTTTTTTGTTGTTGTTGAGAAATCATCCAAAAAAAGCATGCGTATAAACAGTAGTATTCCTAATATGTATTTTCTCTTCTTTCTTCATTCACAGGTATCCGTGGGGGCAAGAAGCCTTTAATAAAGCAAAGAGTGAAGACAAGCCCATTTTTCTTTCAGGTAACATAATAGTATATTTTAAAACATATTGGATGGTTGGTCCATTTTTCATTACAACGTCTTATTATTGCTTACAGTGGGTTATTCCACCTGTCACTGGTGTCACGTGATGGAGAGGGAATCGTTTGAAGATGAGGAGATTGGAAAAGTCCTCAGCGAGAATTTTGTGTGTATAAAAGTGGACAGAGAGGAGAGGCCTGACGTAGACAAAGTTTACATGACATTTGTGCAGGTTTGGACTTTTTGGGAATTTGTTGTTGTAAAAAGTGTCATGCTGATTGAAATATAATTAATGCTTTCTGCCCAGGCAACAAGTGGTGGTGGTGGCTGGCCTATGAGTGTGTGGCTCACACCAGATCTCAAGCCATTCATAGGTGGCACTTACTTTCCACCCAGAGACAGTGGAAGAAGACCCGGACTGAAAACTGTGCTTTTAAGAGTTATAGAACAAGTAAGAAGTGACTTTACATTACTTTACTCTACTCTACCCTACTCTACTCTACTCTACTCTACTCTACTCTACTCTACTCATCTGGTCCAGAAGCCACAAGAGGGTGCTAAGGGGTCTGTATAATAATAAAAATAATATTAATTACCAAAATGGACATTATTACTATTATTTAATTAAAGGTACACTATGTATGATTTTTGCTGTCAAATATCCAAAAACCACTAGGCCAGTGTTATATATTTTGTTCAGTTGATTTCTTACAATATCCCAAATGTTTCCACTATTTTTGCCAATGAACCGGGACGTCTGAGCGTAGCGTGTGAGGGAGTCGCCTGTCAATTGCGTCATATCTGCGTTAACCTCGTTTCCGGTTTTATTTTGCAGAAAAGCTTTACTCTCACTGGAGTGTGAACAAGTATCACAGCAGCCCCCGATCGAACGCACAGAGTAACGTCATAACATCATTTTAAACACACTTAAATGTATCTTCAAGACTCTTACTTGCATCACACACACCTCACCCCCATCCCTGCCCCCATCCAACCGTCTGCCTCACCCTTTCCTCCTTACTATCTCCCTTACTCTGTCCCAACAAAAAATCCCATCACGTGACCACGTGTACTGTGTGTACAATGTATGTTATGTTTGCATGTATGCTTTGCAATCTGCATTTCTTTTTTTTCTGGAGAGCGTGTGGCGGCACTGTACTTGTACATGTGTAATGACAATAAACTTGAATCTAATCTAATCTAATCTAATATAATAAACAGAGCTGCGTTACCTTGCACTCATGACCAGAAAAGCGGAGATTGCTCCGGCAACTGTTTCCCGTCATAATAAAAGTACCGTTGCTCGCGAGCCGAGTGTTTTGCGTAACAATCGCTCCAGCGGCCTTGCTCAGCTCCGTCAACACTCGGTCCTGCTCTGCTTCATACTACAGTAACGTTAATAATTTCTGCCCGAGTCCCATCCCGATTCTTTTCAACTTGGGGTGAGGTGAAGACCACATGTCCCAGGATTCTGAGCTCAAACTTAAAGGTGTCATGAACTGGCTTTTTAATTTTTTTATAATGTTGTCTGAGGTCAACTAATGACGTTCGTGTGGTTTTTACATTCAAAAACATCATATGAATAAGTAGTAGGCTATTTTCTACACTGGTTTTGAGGCTTTCTCCTGAACGCTGTGTTTTAATGGGCATGCTGTTCTGGAGACTTGGAAGTAAACGCCCACGGCTAGGATTGGATAAAATTTGCATATTTAATGAGCTTCAGCTCCCCTGTCAGTTCAGTTCACATTAGGGAATGATTCTCTCGATCACAGGGCTCATAAACGTCTTTATCAAACAAACACAATGATTTATTTCTCATCCACCCAAGAATATTATTTCTGTATTACCACTGTCGAGCAGCACGAACCACACACACACACACACACACACACACACACACACACACAAACATGTGCATGCGCGCGCGCCCAGATCAAGAAAGGAATATTATTTCACTATTTGAGATTCATTGGCCTGCCGATGGGCTTACGTTTTGGTAGCCGTCTGGAAAACACATAGCCCCGGGACCACTATTACATATAAAAAAAGATGTTTTACTCACATAAGTTTGTTGCACCATTCCTGTCGAATCCAATATAGAAGGCACAACACTGTGTCTGCAAATCCAGCACCTGAGACTTGTTTACAAACGATTCCGCAGTGAAATGAAGAACACACGTACATGTCTTCCCCACGTGAGCTGGAACTTCATTAAAAATAAAGTTCAACCACTCATTCCTAATAGTAGCATCCGAAGGAAGCTTATGCAGCGACTGAGTTCTTCCACAATATCTTGCTGTCTTCTTCGACTTGTTTATTGCTGCTGGCTAGCGTGATCCGATGAGTCGGTGGGCGGAGCTACTGAATTACACATGCTTATTATTCTGTAGAGGTGGTGTTTTGCCACATGATGACATCAGTATGAAGCACTCAATCGTTTTCTGGACCTAGTGTCAATAAAAGCTTTTCTTTGACAAACAAGGAAGTTTTCAGCTCTGAAACTTACAGGATATTCTTATATTACCATGACCTTTCATATATCAAAAGCTCAAGGGAAAGTTGATTTCTCAATTCATCACCCCTTTAATGTCATCAAACTACGCCTTTGTTTTGAATAGGCGCCCTCTAGCGGATGGAAAAGTTGCATAGTGTACCTTTAATTTAACAGTAATAATTTTATGTTTTTCTTTAGGATTATAAATCTAACAGTAGCAGTAAAAATATTAAAATAATAGAAAGTAAACATTTTTCAGATAATATATATACCACTTTTTTTAGCAAAGACTTTTTCATTGTTACAAAAAATATATATTTTAAATAAATGCTGTTTTAGTTTTGTAGTTTTTTTATTCATCAAAGAACAAAATGCATCACGTTTTATACAAAAACATCTTTAGTAACATTTTCAATATTGATAATAAGAAATGTTTCTTAATCACCAGTTTAGCATATTAGAATGATTTCTGAAGGATCATGTGACGCTGAAGATTGGAGTTATACTGGAGTAATGGCTGCTGAAAATAAGGGATCAATTAAATTTGAAAATATATGAAAATAGAAAAAAAATTTTTACATTGTAGTAATATTTCACAATATTGCTGTTTTTTACTGTATTTTTTAATCTAATAAATGCAGACTTGGTGAGCATAAGGGACTTTCAAAACATAAAAAAAGTTCACAGTATAAAAGGGTCTTTATGCATAAAAATATATAGTTGCAATATATAATTATATTTACAAAGAGGGTCCCCTGCACCGAGATCATCATATTTGATATTCAAAGTCTGACAACCCCTGTACTATGGTGCTCATACTATATGTGTTTCAGTGGCAGAGTAACAGAGAAACCCTGGAGTCGAGTGGAGAGAGAGTACTGGAAGCCCTTAGGAAGGGGACAAAAATCTCTGCCAGCCCTGGAGAAACTCTTCCATTCGCTCCAGATGTTGCCAACAGATGTTACCAGCAGCTGGCTCACTCTTATGAGGAAGAATATGGAGGTTTTCGAGAGGCACCGAAATTCCCTTCACCAGGTAAACCAATACTGGGACGAATTATTAAAAGGATTTATCACCAACATTTGTACAGTATTTAATCTGTCATTATTTTGTTATTAGAATAGACAATATCACTAGTAAGCAGTGTTGGGGGTATTGTATTACAAGTAACTTGAGTTACGTAATAATATTACTTTTTCAAGTAACTAGTAAAGTAACGCATTACTTTTCAAATTTACAACAAAATATCTGAGTTACTTTTTCAAAAAAGTAACGCAAATTACTTTTTCACATTTATTTGACTGACAGCTCTCCTGTCCCCATGAAATCTAGAGTAAGTACAGAGGTGTTGTGTGTGAACATAATAGTTATTGTAATTCAAGACTAAATTTGAGCATTTATTCATCTCACTTGCATAAAGATTGAGTATTCCTAAAAAATAATAAAATCAGTCAAATGTAAAATATGCAAACCTCCAATAAATAAATGTTAAATAAAACAAATATTTTTATGCATTTAATCTACCTTTATTGACCAATTTGCTGCTGACCTTTAATGATTCAGTTAAACCATGAGTAAAAATTACTAGATATTTGTATTTATTTTTTTAAACTTTTTCTCCTGCATCCTATCCTTCCTTACCCAGAATGGCAGCGCAGTGCACACAGCAGAGCGTATGAATTTGTGTTTTTACCTCAGCCTGAGGCTTATTATTTTAATTTTGGTATGAAGAGGTCTTTACATTTGCACAAAAATAGAATCTTTTTGTCATAAAAAAACAAAAACAAAAAAACAAGCCCAGTCCAGGTGAGAAAAAGTAACGCAAAAGTAACGTAACGCATTACTTTTCTTAAAAAGTAACTAAGTAACTCAATACGTTACTTTTTAAGAGAGTAACGCAATATTGTAATGCATTACTTTTCAAAGTAACTTTCTCCAACACTGCTAGTAAGTTCATTAGTTAACATTAGTTAACTACTTTAATTAACATGAATTACAAAAATCACTCAAAATTTTTTCACAATTAATGTTAATTTCAACATTTACTCAAAAGTTGTAATTGTTAACATTAGTTAATGCACTGTGAACTACCATGAACAAACAATAAATTACTTTATTTTTATTAACTAACATTAAAAAAGATGAATAAATACTGTAACAAATGTATTGCTCATTGTTAGAGCATGTTAGTTAATACATTAACTAATGTTAAAGAATTAGACCTTATTCTAAAGTGTTACCGAACAGACTCACAAAGAGAATGAACACAATATCCTGTCTTGTGAGGTAATTACCTGAGAAATATGCAACAGCATTAATAATGTAAAATGACCTTGTGCTTTTCTTTTCTGCAGTGAACCTGATGTTCTTGATGTCATTTTGGGCAGTAAATCGTGCCAACTCTGAGGGAGCAGAAGCGCTGCGAATGGTCCTTCACACTCTCCGAATGATGGCTCTAGGGGGCATTCATGACCATGTGGCACAGGTGACATGCAAAAATGGTGTCTCGAACATATGATGTAACAAATCAATTCTTTGCTTTTAATTATATAACTGAACACAATGAATTCTTTCTTTTAGGGCTTTCACAGATACTCCACAGACTCCTCCTGGCATGTTCCTCACTTTGAAAAGATGTTATATGATCAAGGCCAGCTTGCTGTGGCCTATATCGCTGCTTACCAGGTGGGAATATGTCTGTGTGGGGTACACCATGTAATATATTTTAATATATGAATATTTTCTCTCCAGATCATTTCTTATGTCCAGAAAGCAATAATGAAACACTGTTCTGTATTTCTGTAGACACAATAGGACTTATTGGTGTTATATATTGCTTATTCTGTGGTTTTATATCAAAAGCCTAAGTTAAGATGATTGTATAATGAGCCAACTTTATATCTGGCATTGGCTGGGTGTGGTGTTATTGTGGCTGTTGATCTCTGCAGGTATCTGGGGAACGCCTATTTGCAGATGTGGCTCGTGATGTGTTGCTTTACGTCTCCAGAGACCTAAGTGACAAGGTGAGTCGTCTTCCTCATTAGATCCTGCATTTGGCACCAGTCATGCTGAATCAGCACCGACCCACAATATCACTGAAAATTGCCCGGGTCGAAGCCCATTTTGAGGTCATCCCTCCTCCACTCTTTAGCACTGGGTGCCTGCCATCTTGTGATGATGAATGGTTTGGTGACACACACAATTAAAACCCCCTCAAATTTTGAAAGTCATGTTTTTTTAAAGATTTATGGAGTAATTAGGTAGCAACAAAAGCATACCTTGAACCTCACTTTTTTGGTTGTGAGAGTTACATTAAAGTTTAAATGTTTCCAATTTACACACTCTGTAATATACACAGTAAATCATCCCAGTGTTATTATACTTTAAACAACAAGTCCACTGTATGCTGAACTTATGTACATACCATGTTTGAAATGTATTAACTAGAGAACTTGTGGCCAAGAAGTAACTTTCCCTTAAGAAACCACAATGTAACTTCGAAAACAGCCTTCAAAAAATAAATGAAACACATAAGATTTTGAGCATTGTGCTGCCCTCTGCAGTCTGGCGGCTTCTATAGCGCTGAGGATGCAGATTCCTTTCCCACTGCGGAATCCACTGAGAAGAGAGAGGGAGCGTTTTGTGTGTGGACAGCAGGAGAGATCAGAGAGCTGCTTCCTGACATTGTGGAAGGCGCCACAGGAGGCGCAACACAGGCGGATATCTTCATGCATCATTACGGTGTGAAAGACCAAGGCAACGTGGACCCTGCTCAGGTTTGGGAATTTGAGGATATTTTATGATAGCCAGAACCTTTCTAACCATTACACTGATTCTTGCCTACAACACTGAAAAGAAATAAAAGCAGATATAGAGGAATTATTTTTGATTAATTTAATTTTCAAAGGTATAAAACGATGTTTATATGCAACCTACTCTTTTTTTTTTCTTTCTTACTAAATGTTTGTTTTCCCTTGCTGTAATTCAGAAATATTCAATAATTACAAATATATACACAAAAATAAAGTAAACTAACTAGTGTTTGACTACTAAAACAATTATTGAAATACCACTACAAAAGAAAAGTCATTGTTGGCGCGTTGCTATTTTGAGTCTATTTTGAAAACGACCAACAAAAACCTTTTCTAAAGTATTATCACAGTATTTTTTGTGTTATTTAAAGGGCGCATTAGTAATAGGCAGGTGTATAACGCGTATACACTTTGCTTGTTACACACAGGGCGACAGCACACAAACATTTTTTAAATATGACAAATAAAAAGATTCCTCTCTAGAGATTGGTGATTCCACCATGTAAATAATAAATCCGTCATGGCGCAAGAGCAACTGGATTTTAAAGAGAAAGGGAGATGAGACTCTGATTGGTTTATTGCACGTTACGCCTAAAACACACCCATGACTCATTAAGAGACTAGGTACAACCCTTTTGGACCATGTGCCTGGCGCAGCAACCGTTTTTTTTCCGTCGTTAAACTAGCAAAAGTGAATTCGGACACACCTGAGTGCACCTGCGCTTCAGACTTTATTAATAGCATGTTTTGTCTGGCATATTTAGTCCCATTATATCTCAAGGATCAGTGGTTAGCATTTATTGTTTGAGACAACTAATTTGTGAACAAAGCAGATTTTATGATGGATATTCATTTTTAATAGCATGGATTTTATGTGCATTTATTGATTTGTTTCTGATTCTTGTGTTCTTGGTGTTTTTATAGGACCCCCATGGAGAGCTGCAGGGTCAAAATGTGCTGATTGTGCGTTACTCAGTGGAGCTCACCGCTGCTCACTTTTGCATCAGCGTGGACAGACTGTCCGAGCTGCTGTCCGATGCCCGGGCCAAGCTGGCCGAGGTACGGAGAGCACGCCCATCTCCTCACCTGGACACCAAAATGCTAGCTTCCTGGAATGGTAAGTTTCCTGCATCCTGATTGGAAGAATGTATAAGTGTCATCCACTAATATACTGCTTGAAATCCCAGAGCACAGAACAGGGAAAATTATCAGTCCCCCAAAGCTATATGTACCCCCTTCCTATCCTTCACTTTGCAAACAAGGTCCAGTGCTCGACAAGCTCCGTAAATGTTTTTTGTTTTTTTTGGTCTGGGTTTGCCTTAATAGCAACACTATAATGTTAGAGTTCTTTCATGGGGCGCTTAGATGTGATGCCAGGCCTTTAAAAGCCCACAGAGGGGACCTCTGGGCTGTGGTCTTTGCCCTCGTTGTCTTTAATGAAAGGATATCAAAGCCTTCACAGGGTGCCAAGGCCCCTTTGGAGCTCTAGCTGACAAAAGCACTCAAAGAATAGTGACTAATGAGCTGATATCTTAATTAAAGAAAGCCTGAGACATTGTTTAATGAAAGTGTTCCTTCCAGAGCTACGCTCCATTACATTCTTAATGCACACAGACTGAGTATTGCTACCTGCAGAGTAACCCTTCGCATTAATCAAACCTGATAGGCCAACTCGCGTAGCCGTGAGACATGTCTGGGATACAGGCACACAGAGCTCTGACAGGACTATTGTTAGAGATCCCCGGCTTTATGAACACATTGTACTTTAGATCTTATAGACTCAGTGTCTCCTTTCGAAGTTCCTCTGTCTTGGTTGGCACCTATTGCACCTTTATCAAAACGCTTTTAGCTCTTGTTGGAGGAGAATTTTACTGTCTGTGGGGCAGGACTCTTCCTGAATACTAATCCAAAACTTTGCAACAATTCAGAAGGAAGGTGAAGAAGTGATACGAAACTGTCATGTGGTCAATTAACCTTGAAAATGCTTTATAACAGTATCTATGTTTCCATCCACCTATTTATTTAGCAGTTTCGTGAGTTTGTTTACTCAAGTATTTTTACTGGAGGAAGAAAATTAACATGGTCAGGTTTTCCAAAGCTTGTAATCTGTGCACTCCCATTTCTTTGGTTGGTCAGGGCTGATGTTGTCCGGGTTTGCACGTGTTGGAGCCGTGCTGGGTGACAAGGCTCTGCTAGAAAGGGCTGAGCGAGCGGCTTATTTTCTCCAAAAACACCTGTGGGACGAAGAGGGCCAGAGGATTCTTCATTCCTGCTACCGTGGAAATAACATGGAGGTGGAGCAAGTGTAAGGAACATTCCTGGCTGTCCAAAAATTAGATGCATTCAACATGCCATAGCACTGAGGTTGATAGTTGTGGATTGTAAACTGTTTGTTTGCTAGCCTAATATCTTATAATGGCAAAAGTCTATTTAAAATGGGAATTTAAACAAACAGAATATTTGTTCAGGTTTGTAATTAGAAAATATATAGTAGAAAGGGTACTCGTTTTTACATATTATGATCAGGGTTGTTATTGTTAACTAAAACTATTACAAAATAGTTTTTGTCAATTGGAATAAATCTGAATTAAAATAGAATATTATATATAATATTAGAAACTTAAACTTAAAAAAACAGAAATGTTGCCTTGGCAACTGACTGAAATAAAATAAGTTCTAAACCACAACCTAAAACTAAAATACAAATAGCTAAATTAATAGACTAATAAAATTAAAAAAAAAAAAGATGATTCAGAATAATACATTCTGTTATGGTACAATACTAAAATTATAACACTGATTTTGATGAGGTTGTATTGTATATGTCTTTACAGTGGACCAAGAAATCTAGCACACATTTTGTCTTGCTTCCAAGTCTTAATTGCCTTGGCACATATCCTGCCAATGCAGAAATGACCTAGAATCAGCACAATAAGAAGCTTTTCACGTATGAAATCTCCCACAGACACACACACAAATTCACTGGCCTCATTCTTGGGGTAACCTCTCATTTGTACCTCTCATCACCACTCTGTGTCAGCACATCAGTCATCCCACAATGCTGAGTGCGCTTCTCAAGACAAGCAGATAATTTTATGAGTTAACCCACACACCATTTATCACTGATCTAAACTGGCTATTTTAACAGCTTCATTTTGAACCTTTGTGTTTGATTGTTCATCAATGGGATAATGAAAAAGAAAATAGCTTCGTCTTACACATTGCATTATGCTTAATCAGGAACACTCCCTCTGCAATCATCTGATTGGCCTTACTTTAAAGTTAGCGTAGGATGTGATGTTTTCTCCTCTTGTAGTTCTGCTCAGATCTGTTTTTATAAGGGAGATGTAAAAATCTGCATCGGTTTGTTTTTAATCACCTTTGGAGGATTTCCCTCACAGAGAATAATTTACCAGGAGTCCCAGCATGAAGATGATTTACTAGGGAATTACTTGTGTTCCTGGCAACCTAATTTCATCCCCAAGAGGAACTACTCTCTTTCTTTGTTCCTCATTGTGAATATTCCTCATCTACAGTTATATGAGTAGTTCTCAGAAAATGAGAATGTCATTGTTTACTCAACTGAAATTCTGAAAAATGTACTGGTCACACTTTTCCAAACAGTTAAAGTGAATGGGAGCTGAAGCTTTCAAGATTCAAAAAGGTCACAAAGCACCCTGTGTTATAAACTGGTTCATGCAACTCATTTGCTATATTCCAAGTCTTCTGGAATTATATGATAGCTTTGTGTGTGCCAGGTTTATGTTTAGTTCTGTTTAGTTTCATTGTGTTTTGGTTTCGTTTTTCCTGTTCCTGTTTTCCCTTTGTTTCTGGTCATTATTAGTTTCCATAGTTACTTATTAGTTCTTCACCTGCTCTGTTTTCCTTGATTACTCCTTCTTTGTGTTTATAAGCCCTTGGTTTTCTCAGTTCAGTGTTCTCCGTTGTTTATGTTAAAGTGTAGTTCCCATGTTGATTTTATTGCGTATTCTCCTGCTCTGTGTAATATATAGCTTTCTAAAAACGCACACAGAGAAGTATGTCCACATACAATGCGTCCGAAATCACATACTGTTTGAGTAGGAACTACATTTGAATTTGAACTTACTTTTGGAATTAATTTAATATGGATTTACCAGCAGTGTACCAACCTGCTCTGTTTTGAGACCAAAACAAGCCCAATAAATTGTCTGACCAGGTGTGTGAGCCGGCAACATCATTCGTTCCAGTGGGTGCGTTCGTGGAGTTTGAGGGAATGTAATAAAGCCACGCCCACACTCCCGCCTCTGAGTGTGAGCTGCATATGGCCTCTGGAGATTTGGTAGAGGATAATCCCTGTGGTCTCTGCTCAGTTTCCTTCATCTCCGCTGGTCCCACCCAGCTCCAGTTCTCCTGTGTCTCCAATGGTCCCACCCAGTCTCGCTCTCCAAAGACAGCCAGTCTTTCGTCCCCGACTCTGCTGGCTTCCTTCTGTCCCTCGGCTCCCCCAATGTTGAATCCACTCTGTTCCATGGATATTCCCCGGGTCTCCGGTCTCCAGCTCTGCCTTGGCAAGATCCACTGACTGGACTGGAGCTGGTCTCTCCACCAAGGCTTGACCAGTCAGCTCCACCTTGGCTCCTTCCTCTCAGTGCTCCACCTGGGGCTGTCGTCCCTATGGATTCACCGGGCTGCCTCGTCCCTCTGGCTCTGCCTTGATCAGTTGTCGCACCATAGACTTCCAGGCCTTCAGCTGCACTTTGTCCCTCCACCACTTTGGCTCCATCGGGCTACGCCCTCCCTCCGGCTTTGCCTTGGTGCTTAATAGTACCCCCAACCTCCCTTCTCAGTTGGGTTGGGGGTATAATGTCAGGGTTATGTTTAGTTCTGTTTAGTTTCATTGTGTTTTTGTTACATTTTCCCTGTTCCCATTTTGCCTGTGTTCCTGGTCATAATTAGTTTTTTTTATAGTTACTCATTAGTTCAATACCTGTTCTCTTTCGCTTAATCACTCCCTGTTTATAAGCCCTTTGTTTTCTCAGTTCAGTGTTCTCCATTGTTTAAGTGTAGTTGCCTTATGGATTTTCTCCTGCATTTTGTCCTGGTGTTTTAAAAACTTTTGGAATTCAATCTGATTTGTGTGTGTTTATCTACACATTACAGTGTGAGAAGTAGATGAAATGTACTTTATTCACTGATAATCTTCCCCTCCAGTGAGGGGAAGCACCCTGTGTTATAAACTGGTTCATGCAACTCATTTGCTATATTCCAAGTCTTCTGGAATTATATGATAGCTTTGTGTGTGCCAGGTTTATGTTTAGTTCTGTTTAGTTTCATTGTGTTTTGGTTTCGTTTTTCCTGTTCCTGTTTTCCCTTTGTTTCTGGTCATTATTAGTTTCCATAGTTACTTATTAGTTCTTCACCTGCTCTGTTTTCCTTGATTACTCCTTCTTTGTGTTTATAAGCCCTTGGTTTTCTCAGTTCAGTGTTCTCCGTTGTTTATGTTAAAGTGTAGTTCCCATGTTGATTTTATTGTGTATTCTCCTGCTCTGTGTAATATATAGCTTTCTAAAAACGCACACAGAGAAGTATGTCCACATACAATGCGTCCGAAATCACATACTGTTTGAGTAGGAACTACATTTGAATTTGAACTTACTTTTGGAATTAATTTAATATGGATTTACCAGCATTTACTAGAGTTTACTCACTGAGCTGTTGAGTCAGTGAGTAAACTCTAGAACCAAATCAGTTTACTTTGTGAATGAATCATTCTGAACAGTTTTGTGAACCAAATTAACCAATTCAACTCAAAAGAAGGATACATTCACAAGTCAGACATACGTAGCTACCTCTTTCATGACATCCAGCCCTTGTCGAATTCTAGATTTTCAATGAATAATGGCTTAAAATTCACTCTTCTTCTCACAGAAAGCTATCATATGACTTGGAATATAGTGTGTGATTCACATGGACCACTTTTATTATACTTTTATGGTGCTTTTTGGAGCTTGAGAGCTTTAGACTCTGTTCATTGTAATTGCTTGGAAAAGAGCATGGAAAACAGCCTAACCTTTTGTCTTCTGCGGAAGAAAGAAAGTCATGTGGTTTTGGAACAACATGAAGGTGAGTAAATGATGACAGAATGTTCATTTTGGGGTGAACTAATCCTTTAAAGAGCCCTGTGCCATGCAGTGAAAACATTTTGAAAAAAATCTGGCTTCAATGTTTGATAAGAACGAGACAGGTTATCTGACTGTTGTAGTTCTCAAATGGAATTAAGGGCCTTTTATTGTAATAGAAGAAACATGCTTTAGTATTTGGGCCAGGTAAAAATGTAGTGCCAGGTGAATTATTCATGAACCATCCAGTGGCTGTGCTGTTATTCCAAGGAATGTGGCAAATGGTCCAAATCTTGTTCAGCTGTATAAAAATCATACTTCATTGTGAGTAGATCTATCAGTTTGGAACTAGAAGCCCTCTGGCTCCTGAGATAGATAGAGGTTAGGCTCTTTTTTATAGCTTCGGTCTCCTGACAGGTTTGTATGGAAGTTATGATGCGGCTTTGCTGCACTTTGAAGAGACTGTATCACCTGGTGAGAATACAGAGAACGAACAAGGAGGGAATGGAAAAATCCAGGGAGAGCTGTTCATTAAAAATTGACTGGCAGGCTGATTTGTTTTGTTGTCTCACTGAGAGAGAAAAAAAAAACTGAAACAGAGGAGTCATATTTTTCTCTGAGCCCATAAACCCTGCTGTGGGTCGAGAATATCTGGGAAGGAATTTACCTCATAGTTCAATAAAGGGCTAGTTAGCATGGTCCAGTTAGCCCCTACTGAAGGCTAGCAGACCCTTCAAGGGTATATATATATATATATATATATATATATATATATATATATATATATATATATATATATATATATATATATATATATATATATATATATATATATATATATTAAAAGTTGGGACAGTATGGAAAACGCAAAAAAAAGAAAAAAAGAAGTGATTTCTAAATTTACTTTGACTTGTATTTCATTGCAGACAATATGAACAAAAATTATTTCATCTTTTGTCTGGTCAACTTCATGTCATTTGTAAATATGCATCCTTTCCTGTCATTCAGACCTGCAACACATTTAAAAAAAAAGTTGGGACAGTGAAGCATTTACCACTTGCACTTACTTGCACTGGCACTTACTGTTGCCATTCCTTTTCACCACACTTAAAAGACGTTTAGGGACTGAAGACACCAAGTGATGAAGTGTTTCAGGTGTAATTTTTATCCCATTCTTCCTACAAACAAGTCTTAAGGTGGGCAACAGTGCGGGGTCTTCATTGTCGCATTTTGCGCTTCAAAATGTGCCACACATTCTCTATTGGAGACAGGTCGAGACTGCAGGCAGGCCAGTCAAGTACCCGTACCCTCTTCCTCCGCAGCCAGGACTTTGTAATGTGTGCAGAATGTGGTTTTGCATTGTCTTGTTGAAATGTGCATGGACGTACCTTGAAAAGATGTCTTCTTGAAGGCAGCATATTATGCTCCAAAATCTCTATGTACTTTTCAGCATTAATGGTGCCTTCACAGAAGTGCAAGTTACCTTTGCCAAGGGCACTGACACAACCCCATACCATGACAGACCCTGGCTTTTGGACTTGTTGCTGGTAACAGTCTGGATGATCCTTTTCTTCTTTGGTCCGGAGCACACGGTGTCCATTCCTCCAAAAAAATACCTGAAATACTGATTCATCTGACCACAGTACACGTTTCCACTGTGTGATGGTCCATCCCAGATGCCTCCGAGCCCAGAGAAGTCGACGGCGCTTCTGGACACTGTTAACATAGGGCTTCCTTTTGGCACAGTACAGTTTTAACTGCCATTTGTGGATGTACCTAAGTATTGTGGTACTTGACAAAGGTTTGCCAAAGTAGTCCTGAGCCCATGTGGTGATATCGCTTATAGATGAATGACGATTCTTGATGCAGTGTCGCCTGAGGGATCGGAGATCACGGTTATTCAGCTTAGGCTTGCGCCCATGTCCTTTACGCACTGAAATTCCTCCAGATTCCTTGAATCTTTTAATTACGTTATGCACTGTTGAATATGAAATATCCAAAACTCTTCCTATCTTTCTTTGAGGAACATTGTTTTTAAACATTTCAATAATTTTCTCACGTATTTGTTGGCAAACTGCCGATCCTCGGCCCATCTTTGCTCCTAAAGGATTAGACCTTTCTTGGATGCTGCTTTTGTACCAAATCATAATTACAATCACCTGTTGACATCACCTGTTTCAAATCACATCATTATTTAACCATTTTACCTCATTACTAGCCCTAAATTGCTCCTGTCCCAACTTTTTTTAAATGTGTTACAGGTCTGAATGACAGGAAAGGATGCATATTTACAAATTACATGAAGTTGACTTGACAAAACATGAAATATTTTGTGTTCATATTGTCTGCAATGAAATACAAGTCAAAGTAAGTTTAGAAATCACTACTTTCTTTTTTTATTTGCGTTTTCCATATTGTCCCAACTTTTTCTGATTTGGGGTTGTATATATATATACTGTACATACATATACATATAAGTGGGTAACTCTTTGTTATATTGCAACCATTTGCTAAAATCATTTAAGGTAATTTTTTTCTTATTAATGTACACACAGCATAACAACACACACACACACACACACACACACACACACACACACACACACACACACACACACACACACACACACACACACACACACACACACACACACAGAAAGACCGATCAGGCATAACATTATGATGACAGGCAAAGTGAATAACACTGATTATCTCTTCATCAAGGCACCTGCTAGTGGGTGGGATATATTAGGCAGCAAGTGAAGATTTTGTCCTCAAAGAATGTGTTAGAAGCAGGAAAAATGGGCAAGCATAAGGATTTGAGCAAGTTTTACAAGGGCCAAATTGTGATGGCTAGATGACTGGGTCAGAGCATCTCCAAAATTGCAGCTCTTGTGGGATGTTCCCTGTCTGCTGTGGACAGTATCTATCAAATGTGGCCCAAGTGAGGAACAGTGGTGAACCAGCGACAGAGTTATGGGCAGCCAAGGCTCTTTGATGCATGTGGTAAGCAAAGGCTGGCCCATGTTGTCTGATCAAACAGACAAGCTACTTTAGCTCAAATTTATCAAGAAGTTAATGCTGGTTCTGATAGAAAGGTGTCCAGTTTGTTGCTTCCCAGTTTGTTGCATATGGGGCTGTATAGCCACAGACCAGTAAGGGTGCCCATGCTGACCCCTGTCCACCGCCGGAATCACCAACAGTGGGCATGTGAGCATCAGAACTGGACCATGGAGCAATGGTAGAAGGTGGCCTGGTCTGATGAATCACATTTTCTTTTACATCACGTGGATGGCCGGCTGTGTGTGCGTCGCTTACCTGGGGAACACATGGCACCAGGATGAACTATGGGAAGAAGGCAAGCCAGCAGAGACAGTGTGATGCTTTGGGCAGTGTTCTGCTGGGAAACCTTGGGTCCTGCCGTCCATGTGGATGCTACTTTGACACGTACCAACTACCTAAATATTGTTGCAGACCATGTCCACCCTTTCATGGAAATGTTATTCCCTGGTGGCTGTGGCCTCTTTCAGCAGGATAATGTGCCCTGCCACAAAGGAAAATGGTTCATGAATGATTTGAGGAGCACAACAACAAGTTTGAGGTGTTCACTTGGCCTCCAAATTCCCTAGATCTCAATCCAGTCGAGCATCTTTGGGATGTGCTCCGATCCATGGAGGCCCCACCTCGCAACTGACAGGACTTAATTCTAATATCCTGGTACCAGATACCACAACACACCTTCAGGGGTCTAGTGGAGTCCATGCCTCGACGGGTTAGGGCTGTTTTGGCAGCAAAAGGGGGACCAGCACATGTGTTATTATGCCTAATCGGAATATATATATATATATATATATATATATATATATATATATATATATATATATATAAAACCAAAGATCTTTGAAGCTCAAATGTTTAGTATCTAGTCACCAGGTTATTCTCCAAATTCACCTTGCACTTATTGTACATGACATTTGAATAGTCCATTAGATCTGACAGCTTGAGGCAATGACATGGAAGGGGTCAGATGTTGAGAGAGATCTCCTCACAGGCACCTCATGACATTTTTCATCCCTTGGAATGTCAGTTGTTTAAACTAAGATCCGTGGAGGTTAAGTTCCCAGCGTTAGACCCGCCTCGTCCGTCCTGCTGCCGACACTGTGATATCTTCAGACCTGTCACTATCTGTTTCCTCACACTCAGCTGGCTACAGTGCCACCTCTGTTCAAGGGTCTGAGGACAAGGGTTGATGTGATCTGAATCAAAAAATTTAAACTTCAAAGCCTTTTGCAATCTTTTTGGGTGACACCACCTCAAAAGGAATTTCGAACGCTTTTATAACACAAAGGTCCTGCTAAATGTCTTTGTATGCATGTCAGTCAACGCAGAGCGCTTTTGCATCTTAAGGCAGCGTCCCACTAACCGACTCGAAACTGCATGATTTTGGTAAGGCATGTCATACTTACTGACTTTTACCGCCTGGATCTCACCCTCTTCTGTCACACTCAATGATTAAAGATACAGATCACAAACAATTAAAATGATATCATAATTTTCTTGCCTTCATGTAATTCCAAACCCGTTTATTGAGCAAACTGCTGTTTTCCCATACAATATAAGTGTAACTTTTACTTCCATTGTAAGAAAATGCAAATTGTTTGGGTGAACTGTCATTTTAATAATAGAAGTGGAGCAGCAGGCTAAATGACTGCTTCTGACTTTTCCCTCCGATTTTATGTCATGGATTGCAACAGCCAGTTCTGGCAGCAAATCACTGTAAAGCACTCTGAAAAAAGAACAGGAGTACCATGAGGCCATAAGCAATTGTAATAGACTGAAATAGGATGCAATTCATGCAGTAACTTTAACTTGTGAGTGTGTGTGATGTGTGTTTTTCCCATCAGGGCTGTAATGCATTCATGCGGCGCTTAAGTGAGGAAAAAGATTCACTTTCAGTAAACCGATACTTTTCTGCCTCCACCTTTTTTATTTTTTATTTAATAGACTTCAGAAAAAACATTTGGTTTTTAAAGGACTATGTAAATTAAGTTTATGTCTGGCTCCATCTGCCTCCATCCAACTAAGTATGTCACAATACAGAAAAAAAGATCTACTTCCGTTACATCGCAACTTTAAAGGGGAGGTGTGTAATTTCAGCATCCCTACTTGCATCAAATGGAATTGCAGACCAGAGGTGGACAAAGTACTCAACTCTATTACTTGAGTAAAAGTAAAAGTACTACTGGTCAAATATTACTCCGCTACAAGTAAAAGTTCTAAAAATAGATTTTTACTTGAGTAAAAGTACAGAAGTATTTGTTTTTAAAAGTACTTAAGTATCAAAAGTACATTTAATTTTTCATGTCAATGCATTATTTTATTATTGTTGTATAAATGCTAATGGTGGTTTAGACCAGTCAGTGATGCTACATCTGACATGCTAGCATACGACTAGCTTAAACTCATTTCAATACTTTTATAAAAGTAACAAAGCTCTTTAAAAAACTACTGTCACTTTAAGGCCGAATGCACGGATCCAATACACTGATACACATCCCATATTCTCCCAACTGTTTACTCATCTCTTTCTCCCAGACATTTAAATTTTTTAACATTTTATGAGACATGCATTGTGTATGCCAACTAAACTAATCTTTAATATTTTCAGAGAACAGAAACATGCTTTCTAAGTATGACCATGTGTGCACACACTGTGCCGAGGAACCGTCTTCTTCCATTTTGCTATAAACTGATCAGTGTTCAAAAAATGTTGAGAAACTTCCCATGACCCTACACGAGTGATTACTGATAGGCGGTCTGCAAAAACTTTAATGTAAAAAGAAAGTTTTAAAGAAGAAAAAAATCATCCACTGATTTTCAAAGCTGCTACAGAAACGACTTTCGACTTTGAGGACCTCGATAGAAATGTAGTGGAGTAAAAAGTACAATATTTGTCTTTCAAATGTAGTGAAGTTAAAGTAAAAGTTTCCCAAAAAAATGATACTCCAGTAAAGTACAGATACTCAAAAAGTGTACTTAAGTACAGTACTCAAGTAAATTTACTTAGTTACTGCCCACCTCTGTTGCAGACTGTTTGTTTGAACAGCCTAACTGAGTTGGTCCTAACAACATTGATGCAACCAGTGCTGAGACGGTTTGTTTGTCAACCAATGGAAGACGGAGGGTGGAGGGGTTTTGCAATTCTGCCACTAGCTGAATAGAAATCACACACTTCACTAATTTAGCTATGTGTATGGCACACACATTGCATAACCATAACACTTCTTACTGTGTTAGCATGGAATAATAGGATTGCTGTATAGAGGTTATATCTAAGTTTGTTATAGTTAATTAACATTAAATCTAAAATCAAAACTTTTTTACTTGAAATAAAATAAATGCTCAAATAAAATAAAATATAAAAACAGCATTTTTTTCTTAATTTCAGCTAGTTGCAAAATGTCTCATTTGTAATTTAGTTGAACCAGATGTACTAAAATAACTAAAATTCAAATAAAAATTAAAAACTATAACTATAAGACATTAAAAAACTACATTAAAAGACAAAAAACTAAACAACATTACTAAAACATTAAAATTAAAAACTAATTCAAAATATAAATATAAATTACAATAGTACCTTAATAACATACTTAAAATTTCTTATATACATACTAACATACTAAAATCTTATATCCACCTTATTTTTTAACGTGAGAGTGGGTGTGGACATTCAATTAAATGTGCCAGGCTTCCTGTAAAATCTGCTTCCAGTTATTGAGGCTGTACAAAAACAGTACATTATTCTGCTTAATATTGCAGTCTGCTTTTTCTTATCATCCATTCATTCATCCATTCTCCAAACTGCATATAATTTGCGGTAATGGGGTATTATCATGTTATTTTAATTTATTGTCATAATCATAAACTTTGGTTTGTAGCGCAAGTAGTTTTACTGTTTTCTGCACTTTGTTATTCTTCTAGTCATTTACTCAACCAGCTAATGAATCGGAAGTCTCGCACATTCATAAGAAAAAGAAAATAAGGTGGATATGAGGTATCCGTGAGTTTACAAGTTTGTTGCTGCAGAAGTAACCGCTTTCTTGTCTCTGAGGCTTCCATTGATACGTGTATCACTGTGTTTTCCATTCTTTTGGAGTTGAAATGATTTCTGTGGTAAATTGGCAGCATGCCACAGTTGCAGTCAATAGAGCTTATGTTATGTTGATCAACCCAGCGCCTGACATTATTACGCAGGTCAACCCGACATTAACAAGAAATTGAATTTGGATTGTATAAGAACAGAAGATCTTGACCTTCCCTACTAATGTTCTCTATAATGTTCTCTCCAGTGCATCTCCCATTTCAGGCTTCCTGGATGACTACGCGTTTGTGGTTTGTGGGCTGCTGGACCTGTTTGAGGCCACGCAAAGGGGCAGCTGGCTGCAGTGGGCTGAAGAACTCCAGCTGAGGCAGGATCAGCTCTTCTGGGATTCCCAGGGCAGCGGTTACTTCTGCAGCGACCCCTCAGATCCGACACTGCTGCTGGCTCTCAAACAGGGTGAGGAATGACATCATGTGTGATGGTACCCTGCACATAGAGGCTATGGACTCCTAGGCTTTTTGCTCTGGGAATGTGTGGGTGGTTATGAGTCATGGAAAGGATGATGAAGATCTGTAGCTGTCAGTCTGCATTCTGCATCACTCCACCACAGAGCTTTGCTGTCACTGCTGATAGCACCACCAGACTGCACTCTTAGACCCTCGCCTTGGTAACTCTGTTTCAGCCAGACGTACCCTGCTGAAACCGCCCTATTCTCTCCTTACGTAACCTCATCACTGTCTTTCATTATGCTGTAATGTCTCTCTCTCTTTTCTATCTCACCCAAAACACACTGACATTTTCTCGCCATTTCTTTTTCAGTCCATCTTCTGATGAATTGTAATATTTCCTCCTCCGCCCTCTCCATGTTTCTGGGTAGAACTTGACCAATATAGAAGACTGATCCAGTACATCAAAGCCTGCTTTGTTAAAGCAATTGATATTTCCTTGAAACGCCACAATCCTTTTATTTCACGCTGTACACCATTCATCACCTTCTGCGTGACATTGCTATGGAAGTGGAATGAAAGAGCGATTTTTCATTCTTTTTTGGTCTTCCATGACAAGCCAAAAAAAGAAAAAGAGCCACACATACTTTTCGAAGTGTATAAGTGCCGGGGCTTAATGTCCCGAATGGCTAGGCTCCATATTTTCTCCCCAGGAATTGGAAGTACGAGCTGATGTGAGCGAATATCACACCAGCGTGCCTGGGCTGTGACTGATGGCACTGTGAAAATGGCACTGACACCAATGAGATATGGATAAGGGCAGAGAAAGCTAACTGTTATGTTTTTGTTGTTGCTTTTGATAAATTAAAATGGACATAAGGCAGATTTTTCATTTTTTCTGAGTGACTGGGCCATTATATAGTGAGCCAAGCGTGCAGAGTTGTCTCCATTAGGAGCCGTGCGGTGCCGTCACGTGTCAGAACCAAGTCCCCTCACCTCTTTCTGTCGGTGGAAGACGGATTGCCTCCCAAAGCATCTGCCACTCTACATTTTACGCCTTGCCCAAACTAGACAAAACCAAAGCCAGTCAGCTTTGCTGTGTCGAAGAAACCACAGGCCGTGTAGCCATTCATTATTTTTTTAATCTTTTTTATTTTTTATTTTTATTTTTTAAATAAAGCTATTGGGTTTCTTTATTTTGGGCTCGAGTCCTTCAAAGTTTTAGTTGCTGTGCAAATTTCCAATGCTTACTAAGGCTGCATTCATTTGATCAACAATACGGTAAAAACAGTAATATTGTGAAATGTTATTACAATAACTAATTTCAATTTTAATATATAAAGCTGAATTTTCAGCACCCATCACTCCTGACTTCAGTGTCACATGATCCTTCAGAAATCATTCTAATATGCTGATTTGGTGCTTAAGAAACAGGCACGCTGCTTAATATTTTTGTGGAAAATTTCAGGATTTTTTGATGAAAAGAAAGTTCAAAAGAGCAGCATTTATTTGAAATATAAATGCTTTGTAACATTAGAAGTGTCACTTTTGATTTATTTAATGTATCCTTGCTTAATAGAAGTATTAATTTCTTTAAAAAAAAATCTTACTGACCCCAGACTTTTGAACTGTATTGTATTTTGGGACGCTACAAAGTAAATTCAACATTAGATGTGCAATTAATGCTATGCTATGCATTTGCTGCAAGAAAGAGAATGATGTTGAAATATAGTTTGGTCACACTATACTGTCTCTTTATAAACTAGACAAATTATTTTGTGGCAAGATTTATCACTAAACTTCATCAACAGTACACAAAAGCCATACAAACCAATTATACTGTCAACATTCATAATTACAATTTATTATGATCAATACTTATTTTCTTCCACCATAATTCGTTAATTAATTACTCCTAACTTGTCAAGCTTTAAGAAAACCCAGATTGATGGTGCAGTTTATGGACATTCATTCTGACATGTCTTGCGTGCCGTAAATGGCTACGCGTGGTGCATGTGTTTTCTACGGAATGAGCTACCTGATAGCATCTCCATGTGTTTGGTTGGGACAGCGTTGCTGCTATTCATCAGTCATCGCTTCCTTCCCTCTCAGCTCACAGATGCAATCAACTCATTACATTGTGACATGAGGCCCGGGAACCCACTCCCAGCACTCCCTTTGCACACACACAAACAAAGAGCAGATAAAGTAAATCAACTCACAGCTCTAGAGCCACTTCACTCATGATATAAGGCACTTTTAGGTCTGTTTAATCTGATAAATGTGCTCCGGTTAAATTGATATTGTAACCATCAATGTTATGATGCCATTTTTTCCAGGAGCCAGACTGTTTAAATCAATATGCTGGAAAACATGGCTTCTGTTATGGATTGGTTATCTGAATGGAATGCCATTGTGACTTTTGTCTTTTTTTCATTCAGATCAGGATGGTGCCGAACCCAGTGCAAACTCTGTCTCAGCCATGAACTTGCTGCGGCTCTCTCACTTCACAGGCCGGCAGGACTGGATACAGCGCTCTCAGGAATTACTGATTGCCTTCTCTGATAGATTGACTAAGGTGCCAATCGCCCTGCCAGACATGGTCCGCAGTGTCATGGCCCAACATTATACCCTTAAACAGGTAACTGGTCCACACAGCTACTGAATATGAATTTAAAAATTCTGGTTTCACTTGTCACATCATGTCCAACTGATGCAATTGCAATGAAATGTTTTTCCACCTTGAATTTGAATACTACCATAAGAAATGCAGTCTCAAAGCAGTCTCAAAGCTTTGATAGTTTTCCACTAACATTCTAATTAGTTTATTATTTTAAATAGTCATATACATGTGCTTTTCATATCAAAAAGTTGTCAGTCTGTGTGTAATGAATGAATCTTCCTCTTCACAATACCACAGTAAAAGGTCAGGCGAGTTTGCCAGCCAATTAAGAACAGGGATACCATGGTCCTTAAACCAGGTACTGGTTGCTTTGGCACTGTGTGCAGGTGACAAGTCCTGTTGGAAAATGAAATCTGCATCTCCATAAAGTTGGTCAGCAGCAGGAAGCATGAAGTGCTCTAAAACATCCTGGGTAAACGGCTGCGTTGACCTTGGACCTCAGAAAACACAGTAGACCAACACCAGCATATGACATGGCACCCCAAACCATCACTAACTGTGTTAGACATCGTCTAACTTCAGTGCCTGACCTCACAAATGCGCTTTTAGAAGAATGGTCAAAAATTCCCATAAACACACTCCTAAACCTTGTAGATAGCCTTCCCAGAAGAGTTGAAGCTGTTAAAGCTGCAAAGGGTTTGCCAACTCCATATTAAAGCCTACAGATTAAGAATGGGATGTACATAATATACATGCATAATTAAACATACATGAATAAACAGTGAACACTGGTTTTTGCCAGAAAATTGATTATGACTTCAGATAGAACTGAGAATAGATCATTGATCAAGGGACTCAGATTCTCAATGATTTTCCTGTCCCATCTGGTGTAGATGTCCTGCAGGTTGACCGATACACCTGCGGTGTTATATGCAGCTGACCGCACCACCCTCTGCATGTCCTTGCAGTCCAATGTTTTGGTGCTACTGTACCGGACAGTAATGCAGCCTGACAGGAAGCTTTCAATTGTGCACGCAAGTTTAATGATCTCAGCATCTGGGGAGCCATCCTGAACTTCCCCAGGCATGTGTGGGCCAAGCCTTCTGGAAGATACTCACTTAGGGGCCCTATTGATCATGAAGGTGTCAAAACCAGCCAGTGATGCTGGTGGACCACAAAAGTCTTGCTGCTTAATAAACCTGTATGGAACAACAGCAAACCAGCATGCGAGACACAACATGTTCTGGAGACACTGAAGACTCTCACGCCATGCTCTGAAAACCTGAAAGTGAACTTCTCTCCAGTGGGGACTGTCACTTCTGAATGCATCAGCCTCCAGGCTAATGTTATGGCTAACACCATAAAGCAGATTTAAGGGATAGTTCACCCAAAAATGAAAATTAGCCCATGATTTACTCACCCTCAAGCCATCCTAGGTGAATATGACATTCTTCTTTCAGACGAATGTCCTGGTTAATCCAAGCTTTATAATGGCAGTGAATGGCTATTTCTGTTTTGAACTCCATAAAAGTGCATCTATCCATCATAAAAGTAATCCACACGGCTCTGGGGGGTTAATAAAGGCCTTCTGAAGCGAAGTGATGCGTTTGTGTAAGAAAAATATCCTTATAAAAATATCCTTTAAAAATAAACTTTACAAACTGTAATTTCTAATTTTTGCTGGTTAAAGATAAATGTCAGAGGATTTCGAGAGAAGCAAGTCCTTAAAATAAAATGTAGAGTATAGCTCAGACAATTCAGTTCTTCACATGGATGTCCTTCGGTGTCAACAAACTTGGTTGTATTCTCTACAACTAGCATATTCTCACCGGAGCGTCCTATATCATACTCTGCGTGAACATCAACGTGCGTACGGCAGTTAGCGGAAGTTAGAGATTACAGTTTGTAAAGTTTGAAATATGGATAATTTTCTTACACAAACACATCGCTTCAATTCAGAAGGCCTTTATTAACCCCCCAGAGCCGTGTGGATTACTTTTATGATGGATAGATGCACTTTTATGGACTTCAAAACAGAAACAGCCATTCACTGCCATTATAAAGCTTGGATTAGCCAGGATGTTTTTTGATTTAACTCCGATTGTATTCATCTGAAAGAAGAAAGTCATAGTCACCTAGGATGGCTTGATGGTGTGTAAATCATGGGCTAATTTTCGTTTTTTGGGTGAACTATTCCTTTAAGTTTAGGGTTAGGTTTAGTTTGCCATGCTCAGTCCTTGCCATATGCTCTGATATTATAGCCCTCATTACATTAATATTTCCATCTATGTTTAATGCTGTAATTTTGTATTGCTTAGATATAAAATTGTGCATTTAATTAAATTGTGTAATTTATTCCTGTAATGAGAGCTGATTTGTCAGCATTCATTAGTGTCACATAATCCTTCATTTATCATTGTAATATGCTGATTTAGTGCTCAACATTTCTTATTATAATCAATATTGAAAATGGTTGCGCTGCATAATATTTTTTTGTAAAAGCCTTGATAATTTTCTTTGAAGATTCTTCTATTTTTAATAGATTTTTTTTTGTGACATCTCTGCTGAATTAAAGCATTTCTTAAAAAAAAAAAAAATCATCCTGATCCCATACTTTTGAATGGTGTATCAGATCCCTAATTAGCTTTTTTGGGATGTCAGTTTGACCCTTGCTATAGCCAGTTCAGCCGTCCTTACTATGAGGACTGTTAGCACTCGGATCTGTCACATGTCAAATAGAATGAAGCTGCTGGATAAAAGTTTTCCCTGTCAGGGCATTTTTCCAAAAGTTTCCCCCTGTTCCCGGACAGTTGTAAGAACTGTGAACGAACGTGTCATGGCCATCAGAGCTCTCCAGCGTCGGATAAGTCATCAGAGTAGGAGGAATAACAAGCTAAAGGTCCAGCTAAGGGCAGCCCGCTCCATATCACACCTGCCCACCTCATTACAGCACCATACGAGCAGCTCTGACCCTTTCTTCATCTCTTTCATTCTCTTCTCGTTTGTTCATTCGGTGGTTCATACGTTGTTTTTGCTCAAGTTTGTTGTTCTGTTCTGTGTAACAGTCTCTCATTTTTTCTCGTAGATCGTTATCTGTGGCCAGCCTGATGCTGAGGACACTACAAGTTTGATTTCTTGTGTCAACTCCCTATTTCTGCCCCATAAAGTAAGTGTGCTTTTCAGAAACAGCATTGTTAGGACTATTAAGGTCACTTTAATTGGGTGTTTAAATCTGTCCACTCGACTTTGAAATACTATGTGAAGACTAATAGCAACAGAAATGTTTTGTGAATATATTTTTGATAAACCTTTAAACAAAGTAAAATCATGAATTATATACATTTTAGTTTTTAATAATAATAAAAAAGTTTCAGTAAACAATTTTTGGGTGTTCCTTCAACATAAAGTCATTTAGAACACGCATTTAAATTTGTTCATTAACAGTGTACATATCTCACAGGACGTCTTTTTTGTACACTTTTCTAAAATCATAAATATTTTCACCACTTTGTCAAACCAAGTGTTGTTTTTAACAGCATTATGAGATACTTATATTTCACACATTTTTGCAATAAAATGACTAATTTCATATCATTTTATGTACTCCAAATGCTTAAAGTTAAATAATATACCAATTTTTGCCTAATTAAAAAAAATAGCTTGATTGGAAATAATGCATAATAAAAATGTCATGCTTTTTTCTTAAAACATTACGTCTCATATCAAACATGTTCAATGTTTTCTCTTGGGTAAAGTAATTTCTAAGTTCCTGACGCTCATTTATAAATCCTAGCTCCGTTTAGTCTTATATCCCATTCAAATTAACGATAAAAACTGAGAGTTGTTGCCAGAATTTCACCATAAAATAAACTGTCATTAAGTGTTAATTATTAATAATGTTAATTTACCAAGCTACTAAAATCTTGCTTTTACCTTAAACTGTGCTGATATCCATCACAATAACAATAAAAAGCCACATGATGAATCAAGTTCATTGTGATTGGCCGGTCCATAAAACAGGGGCATGACCAATACTTATATACTGTGTGTACAGTGCACAGGACAGTGTATGGACAAAATACCATCAGGTTAACACATGACAATTAAATAATGCAATAAACATTAACTAAATAACATTAAATGCAACACAAAACACTGTACATAACTGATGACAAAAATGAGAAGAAACAAAAATGACCCTTTTACTGTTTTTCACTGTAAATTATATGGCAATTCTCATTTTTTACTTAAAAAAACAGGATTTTCCAGTAGAAGTAGATATGATGTGATGTTAACATTTATTATTCTAGTAAGGTAACTTACAGTTAACCAAGTAACAGGTTTTTACTTTAGTATTTTTACAGTATATTTCTGTAAAGATTACATTTTTTAAGCTTTATTTTGAATTGGTTGCACACTTTTGTCTACAAAAATGCTAAGAAGCTAATTAAAAGGCGTATAGACATATAATAGATTAATTTAAAGCAACACTGACTAATTTAACATTTTAAGTTTTCATATTGTAGTGGCCCTTCGCTGTATGTAAATATTTTTCCTCGTACATGACACATTCATTGGTTTACACTGAATGCCGTGTGCGCCGGAGCATAGTCATGCTAATGAGTTCACTAAAGTAATCTCCAGCAAAAGGTCAAGTTGTCAGATTTTTAACCTATGCATGCTGACACACAGACTGCCCGGCAAAGGGCTGGGACAATGGCTACCCACCACACCGCGTTTTAAATTTCAGAATAATTAGTAAATAATTCGTTTTTTTGTAGATGTTAGCCTTAGGCTTGGCTTTGTAGGGATTTTTTTTTTCATTCGCTAAAGGTCATAACTCAGGATAGCATTTGCACTCTTTCTGCCCTTTTCCCCAGTGCTTCTCCGAATGCTCTCTTCTCTTGCACGATGACAGTAAGAGCAAACACACACATGCTCAGCACACCTGGCCTTACAGGTTTTAAGTGTGAAATACCAATAGCAACCACAACAGAAGACACACTGAGGTCTAACCTTTTGCCATTTATTACAGCAGTCTAACATCTTTATTGCATGTGGAAACCCCTAGAGAGGTAACCTTACCTTTCCTTAAGGATGAAATAATGCGTTTGTTTTTAAGCGGAATGGATGAGAGTGGTTGTGAATGGAAAATAGGCCGGGGCCTTCCCGTTTCTCTCTATTTCTGTTGTTACAGTAGGTGGCTCTGTAGGATGGTGTAGGGAGGATAGCTGACGATGTTAGCATGTGACCTTACACTCCATCAGCGAACCCTGTATGTCACATCTTGTGTCAAAGGCTGAGTTTGATCTCCTCATGGTGCATCTTTTATTAACTTTGTTCCACCCTGGTGGGGCAGTGGCTTTGGCCCATTCATCTTCTTCCTCATTATACCTACACTTATGTAATCTTAATGATACTGACTCTGTGACTGAGGAATATAAAGTCACGTCGCGTTCATTCATTATGCTGGCTCCATGACCTAGAGGTTTGTTTTTGTTTGTATTTTATTTGAAGACTTAATTTAAAGATTATTCACTTTAATATCCCTCTTATTGTGCATGTTTTTGGTTTTCATAATTTTTCATTAGAATTTAATAACTTTCTTTATAAAACAAACTCTCTGCTGACATAACGAAATCTGCGTAGGCAGGGAAGATAATATTAGCAGTATAACAATATTGTTATTAAACCTATTCAGTCTAATCAAGATCGATAAAATAAAGTCCTGTTCTACATTGCTTCCAATCGTATATTCTCTCAGAAATACGTCAAACAACCTTGAACAATATTCATACTGCAATTACAAAATATTTGCAGTATGTTAATCGTTCAAGGTTGTTTCATGTCTTGTGTTTTATTCTTAATAGACTATCTGTTTTTAGAAATGTATTGTCTCTTGCTCCTGGCCTGGTGTAATATTTGGCTAGTTTAGTTATGATCCCTTGTTTCCATCTGCACAATAAATAGCATGGTTATTTTCTTTTTCTATCTTTAGAAGATACCGGAGTGTGTGTCCCATAATCTGATGTGTGAAAATCCATCTCTGCCACTGGTCATAATATAGCACATTGGCTGTTGGTTAATTTTGGGAGTTTAAAAGCATAGTTCACCCAAAAATGAACATTTATTTGCTCAACTTTCAACTGTCTAACTCCAAAATTTGAAAAAAGTAACCGTTTCTCATTTCCCTAACCCTAACTGAAAGATTATGTGATCTACAGGGAATAATGACTTACATTTCTGTAAACCTGCACATATTTTTATTCTGCTTCTGTTACAAATTTGCCAATCACAAACCATCTTATCCACCTCGCGTGCAATTGGCAGGTTTAACACAATGACGGATAGAGAAGCGATGGATCGTTGGTCTGATTGATTGAAGGACTATCCAATTGCGCACAGCGTCATTTGAATATGCTGTTGGTCACGCCTCTTGTGCAGTAAAAAAATACAGAGCAGACTCCCCAGACCAATGTTCAATCTTAAAAGAACACTCCACCGTTTTTAGAAATATCTCTCTTTTTTTTATTACTATTACTCGGGACGTGCTAGCTGGCAACATAGGATTCCATTCATTATGCTAAGCTAAGCTAGCGGTGACCCTGCCAAACTAAAACAATGCATTCACTGAGACAAAAATGCATTTGCCCACATATCTAAATGTAGGAAAGATGCTGAATAAGCCCTATTTCTAAAAACAGTGGAGTGTTCGTTTAAAAGACTGAGCTTGGTCTGGTGATAGCCAGACAAACACAAAGCTATTGTATGGTTTTAAAACTCTTACCCTCATTACATTGCAAAAGGGGACAGGATATTATTTGCCCGATGTTGAACTAAAGAAAGAAAGTTATATGGATTTGGAACAAAATGATCGTAAGTAATGACAGTATTTTCATTTTTGGGTGAATTGTCCCTATTTTATAGCTGTTATAGGTGTGTTATTGAGCGTTAATCAGTGACATAAAGTCTCATAGAATTTAAGTAAACTTTGGATAGGTGTTTTGCCTTGGCCCACTGAGTAGTCTCACTCATTCGTTCTAAGAGCATTTGAACAAATCCATCATAATGACATAAACTAGGAAAGTACATCACTGAAGGCCTCTGAGAGCTCCCTGTCTTTCACTATCCTTTCAGATGCTGTTTCTGAATACAATCTCACTTGTCATTTTGGTGCGAGCATCTGCAAAGAGCATAAATTGTGCAGTCTCTGGAAACACAGCAGCCCAGTCCTGTTTTCATTTTCAATTTAAATTCAATCGTATGTGCTCATGTGTTCAATTCACATGTTAAACAGGGCTCATATATCGCTTGGATTCGATACAAGGAGAGAAGAACTTGGCCCCGTATCCTAGGCACAGCAAGACCACAACCAGAAGAGGCTGCAAGTAATGAGTTAGTGTTAGTGAAGCCAGTTAGAAAACTGCACAGAATTTCATCTGGTCAGGGACTGATAAAGGAACAGCTCTCTCTGTTTTTCACACACACTTCTTATTGCCTGGCTGTGACTAAGCCTCAGAGGTACCCTGGTCTGAATTGTTTGTTTAATTGACTTGGACATGATCGAAAGATCGTCTGCATCAGGCCGTTGATTGCAAAGTCGGAAGGGCGTACTGAAAAATAGATGACTCTACTATTGAGTTGAACCTGCAGTCAAATCATCAGCCTTGCCTTAAATCCCTCGAGGTATCACTATTCTTAGACAAATGAATAAACTACTGCTTTACCGTGTCGTATTCTGGTAAGAGACCATCTATGGTTCAAGATGGTTTATGCTGGTTGGTGCTGGTTTTATACACAACAAAAAGAGGGTTTTCTCAAGTAAATGCCACCGAAGAACCGTTTTTGGGTTCCTCAAATAACTGTCCACATTAACAGTTGTTTTTTTAAGTCTCAAGAACATTGTATTAATCTAACGGACCATTTGTGCTATGGAAAGGTTCCATGAATGTTAAAGGTTCTTCATGGAGCTGTAGAAACTAATAAAGAACCTTTATTTTTAAATGCAAGAACCTTGTACATTTGCATGTGCATGTGCATTTGTAATTGAGCAACAGCGGGATTTTGCGTAGTTGAAATACAATCAAATATTAGCCTTTTGCATCATAATAATTTGTTACATTTATATAGCGCTTTGCTCTGCACTCAAATCGCTTTACATGGAAGGGGGGATCTCCTCAAACACCACCAATGTGCAGCATCCACCTGGATTTGTAAATATGTTCAAGTGGAAAACATATTTTTTATTTTATTAAATAAATCTAGCCTTGATGAACATAAACTTAATTCAAAAACAGTACAATAATCTTATCAACCCCAATCGTTTGGATGGTAGTGTAGATGTTTCCTTTTTGAAAAAATATGAATTACTTTAGTGTCAACTTTTTGAATTTTGTCAGGAACATAATATAAACAGAGAGTGATGTTAGGGTGCCCTTTTAATGTATGGAGAGCAGGCGTTTCTTCTTTTAGTTAAATGGTGAGATAATCAACTTTTCTCTCTCTCTCTTTTCCTAATCTTTTTTAATTTGTAACAAGAGAGACACATAATTAGAGAGGGATACATGGATCTCACCTGCAGAGTCAGGACATGAATTAAATGTAATGAGAGCCATCATCTTAAGTCACTGAATCAGCCAGAACCCAGCGCTTTGTCTCCATGGCATTGGGTATTCTTTATAAACAAAGGAAAACAGAGCTTGCTCTCACTCATTATAGTCATATAAATCCTGGCAATGGAAAGATCATGCATCAGTGTTCCTCAAATACACACACACACATCCATACATATTACTTCCAAATATTAAAGGCACGATCTGTTTTCCGTGTGAAAAATGTGAAATTGAATCTGAGGCTTGGAGACTGTGGAGTTGATGAGATTTCCTGCTCGTACATTGCGAGAGCGTTTAGGGCGGCGTTGCGCTCCGCTTCCCTCTCTAACCCATGACTGTCCGTGTGACACTGGCTCACCTTGCGTGTTTGTGTAGATATAGCTGTGATAGATTTAACCTGAATTCACCAAGGGTTATCAAAACAGCATTATCTTTTAAAGTTGCACTGTCTGGGTTGCCTGCAGTAAGAGGCTGTCTTTTGTGTGTACTTGATAGTAAGTACCCTTTGTATTATTCAAAATCTATCTATCTATCTATCTATGTATCTATCTATCTATCTATCTATCTATCTATCTATCTATCTATCTGTCTGTCTGTCCGTCCGTCCGTCCGTCCGTCCGTCCGTCCGTCCGTCCGTCCGTCCGTCCGTCCGTCCGTCTGTCTGTCTGTCTATGTATCTATCTATCTGTCTGTCTGTCTGTCTGTCCCACTCTATCTATCTATCTATCTATCTATCTATCTATCTATCTATCTATCTATCTATCTATCTATCTATCTGTCTGTCTGTCTGTCTGTCTGTCTGTCTGTCTGTCTGTCTGTCTGTCTGTCTATCTATCTATCTATCTGTCTGTCTGTCTGTCTATCTATCTATCTATCTATCTATCTATCTATCTATCTATCTGTCTGTCTGTCTGTCTGTCTGTCTGTCTGTCTGTCTGTCTATGTATCTATCTATCTATCTGTCTGTCTGTCTGTCCAACTCTATCATCTATCTATCCTGCTCTATCTGTCATCTATCTATCTATCTATCTATCTATCTATCTATCTATCTATCTATCTATCTATCTATCTATCTATCTATCTATCTATCTATCTATCTATCTATCTATCATATATCTATCCTACTCTATCTATCTATCTATCTATCTATCTATCTATCTATCTATCTATCTATCTATCTATCTATCTATCTATCTATCATATCGATCATCTATCTATCCTACTCTATCTATCATCATCCATCTATCCTACTCTACCATCAATCTATCAATCTATCTATCAATCTATCTATCTATCTATCTATCTATCTATCTATCTATCTATCTATCTATCTATCTATCTATCTATCTATCTATCTATCTATCTATCTATCTATCTATCTATCTATCTATCTATCTATCTATCTTTCCGTCCGTCCGTCCGTCCATCCATCCATCCATCCATCCATCCATCCATCCATCCATCCATCCATCCATCCATCCATCCATCCATCCATCCATTTGTCTAAATTGAAATTGAGGTAGTAAACTATGCGCCCAGTTTGCTACCTTGAATTAAATTCAAGAATTTAATAGAAATTTAAATTGCATTCTTATTTTTCTGTTCTTGGTGCACAACTCTGATATTTAAAATGGTAGACGCTAGTCTATGTAAACTGATTTGGGTTATGATGTGCGGCCCTGCAGTGATCTGAGAGACGCAACTAATTCTCTGTTCGTGACCTGAGACCTTACTAAATGCTTCACTGAGTTAGACAAAATGAATTATACCCGTTCCACTGTAAGTATTCGGTATCCCCTGATCGCCTCTCGCTGTGCCTTCAGTGCGATAATGGAGTGTTCAACATCATTGAGCATTTGGTGCGAAGTATATTAAAGGTTTATGAACACAGACATAGAGAGTGTTTTGGAAGGACTGGAGCGAAAATGCATTTTTCACGATACATTAGCCAACCAGACTAGAAAATCTTTTTTAATTTAAATCCAATTATTGTATCATCTGTTCCTTCATTTTGGAGCACAGGGTTTAATTGTGGGGAATTCACTGCTTTTGCAGTCTCATCTGTTCTTACTTATTTAATTCAAAATTGCTAGAGGACTCTTGAATTCAACACTCTTCGAAATCAATTAATCCCACCCGCTGCGATCTGTAGGCATGATTCAAATTGTTGGAATAAATTTATCCATACTTTAATTAGGCTAAAATCTGTGTTGATTATAAAGTTGGTATGGTACGAGTGTGAATCCTCGTGGGGCTTGTTACAGTAGAATACGAGGCATTAGAAAAGCCACTCCATATCCCTGATGATGGCAACCAGCTGCTCGCCACAGTCATATGATTTTCTTTGTGCTCAGAGAAAGTCTGTTCTGAGATCAATTTAGTCCATCTAAATACATACTCATATATTAACGCTGTCCAGGTGTACTGTTGCTCAACAAAGAAAACGTTTGTTCGTTTCAAAGTTCATTTAATTATAACTATAATCCAGGGATGTGGTTTTCATACAATCATTTCTTTAAGTACAGAGGACACTGGAGCCTTTTAAGTGCAAATATTTCTAGTGTTCATTTGAGATGGGATTTCTGCAGTACAGTAGAGCATGGCCCTTTGGACCGAGAAGAGTTCTCGACTTCGTCTGATTACTGAGACAAATGGTCCTGAATCCCTAACAAGGCCGCTGAGACATGACAACAGCCAGAAAGGTCCCGAGGCAGCCTTGTGAGAACGAATGAGTACAAAGCAAAGGTTTAAAAAGGCCGTAGAAACTCAGAAACAACACAATGGAGGATTACAGTAGAAACCTCTGTTGTGATCCACGTTGAAGAAGCGGCTAAAAGCACATCGTTTTAAAACAAGCATTATTGTTCCTAAGCATTGATGAGAGCAACTTCACATTTTCAGAAAGAGATTGAGAGTGTGATTTCTCTTTGCCTTGTCTTTATAATCATAATTAATGTCAGCTAATCTCCTGTCTCATATTCCCAAAGTCAGGTCACACATCATCATCATCATCACTCATGTCTAATGAACAATCTAACTATGCATCTTCTTCTTCAGGGGAGATGCTAAAATACACCCACGCATGCTCTGCAACACTGGCAGTTACGTCTGTCACACAGATTTTGTGTTTAGAAACTGTTCCTGAAAGTAATACGTTTAGCTTGTAATCTCTCTTTTATTTAAAAGGTTGATTAAACTACTGCTAAGAGTTTGCCATGTAAAGTGGTCTCAATTTGACAATTGGTCACCAGTCTGACCAGTATATTTTATATAGTTTTTATGTATTTAAATACTTAAAGATTTGAGAGTACGATTTACCACCAAGGCGAGCACCGCAAGACTGCATTGGCCTAATGTATTAAGACAGGGGTTTCGTAGAAAATTTAGTACAACAAACAAATAAAAAAATAATATTTTTTACACTGATATTAATTAAATATTGTATAATGCAAATGATTAAATAGTGTGTTATTTTTTAAAACTTGATACTATTATTGTTTCATTCTGCTTCATAAGATTAATCGTGATGTTCTTTTGGCATCTTTCAACATAAGAAACAACAACAGAGTGTCTTTAAAAGCCATCTTTTGTGTGGAACTACTTCTTTACGCCATGGATAACAGTTTAACAGATGAGCCCAAGCCTTCGTTACTAACTCTAAAACATCACTTTAGAACTAGCATCCTAAGAACGCTGAGGTGCTTCATTGAAGCTTATGTATGTAGAGTATTATGAGAGAGAGATAAACTAAGCGAGTGTATTTACCTGCGTCTGATATAGTATTTATTCTTCAGTTTAATTTTAAATTAATAATAAAAATCAGTTTGAATGCCCACTGATGAAAGCAATATCTTTGTCTTAGTACAGTCCTATTTCCCATGGTAGACATCCTACATTCCAACGCTAGTCAATGCATTTGTCTGTTGCATCCTATAAGGTGTTGTTTAAAGTAAAAATAATTTCCTAAAGTCCCTTTCAATATAAAAGTCTTTGCTACTGACTCACTTGACGTCATCTAATGCCGTAATAATGTAAGTCGATATCACAATCACTAACAGACCCTTTCTCAATACAATTTTTTTAATATTATTTATATAAAATAAAATATTATGTATTGAACAATAATTAATTGAACAATAATGAGTTTGTACAATAGAAAATAAACACAAGCAAAGAATTCAGTCCAAAGCATGAGTTAGTACGGGATTTAAGTTAAAATTAAAATTAAAATTTCTGAAATTTAACTTTGCACTTAGCCAAATCAATTTGCTCTGGAGCAAATAATAGATTAATAATACCAAAGATAGCCCGTTTGCTATACCCAGAACAAATTCTATGGGCCAGATTTACTAACAGCTTGTGCCAGCGCAAAACCCTCTTTTGGCGTTCAAAAACTACTGTCAGGATTTACTAAAGACATGCAGTGAAAAATTTGTGCTGAAAATTGCATATGCATTTGTAGGAGTTTCCCTTTCAGACGCAAAATTTATGAGAGGAGAGATTTTACCGCCCCCCAAAAAAAGCATGTCAGCCAGACTCTAGCTGGTAGAATGATCCGTTTGCGTATGTGTTCTTTAATTTGCGCGTCATCAGTACATCACACGCACTGTACTTTCCACTCCCATCTGTGCTTTTTTGGAATTGCGCTCTCATACTAATTTGTCCTGTTTAGTAAATCTGGCCCTTTATCTCATGTTTAAAAGTGCAGTGTGTGAATTTGAATGGCATCTAGCGTTGAGGTTGTAAAATGCAATAACACACCGCTCACCCCTCCCTTTCGAAGCACATAGAGAAACTACGGGGGCCTACACAGGACAAAAATGTAGTTGTCGGATCGAGCAGAGAGTGACTAGCGCTCTATAGTGCAGTTTGTCCGTTCAGGGCTACTGTAGAAACATGACGGCGCAAAATGGCGATTTCACTGTTAGGGGACCCGCGTGTATGTAGATATAAATGGCTCATTCTAAGGTAATAAAAACATAACGGTACATTAAGTAAGGTCTTTATACACCACTGAAAACATAGTTATGTATATTATATTGCATTTCTGTCAATAGATCCTCATAAATACTACACACTGCATCTTTAACCACTATCTACATAAGAACCATGGCCAATTCACGAGGACGGGCCGAGTTAAAACTGTTCTCGGCATGTACATGAGCGTTGAACGGTTGCTGACGGCCGTGAGCTCACATCTCAGAAAATTAGAATTTTCAAATATTCATTATGTTTATAAATTCTACATTTCGTGAAATAATAAAAGTATTATTTGTACAATCAGTAGGTTTGCTCATCCACCATTAACTGTGAGAAATGCTGCCTGTATAGATCCAGCAAAAACAAGCAGAGTGATACAAATTGTGAAATGGTTTCTGTGTGATATTAGTAGAATGGCCCTGTCCCAAATGGAGCCCTTGCGGTCTTCCTCAGAGGTCACACATTTGTGACTTAATGCCGCTTTGACTGTCGGGTAGAAGTCAGCTGCGGAGCTCGTGGGCTTGGCAAAAGTGTGTATCGAGGGTGCATACCAGGCTCAAAAAGGATGCTTGAAAACCCTTGTACTAAAGCAAGATTGGAGATTGTTGATGCATGTAGCATTATTGAGCTGTTTTACACCAAATTGAAACAAATGAAACAATTAAAGGTTTATTTCAAAATCTCATTGGACATTATGACTATTTGGAAATAACAGGCTGTGTAATAACAGGCTCAGCGTTTCGGCAGCTGTCATATGTCAGCTCTCTAAATTTAACACACTCACACACTAGACTACATCAGCCTATAAAATAACCTAAGATGTGGCCGACCATGAGATAGATGGCCCCTGAAGGGATGAGAAGTTGATGTGTCTTTGTCCATCTTCTTTAAATCAACTGCACTCAGATTAAACAAGGTCTTTGTCTGTGTTAATCAGCGTCATGACGAAAAACGCTTCTACTTTAGTCTGTCTCAAATGTCAGAACATTTGTTTCTCCGAATGTTTTGAGATGCTCTGAAGCAGGTAACGGGAGTGAAAAGTCAGCAAAAAGCAAAAAGAAATAATTGAAATCAAATACATTAGGTACCATTAGTTTATACTTCCTCTGAAAGTAGAGAGGAAAATCACTTTTTGGATATCGCTTTCCAAATCAAACCTTTTTACTGAAAGTGCTTGATAATATCCACCTCATTCTGAAGAGAATTGTATAATAGTATTGCCCATCATGCAAGATACTTCCATTTCCTTACATTTTCCACAACTTAGTTGAGAACTTAATGATTCGATTACCTGAACTCACCCCGGAAAAAACCTCAGAGAGAGAGACTTTTAGCCTAAGACTACAGTCAGACAATTAAAACACCTTGCAAGTCTTTCATCTTCCTTATGAGAGTATTTCCGCAGGTACTCAACCTCATGGGAAATTGTCACTTTAGAGTTTCTTTGCCACCGGATGAATCCCTGACAAGCTTTAATGAGCAACCCAAGAGAGAACTGAGTGCTTAATAGGAAATGTGCTTCATACGGACAAGCTAACGTTCTTCATTTTCAGCTAGATTAGGCTTTAAAAAATAAATTAAAATGATGCAGTCTTATTTACGTTTGCCGTATTGCCCAATTGGGATCTAGACGCATTTTGAGTCAGGGTAAGAGGTGCTTTGACCATCTTACGAGTTGATCTTGATGTATGCGTAGACCCGACCTATGCATCAGCCTCGCAGGAATAGTCAACCCTTAACATCATTAAGTCCTCCGCAGGATCATGAGCACTCAGACCAGAGGAGCAGAGTCTGCAGAGGTCATGCGCTAAATCAGAAGAAATATAAAAGAAGAAAATGTTCTCAGCTTAGGTGGTTGCCCTTTCATACTTTTTTTTTTCAGTTGTGGGCATGCTTGAAATCCCTGTCGCACTGCTTTTTGATCTGTTGAGTGTAACTTTTCTGATTGGGGTTGTAAGTTGGAGGTCTTATTGTCCACACTTTTAAAGATTTTTCTGGTTTTGTAATCCTGTCCATCAGTGTTTTGTCACATGTTTCACCATGCCATATTCTAAACTCTATGACTAAAAAGTGTTTTAGGGATGCACCGATGTATCAGCCGATAAAAGCATTTTTTTTTTCACTATCGGCCATCACCCGATTGTTTAAAAACAACCAATAATCCGGATGATTATCGATGAACAGATTATAGCCTGTCAATCAAAAGGGGTGGAAAATGTTGTCAGACTGCAACTCTGTGTGTGAAGAAAATCTCTCTTGTGTTGAATTTAGGTTAAGTTAACGTGACAATACTGCGTCAACAGTTAAAAAAATTGCAATGTGAAATCAGTCTTTGACCCTATAAATCACCCGTAGTTCAAGCCAGGGTTGCTAGGTCCGTAGTTTTCCCTATACAAAGTACTATTTGTAGCGTGTCTGCCGTCCAATAGAGCTTTGTGCTGTGTTATTTCTGATAAGGAACAAGTTCTCAGATTTCAATTCTGTCCATTTGTCCACAAAATTCAAATAATAAATGCCGTTTTGACTCTTATAAATCAATGTGGAGTGACAGATCACTGCGCCTCAGTTTAAGCGGCAGCGAGGAGAGTCTTTTCTTCCACTTTAATACAAGATATAGCATAAAAAAACATGCATGAACATCAAAAGGTATGTTACAACCCCAAATCAGAAAAAGTTGGGACAGTATGGAAAACCCAAAAGAAAAAAAAGAGGAAGTGATTTCTAAATTTACTTTGACTTGTATTTCATTGCAGACAATATGAACAAAAAATATTTCATGTTTTGTCTGGTCAACTTCATGTCATTTGTAAATATGCATCCTTTCCTGTCCTTCAGACCTGCAACACATTAAAAAAAAGTTGGGACAGGAGCAATTTAGGGCTAGTAATGAGGTAAAATGGTTAAATAATGATGTGATTTGAAACAGGTGATGTCAACAGGTGATTGTAATTATGATTTGGTACAAAAGCAGCATCCAAGAAAGGTCTAATCCTTTAGGAGCAAAGATGGGCTGAGGATCGCCAGTTTGCCAACAAACTGAAGACAAATGACATGAAGTTGACCAGACAAAACATGAAATATTTTTTGTTCATATTGTCTGCAAAGTAAATTTAGAAATCACTTCTTTTTTCTTTTTTTTTTCCATACTGTCCCAACTTTTTCTGATTTGGGGTTGTACAATATATACAGTACAACTTATGAAACAATGTCTCATGTAATCGTTTAATGAGTGATGCAACCGCGGGAAGACATAAATAATCTCTTCCACACCGGTTGTGTTATTTGTTTTTTTGGTCATATTTTTTAATGAAAATATCCTACATTTTGTCAATATTTTGTTTAATTTTTATAAAATTTTCAACAGTTTCATTAATTAAAAACCACCAGTTTTAATGTTTTTAATTAAAGGCAAGACACCCCAGGTGAATAGGGTAAAAAAATTACTTATAGACATCACCATATTTCCCCAGTTAATTGATTACATAATACACAAAAATATGCAAATGAGACTATCTAATTAAATATGCACTAATTTACATACATTTCCAAAACATATATCTGAAGACTGGATTAAGCCAGATTCAAAATTCCTTTTAATTTTGTTAACATACAGTATTAGCGTTAAAGGTTTTTACAGAGGGGATTTTGGATTTCTCTTTTCATCGATCCAAAAATCTGAATATACTGTCAACAGCCAGAGAAAAAAATATTTTCTGGGGAATAAAGTGTTGTATAAAATCAGGTGAATTATATATGAACAAGCCCCTTTGTAAAAACCTTCAGGGTATAGAATAAAACTGTTAAGTTTGGTGTATCTAAGTGTTGCTGAAGTGGAGATTTCGGACTTGTTTTGAGATGCAAATAGATAAAGTGCAAAAACAACACTTAAAAGCCTATTTTGAATGTTTTCCACTAGTTTGAAGCAACACTTTTTGAAAAGCCAAATAGCCCAAAATCACAAAATAAACTGATGCCAGCATCTTTGCATGTAGTGTTTTGCTTTAATTTTTAGTCAATATTTTGTCAATTTAACTGACTGAAAACAGTTTTCACCCTCCCTCTTTTACACATTTTTATTTCTTATTTTGTTTTGTTTTGGACAAAATATTATTTTCTGTTTTTACATGCTGTAATTATCTAGAGCAAAGCTTTTAGTAGATCTAGGCACTTCCATCTAACAAAATTGATATTTCAGCTGATCAGACACAACATTATGTGACAATTCATGTTTAATCAATATATGAAAAGCTCCCATTGATGTTTTATCATTTAGGACCAGATTTACTAAACAGGGCAAATTAGCATGAGAGCCCAATGCCGCAATCCCATAAAAGTGCAGATGGGAGTAGAAAGTTCAGCGTGTGATCTACTGACGACACGCAAATGAAAGAACACAGATTCAAGCAGATCATTTACATAATGACAAACGCAATCTACCAAGAGCAGCACAAATTAGTGTCCGGCAAATAATGACACAAATACCAGTAAATTGACTAGCGCAAACCTTAGTAAATCACCTTGCATGATTCATTTTAACACTCCTCACATACATTTTGGGTCTGAAAGGAAAACTGCAAATGCATATGGCATAAGGTCAGCCACAAAAATAACTCTGTCCACACCTTTCCAGTGCAATCTTTTCACTGCTTGTCTTTAGTAAGTCCTGACAGTAGTTTTTTAATGCCAAAAGAGGGTTTGTGCTGGTGGAAGCTGTTAGTAAATCTGGCCCTTAATCTGTCACAGAACCACTGACAGTACCTTGCACTGCACACATACTTATTCTGTACAGTGGCCTTTACCTTTGAGGGGTATAGACGAAGACACCGGAATCAATGAGGTCATGATGCTCCATTCCTCTCCAACCAAGAAATAAACTTACGACAGATAATTAAATGACTAATGGCTGTGTGCTCCACTTGTGCGCGCTGACAGCCTCAAGCTCTCCAGAGAGGCTCCATCCTGCCAGGAGTAGAAGCTGATGAAATTCCCCAGACTAATCAACCGTTTGTGTGTGTTTGAGTGTTTGTGCCTGATTTTGTGTGTGTTTAGGAGAGAGTAGGTAGGAGCTGACAGTCTTGGAAGAAGGATATCAGTGCATGGTAGCTGGGACGGAATCATGGCTTAGCTCCTGGGAATTTGTGAATAAGAAAACAGAGCAGTAGAAGATGGATTCATGTGCGGAACTTGGGTTTGTAGCAAAAGCACAAAACACAGAAGCTGAGATGTAATCCAAACAACACCAGTAGAGCCAGCAGTTTGTGAGAGACCAAAACACTACCGGACTAATCCAAAGGACGTGAGACTATGGGCTAAAATAGGGGCTTAGACAAGAGGTCAGGTAACAAATTAAATAACAATGTTCACAATTGCTGTCATAGTATGTGCAATACATCTAAAAGACTACTACATCAGAGTATATAATATATACAGGAGCAGTAGACAGAAATTAGGAAAAGGTGTAGATAACACTGAATTTTAAAATCGGAACACAAACATGTGCCTGGCAGGGAGACGCATGACAAATGAAAACATTATGTTATAAACGTGTCTCAAAATATCAAACATTGAGGTAATCACAAATTTTGTGTGAAAATGGTCATCTTCAACTGCCTGAAATCTATAGATTGGCTCTGACTTTCGCCAGCTTGCATGTACTTGTCAAGGCTGCAAATCGGGGCAAAAATCTGAACAATAGTAGTGTGTTCCAGCCAATTCCAGGCTAGATCCAATCAATTCCTGATGGACAAAATCAAATCCTTTCCTATATTTTTACTTGTCCGAGAATCAATTTCAAATGGATATCACAATAGGGAATAATTGACAATTGCAATTTCCATTTCATGCAGACTATAAGTTGGAAATCCAGCCTCAAGGACCATTCCCATGGCTATTTTTTTAGGAAGGGGGTGGAAGGGGGTGGACTTATTCTGAGTTGTCTGGAACACAGCATAAAAGCATGATGAGAAACCACTTCCTAAATTTTAACAGTGCAATCTCTTTAGAGAGTGCTGCAGTAATAATGCATTTTTGTAGGCCAACCCAGAAGTTGGCGTCAGCCTGGTTCCCTCGACAAAAAGCCAATGTGATTTGTCCATTGGCTTTTGGATCATTGCAGAAAATAAGCTCTGTGACCAAAGAATTCTTACACATATTGTTCATCATGATAATCTTCACAAAGGAATACAACTTTTATGAATTTTAAAGCCTAAATGCAATCGCCAGAAGTAAAAAGTTAAAAAGTTAGGCTATAAATGATCTACAACCCAGTCACATGACTTCAATGTTACCACCATTAAGCTTTTTTCAACTCTTTCAGTCTTTATTAAAACATTTTTTGCAAAAGTTTGCTAGAGCATGATTATAAACACAATGAGGATGACATAGTGTGTAGATGAGATTACCTGTTCGCCATGATGACATTTAATGTCCCCGATAACTTGTTTAGTCCCATTTACTCACTTGCTAGCAACTGTCTTTTTAAAGAAAAGATGTCAAAAGTCACAGGGTATTACTTATGTATTTTGTGTCACTATAAAATATGAAAATATCAACACACCTTATTTCAGGCCTTGTAAAAGGTCTATTATGAGGTTATTCTCAAAACATTATGGGCCCTATCATGTACCCGGCGCATTGTTACGGCAGGCTGCAAGTGTTTTTTGCTAGTTTCAGCCCGACTCAGTTATCGTTTTTATGTCCAGCATCTGTTTGACCCATGGGCTGGTCTGAAAACGAGGTGTGTTCAGGCGCATTGTTGACGCGTTGCTATTTTGAGGCAACTGAAAATGACTGCCATTGACCAACAAAGTAGTATTTTTTTTGTTATTTAAAGGGCAGGTTAGTAATATGTTCCTATAGGCAGTAGGGTTGTTGGAATGAATTGTTGCATCAATGCATCACGATGCGGACGTGGACGTTTTTGCATCAATGCGGTAGTAGACCATAATCGATTATAGCCTACTGACGTTTCTCTGACGCCATTCGCATACGCACTTGGCGGAGGGAATCGAAACACAAAAGTGAGTAATAAAAAAACGTGCGTGTGCGAGCGTGTGTGCTAGCGAGTGTGTGCTTTCGAGCGTGTGTGCTTGTGAGAGTGTGTGCGTTATTATAACTACACTACTTGACTTTATGCCATTTTTATTAGTTTTTATTAGTCCTGAATGCTCCTGTCGTCTCCTGTGTTCAGACTTAAATTGTGTTTGATATTTGCTATATTCAGGAAGCGTACTTTGGAGCAGATAAAAGTTCATATATCTTACTGCTAGTATTCATTGACGAAAACCTAGCCATGTGCAGTAATAGTGATAATTGAGGATGCAATGAATCGTGATGCATCGTGAAATCGACTCGAATTGTTGACATGATAATAGTTTCACACCCCTAATAGGAGGGGGCAAAATGCATACACTCTCTTTTTACGCACACAGGGACACGCAGTAGCACACAGACATGGCAAATATTACAAATAAAAGGATTACAATGTAAAAGATTATTATTGTGTACATAAAGATAAAAATGCCTACACGTCATAATGGATTGCATGTATCAGATTGACCTATTTGCAGTAATAACGGCGAATTGAAATTGGCTACTTATTTAACCAATCGTGTCAATACACACATGTATTCAAACTGACTCGTCAGGTTAAGAGTGTCCATATTCCGCCATGTAAATAATTACGCCCATAACACACCCATGGCTCATTAAGAGACTAGGTACAACCCTTTTGGACCATGCGCCTGGCGCGCCGACCGTTTTTTCCATGGAAAGTGGATTCGGACACCCCCTAAGTACACCTGCGCCATGCGCTTCAGACCATGCACTTAGATTGTTAAAACAGGTCCCTTTGATTTTTAGTTCTCTAAATTGTTTTTTATTGTTTTTATTTTTTTATGTGGCACTAAAATGTTGGGATTTTACACTGAGAATTAAACTTTGCGAATGAACTGCGAGAAAGTCCAGCCTTTGCCTTACCCCAGGCCCCATGCATCTTTTCAGTCTATGTTGTGTCTGCTTGTCATTTTTTATATGTTGCCCCAGTGGACTGTCACAGTTCTTTGAGTCAGTCTGGAGACAGCCCGTGTGAGGTCACGACAAATATGACAGAAAGCCTTGCCATCCTGCTAGCGGGAAAGTAATGATGCGGAATTGTCTCTGCCCCTGAGATGCAATAAAGGCAAGATCCTCGCAAACAGACAATAACAATATATTGTGCTTAGAAGTCCAGGGACAGGTTTCGCAGAGTTGAGTTGTTAACCATGTCTGTCAAAAATCACACCGAGTGTGTCAAGACCAGAAAGCAGAGAGAATGGTCTGGCTCTTGGTAGACCTGAAATATCCTCCAAAAAGCTGGGTCTAAACTGAGCCTCGAGAGCTGTCCTAAGATTTAACCTCTGTCACATTCACAAGTCCTTTCCCGTGCCCTCCTCTTGGATTTCACTGAGCTTTAGGCTTGGCAGTAAAAGCGTCTCGCTGAGGAAAAGTAGATTTACTCTTTCATCCTTTTCCCTCCGGTAACTCTTGGCCACTGGGCAGCTCAGCCTCTTGCTTTTCTCTCTTTGCTGTCTACCATCCTGCTGTGGTATTGTTCGGTGAAAGGTTTTTTCTTCCCTGCTACAGGAGGAAGAATCCAGTGTAGCTACCACAGTGTCCTCCCCTGCTGCTGTGCCAGTCAGCCCCCCTGACTGGACATGGCCCTGATTGAGTTATTTCAGACTTTCCCCCCTCTGAGAGAGGTGAAGGAGCGGGAGGGGTGTGATGCTACAGTCTGCATGGATCAATAGAACTGAATTATTAAGACACGCTTTATTCCACATAGCTTTTTAGTTCAAATTGAAAGGGATTTAAAGGGTTAGTTCACCCAAAAATGAAAATTCTGTCATTAATTACTCACCCTCATGTCGTTCGACACCCGTAAGACCTCCGTTCATCTTCGGAACACAAATGAAGATATTTTTGTTGAAATCCGATGGCTCAGAAAGGCTCCATTGACAGCAATGTCATTTCCTCTCTCAAGACCCATAAAAGGTACTAAAGATGTCGTTACAAAGTCCATTTCACTACAGTGGTTCTACAATCATTTTATGAAGCGACGAGAATAGTTTTTGTTCGCAAAACCCCCCCGAAGTAACGACTTATACAGTGATGGCAAATTTCAAAACACTGCTTCCTGAAGCTTGGAGCTTTATGAATCAGTGTATCGATTCATGATTTGGATCGCCTGTCAAACCGCCAAAATGCTGAAATCACGTGACTTTGGCACTCCGAACCGCTGATTCGATACGCTGATTCATAACGCTTCGAAGCTTCAGGAAGCAGTGTTTTGAAATCGTCCATCTCTTTATAAGTCGTTATTTTGTGTTGTTTCTTTTGCACACAAACTATTCTCGTCGCTTCATAAAATTATTGTAGAACCACTGTAGTGAGATGGACTTTTTTAGACTTTTTTAGAACGACATCTTTAGTACCTTTTATGGGTTTTGGAAATGACATTGCTGCCAATGGAGGCCTTTCTGAGCCATCGCATTTCAACAAAAATATCTTCATTTGTGTTCTGAAGATGAGCAAAGGTCTTATGGGTGTCGAATGACATGAGGGTAAGTAATTAATGACAGAATTTTCATTTTTAATTTCACATTACGAAATTAAAGTATCAGTGTCAAAGTTGAAGGTTGTATGAAGGAAGGAAGTTGTTGAAGGAAGTATGAAGGTTCTGTTCCTATTCCTGTTGTGATAATTATGCCTTTTCTTATAATATTCATTGTTTTCCTTATCAAAATAATTATTTATACTTTATTCACACACCTGTGTTGTTTTAATTTCATGACAATATTATTATAGCTGTATTCTTAAAACATTACAACTTAATTCTAAGACTAAACAATACTAGCAAAGTTTATTCTTAGCATTGATATTTTTCCTATCAGAAAATATTTAATACTTTATTCACACGCCTTTAGTCTCCTAATTTCATTACCTTATTCTTATAACATTATAAAACATTACAACTTCAATCTCAGAAAATTATAACTTATTTTAGCAAACTTATTACTAGCAAACTTTAAACTTTAAAATTATTTTTCTCACAAAATAATGATTTACTTTATTCACATTTTTTATAACATTATGATTATTTTTTATACTTTATTATCAAAATGACTAACACACTTTATTCTAAACATTATATTTTCCTCCTCTCATAATATTTCTTTATACTTTATTCGCACTTTCAATTTTTATGACTTCATTCTCAAAACATTATGACTTTCAAAACATTACACATTTATTCTTGTAACATTACGACTTTAAAAATGTTCTGATCATTACAAACATTATGGTTTCATTGTCTGTGTTTCTGAGTTTATTAAGTGGTCACCGGCTGCAACACGCAGGGGCGTAAAATTGTGTTAGTAGCTGAAGGGGTATGAAATAAGATATTTTATATGCTGATGAGTTGAAGGTGTAAATGTGATCAAAGACAGGTCAAGGTCATCTCTTCCCATAGTAGCTGCCTGAGTCCGGGTTGCTTTAACACCCAAGGAAATTGAAAGGCCAGGTATAAACAAAGACCGTATACATGAACCATTGATGGGGCTGTCACTATAATCACCCTGCCCTGTACTTTATTGTGGGTTATTAATAGCCAAGAAAGCATATGGAGCCCTTTGAGTCATACATTTTACATTACAGTAAAAGTATATGACTCTCCCACCATCCCACCTAACTGACATCACAATCTCTCTATGTTTTCCCCCCTTCCCCTCTTCTTATCCTCCCTCTTTCTCTTTTTTCAGGTCCTGATGTTGGCAGATGGTAACACAGAGGGTTTCCTTTATCAGAGGCTGCCAATTCTCTCCACACTGGTTCCGCAGGACGGCACAGCCACTGCGTATGTGTGTGAGAACTTCGCCTGTGCCCTCCCAGTCACCTGCCCTCAGGAGCTGAGGAGACTGCTGCTGGAGTGAGAGCTGCCGTCACACCACACAAACATCACTTTGGGATCTTTCCATAGTCGGACCGCTAGATATCTCAGATTATTACACCAGTAGCAAACTACAGCCATCAAAAGACAGTCATGAATGAAATGCACTGTAAGGCATTATACAGTGGCAAGGCAAACCTCTAGGGGATGCCCGAGTTGATGTTCCGCCTCATTCTAGACCTATCATACAAGACAGTAGTCTTGAGGGATGGAAATACAATAACGTTGTAATGTGAGGAGGAACGCTGAGACTAAACCTTTCATAGGTTTGTCTCGTGGGCTCAGTTGATCTCTGACAACCTGCTTTCTAAATGATCAAGCATGTTTCTTTGCAACCTTTCTATGCAGTGCAGCTGATCAGCCCTGGATAAGCAATATGCTGCTGAACGCACTAGACTTAGAGTGGAATGAGACATACAATGTATGTATGCTAGAGCTCAGACTCTAGTAGTGGAATATAATAAATACTTACTGAGTAACCTTTTGTGATCTGCTTCATCTGTGCATCCCTTTAACATACTGCTCAAACGTATGAAAGTCTCACTCCAGACGTGACAGGCATCCTAAAAAAATGTTTTAATAAATGTACGCAAATGTATCTTGCTATCTTCGGCATGTTTATTGCTCGGTAGCGCAATCAGTTTCACTCCACGAGTCGGTAGGCGGGGCTACAGAAGCAGGCGTACACATTTATCTGTTGAGGCGGCGTTTCCCCCTTCTATTACGTCATTGATCAGTATATATCTGAGAGCTCTCATTTCTGGGCCTGGTGTCAATAAAAGCGTTTCTTTGACTGACAAAGAAGTTTTCAGCTCCGAAACTTACAGGATATTCTTATATTACCATGACCTTTTATATATCAAAAGCTCAATGGAAAGCTTAATATCGATGCATTTAGAGCAGTATTTATTTTAAATGATTTTTTTTTGTAATGTAAAAGTCTGTCACTTTTGATCAGTTTAATGCATCCTTGTTGAATAAAAGTATCGTTCCATTTTCAAACTTATTGACCCCATTATTGACTTTTGATTGGTAGTGTATATAATGTAAGCTACAATATACACTATGTGCAAACAATTTTTTTGTGCTTTGACAGCTTGAATAAAGAGAGCATTAAACAGTGCCGTTTCTTATCTTTTGATTTGCGCAGTTGCACCAGTTTTTACTGTCAAACACAAAGAAATAAACTGTAAAATAAACCCATAATTTCTAATCCGGCAAAACAGTACAAAAAATATACCCATAAAAAGGTTCCATTGGAGTCCAAGGAGGATAGGTCTCTTCGGGTTGATTGGATCTTGCATGACACCGGCAGACTTACAGGGATCAGTGCTGTGTAAACATCTAATGCTAAGCAAACTGAGGAAGTGCCAAAAAAAAAAATGTGCCAATGCAGTCACGCTGAGTAAATGTGTCTAATTATAAAGGACGTTCAGATTTGTGGAGAGGGAACACCACTATTTAACTTGGTAGGATTTCTTGAGAGCTGTTGAGGGATGCGTCTGTTTCACCGCGACAGCTCCTTCCTCTTCCGCCCACGCGACTTTACCAGCCGTGGGTGACACAGAAAGACAAAATTAACCCATCTGCAGAGCTACAGTACCAGTCCATTGTGAAAAATTTCTCAGGTTTCAGTGTGCTGAATACTTCCTTTGTTGTCAGTATGAGCACTGCATTGTACAGATGGCTGTATAGCAGTGACACTGCGATTACAATTATAGCCCAATGCTAGGAAGTAGACAACAAAGGCGAAAACTCCACCATAATCCAATTCCTTGTGTGAAATAAAAGGATAAAAATCTGCCCTGCCCATGCTAAGCAACCCAGCTAGCTAATGCAGACATATCTGCCGTCAATGCATGCTGATTTTAGCTGCCAATTCCTCTCTTGTAGATTTGCCAGGAGCCACGTTTCCCAGTGTTTGTGTGCAGACGAGTGCAGATTTTTTTGCGGAGGAGGAAGGTGAAGAGGGGGCTCTGCTCCAGTTATGTCGAGTCCTGTCAGGAGTTTGTACAACCATGCTTTCGTCTGTCTTATCATTTTTTCTCATTCCTTCAACCAGCTCAGGGTGATGAAGAGATCATTGGAAGCACACTGTCTGCTTTTTCAGAGACCTATGGAACCTCAGTTTGGTAAGATCATGCAGGACATCTTTTGTTGCGACTGCGGTCCCTCCAGCAATCAGTATTTTGTTTACAGCTATTTGGTGACAGGCTACCTGTTGCAAGATCCTCCGTTCCTGTCACATTAGAGGGGCCTCCATGTACAGATCTCTCTAGGTTAAGTCAGTTTTGAAAGAATATCTGCCGTGTAGCTAAAGGGCCGGGACTCTAAAAGAAAAGTCCCTTTGGAGATCATTACTGCATAAGATTTGTGAGTGTCTCCGCAACCTCCTTACCTTTACAAGATAGCTGAGTAAAAAGGCCACATGAGGATCACTCACTGTATACCCACAGTCTATGAGCCAGCCTGGTAGACAGAACCTATTAGAAATACAAAGCATGAATTATATTATATATTATAGTTTAAAATAGAAAATCCAATATTAGTTTTATTATTATTCATTAATAGAATGATATAAAACTAAGAAGATTTATAATTTGAAGAAGATTAAAGATAAATATTTATAATAATAATATATGCGCGTTTATCATTTTTATTAATTGTTTAAGGTATTTTTTATATATATATATTAAATTATAATTTTTTATGTATTTTATACGTTTTAATAATTGTAGTGTTTCAACTTAAACGTATTTATTATTTCAGTTAAGTTTTTCATTTAATATTTATATTCATTTTTTTAGCATGAAAAAAAAACACTGCCTGAAAATTATGATTGTCTTTATTTGTGTGTGTGTGTGTGTGTGTGTGTGTGTGTGTGTGTGTGTGTGTGTGTGTGTGTGTGTGTGTGTGTGTGTGTGTGTGTGTGTGTGTGTGTGTGTCCTTGTTTATATTACATTGTTATATTACATATATTGCATATTACAAATGTCCACATAAGGATAGCGGTCCCCACTTTTCAAAAGGCTTATAAATCACACAGAATGAGTTTTTTTGAGAAAGTGAAAAATCAGAATGTTTCCTGTGATGGGTAGGTTTAGGGGCAGGGGCAGTGGAGGGGGATAGAATGTACAGTTTGTACGGTATAAAAACCATTACGTCTATGGAGAGTTCCCACAAAGATAGTGAACCAGACGTGTGTGTGTGTGTGTGTGTGTGTGTGTGGACTGGTAATCCCTACGGTATGGGGACAAAATGTCCCCACAAAGATGGCAATATCCAAATTTTTGTCCTTGTGGGGACATTTTTTTGGTCCCCATGAGGAAAACAGGTCATAAATCACTCTAAGTGATGTTTTTTGAAAATGTAAAAATGCAGCATGTCTCCTGTGATGGGTAGGTTTAGGGGCAGGGGCAGTGTAGGGGGATAGAAAATATGGTTTGTACAGTATAAAATGCATTACGCCTATGGAATGTCCCCATAAAACATGGAAACACAACATGTGTGTGTGTGTGTGTGTGTGTGTGTGTGTGTGTGTGTGTGTGTGTGTGTGTGTGTGTGTGTGTGTGTGTGTGTGTGTGTGTGTGTGTGTGTGTGTGTGTGTGTGTGTGTGTGTGTGTGTGTGTGTGTGTGTGTGTGTGTGTGTGTGTGTGTGTGTGTGTGTGTGTGAGAAAGCTGCAAGCTATTTACAACACTGTGTGAGGAATGAATTTATCATCTTAAATGCTTTTATTGACAACCTATAACGTCACGTTAATGATCTCTCTTTATCAACCTGTCCATCTGTTTCCAGCAATCCCATCTTTTAAAAACAGGCATCTTTAAGCAGCTTCCAGTGGCTCCGAGTTCTCATCAGGCCAGACCAGAATCGCTCTTCGGCTGCTGAGTGTATGAGTGTGTGTATTGATTCTGCTCTGTGTGAGTCCTTGGTTTATTGGCTGATGGCTGGTAGGATACCTGCCCCAGAGAGAGGAACCAGCCACTCACAGTTGATTGATTATGGACCTCAGTGCCGCTGATTGCAACTACACATTCACACAAACAATATACATACTTGCATTGTATGACCTCAACATCATAAAAGGATTGTGGAAAAAAATGAACAAATGAGCAATAGCGATTAACCCGTTTTGAACATTAATGTCACATTATTTCTAACTGTGATTTTTATATTTCAGTATTTTAGTCTTAAAACGACCTAGTGGCCTACTTTTCTTCGTATGTAATCCATTAGTAGAGGACGATTAATCTCTACCAGTTTCTGTTTTCAAAGTTAACTTTTTGTCTATGCTGAAATGTCCTACCCGTGCTAATGTGGAGACTAGTCATAACTATAAGCCATTTGTTGGCTCACATCATTTGCTCAACCAGTGGTGTGAGTTTGGGGCAGGACCAGGATCAATATAGTTTTGCATTTAGGTTTTATTTTCTATAGTATTTTCAGTTTTTATTAGTTTTCATGTTAATGTTAGATTAGTGTTTGTATTTTTTTAATTATTGAGTTTATTTCTTATTTAATTTGGTTTTTTAGGGGTGCCAAAGTTAATGTGTAAACCGTTATCATTTGCGTTAAATTCCTCGGTCTAGTGTTATTGGTGTCTAGTGGCATTTTCAAATTAAATGCAGGCAGGTTGGAAAAGTTAAACATTTTATAATATACCATTAAAAAAAATCATAAAAAAGGGTGGTCATTTTATTGTATTTCACATACATTTTAAAATCTTTAATTACTTACAAAGCACTAAATGGTTTAGCTCCGCAGTACTTGAGCAAGCTATTAACGCATTATAGTCCATCTCATCTACTGTAATCTCAAAATTAAGGCTAGTTGATAATACACTATATGGCAAAATGTATTGAGACACCCCTCCAAATATTGAATTCAGGAGTTCCAATCACTTAATGGAACATAAAATATTGTTAGATAATATTGTTAATAATACAACTGTTAGTGGTATTATTACAAAATGAATCAATTGGGAACAACAGCGACTCATAAAATCATAAAGCGGCCAACTTTCTGCAGAGTTAATAGCTACAGCTTTCCATGGCCGAGCAGATTCATCCAAGCCTTACATCACCAAGTGCAATGCAAAGCGTTGGATGCGGTGGTGTATAGCACGCCGTCACTGGACTCTAGAGCAGTGGAGACGTGTTCTCTGGAGTGACCAATCCCACTTCTCTGTCTGGCAATCCAATGGACGAGTCTGGGTTTGGCGGTTGCCAGGAGAACGGTACTTGTCTGACTTCATTGTGCCAAGTGTAAAGTTTGGTGGAGGGGGTCGTTTTTCAGGGGTTGGGCTTGGCCCCTTAGTTCCAGTGAAAGGAATGGCCCCTTCCTGTTCCAACATGACTGTGTACCAATGCATAAAGCAAGGTCAAATAAGGAATAGATGAGCGAGTTTGGTGTGGAGGATTTTGACTGGCCTGACCTCAACACAACAGAATGGTCAAAAATCCTAAACCTTGTAGAAAGTCTTCCTAGAATAGTTGAAGCTGTAATAGCGGCAAAGGGTGGGGCAACTCCATATTAAACCCTATGGATTAAGAATTGGATGTCATTAAAGTTAATGTGCATATAAAGGCAGGCGTCCCAAAACTTTTGGCAATATAGTGTACCTAGAATATCAAAATCAACTGCAGGCGGTAAATCCTTTACCTATTTACCACCCAAACTCTGGAACAGTCTTCCTAGCCTTGTTTGGGAAGCAGATACACTCTGTCAGTTTAAATTTAGACTAAAAACACATCTCTTTAACCTGGCATACGCAACACATGATCACATTTCAATAATTCACATCCGTTAAAGGATTGTAAGGCTGCATAAATTAGGTCAACCGGAGAGCCAGGAACACTTCCCTTAACACCCACTGTTACATTGTAAGAAGAATGGCATCTACGCTAATATTAGTCTCTCTATTTATCCCGAGGTTACTAGTCAGCCGTATCCGGTCCGTATCCAGATCAGATCCAAACTGCAGCTCTTAATGTCATGGAGCCTGTCAAGACAATCCCCTGTGAAGGCCTCATCAACACGACAGCCATCTGCACAGATCCTCAGCAAAGACCACAAGAACCACACAAGTCCTCTACACAGACCTATGACCAGCTTCGTCTCCATGCTGGTGTGATGAGTTCGAACTGGATCAAATATTTGAATGCTACCAATCCTCAATCTGATTTCTGACTTGTGATGCAGCCTGAATCATAATCACACCGTGTTGGTTTGTTGGCCAGAGGAGCACTGGCCCCCCAGACTGAGCATGGTTTCATGCCGATCGGGAGCTGCATGTAGAATATGAGCGCTCATGTTTTCAGTGCAGGCAGCAGCTAACTTTGGACAGCTTTGTGTCATCTATGCACTCATTGAACTTTGATGAATGAGGCGCTGACAAAAGACAGTCATTGCTACACTGTACAAGTGATGGCACTGTGGTTTTTAAACCATTTCCATAGGTTTAACATTACATTATCAGCTCGGAAAATACATTTGACTAGAGACACCGGAGGCTGGAAATGTAAAGCATCATTCGAGTATGAGTCGGGTAAGACTTCCACTTTCAGGGTGGATAGTACTAAATGTGAATGTGCATGACGTCACCAACAAACTTGCACTTTGAAACATGTTTTCAAAAGTTTGCGTTTTTTGAGGCCCCTAAAACGCTGTTGTCATGTAAATGAATGGCAAAAACTCATTCAAATGTTCCTTTCTCAGTGGAAAACAGTGTTGTGTAATTTTTTTTTTATTGCAGTTAAGTTTTATTTGTATTTAATTTAGCTTGAAATAAAAATAACCTTGAGCAGGAAACAGGACCAGTGGAAGCTGGTGATTGTTTGAGAAACCTGCTTTTCCAATTGCTTTTAGAGTGCAGAAAACAAATTTCACCTTTATTGAAGTTAATATATTTGTCTTTCCCCAAACCACTTTCTATTTTTCTCTTGCTGGCTGATTGGTTGTTTTCTCTTTCAATTTTGTAGGCCCTTTTTGCAAGCGCATCAAAGCTAGTTGGCCTGTCTTCACAGTGGAGCATTTCTGCCCTGGTCTGCTCTTCCCAGAGGAGACAATTAGCCATCCTTCTGCCACATGCTCACATACAGTACTCACTCCCTGACCAACAGCGTGTGTCATCCAATTGGAAAATAGCTACCGTAGCAGCAACAATGTGACTCCATGTGTCATCAGCTGGTTGGTAGCCTAATTCTTCAGCATGTAATGTACTTTCTCTTCTTTCCAGTGTTTTCAGCTAGACTGAGTAGATGTGGTCTAGCACTGACACTGCCAGTGATTGATCTGTTTTAGTATTCTCCGTTGCCCCAGTGCCCGGCGCACGAACTGTTGTTGAGGAACAGACCTGGCCATACATATTCATCGGTGAAGAAGGTCAGGGAAGAGAGGAAGAACACAAACACAAGGGACCGTGTTCAGGCAGTAAATTCACTCCAGTGCGCCGCGGCGGTCGACGGTAGACGTGACATTTCATAGTGTACACACAGAGAGCGGCAGGCGGGGAAGGAGAGGTCTGTCATTTTTGTTTGCGTCGCAATTGGGTAATGATATACAAGAAGACACTAAGGAGCTGATGTGGTCAAGTGAGGTCAGTGTGCTCATGCCAAAAGATGTCTACTTTCACTCTGCATCCCTTCGGTGTTTAGAAGCTGCCTCTGTTTCCTGTCCATTGTTTAAAACCATTACATGAATCAAATGCAGCCAAGGCTCTCTCTCCCCTGTTCCTGGCTCTGTTTCTGATCGGTTTCGGTTATTACATGTCTGTATTCTTGATCAGGAAGATCCAATTCTACAAGGTGACGCTGTCCTAGAATTCACTAGAAAATAAGAGCCCAAGTATGTTGCATCACTTAGCTTTATTGGTGCCATTGTAAATTATAGATTCTGAAAGTTTTCCCCACATTCGTATAGTAGCCTTATAATAAAATGCTCAGTTTGTTTTGCTCACATCAATCTACTTTCCATACCCCATAATGACAAAGCAAATATAGATATGTGAACTGCAAATTTATCCAAAAGAAAAAACTGAAATATCCCATTGACCTAAGTATTCAGACCCTTTGCTTTGAAGGTGCCCTAGAATGAGTTGAAACTATATTTTAAATTGTTCTCTGATCTATTCATAGAGTGTTTGTGGCTTATTTAAGGGCAACAATTGTCCAGATATGATTTACAGGTCCATTTACAACTCTTGTCCCTAGAATAAAATGGGCTGATTTTGCCTTATTTGGAAAAGGGTCATGAATGTTAATGTGGAGCTCTTCTCTGATTGGCTGTTTCACTGTACTCTGTCAGTTGCGGCATGACAATGGAGAGTTTAGGCATTAAACCTCATATGTTTGAGCCTGTTTCTGTAAAAGTGTACTTGTTTAAAGCTCAAATCTGTGGTTTGTTTATAAAGAGAGCACCTATTTGCACCTGCAGTTTTTGGAGTTGTGAGATCCAGTCGACCACCGGGCGCTCAGCGCTCATTAAGCCCGGCTAGAGCAGCCTTCCCTCGGCTAAACCTTCTGACGTCTGCCGTCTCTAGTTGACTTTCTCTGTAGTGGTTAAACATATAATTCGTCTTGTTTATATCTAACGGGCGATCTTTTGCCTCATGGATCTATCATATGTTCCCTGGCTATTCGTTTTGAAGGGTAAAGGGAAATATAATTTATTTCTTTGATCATTAAAACTTCATATATGCTCACTTATTGTGTGAACCACATATTAATATGCTTAATGTTTTTTAAAATGAAAACGAAGAGGAAGGGTTGTGTTTTATATTTTGTTTTGTTATAAATATATGCAGTGAAGACAATCAATGTATGCATTGCCTGAACTACATTTGTATGACTATTAATAGGTTTAAGATTTTTTTAAATGAAAATGAAAAGATATGTTTTATAACATTTATGGTTTTATTGTAGCCTCAAATATACTTACAAAGATAACAGAAGTAGCCAGAGCGAGCTGAGTGACGCTGTAAGAACGCTGCTGCTGCTCCGTTTGCAGAATGACCAGACTTCCTCTGGAGTCTGGAGTTCATTCTCCTGAGTTGAACTTGGCAAGTCATGTGCTGGGATATGCACATTTTGGGGGCGTACATCCACGCGGTAGCGTCAGAGTCGGTGTTATGTTGAGATTCGCCTGTTTTTCCGTGGTGTTTTTCACGCACGAGATTTACATATGAAGGAGGAAGCAATATTGTTTGAGACTCATGGTATGTGATTTCCATGTAGTGAACTCTTGTTATTCAACTGTGCCAAGGTTAATTCAATTTTTTCACCTTTGACATTTGCAATTTAGCTCAAGTGCATCATCCAATTTCCCTGGATCATCTTTGAGATGTTTCTACACATTGATTAGAGTAAATCTGTGGCTAATTCAGTTGATTGGACATGATTTGGGAAGAGAGCCACATAAGGTCTGACAACTGAAAATGCATACCAGAGCAAATCATGAGGTCAAATCATAGACTGTAAAAAAAACAAAAACAAACAAAAAAGATGAATGACACCTTTACTCTTTTTCATGTAGAAAAGTGAAGCCGCCAATGTCCCTATATGGCACTGACATCTTGCGCTGATTTGAGACCTGAGTCTGCACAATAGTGAACTCGGGACCCGAGTCTGCGCAGTAGAGAGCAGGAAGTAGAGCTGCGATATCAAATCCTCTCCCACACTCCCACAGCTTACTGCAGAACAACTCATGTTGATGTGAAGTAAACAGTTATGGAAATGTAGAAATTGAAGCTCCAATCTCCTTCCGAAAAAAAGTCTTCGCTCAGAGAAGCTGTCAATCTCAGCTGTCAATCGTGACGTCACACTCCCGTTTTTATAGCAACAAATAACTAACAAATAACAAACCAACACTTGAACTTACATCAGCGTAATAAAAAATAAAAAAACCTAAAATGACAGAAACCATCTTTGAAAGGGTAATTTGATTGTTTAGTTTGTCTCACGTCCTATAATAAACGGAGAGGGCAGGATTTATGACCTATTCTGGGACCAACTTCCCTGGGGGCGATCAAGAGACTTTGGCATCACTTTTCAAGACTTGTGTGGCACGCTTGGGTCAAATTTAGCTAAAACTTTAGGCCAAACTGAGAAATTAGTGGAGAAGTGAAAGAAAGCTGAATACAAAATACAGAAATATCCTGGTCCAGAGCACTCAGGACCTCAGACTGGACAGAAGGTTCCCCTTCCAACAGGACAATCACCCTAAGCACACAGCCATGACACAAGAGTGGCTTATGAGAGGCCAAGCCAGAGTCCAAACTGGAATCCAATCAAATATCTCTTGAGAGACCTGAAAATGTCTGTTCACCATTGGTCCCCATCCAAGAGCTTGAGAGGATCTGCAGAGAAGAATGGCAGAAAATCCCTAAATCCAAATGTGCAAAGCTTGTCACGTCACACCATGATTTGACTCTGTAATTGCTGCCAAAGGTGCTTCAAGCAATGAGATAAGGGTCTGAATACTTAGATCAATGTGATTTCAGTTTTTATTTTAAATACATCTGCAATATCACAAATCTGTTTTTTGCTTTGCCACTATGGGGTATGTAGTTTGATGAGAATGTTTTTTTATATATTTTAGTATAAGGCTGCAATCTAAAAATGTGGAATGAATAGCATTTATTTTAAATATTTTTTTTTTTTGTAGAAATCTAAAAACTCTTTACTGTCACTTTTGATCAATTCATCCTTCCTGAATAAAAAAAAAAACTTTTTTTGAGCCTGTCTAAATTTGAAGTTTATATGGAACTTTCAGTTAAAACTGCAAAGGAACTGCACATTATTATTGAAAAACTGCTAATTACAATAATTAAAACAGCAAAAAAATTGGACAGAGTAGTATATTTTTGTCCATTTTTACACATATATTGGGGGGAAAGTATCTTGACTAGAACAAGGAGATTTAACAAAAGAGTGAAAATGTAATTATGATAATATTAGTGGGTTTTTGTATCATACTCATCATCCTTTGCATATGCAAAGCATGTTCACATAGTTTGCACATTTTGTGTTGAACTTTGAATATTTTTTTTCTGTATCAGTGATGCTCCGATGGGATCAGCATTGTTGTTGGGTCTGTTTAATTAAGGTTTGTCATTCAGTAATGGTTATACATTTATGATCCAAATATCTCTATTTCAAGTTTACTCTATGTAGCTCCCTCTTGGCCCTATTTATGTGTTGATTATCAAATAAATATTTATTAATAATGACATTTTATATTCAGAGAATTAACTTCAGTAAGAAAACCTCTTCTTTAAATTAGCCACAGATAGCCAGGCAGGATCTCTCGTCTCTAACACTTGTAAGATTTATTGGGTTTGACCAGAATGTTCTTGCATGCGGGATTCATGCTAACTAGAGCAATGGGGGCTAGTGGAAAAAATGGAGAGACTAGTTCATCATGTTAGCCTAGTTACCTGAGGCAGACAGAGACGGCAGGAAAATCAATCGTGCCTTTCATATGCAGCGTCACTGGCTTCCTCTTACATATTCTGCCCTAATGATACAAATGACCACAAGGCACATGTGGAGCATGACCCCCTTTCCTACTTACTCACATATATGTCATATTTAGCGAACTCTCTCTCATTTTCTCCAGAACTGTTCACTGGGGTAATTATTCCTCGCTTACACCATCTTATTTCAAAATAGGTCATATGCATTTTATCTTGTGTCAAAATCTCTGCTGAGTATATTCACATATGTGGCAGAAAGCATGTTGCTTTTCTTAATTTTATTGATAGGATGAGGTTAACCAAAGCATTAAGGATGCTTTAATTAGTTATATAGAGAGATTCTGATACCTCAGATGAGCTCATTCTGTTACTGTCATCCTCGGGGTTGTCGAAGGTCCCAGGACACTTAGAAAATTCGGGACTGAAGAGACCAGGCCGGTGCTTGACCAGAAGTGTGGCCTGGCAAAACTAGCCCTTGACATTTCCTTGACATTTGTTGACATTTCTGGACCCATGTAGACAGGGAAAGAGGAGTTAATCAAAACTAGGAGAGAATATTGATGTGCGACTGTCGACAGGCAGTGCCATGTGTACCCTCACGGTCATGGAGGTTAACTGCATGAGGCACGGCTGCTGTACTGTTGTCAAGAATGGGTGACTGCACACGTCAAGACAAGAGTTAAAGGTACAGTTTTTGCACTGCTGGTGTCACCAAAATTTATTTTTATGTCTTCTGCTGAAAAAGTAATAGTGAGATAACATTTTACATCATTTTTAGATATAAAGTCACTGTAGGAAACAAATCTGTAAAAATCAAAAAAGTCCTTCATATTAACTGGGCCCTCTTTTTATGGACTTTTCTTAAAGTTTAAAGTTGCAATTATGAGAAAATAAACTTTTTTATTCAAAAAGTCACATTATGATATCAAATATTTAATGCTTTTGAAAGAAGTTATGCTTACCAAGGTTTAATTTATTTGATCAAAAATAAAGTTTAAACAGTAATATTTTCAAATGTTTCAAACTGTTTTAAAGGGGTCTAATGCTAGTTTATGTGTCCATATAATCGTAGCATAAATGGTAAACAGATTTGGCTTGCTGTCTGCTACAGAGGGGCTCAGAAAGGATATTCATCTCGAGCTTTGATTGCCCCCCTATAACACAGGCAAAATTGTACAAAAGGAGGAGAAAGGGAGGAGGAAGGATGCAGAAAAACGAACAACAGGAAGTTGTAAGAGGCTGGTTTTATACCTTGTTATTATTTGAAAGATTAGATGGGCGTACTCCTCCCAAAATTACATTTAATAACTTCACTTCATGCATTCTGACTTATCTACAGCTGTTAAAGTGTTGGATTCTCATGCTAAACATGGCCAAAAAACGAGTTGGACGTATGACAGAGTATTTCTGTGTTAATTACACTCCTTCAGGATACGAACAATTTTCGGAAAGTTTTTTTTTCCCGAGTATGGCCCTGTATGACGTCATAAAGGGCGGAATTCCTTGTATGTGCACTTCGCTCGGATGAACGCATGTGCACGTCAACCAGCTTCATTCAGTTACAGATGCCATCAACAATGTTGCTAAAGAAGTGTGTTTTTGGTTGTGAGGGAATAATAACCTTCTTCAGTTTCCCAAATAAAAGTGTTAAGGAAACATTGGATGCAGTCTGTTTTTCGAGAGCAGCAACGGAGTTGTGCAAGTGCGTTTGTGAGTTGAAACCACAGGCGCTGAGTAAAACTGCATCAAATGTCTGTGTTTTGTTGGCAATCGGCGCGTAAGTGCATATAATGTCAATAACACGAACGTATAGTGAATCAGAAGTTTTCCAGGGATAATGCCATGATGTAATGTGTGTGTGTGTGTGTGTGTGTGTGTGTGTGTGTGTGTGTGTGTGTGTGTGTGTGTGTGTGTGTGTGTGTGTGGACTGGTAATCCCTACGTTATGGGGACAAAATGTCCTCACAAAGATGGCAATATCCAAAATCCTTGTCCTTGTGGGGACATTTTTTGGTCCCCATGAGGAAAACAGGTCATAAATCACACTAAGTGATGTTTTTTGAAAATGTAAAAATGCAGCATGTGTCCTGTGATGGGTAGGTTTAGGGGCAGGGGCAGTGTAGGGGGATAGAATATATGGTTTGTACAGTATAAAATGCATTACGCCTATGGAATGTCCCCATGAAACATGGAAACACAACATGTGTGTGTGTGTGTGTGTGTGTGTGTGTGTGTGTGTGTGTGTGTGTGTGTGTGTGTGTGTGTGTGTGTGTGTGTGTGTGTGTGTGTGTGTGTGTGTGTGTGTGTGTGTGTGTGTGTGTGTGTGTGTGTGTGTGTGTGTGTGTGTGTGTGTGTGTGTGTGTGTGTGCGTGTGACTCTTTAGCTCGACCCACTGCATCTGTCTTTTATAAATATGATAAACCTAAAGACTCCTCAGAGATATGACGTATTCAATACTACTCTATAGGTAGTGTTCTTTTTGTGGAAACCGTGATAGGATTCTTCGATCAATAGAAAGTTCAGAAGAACACTTTTTCTTTTTTTTAAACCATGTAAAACTTTGCTGTCACTTTTGATCAGCTTAATGTATCATTGCTAAATAATAATGATTATAAAAAATTACTGACCCCAAAGTTTTGAAAGGTATATGTGGATAAAATCTTGCTTTATACATTGTATACATATTGAAGTCAAAATAATAAGTAACAATTGTGAGATCTAAATTTGCAGTTATCATTTTATTTATTTATTTATTTTACTCTGGTGTATTGGCTTCCATAGTTTCGACTAGTTCTAAGTGAATGATTACCTGATTATTCTAAAAATGGCTACCTCCAAAACTGTATTTCAAGAAAGCACTCTTTGGAAGCAATTTCATGATCTCATGCTAGTTCAACGAAATCACTATGAAAGTAGCCAGCATTCTTTCCTGATGTGCTCGCTTGGACATTATATCACTGCAATTAAAACCAGCCGATGCCCTTTGTACAAATATGGAGGAAATTATTTTTAAGAATTTTATCTAGGCTCTCTTATCGTCATTGGTAAATAATATGACTCATTCGGGCTTGTTCAATGTGCGACAGAATGCATGCACATTTCAGCTTCCCAGAGTGTTGGCTTGTCCTTGAGAGAAGATCTGAAGATATGGTTGAAATGACTTGGCTAATCGAACACAGGGATCTCCGGGAGAAAATCACTTCTTTTGGCAACACTTCCTCTCTCCATATCTCCTCTGACTGAATCACTGCATTCCTGCCTTCATACCAACTTACATGCAATGAGAGAATATACCTTCAGTGATAAGGCGAGGGATAAAGTCATAGATCAAGCTGTTGCCTTAATATGTCCTTCCTCAGAATCATTTACCATCTTTCGCTTGTAGCCTATTTCTAAGGGTTTGATAGCAGTGTAGTGGGGTATTATCACATATCTGTGTAGCTATGGTAGACTACATATGTTTAAGGGGAAACTTCTAGAAAACGTGTGTGTGATGAAAAAAATGCAGATTTCAGACTCCAGATTTGTTTCAGAACTATGTTACTATTATCATCACTTCCAAAAATCGTCTCTTTAATAAAAAAGCTTTAAAAACATGCTGCACTATAGAACAAATCGTATACTTTCCAACTATATAGTATGAGAAAAACAGTATAAATTGCTTTTGTGAAGAAAATGGCTCTAATGCTCCAGAAGGAAACACAGTGCATTAAGAGCCGGGGGTGAAAACTTTTTGAATTTGAAGATCAAGGTAAATTGTACTTAATTTAAACATGTAATCTTCTGTTGCTTCAGAAGGGCAGTAATAAAAACAACAACAAAAAAAATTAAAAAAAAAATATTTAAACAAAATAAGAAATCTTCATCCTGTTCAAAAGTTTTCACCCCCGGGCTCTTAAAGGGTTAGTTCACCCAAAACTGAACATTCTGTCATTAATTACACCCTCATGTCATTCCAAACACACAAGACCTTCCTTCATCTTCGGAACACAAATTAAGAGATCATTTTGATTATTGCACAAATTCTTGTTGCTTCATAAAATTAAGGTTGAACCAATGTAGTCACACTGTAGACCATGGGTCTCAAACTCGCGGCCCACGGGCCGATGATGTTTTGTGCCCCCCTACTTGACATCAAAGTGTAGTGTTAGTGCGGCCCGCGCGTTGTTCTGAAATGCAGTCTTTTTTTTAGAAAAATGCAAGCTGCCTCACTTTGTGTGTGTGTGTGTGTGTTAGAGTTGGCTCGGCCCTCCCTCATGCAGTATAATTGGTTGACAATGCGTGATTGACAGGAACAGAATGTGAGGATGATCAGACAGACGAAACGAATGTGGTCTAACGGCGCTCGTCAATGTCAAAATTATTGAGATGGCCAATCAAATCAAAGTAGGAGGGGTTTACATTCTCTTTTGGCTTGTGCACAGACGAGCTAGTCAATCTCGCTTAATGCCATTGTGGAGAGAGAGATTATTCTTTGTTTCTGGTGAAATCACAAAACAAAATGCACACAAACGTGTCCATGCTCTTAATATACAATCATTGATGAACATCTTTTAATGAAGAAGAAGAAAAAAAACGTAATTTCTATAGGCTATATTTAAAAAAATAGAGTCGGCTCTTCACAGATATGCAAGTTTTTTTGTGGAATACTTGATGACCCCAGCCTGACCCCAGACTCTACCTACAACGGCCCCCAGGTAAGTTGAGTTTGAGACCCCTGATGTAGACTTTTTTAACAATGTCTTTACTACCTTTCTGGACCTTGAAAGTTGCCTGTGGGTGGTTCAGAGAGCTCTCCGATTTCATCAAAAATATCTCAATTTGAGTTCAGAAGATTAACTCTTTAATGCATCATGTTTCCTTCTGGAGCATCAATGAATGTTTTAATAGTTGTTTAATAGTCCCTCAATTGTCCTGAATGTGAAAAGATGGATCTCAAAATCATACTGTCACTGCTGGAAAGGGTCCAAATATGCTAAATGCATTGGGCAGTTGAACTACTCAGGACAAACAAGGGACTCATGAACAGCCATCACAAAACAAAAACAAAAAAACACAGCCAGCAGCCAGTCTTGTACTTACAACTGAATACACAGTGAATTGTTCTGAACCATTACTGAGGTCACAACTGGCTCCTTCACTAAAATGTGAGTCATTTTCTTGTTATATGTACCTGCCTTTGTAAGAGTATGTTTGAGATAGATAAACAAGTATTTTATCATATAAATAAGAATTATTCATCAAAGTAAGAATGATTACAGTATAATTTGCCAACTAAAAAGTAATTTTAGCTCCTAAATATTTTATTACAGAAGATAATAGTCTGGACCCAATTAAATTATGATTAAAATATAACCTCTTTCAATTTTTTTTATCTCTTGTTTTGCCTGAAATAATCACCTTCTCCTATAGAGATCCCCCATGAATGCACCAGCTGGTGAGTCTTTTCTCCACATGATGAGGTTGACTACAAAATAGCGTTAATCCTTTGTCTTTTTTTGGCTTCTATGCACTTTCCCGTACACCTCATGTGTTGTTCACATTCTGTACCTTAAACAAGTTGGATTTCATTAACTTTATATGTTTTCTTTTTATCATCAGTACTCAAAAACTCGAATAACCACAACAAAAGTAGTATAATATATGACCCTGGACCACTAAACCAAGTCGCACGGGTATATTTGTGGCAATAGCTAACAATACATTGTATGGGTAAAAATTATTGATTTTAAGATCATGTTCCATGAAGATATTTAGTAAATTTCCTACTGTAAATATATCATACATGTATTATTAGTAGTAATATGCGATGCTAAGGACTTCATTTGGATTAATTTGATTTAATTTAGCCAATTTTCTCAATATTTAGATTTTTTTGCACCCTCAGATTCCAGATTTTCAATAGTTGTATCTCGGCCAAATATTATCCTATCCTAACAAAACAATAAATCAATGGAAAGCTTTCATATGATGTAAACAATTACCCTTATGACCAGGTCCAGGGTCACATATGGTTTTTGTTTGGAAATATGAGTGCATTGTGCAATACTTTGACCACATTAAAATGCAAATAGAATGGAAATAATTTTAACTCAATTATGACTTGGTATTACCTCTTCTTTGCTTCATTGTAGGTTCATTCAAAAGCTCAATCATTTTATGCCTCTATAAATATTCTCATACATTCCCACACACTCTACAGACCAAAAAAAAGCTTTAAAAGCACTAGGTGGGAGGCCTGAAAGATGTCCCGTTCAAGCTTCAGTCTGTTATGTGCAATAACACCAAATCATGCATATGTATCTAAGAGCTGAGGAGTCTGTGCGAGTGATGTAGATTATATTGTACCTATAACATCTGCTCAGCCTGCCCTGACTCTCTGATCTGCTTCCAATTTACATTCCTGCCTGTTGATTTCTATCGCTCCACTTTGATAAATCATAGAGTGATTTACATTAAGGCAGCCCCACGCTTGGGCTCAAGGAGTCACGCGATGGGGACTGAGGTAAAGCTCAAGACTGAAAGGAGAGTGACCCTGTATAGATATATATCCTGTTCTAAAACCTACAGAAGCAGTACTTTAAGGCATCATAACTGTAATAAATGTCCACTGGAGGTGAGCGTAGTGAGAACCTAAGTGCATTTTTATTAACGTAAATGTGTACAAAATACAAAATAAGCAAAGACTTGGCTTGACTTGACTGTGAACGGAAACATAAAAATGACCAAAAGCTCACCAATAATAGTTACACGAAAAAAGCTAGACAAGATACAATAGAAACATGAGGGCTATTAATACAACAAGACTAATGACTAACAAGAAAACTTCTGTGAGCAATCAAGGCAATCAACCAATCAGAACATGACACAGGCAGATGACAGAATCACATGAGGGCAAGGGAATCACAAGACAAACCAGGGAGCTGTAGAGCAGTTGTGGGTCTGAGCCATGAAAGAGCCAAGCCGTGGAGCATTGTTGGACCAGGACCATGGAGCAGTTGCAGACTGTAGAGCAGTGGAGGATCTGGACCGTGGAACACTGGCAGGCCTGGATCGTGGAACAGTGGTAGGTCTGAGCAGGGGTGGAGCAATGGTGGACCAGGACCATGGAGCAGTTGTAGACTGTGGAGCAGTGGAGGACCTGGACCGTGGAACACTGGCAGACCTGGATCATGGAACAGTGGTGGGTCCAAGATGTGGACCAGTGGTGGGTTCCGAGCTATGGAGCAGTAGTGGGTCTGAGCAATGGTGGACCAGGACCATGGAGCAGTTGCAGACTGTAGAGCAGTGGAGGATCTGGACCGTGGAACACTGGCAGACCTGGATTGTGGAACAGTGGTGGGTCCAAGATGTGGACCAGTGGTGGGTTCCGAGCCATGGAGCAGTAGTGGGTCTGAGCAATGGTGGACCAGGACCATGGAGCAGTTGTAGACTGTGGAGCAGTGGAGGACCTGGACCGTGGAACACTGGCAGGCCTGGATCATGGAACAGTGGTGGGTCCAAGATGTGGAGCAGTGGTGGGTTCTGAGCTATGCAGAAGTGGAGGGTCTGAGCAGTGGTGGAGCAATGGTGGACCAGGACCATGGAGTAGTGGCAGACTTTGGAGCAGTGGAGGACCTGGACCATGGAGCTCTGACGGGCCAGGACCATGTAGCAGTGGCGAGCCTGGACCGTGGAGCAGTGGGTCATGGTGCAGTGGTGGGCCTGGACCATGGTGCAGGGGGTCATGGAGCACTGGTGGAGCTGGGCCATGGATCAATGGGAGATCTGCATCATGGAGTTGTGGCAGACCTGGACCATGGAGCAGTGGAGGGCCAAGCTCCGCATCCCCTGGAGTTTGGTACATCTAGTCCCTTCCCAAAAAACATTCAGGAGACACTGGCGTGGCGTGCTTGGCATTCAATAATAACTTACAATGCATTCATTACATATTTAACATTCATATTTGTATATATTTTCCCCTTATTGGAAACAAAACCACATCTTAACATGATAGTCTACCACAGTCTACCACTCACAATATCTTGTTCCCAATTTTCTGTCTTACACTCTGCTATCCTATAAATAAATTAAAAAACCACCTAATAAATAAATAAATAAATAAATCTGACATAAAATAAAAAATAAATGAATAAAATAAAGCGATGTGCATGCCGAAGCAAAATATAGACACTCTTAATTCTAAACTGGTGCTCTCTCTGCCCTTGATGTTCACATGCAAGAATGTGCAGCACATGCTCCTTTGTTACTGAAATGAAATTTATTGATTCTATTCTGTGCACCTGCACTGAGACAATTGCGATGCTTTATTCAATCTTCATTTCTGTCAACATAGGCCTATGTGTCCTAAACAGTTCTTTTTTTCTTCGATTTTTGTCTATATTGTATAAATACAATACATTTATACTTGTTTAATAAAATTGAAATGTGAATGGCAAAGATCAAAATTCCAATCTCAATAATTAAAGGCGTTTAATGGATGCTTATATGGTATATGTGCTTATTAAGCTACAGACAGTGGCGGATTTAGTGATTTGGGGCCCCCAGGCAAAATATAGAAATGGAGCCCTATACAATTGCACACATGTTCCTGGATCATCCTTGAGGTTGCTTTCTCTGTTATGATGCTTTCTGCTGCACTGCAGGTTCTCATAGTTGTAAAAAAAAATTGCCATTTTTCATGTACATGTTATAATGGCTTTTATTCTTGATTTAGACCCCGAAATAGCTAGCCTGGTCCCATCAGACTCTGGTACATTTAATTTGTACAGAGAGTCTGGCCACTCTCCTTTGACAAACGTTAACTTCCTTGAAGGCGGGTACTCTGTTGAAGTTTAAAATGATTGGATCTGCCCAGAGCCACTCTGGGTCTGCCATAACCAATCGCTAACGTATGTCATGTGTTCGCAACTCCTTCACCACTAATGGAGCGAGCTGGAAAATCAAAGTTTTCCCGAACCCCGACAAAACTCAGCAAAGATTGTTCTTGCTCCGGCTTTAACTTCTGGATATTCGGCAGTTGCCACAACAGACCAAATGGCTTCGCTCTCATCTTTCTCCGCCGCCATTACTGAACTACAACTCAAACTAGCGCACAACATCAACGCCATCGTTCTCAGCCACTCCCTCTATTCGCTGATTGGACCAGTTAAAATTTGGCCGGAGAAAACCAGCGAATATACCGCAAACCCAGATGACGTACTGACAGAAAATGAAAATTGAGTGTAAGTATGTAGGAGGGCGGAACCAGGCTATGGAATAGCAACAGTATAGGCTAAATGGTGAAATATCACATGGAACTGTCTGAGCGGTGTGTGATGTGACTAGCCATATTATATTTTTCAACTCAGTGCAGTTACGGTACTCACTTTTGAACAGGTTAGAAAATGATAATCTCAATTATTGGATCACTTAATAAAATATGTTAAAATAAACAATTAGAGAATGCAGTATGACTTGATGCAATATGAAAAATGAATGCATCACCTTGAAGACAGATTTATCTTTTTATAGTTTTTTGTTTGTTTGTTTTGTTGTCTTTTTGCACTAATTATTAAGATTTTAGTTTGCTATTTTTGTTTAGATTTGTTTGTGGCACAGAAAAAAAAGAAAGAACTGAGAGCCCTCAAAGCAGTTTCTTTCATCTTTTGCTTTGAGTTTCCTCCAGACTTCATTAAGATCTTGGCTCTGTTGGGCTGTGCTGTGCTCCCCTGGAAGAGCCAGGAACTTTGCTAAAGTTTCACCATGATCCCCTGGGGGTGAGGTGAGAAATGTATCATGGAATCTTAGATAGATTATGTCGGTCTCTAAAACTTATCACTATTTTTTAATGAACATGATTTAAAAATATTTTTTTGTTATCTGTTTATTATTATTATTGCTTCATATCATACAAATAATTGTATTAATAATTTTATGGCAGAACAGAAATATTGTAATACACCTTGATCTATTTAATCAGTCTTTATTGAATCTATTTTGTTAGTAAATGTTAAAAAAGTTTAAAAAAATGCATTACAAAAGATACTTTACATTATAATGTAAATTAGTAATCAGATAACTAATACATGTTTATATTAGCTAATACATCATTATAAGTCTGAAAATGTTTGTATACGACTCTCAAAAAAAAAGAAAGACAGAATAATTTAATTGTAATAACTGAATATATTTTTTATTTATAACTGTTTTATATCTCTGATTGATTGATTGATTAAATCAGTGATAGTCATCTCCATATACCCCAGATAGCTATATGTAATATTAAATATATCAAAATCTTACAGTTTTGCCATTCCTCTAGCCTAAGGCTTATCAATTGATTTATTTTTCCATGTCAAAAATGTCATGTCTCATGTCATGTTTTTTTCCTTTGAATGCAATTTGAGATTCAGATGGGGAGACTGGTAACCCTAACGAGAAACGCAGAGCCATCCATGACAGCGAGAGCTCAGGAATGAGCAGGGGAAAACTGAGTGTGTGGCTGGGTTATTGTAACCTTTGAACTCTGTCTTTCCTCTCTCCTCATTGCTTGACTTGAACGGAGCTTCTCTCCAATGGTGCTCAGCTGGGCTTTATAAATAAAAGCAGAGAGGTCAAAACCTGCCTCCGTCTGACAACCATCTTACACCTACTTTGATAGGACTCTGTAAAATAAAGCTGGCTTGCTGGCCATCCATTCTGGGGTGCGTTTCCCGAACGCATCATTAGCCAACTTTGGTTGCAAGTTCCGTCATTATCAGCATACCGTAGTTCAACTAGTCAGTGTTTCCCTAAATCATAGATCCAGTTAACATTTGCAAACAGTATCGCAAAATTGTGTGGTTGGATCAACAACTATCGACGGTCTCGACCTGTGGTTAAAACTGAGAAGAAGAAACGGAGCATAAGGCATAAAGCTGTTATACCTTTTATTTTACGTTATTTATAAAATACTGTGTACGACTTCCATAAACACCGCATCCATAGGGGCTGCCATTGTTGTTTCGCGGGCTATGTGTTTTAAGAGCTCGTAAATGGGAGTACACCAATCTAGTACGAGTTCTCGGTTGGGAAGTCACAGGTTTGACTGCCGTTCCAGTGCACTTTCACGGGTAGAATGTTGGAAAAACACAGGTTACCTGGAGCGCTGCATTACATTCAGAGGGTAACGGACTCTGCATTTCCTGCCTGAAGGTGAAGGCAGGGGCGCAGCCGACCCCTTGGGAGGTATGGGCAGGGACCATCCTGGTGGTGGTGGGGAGGATGGAGGTGAATGTTGGCATCAGCATCTGCAAACTCAGACATGTGTGAGAACCGATCATTTATACTCCAAGTATTAGAACATAATTGGTTAGATCTGAAGGTAATAAGTTATGTAACAATTGAGTCTTCCTCGCAGAACTTATGCTAGAGCTTTCATTTCTTGGAAAGTGGATTCTGTTAAAGCTTCTGTCCGTAACTTTTTTTGGTTAAAAATGAGTACATAACCAGCCAGTGTTCAAAACGATCTCCTTACCGTAGCCCAATTCACAACAAATATAATTAGAGGGGTACTGGTAGCTTTCTACAGGAAATTCAAGCATGCCGCCATTCGTCTTTGTGTCTTACGTCTCGTCTCTGTATACATAAAGAAGGAGTCTGGCTAGTAGGCTATATCGCATGTGAGGATGCTGCAGGTGGTGGATCATTTATAGCTGTGGCGAGGTGGACGAGCGAGAGATGTGGGAGGAGCGAGAGAAGACCGGTGCATGATTGAGAATGAGCGTCACCTGCGGTCTCAAATCCGCTCATGAGGGAGCTCGGAGGCATAAAAGAACGTGCGACACCAGTGAAGGACGAGAGAGGAGCAGGCCTGGATTTTATGTTGTTTTGTTTATGTTTATGTTTTGTTTATGTTTGAATATGTGTTCGTGGCAGCCGTCCGTGAGGGGTTGCCTGTGTTTTTACTTTCATTTTGTATTTATTTGATTAAAGTCTTTTAAATGTTTGCCAGTTCCCACCTCCTTCGTCTTTAAATTACGAACTTTGCTACATTGGTGCCGAAAACCCAGGAGGAAGGAGTGACATGCTGTCGAAGAGCCCTCGCTGCTGAGTGGGATCGCAGTGCTGAGGTAGCGCGGAGGAAGGAAGACGGCGAGTGGCTGCACGAAGCGATGGTGCTGGAGCAAGTGAAGACCGGTGGAATGGAGAGCTCGTTTCTGTGCCCCTGGGTTGAGGTGGGGTGGCGGCCATCCTGGAGGGAGCGGAGGAGTCACCGGCGTTTGCCGTGGGCCGGAACCTGCAGCCATCCGACATGATGGGGAGGAGCAGGGAGCGCAGGACTTGCTGACAGCTGCCCTCAAACGGAAGAGCCACCGCCGGCCGCCAGGGGGCAGAGGAGAATCGAGCCGTGCACGTCCAGTACCAGCTTCTCGAGAGGCGATGGGGGTTTGTGGCGAGGTGGACGAGCGAGAGACGTGGGAGGAGTGAGAGGAGACCAGTGCATGATTGAGAATGAGCGTTTGAATATGTGTTCGTTTGAATATGTGTTTGTGCCAGCCATCCATGAGGGGCTGCCTGCGTTTTTACTTTCATTTTGTATTTATTTGATTAAAGTCTTTTAAGTGTCCGTTGGTTCCCGCCTTCCACCTTAATTGACGAACTTTGCTACAATAGCATTTAATGAAATGTATAATTTTGATGGCTGATTGTAATCCAGAAAGGTCCAAACCACAATCATCATCATCACTGATAACTGGACATTCACCAGTAGTCAAAAGCAAAAGATTAGACTGTGCAGAAATTGAAATCTACAAGTAATGCTAATATACACTAAATACACATAGTCACGCAATATTAATGTTGTTAACATTAACAATTTGGGAACAAAGTATAACAACAATAATAATTAGCATGGTTTGATGTGATATGAGCTAAGCGATCGTAAGATTTAATCAACGTTGGTAGCGCGATTTATTGTAATGCCTTTTTTTCTCAGTTGGTCAGAACAAAAGTGGCAGACATGTTATTAACTCGTTCAGATGACATTTTCTGGTGAAAATTCTTATTTTGGTCATACTCCAAGAAGTACAGTATCCAGCCTCACAAAGCCTGCACAACCCACGTACAGATGATAATTCAGCAAATAACTGCAATTGCAGGTTTTAAACAGAGATAAAAACTTTAAATAAAATATCTCCCTCTAGAGTGGACTTTGAGCTTTGTAACCATGCAGATCTTTTTTTATGCTCAAAAAGCAACATTACACTATAAAGTTGAAAAAGTGAAAAGCATAATAGGACCCCTTTAAATTTGTAGATAAAATAAATTAAAATAATGTATTTAAAAGATTACAATTACAGCCTTGCGTGTACAACCTACGCTAATATACTGTTTAAACGTGAGTACCGTAACTGCACTGGAGTGGAAATTAGGATATGGCCAGTCACACCATACCGCTCGGACAGTTCCATGTGACATTTCACCATTTAGCCTATACTGTTGCTATTTCGGGGTCTAAGACAAGAATAAACGCCATTATAACGTGTACATGAAAAATTGGACACAACTATGGGACACTGCAGTGCAGCAGCAAGCATCACAACAGAGAAAGATACCTCAAGGATGATCCAGGAACATGTGTGCAATATTTTTGCAGGTTGCTAATATATTTATATAGTAAATATAATGAGTTCATAAGCTTTTACCACCATAAATTCAAAAAAAAAAAAAAAAAAGCAAGAACATTATATCATCTTATCTGCATACCTTATTCTAGATATGAACTGTATTTCAGACATCCAACATTGAACGCTGTAATTCATTGATCAATATAATTACCTTTGCTGGATGGAGTGCAATAAAAAAGACTTTAGCATAATCCAGTGACTGGTCATTATGGTGTAATCTATAAAAGTGTTTAATCAATTTAATTTAAAAATCAATGGGGAAGCAGATTATTGACTGCTTTTAGAGACACAAGATGAGTCACAGCAGGTTCTCAGTGTCAGTGTTTTTATCATGTTCAGTTTATGTTAAACATGTTGGTTTAAATTAGTTTATTGCTATAATCTACATTATACAAATTATAATTCATGTAATTCATGCAAAGCATGAGGATAACATACGGTATGATCCAAAAAAAAGAAATAAAAAGAATTGACAGCCTGACCTTATTTTTTTATTAGATTATATTTTCAGTAGACACCTTGAGGTTAATATTTCAGCCTCTGTGGTAATATAGCAGACCTTATCTGTAAATATTTTCTGTAATTGCTGCTGCCACAAGTCATGTTTTTGCTGTAAACATATTGTTTTATTTCCCATTTAAACCGAGTTTTACCAATCACTTATTTCTATTGCAGCTGGCAAAACTGTATTGCATCAATATAGTATATACTCAATTACTTTTTTGTGTCCCTTGATGTGTTGTTATTGTTTTACCATAGGTGGCAGTGAAGAGAAACTTGGGGTTTACCCACTCTTACATGCTGTTGCACTTTAAAGTTTCAATGTAAAGTAGAGCAAAAGCTGTGCAGAAAGTGGGTCTTTTACAGCTGATCATATATTAGACATGATTAAAGACATTCTACCTCTGTGTTACAAGGTATTTCATAATGTGCAGCCATAGCTGTGAAGTACTGAGGAGCTTTGTATCACTGGTAAAAAAAAAAAGCATTTCCAAACAACCACACACACACACACACACACACACACACACACACACACACACACACACACACACACACACACACACACACACACACACACACACACACACACACACACACACACACACACACACACACACACACACACACACACACACACACACACACACACACACACACACACACACACACACACACACACACACACACACACACACAGTCAAACCAAAAATTACCCATCACAGGAGACATGCTGCATTTTTACATTTTCAAAAAACATCACTTAGTGTGATTTATGAGATGTTTTCCTTATGGGGACAAAAAAAGGTCCCCACAAGGACAAGGATTTTGGATATTGCCATCTTTGTGGGGACATTTTGTCCCCATACCGTAGGGATTACCAGTCCACACACACACACTGACACACACACTGACACACACACCCACACGCATGCACGCACACACGCACGCAAGCATACATCTAATTGTGTACATACATTTAACAGCTGACAGCTGATTGTAATCCATTATACCTTTATATTAAAGTTATCTGACATTATCAAAATGCATTTTTTTCTGACAGTTTAATTCTGAGTTTTGAGTTCTTGTCATATTTTAATACCATTTTCTAAACTGTAGCGAATAAACTGTGATAATGTGAGAAAATGTTAAAGGTGTATGAATACATTTTAGTTTGACTGCACACAACATTTGGTTTGATATGTATACAACAAGCTGTTAAATTTAAGTACACTTAGATAATACCAATTTAGGTCAACCACCAAGCAATGCTTCATTTTGTTCAGTCTGTGGTGTAAAAGGTCGCATCAGCAATTAAAGAAAAAACACTTAAGCAAAACACGGTCAGGTCAAAGTGTCTAAACCATTTTGGTCCCAAATTGTTATCAGTTTTACTGGTATTAGACTATATGAAGAATTTTTGGGTATAATATGTCACAGTTTACTTTATAGTGCTATCCTCACTTACATAAATGAACTACAGTGTCCTGCACCCACTAGGCACTAATTATACCTGGTGTCTGAATAATTTTTGGTTTGACTGTGTGTGTGTGTGTGTGTGTGTGTGTGTGTGTATGTGTGTGTGTGTGTGTATTTATTATATATAATGTTTATTTAATATAATTGTTTTTAGAGTAAGTTTTTAGTAAGTCTGTATGTAATAATTGACTTAAAATGCTACATTTGCCTGAAGACCATTCAAAATCGTGTTTTAATATAGTTCAGAGTGGCGCAAAGTGTGTTAAAGGTTGCATGAAAAGTCTCCATTTCAAGTAACAATCTAGAAAAGAACACTAAAAGCTATAAATTCATAATGATCACCGGTAGGGGGCCCTCAAGGGGCCACAAGGGGGTGTGCTGAAAATTTGAGAGACTTTTACAAAAGCCACTTTTTAGGGCCATCAAATTTAACATGTTAACTCGCAATTATGTTTAACAAAATATTTTTAATTTAAATTCTATTAAATTGGCTTTCTAATCATGAGATTATATTAAATAAAAAATATTTTTATTGTGTTGTATGTATCTAACAGTATATGGCTACTCCACTAATTTGCTTTGACTTAATTACAATAACAATATAAAAGCTAATTACAGTATTTCGTTTTATAAGATCATTTAAAAAAGCTTATTTTTGTTAGTCTTTATACATGTAGCCTACATGTACACCTACCTACATTTTAGGAAGGGGTCCATTGCGTCAATAAGTTTGAAAACTCCTGCACTGGTCGTTCTCATCATAAATATGTCTTTGTCTTTTTGTCCCTTGACAAAAAAATAACATAATAATAATAACATAATAATAAACGAAGCATATAGCGGGTTTAGTCCAATCCCAAACTTTTCCTAGTTTTATTGGTTCAGTGTAAACAATGAGGTTCCAGCTGTTACACCAGACATGCTAGTACAGTGTTGATTGGCATTTCTTTAATGCAATCAAAAGAGATGCTGAGTTATCGTCGCCTCTGATTGGCGGACGCGCCTTCAAGGGGCGGGGATTGGAAGTTGAATCCGAATCCAGCTGTGAATTGGTTCGCATGAGCGGATTCGTGCTATAGACCGTTTTGCCGACTGGGAGAATCATTGGAGACTTGTGTATTTTCGCAATAATGGACAAGACTTCAGCATAGAGAGCTCTCTTGCGCATTCTTTCAGCACGAGATTAAGGTTTTCCTTTCATATGCAGACATAAAATCACTGCCTGCACCTTTAGAAAAGATTTCTGAAGGATTTTACTAATTGTCTAAGGATCTATAATTGTAACTGTTGTGAATACTTTTGAGCATTAGATCTTGTGGTTATCTAATACAAAAAAACACTGAATTATAACCATTGTTGCATTACTTTTTAAGTGTGCGCACACGGAGAAAACGAGCGGAGCGCACAATTGGGGATTGGCAAGCAGTTTTGCCGGACTTGTCTTGTTTGTATCTGGCTGTTGGTCATCGAAATACAATGTTGATATCTTGAGGCATGATGTCCAAGTCACTGAGATGCCCATAAACCTGCTTGCGCTGTAACTGCCACCTGGAAACTGCCTGCGAGCTTCAACTGATCCTATTCAATACCATCATTTGGACTGCTTTTGCAACAGAAATGATCATGCGATGAGTAAGCTCGATTTGGGCATATTTTCAGAAGCAATTACAGGTAAGAAATCAACATTTACAACATTTTCCTGAATAATTGTTAAAGCATAGGCTAACCACGCTCATTTGCGTGCTCATTATGTGGAGTAATCATTAAAAAGGTACTGCCAAGTTTTAAAGTAAGTCATAGTATTTATTTAAAATGCAAATTATAATTTTTTTTGAATAAGATGTTATTGATTTAATGAGAAGACACCAAAGTACCACATCACATTGTTAAGGTGGTTTTTTGTATTTCCCCTCCGTACAGTTCCATCAGTCATTACTGAATACCAGCCTGTAAAATTCCAATAGTATCAAAAGTATTGCCTATTTGTTGTCTATTGTTCAAATGCACCGACCTTAATAATCAATAAATACAAAATGCAGTTATCTTTAGTGCATTTTATTCAATATCATTTTATTTACAATCATGTGGGTTACATTAAATGGACGTGTACGCTCTTTTACCCTGGTATATGCATTTTAACATATAATTTTTCCCAGCTTTTTATAAATGCGTGAAATCAGAATTATTTTTATATTGTAGTACTGCTATTAATGCATGCATTGTCTCTCCTCAAGGGGGTGAATGATGGCTGAAGATGGAGGAAATATCTCCGAGGACCATCAGTTGAGGGAAGCAGAGGGTAGCTCCTCTCTTCCAAGGACTTTTATACGACTTAACGACCTGTCCGGTGGCGGGGAGTGCAGTGAGCTTGAGGCTGATGAAGGCGAAAGGCGAGAGAGCGCAGCCGGAGCAGCGGTGGAGGAGGCGTCCGCTAGCGGCGGGGAAGCCTTGCCCTATCCGTCTTTGGCACCGGTTGTGTTTTTCTACCTGAAGCAGACCACACGTCCAAGGAGTTGGTGTCTGAAAATGGTTTGCAATCCATATCCTTTCAAACTCAAATGCACTTTGCCTCACCTGGATGGCATACACCTCTAGCTACAGGTAGGACGCGCTACGGTGAACGCCGCCGGGCGCTGTCTTAAGTTTGGAAACAACGCATTCGACAAAATATTAGTAAATAATTTTGACTTTATCATGTTGTCCTTTTCGTAAATTATTAAATCGTCGACAAAAACATCTCCCAAACAAAGAGAAAATATATTTTAAAGTCCCCATTGTGCTGATAGCTACAAATTAAAGAGCTTTAATTCCGCTTGTGGTGTGGAAGACAACACGGTCCTGCAGAATATCAGAGTTTATGAGACTTGGCAAGCATGAATGTTACCTCAACAGTCTCATAACTGTCTTAAAGCAGTTGTGTGCGTTTGTATGACAAACAAGCTGGGAAAAGTCATTTTACTCCATTAACTGGCCAATGGCTCTGAGGCATTTTGACATGACCTCATTTATTAGCACTGACGAGTTAAGTTATTTGCTGGGTGTCATGCATTTCTAGAGCTAAGAATTGTGATCACAAAGTGCCTTTGGCTCTATATCCTTAGAATTTACAACTGGACATCTTTATTTTAGGCAAAATCGTAGTATAAAGACATGTATAGGCCTACGAATTGGTTATATCAGTTAAGATGGCAGTGCCAACCCGATCTCATGGGAAAACGCAAGTATTTTACGAGATGCCGATTTTGTATGAATGTGATTAGTTAAAAAATTTAGAAAAAAAGTAAGCATGAAGGTCCACCTCTGAGCCCACCCCTAAACCTAACCGTCAATGGGACGTAAGCAGATTGTAAGAATTCATACGATTTAGCCACCCCTTTGGCAAAATGTAAAATAGTTTTGAATTGCCATGAAATTGTTTTGGCAGTGCCTAGAATTCAGCCCAAATTGTATTTGGCAAGGCAAAAAGACTATTGCTTTTTACTTTCTAGAAGATCAGAAGGATATCTCCCTCTAGGAGTAATTTGAGAAGTCAATAGCAACATATTCCTGATTTCTTAACTTCGTGATTAGTTATTTAAGTGAATCCAATCAATCCTTGCTTGGCTTTCAGCAAGAGTGCCTAACAAGTGGTCTAGATTAGTCACATCTATCTAGTCCTAATGACTGTAATTTTTAGGGTGTTGTTAATGCTCTCATTCGCTCGGCAGCGAGATGATTTCATTTTGTATTTTAAGAGGCTTCCCTGTTTAGCTGCCAGTTGTTTCGCAGAAAGAGGAGAAAACGGACCTGATTGCGAGCGTGTGAGGAAGGGATGTGGTTAGCATGTGTGAGTCAGAGGTGTGCACTTGCAGTATGACTGATTCTGGGTGTAGGTGATCTGTTTGGTTTTCGACGGACTCGCAGCAGCCTCGCCGAAGGAAAGAATGCTCTTTTGGATCGAACGAGCTGGCTGGACGTGATTGTGATGTCTGGGTTCAAATGCTTTGTTTTTCTTCAGTGGGAAATATGATGAGCCTTGTGGGCTCTGAAAGGCTGCCCAATCAAACACACTCATCTTTCCCCCATTCTTGTTTCTCAAACTCCTCACGCTCTTCCCCATTAGATGAGCCCACATCCCTAAAAACTAAGCCAGGCTTATGAAACACAGTGCCACTGGGTGGGAGTGGACCCCGTGGTTCTCCGGGCCTGATGGTCTGGTATTCCTCAGAGAAAATAAAACCAGCTCTTGCCATCGCATTTCCATATTCTTAAATGCCACTGTTTCTACCGAGTTCCCGTTGGTCCAGTGCACTCATGCGCTTAGGAAAAGACTGAGCCAAAAGGGATCCTATTAACTGTGGTCAAGAAATAGATGTGGAATTCCCTCTCCTTGAATCATCCTGCTGCACTGCTGCACACACAATCTGTTCACTGTCCAGTCGAGATCAATGAAAAGGCTGGCGGATTATTTAGATTTTAAATAGCTTTAAAACGGTGGTCAAGTAAAGTGATCATAATACAGCCAAATGTGATACTGCGCAGTACAGTACAGGAACAAATCAAAGTGCGCAGTGACATTTGCACAAGCGGGACTGTCCTCCGTATATATCCTCTTGCAGATTTATGTGTCGAGACAGTTCATCTCTCAAGGTGCCATCTCATGTAATGATTCCTCGTATGGTAATTTCTGTTCTTAGATCATTGTTGTGGCGTTGAGTGGGGTTTGAATCTCCGGGACTCATTATTTGCGGGAAGATTTATTTATATGTATAGTCTTCATAGATGACCTTTAATACATCTCTGTAGCCATTAGATAAAGGTCACTGTTTTTTAATAGTTTGTAAAGTATCTCGGATCGATCTTCTGTTCTTCCCACTGGAAGCCTGTAAAAGTGTTTGTCCTGTTTGAGAGTCTTTGGACAAACTCATTTTCATACTTTTTCAGATCAAATGGGTCCTTGTTGTAATGTCTGACAGTCTCATTTGCAATTTGGCATGTGCATCAGTGGATCGCTCAATCAGTTCATCAGAAAGTCTCTTTGTATTATTGATTTGCCAGTAATGAAGGAGTTTGCTAAGGCCTTGTGCGTCTGTTTGCCATTAGCGAATGATTCTGCAGTCTTTGTGATTCATCATTCTGTGTTTGTATCCTGTCATTCATTAGATCTTTTTTAGATCCCTAGAGTGTTACTCTAGCTTATTGAACCTTTGACTTGTCCTCCGTCATGGGGTTTTCTCTGGAACCTGCAGCATGTTAACTGTAGCGTCGGCATTCTGGATGAGTTTGTGTATGCGTGTACTTAATAATGCCTGTGTTTGTGTGTGTGAGAGGGAGAGAGTTTGGGTGTTTGTGTGACTCAGAAGTTTGAAAGTTCACTTTTGAAAGTTGGGCTGCACAGTTGATTGCACTAAAATCGAAATAATGATATGGTGCAGTTCAGTTATTAAACTGATTTAATTATATAAATACCTAATTATAGAATTTGTAAGTGATTTAAATATTATACAGTCTCCACTCTGCATATGCTGCATGCTTAAAGGAACACTTCACCGTTTTTAGGAATAGGGCTGATTCAACATCTTTCCTACATTTAGATATGTGGGCAAATGCATTTTTGTCTCAGTGCATGCATTGTTTTTAGTTTGGCAGGGCCGCCTCTAGCTTAGCTTAGCATAATGAATGGAATCCTATGTTGCCAGCTAGCATGTCCAGAGTATCCCAAGTAGCAGTATCCCAAGTAGCAGTGCTTCGCCTGTGCTTCACCCTATTATTGTCCCATGTTAATATCTGCCTAGGAAATTGCCTAGTCTTAATCTGCATCGCTATTTGTATTCGTTGTGAATACGCAGGCCATAAAAAGTAATTAGGTGTTTTTTTATTTTTGTATCACTTTTACTCGGGACATGCTAGCTGGCAACATAGGATTCCATTCATTATAAGCTAAGCTAATTCTCTGGCAATGACTTGTGTTGGTAGGCATAGGCCAAAACAGCAACAACACCCGCAACATAGAGTGGTTTGCAATACAGATGTCGCCTTATTTACAACATGACATTGTGCAGTCCCTGCGCTGATCTACTGCGTTTTCTGAGGTCTTCTGATGGTTCCTATAACAGCATCTGTTGTTTTACGTTTTACGTGGTGTGAGAAAGTCGCATAAACCATGCCAGTTCTTCGCAGTTCACACTTGCTAAATCTGATCGGATTTAAATTTGAGATCCACAAAAATTGAATTTGGACTGACAGTCTGAACGTAACCAAAGTTCTGCATTACTGTATTGTTTTCAAATTTGTGCTTTTCTAAATATCTTTGACACTGCAAGTAATAAAAAAGATAAAAGACAATTCACAAGCGAGTAAAAAGAGATCTGAAACCACGTAAGTCCAGGTACAATGTTAGTAATTTTTTTCAATATTTGAATAAAAGCAATAGACATAATATTTATCATACTGCAATATTACACTATACCACAGCTAAGCAGGGTGTGGCAAAAAAAAAAGAGGCAGAATAAGATATGTTTGCGAAGACAAGGTTTCTATTTAAAATGTGGTCTGAGTCTTCTGCTTCTTTTCTGTCGGTGCCGATAAAATGTTCGCACAAGCGGACGTTCATTTGGCGAATTTGAACTAGCCTCGAATATAGTTGGTGCTGCAGATAGTAAGGCCATAGCAATAACAGCATAGTGGCAACAATATGTGTCTGTTTTACTTCATTCATCTTGTCAAAGTTACCTGCTGAATTAACAACACGCTGACGTCAGACGCACGTCCGCTAACAAACCAACCAATGTTAAGATGCAGCCCACATAACTGATGACGACTGGATGCAAGTACATTATGTAAAGTTCATTAGTGCGCTCATATAATTGCAGTGTGAAACCAAACCAAAATGAACTGAATGTATAAAATGTATCAAAACATGAACTTTGGTTCGGACCTTGGTGCGGACTTTCTGGTGTGAAAACGCCCTTAGACTGGGTAAACCCAGCCTGATCTCCCAGCAATTGATTTCACCCTGCAGCTCAGTCTGGAAACCTGTACATTTATTTCTACTGCTTCTGTTACACTTTTGCGGGAACAATCACAGACTGGCTTATCCACCTGGCACGCTATTGGTGGGTTTGACGATGACAGATAGAGAAGCGATGGGTCGTTGCCAGTTGATCACGCCTTTTGTGGTCTGATTGGTTGAAGGACTATCCAATTGCGTACAGAGTCATTTGAATTATGCTCATTGATCACGCCTCTTGTGGTCTGATTGGTTGAAGGACTATCCTATTGTCCTGTGAACTTTGTGGTCTTTTTGTACAGTACTGTCTGTATTACTGTAAGAAGTTGAACAGAAGACAATTTTGAAAAAGCCAATTCCAATGTTAACAAGAGACCGAAAGATGTACCATAGTGATATTATGTGTGCAGCGAAATGCTCCTAAGCTTTAGGAAGAAAAACCTTCGGTTAGTCTTTTGTTTGTTCAATTGAAAACACAGATAAGCTGCTTATCAGTGCTTATCACTGCTTATTAAAAACCATTTCTGCTTTTTTAGTAACAACTGCTAATTGGATTTTTAGTAGCAGTTCTAGCTGAGCTACATTGTCATGGTTTACATCAAAGACATGTATTTAATAGCCTCTAAAATTCAGATGCAACCTATATATAAAGCATCAGGGCACTAAAGAATGTAAAGAATTCCTTAATGCAAATGATTCCAGAAGAAAAAGGGAGATTATTCACGTTGTCAAACGTAAGAAAAGGACCTCCCTCATTTACGAGACAATGTGCCCTCAAGGCATCTAAGATAACATCTCTTCCAAGACCCACTGAACTTCCTCATTATGGACTTAAACATCGCAGAACATTCTCTGCACGTGGCCAAAACGCTACTAACCATCTCCAACTTGCTCCACTATCTTGATGACACTGCAAACCCACCCGACAGTAGCTATTTTGGTCTTTAGATCATCTCCAGACCTTAGAAACTAAGGTCAGTAGATAAGCGTGTGATAATGAATGTGCTTTGGGACTTCTCAAGAAATGGCGATTAAAATCAGTGGTTTCTCCCAGTAAAACACATATACCATGGGTGGGTTCATATTTAGCTTTGAGCACCTCACATCTCTCACTTGTGTCTTCCTGTGAATTTAATATGATTACAGAACTCAAACCCAGTAAACTCCTGTGCCGCACCATTAGAGCTCATCTAACAGCCTTCAGCTTGAGCAGACAGCAGACATCTTCTCAGGACATGGAAGAGATTTTAGTTTTGTAGCTGTCGGTCAGATCACTGGCACGGATTTTAATCTGTTCTGATGTATAACTATTAATGGAATATCATATAGCAATTATTAGGTCTGTCAATCTAACATGTAACAGTTTTAGGTTTAATAATTAGGGGTGTTACATCACGATACGATCAGACATTGATTCTTTTAGGCAGCAATCCAATATTTTCCAATACCTCAAAACATGCTGCGATACAACTTCGATTAGAAGGGCCTGTGCTCAATATATCAATATTACGACTAGTTACATTTTTCAACTCACATATAACTAGACATTTAATCACTGCAAATTCTATATCCATATTAGGACCTCCACAAAAATAATTTAATATAAATATATATAAATTAAATAATAATTAATTATTGAATTATTGTAGAATTAAATAATAATTAAAAAACGTTGCACATGCGAGATCATAATTTGTCTGATCCAGCTTATCATTGGATTGTGCAAAGCAGTAACAACAGTCAAGAAAGTCTCGGTCGCGTTTCCACTGAGCAGTAGGGTTCAGTACAGTACAGTTCAATACGATTCGGGACACTAAACCCTGATCCGGCTTGCGTTTCCACCGCCAACCGCACCCTTACTTGATAGGCATGGTATAGCGATCAATGTCATTCTCGCACGAAGAAGAACGCAATACAGTTCACAACAGTGGAGGACATACAGCATTCTCGGCATGTGGCTGTTTGTCACGAGAAGAAGACACGCTTTGTTTGAGCAAAAAAGCATGCGCAAGTGACAATTCTCTGTTAACCAATAAACGTTCTGCAGTGAGTCTAGCTCTAACCTTTAATACCGGACTACTGTGCTAGGTACTCCAATGGAAGGGTGCCAAAAAAGTGGTACAGTATGGTTCGGAATTAGGGTACCATTTACAACTTACAAAATTGTGTACCGTACTGTACTGAACCATACCACTCGGTGGAAACAAACCATAAAATGTGCAAATCTAGTCTCCCAACTAGGGCATGCACAACAACACTAGGTAGACTACAAAATTTGGTACAATAAATCTAAAAAATAAATGTAATTAAGTTTGGGTTAATATCATCCATTATATTATCCGAGGGGCGGGATAAACGGTTGTCTTTCAAATGCCCTCTGCACACAATTGGATAGCCTTACAACCAACCAGAGCAAAGAAGAAGAGGGCGAATTTAGTTGATAAATTAAACTTTAACCGTATCCGGTCGGCAAAACTCTGAACACATCTTCCCTTCTTAAAAATGACTTCAGTGCCGTTCTTTGTTCTTTTCTCAAAGAAAAGCTTAACTCCAAGTCTTCCAGAGTCACGGCCAAAGCCGATTTGAAAGACTGCCGTTCGCAAGCTTCTTTGTTTACAAGAAGCACTCTGAACCTCCGCAACTCTGCCATCATTATGTTAAGCCCGCCCACCAACTCTATACACAATGTGATTGGCCTGACCAGTTCGTTTTTTCCAGCTCTCATGTCTACCGAGAGTTGCTAGACCTCACTCGCAGAAAATTAGATTTTCTGCTGCTAGGGTGCGTCTAGATTTCTAGGCTACCATTATATGATACCAGTAGAAATTTTATCGATGTGTTACCGGTCCTATCCGACCCGCTCCGAGTGGGCTTAGAACTGGGTTATCTGGCGTAGGAGGCGGGCAGGCACGCTAATGCCGCAGCCTGTAGCCTCATTTGCTAGCATGCTTCTTGAGGCCTGGGGAGTGAGGTTTACATGTACCGCTCTTACTGGACTATATCCGTTACACTCAACCCTCTAAACCTCACTCCCATCCGGGTCATGGCACCAAATGGTACCGGTCTTACTCGACCTGCTCAGAGCGGGATTCGAACCAGGGTCTCTGGTGTGGGAGGTGGGCATGCTAACAAGGATACTAAAGACCACAGCCTCTAGCGTCAGTCGCTAGTGCACCTCTTGAGGCCAGTAGAGTGAGGTTTACACATGTTACTGGTCCTACTCAACCCACTCTGAGCGGGATTCGAACCGCACATGGTCTCCGGCGTGGGAGGCTGGCACGCTACCAAGGAGGCATGCCTCTTGACGCCAGTGGAGTGAGGTTTACACGCACCGTTCTTACTGGCCTACGTCTGTTACAGATGCATCGTTGAAATCGATTATACAAATTTTTTTGTATTTAATTGCATAAGTCAATTAATTAATACAATTCATCGCAATTAATAGGATTTCCTTCCTTTCCTTCATTCCTTTCTTCTTTCCTTCCTTCTTTTAAACAAGCAACAGTTGTTGGCATATTTGATTTGTCTGTAAAAGAATAGAACATGAAGTGAGCTCTTATTTAATCAGCAGAAAATGTTACTCTGGGCATCCAGCACATCCAGACAGAGCAGGCAGAAAATGAGGGAAAGCTTTACAGACCAGCATATATGAGATATTAAAATTTATTTTTGTAATATAACCAAAGCTTTATGAAATATGAGATTGTGTTGATCTTGAAATTAAATTATGTCATCAGCTCTATGGAAATATTCCTCTCCACGGCGTCACCGTGACTCTATTCTCTACCGCTGAGCACAGCCAGAACTCCCAGACCTGGAAACACGGGTGAAAAACATGCTGCGTGCATCCTTTTCACCTGCTATAGCGAATAACAGACTGCTCATTAGTTACCAAACAACTCCTGCATACTGTCAAAATTTTACATCACTTGTGTGCCAAGTATGTGATTTACATCACCTATATATTTCAGGATGTGAAAGAGAGCATGCAAAAATGCTGTTCATTAGAAAACTATCCCATCCTGAGATTTACTCTCTCATTTTTTTTTTTTTTCAAAACTGTTTGTGTTACTGGCACGTCCTGCTACTGTCTGTTATGTACTTTTATAATATTGCCAATGTGCTTGGCTTGGCAGCATTCTGCTTCTTATGCATTGTTACTCCTGCTATAATTGGTGTTTTTGTTGCCAAATGCTCATACTGTTGATTTATGAAGACAGATTTTGACTCTGGAGGCAATCATTGCACTAACTATTGTCAATTAATCACAATTTAGCCCTCAATTCCTTCATTTGACAACCAGAAACCGAGCATAAACATAAAAAGCAGCTTAAGCCGAAGGGATGAAGCCAATTTTGCCATGCAGAAAATGGTCATTACTTTGTGTTCAATATTTCATAATTCCATCTTTTCTTTTTTTAAGGCCTCCCCCCATAACACATTTCAGGCTGAATCCCATATATGCCAAGTCTGTGAATTAATGTACAGTGGCTCATTACAGGGTCCTGTCAAAGCCAGACATCTATAAGCCCTCTATTTGAACAAAAAGGGAAGTTATAATTACAGCCAGACTAGTCTGTCCTTTAAATTAGTCCTCTATTACATGTCTAACTATCAGTTGAGAGCAGCTGGTGCTGTATGCTGTACTATATCTAATAGCCTCAATATAGAACACTTTTGTTTGCCTATACAAAAGGGGCCTGTTTGTTGTTTGGAAAATATATTTGAACATTAGCTTTCCATATGTTAGATAAAGTTAGATATTTGATCTTATATATATATATATATCCTGGTATGAAAAGTCAGAACCTTTGAAAAGGAAAAACAGACTGATTTGCTCTATTTTACTGTATGTGGTAAGTTAGACTGATGATTTGTTTGGGTTGTGCATTTCTGAGCAATCAGAGCTTTTGCATTTGTGTGCAATGCCTTGCTGAGTGCGAAATTTTGTATACACTGATCAGGCATAACATTATAACCACTGAGAGGTGACATGAATAACACTGATTATATCTTCATCACAGCACCTGTTAGTGGGTGGGATATATTAGGCAGCAAGTGAACATTTTGTCCTCAAAGTTGATGTGTTAGAAGCAGGAAAAATGGGCAAGTGTAAGGATTTGAGCGAGTTTGACAAGGGCCAAATTATGATGGCTGGACAACTGGGTCAGAGCATCTCCAAAACTGCAGCTCTTGTGAGGTGTTCCCTTTTACGTCACGTGGATGGCCGGGTACGTGTGCGTCGCTTACCTGGGGAACACAGAAGGCATGGTGGAGGCAGTGTGATACTCTGGGCAATGTTCTGCTGGGAAACCTTTGGTCCTGCCATCCATGTGGATGTTACTTTGACATGTACCACCTACCTAAGCACTGCTGCAGACCATATACACCCTTTCATGAAAACGGTATTCCCTGGTGGCTGTGGCCTCTTTCAGCAGGATAATGCGCCCTGCCACAAAGCAAAAATGGTTCAGGAATGGTTTGAGGAACACCACAACAGTTTGAGGTGTTGACTTGGCCTCCAAATTCCCCAGATCTCAATCCAATCAATCAAGCATCTGTGGGATGTGTTGAACAAACAAATCTGCAACTTACAGGACTTATAGGATCTGCTGCTGTTCTTGGAGCCAGATACCACAGCACACCTTCAGGGGTCTGGAGGAATCCATGCCTCAATGGGTCAGGGCTGTTTTGACAACAAAAGGGCCACCACCACAATATTAGGTCATAATGTTATGCCTGATAAGTGTATAAGCTAAATTTTCATTTTTGATTCATTAAATGTTTGTAAGACCGTGTCTTTTATCTGAAAATAAGTCTTCAATGTTACTCAAATAGTCTTGATTAGTAAAATAGTTTGAATTTGGAATTTGGTACTTTTGGGATTATAAAAATTGGTATGTAGATGGTAAAATTGGGTGTTTGTGCATATGTGTCCAAATAGAATATGCACATGTATAGACTTGTTTACCCTGGTGGGTTTCTTATGTGGGTATTTTCCTCCTCAATCAATATATGTGACTGCTTCATTGAGAATATTTACTCATCATAATTGTCTGTAAATCTGACCTGAATTCATGCTAGAAAAAAGGAATGAATCAAGCTGAATTGGTTGTTTGAAAAACACCCATTATTATCGAAATGTCAGACTCTTGGAAAGCTCTCTGTCTTTTTTGTTCTCCTTTGAGCGTGTTTATATATTTTTCTTCTATATTACCTTTTGTCACTGTTCTTGCTTGGCCGCCCCCTGCCAATCTTCAACCTCTCAACACTCTCTCTACCTCTCTCTTTCTCCCTGGGCTGTTCCGTGAGATATCTGTAAGTTTATATAGGAATCAGTCCAGGATTTTCCTACCAGCTTTTTCTCATTAGAGATTTGGAGGAGACTGGAGAAGTTGAGGGGAATGGCATGAGGCAGGAGAGGTGGGGGAGGGAGAAAGAAAGAGTGAAAGAAAGAGAGAGAGAGAGAGGGAAACTAGGGAAAGTAGGGGTGAGATGTATGTTGGCCCACCTAACCGAATTCCCAAACGGCCTCTGAAGCTCATTACCTCTACCACTTGTGTTTACTTTCCTTTAGTCTTATTACCAGTTAGATCTAGCCTTTCCTTTCCCTCTCACACATCCCCCTTCCTCTGCACGCTAAACCTAGCACATGATATTTATTTCTGTTGCTTCATTTGTCATTTAAAAAATACAAAAATGGTGATCTTTATTGCTTTGAGGTACATTTGGTTATACACCTACAATATCAGCCAACATGGGCTTAAATATTTTTGGTCAAGAGGGCAAACTTGTTCCTTCAGTTCAGTGTTTTTCACTATAGAGAGGTTTAGTCATTAAATGTTTTGTAGGGGTGGGTGGTATGTACAAAATCTTGTATTACGGTATGATACATTTTATTTAGCATTGTGCATCATAATATGGTTATTTTTTTACCTGGAAATTTAATGAAAAAATATTGTTTATATATTAAATAACCTTGTAGTTATGGTTATTTTGGGGTATTTTGAATTAAATTAGGGATGCACAATATAGTGGTAGTATTAGTTATCGTTTGATGTTTTATGAATATTTTAAATTAGCATTTCACATTTTCACATTTACATTACCTCTGTTGTTATCTAATGCTCACTTGCAGTTAAACTCTGAAGCCATTAATAATTTAATAAGACTGTTATATGAAATCGTTTCAAATTTCAAAACTAATATTAATTTTCATACTATTCGTTACAATGTTAATGCCTAAATTTATATATATATATATATATAAATAAATGTATAAATATATAAATTTAGGCATTAACATTGTAACGAATAGTATGAAAATTAATATTAGTTTTGAAATTTGAAACGATTATATATATATATATACATATAGCATTGGTCATAACATGAAAATAACTATTGACTTATCTGTATTGGCGACGTGATTTCCCAAAGTAGAACATGTTCCTGGATCAACATCCTTGTTGATGCTGGAACAACATTCCAATCAAACAATCAGATTTGAGGGATACGTTTAGGCTTGCAACAAGGGTTAGGGGCTTCTACACCATTCTTTTCACTTATCATTTTCCTCTGATTTTATGGATTAGTTATGGGTAGGGATTAGAACTATGGTTTTGGACAGTAATGTTGTTCCAGGATCAACAAAAGATACTTGGCAAAATCACGGCGACCAAATCAGTAAGACAGTAAAGATATTATAAATCAAATATTTCTACCTCCTTGATTCTGATTGGGATTTTCATTAAAAGTTGATGAGCTAGAAGGTACTACCCAGTCTAATATTTACTGGTGTGAGGGAACTTGTGCTATGTGACTTGTCAGGAGGTGAGGCATGCCCGATTGCTTTTGTTGTACCCGTCTGGGATGTCTGACTGGCCATGAGAATCCCCTTTTTTGGACATGCTTGACTGGAGGGGTGTGTCGCAGGTGGCAGTGATAGACCCCAGGACTGACCCGCACACTTATCAGCAGCGTCCTCCCCTCATGGCCACACTTAAAGGCCCCTTAACCCACCCGGTGTCATCACAGTCCCAGTCACGATGCTCAACCCAGTGTCTGGGCAAAGAAAAAAGAGATTTCTTACTGGAGATAAAACCTCTTAGGTTATAAATATCTCTTTAAAGCAGAAAGCGTTGTTATATAAAGCTGGCACGGTATGTAGTTACGGCTACATTTTGAATTTCTTCCTTGTGAAAGATTAAAAACATCTGCTTATATGTTTAATGCACATTTGACCCAAAAAAACTAAAGAAAAGGAAAACCACTTTCCTACACCATCCAGTCCAGTGAAACTGATGTGACTTGGTTAAAAGGAATCCCGTTGTGCTCTAATAATTATTGTCCTGAACTTGTCCAAGCAATCCCCTGCACGTGTTTAATTAAAATGGCTTCCAGGCGGCACATCAGTATTCTCTCGCCGTAATGCTGCCAACGCCTGAAAAGTGAGTGAAGGGAGTGGAAGCCTGGGGAAACCTTCCCAGAATTCCAGTGTTGTACAGTAATTACAGTGTAAGCTTCATTGGCTTTTATTGGGATCCATCTTGCCCTTGCTGTCGCTAACAATAAGACAACTTATCTGAGGGAAGGCTTGGTGTCTCGCAGCCCCGCTGCTGCTGCTTCCTGTAGTTGATGAAAAGCCACAGTGACATTTACAGCTTCCAAACCATTATAGCCTAATAGCCGTAGGTGATGCCGTCCACACTGGCGACAAATAAGCCGAGTAAATTCGGGAGCTACTACATTACGTTTGAATGTCATGCCATCACCTGAACAGCACCATGCAGCAATGCGAGCGACAGAGGGAGAACTATGAAAGGGGAAAATGTAACCTTTTACTGCTGCGAACGGGAGGATGTTAGTCCTGTAGATTTAGCAATTATGACAAGACAAACTGGCCACAAACAGAGGTGGCCTGTTGTCTCCGTGTGGCTGTCACAAAGAACCAGGCTGCTCGCTGTTCAACGTCCTTGGTTGGGATTTCAAAACAGCTTGTTTTCCCTCACATGGAATATTCATCTTAAGTTCTATCGTTTATTCGATTCAGATTTTTCTTTTGGTTTTGATCTGTTGCGTTTGGTTCAAGGATATCTTAAGCAATCATCTTTCCCTTAAGGCCTCGCACACAGAAAATGAATAACGCTGTCTGTAATCTGGCCTAGATTAAGCATCACAGTCAGGCTTCCCCCACGAAATGTATGACTTTTTATACGGTTTCATTTTTCAACGCCCCTTTCCTCACTTCTAGCCCCCCGTGTTTTATTGGAAATTCATTGTGGGGTTGTAATTTTGTTAGTTGGAGTTGTTTTGGACCTTGGGGAGTGTATTTTAATGTTCAGTTCTTTACATTTCGCAGGAGGTACAGTGGATAGATATTGCCTGTGTGTGTTTTTCCTGATAGAGCTGTCTTGTGTACGTGTTGCTGTCACACTGAGTCAGGGGGAGTGGGGGAGACACAGACCTCGTGGTTTTCGTGTCTCTTGTTAACATTTTTTGTTCAGGATTTCCTACAAGATGTGGCTACAAAAACAGTTCCAGACCCCCTCCACATCTCCCACTTGCTCCCTCCCTCCCTCTCTCAGAAGACAAAAAGAGAGAAAAAAGAAAAAGAGAAATCTGCTTTTAATTTAAATGTAAGCAGCAATACGCTAGAGTCCTCCGGGTCCTAAAGTCCCCCTTCACTATAAAAGCAGATACTTTATTGAATATACACACCATGAATGCAGTAAAATAAACAAACAAAAACAACATAAAGCAAATAGCTTAAAGAAAGATCCGGTCCTACACTCTGTTTTAAAGTGTGTCTGGCTGAGAATAAAAAAAATAAATAAAAAAAATTATATAATCCGCTGATTTGTTTGTTTTATAATAACATATTACATTACATTAAATACACAACCACAATATCCCCCCTTTTAATTCATAACAATAATATATGACAGGTCAGTGATATATTGAATAATTCAGTAATAACATTCCTGGAGTTATTTGTGAATTCTGTGCACAAATACTAGACGATCCTTGAATGAGATGTAAAAGTGTGGTCACATTAAACAGAGTTTGGAGAATTTTTGCTGGGCGAAATCCAGTCATTAATTCATAGAAGGCTGCTTGGTTTGAATGTGTGAGAGGCCCTCAAGTATTGACAGAGGAATTAGTAAAAGTCCATAGGATGTGAGTGTGAATAATGAAGAAGACCGTTTGGAACAAGGTGATGCTATTGTGACTAGTGGGCAGTGTGTTGAAATAAAGGCAAAGGTTGTGTGTTCGATGAGTTCCTCTTGATTTGTGTCAGTCAGGGGTGGGTGGGTGAGGTACAACAGAGCCTTTAGAGGGTATCGTATTTTACTACCACCATCAAACCCAACCTGTCCTAATGATATTAACTTGATATGTGTCCTCTTACATCCTTGTCCTTGTGAATCATCCATAACATCAAGGCCTTCAGAGGTTACAGCTACCGAGATGTACAGTGACATCTTCAATATTTTGAGCGCTAAATCATGCATGTATGGGGAGCGCTCTTTGATACTTTAAAACAAGCAAACAGCCTGTCAGAGGAGATGAAAAAGGCCACAGTCTTGGAGTGTTGTACACACTCTGTCTCATGGGAAGCAAATGAGTGCCTTGGCCTCAGACTCGCTCACACCACATCATTTATCTTGTCCTGTGGAGTGTAATCATCGGAGTGCTGCGCAGTCACTCGGGCGGTCTGTGTCCGGGGAACACCCCAGGGGGGCTCCCGCCTCGGAGCTGTCCTCACCGCATGGTGGATATGCTGACCTGGAAGAGAGCCGAGACACCGGCAGTCTGATCGGTAACGATACATGGTGAGGAAGAAGTGAAATTATAAAATCAGTTGCAGCCCAATTTGGGGTGTCATCATTTGCCAAACTTCGGTAATCAAATAATTTGTCTGGTACATGCTATAGTTACACTGTGATGCTAGGAAAAGGCATGTTTCTCCGTTGACGGTCATTCAAAAGTAACCACATATTCTGCCTTTTTATATACAAATAGCATACTATACATACTAAAATCTTAGTCAAAGTATTAATAAATGCCATAATTATATATAAATAATACTAAAATAACACTCATGTGTGGCAGTATGCTATTCTGATTTAGGCTTGAATGCCCTTAATGCAAAGATCCTATCCCTAAGGTAGCCATTTGCAGTGCCTGATGAAAAAATGTAGCTTGTTGTCGTGAACATCTTGTTCTATCAAATCAAAAGTGCCTTTTATAACCAGTTAGCACTATGCTACGCTAATGAGCTAAGCTGTTGGCTTACTAACTGAAGACTGATTAAAAACAAAGAAAAGAATGTCCCTTTTCCATAACATTATGTGTCTATTTAAATGATAATAACATTTATATGTAATTTATATTAATAATTGTAGCGCATAAGTTATTTAAGTCAATGGAATCGCTTTGAGGTTCATGCTAGCAAATGGAAATGCTAAAGTATAGCTTTCTCTAGGGCTGTGTCCGAAATCGCCCCTCCTACAAAAATAATTAAATTTAAGGCAGCAGTGTATACACAGAGTTCCCTATTTGAGGGGATAGCCATTTGTTCTGATGTCCAAAAGTGGACATTATTGAGTGCGCTCATTCAGTACCTTGATAATGAGTGTGCAACCAGAGATGGGAGATACAAGGGTCCGTGGCACTACCATTTGAAAAAAAGCATACCGGCTAACTGGAATCACACATACCTTGATAACACACATTACAGCCTTGATGTGTTTAAGAGCAAGCATGTTGAAGATTAGCCGATGAGCTGTCAATTCATTAAAGGATAAGCTACTTCCTTTCAAAAGTGGTTTATTTAGCATTGTTAAGCCTCTCCTCCATTGACATCCATTAAAAAATGGCCTCTTCTTCCCTGCGTACTGCAGTGTTAGCAGGCGTTATGCGGTTTCGGCTAAGGTTGCAGACTTGCCTTCAAGTGACTTTGGTACAAATGATATGCGGCAAGCCACTATAAATACCCATTCACTAAGCGTTTCACCAAATAAAATGTGATTCACCAGAAGAACACTTCCAGCGCACTTAATGTCTAAATTCGCTCACCCGTTTTCATTCACTTATTGAGTGGACTATATTAATGGAGTAATGTAGGGAATAATGAATGGAGGGTACAATTGATCACGGAATTAGTTGTCCATTATTTTCATGATCAATTTTATCAATTAGTTGTAGCAACCCTACCTCACATGCCTCACAGTACAAGAAGGTTCCGGCCTGCCATGCACATAAAAAAGATCTGCAATTCAGATTCAGCCCATGTGACACACTCCTTCTCCAGCCATATAAATCCCACACAGACAAATGGATGGCTGAGCAGCTTTTCAAGTGTCTAGAGTTTAGGATGCCTTGCTAAATAAATCATATTCTCTTTAGCATTCATTACCAGTGTTTAATTGCTCTGCTCATTTTGTTTAGTGGTTAGGAGGGCCGTGGGCTTTCCAAAATAATGATGGCTCATTGGAGAACTACCCCTAATAGTCGTGGGCAAAATCGTGGTAAACAATAATCATATCACCTATCTCCACTTTGGTAGCATCTTTTGTAAATGATGGTTACAGTGCACAGTTAATTACTTGCTGAAAAGCGCAGTGAAAAACAAGTGCTTGTGAACAAAGCACGCTTGTGAATTATTTAGCTAACAGCCAGTTCCCTTTAGGAGATCTGGACACACAATGAGCAGGGCATAGATTGTGCACTTGTCAGCTTCTTTAGACATTGCATTAGGCATATGGTGTTTACATTTTTTAGCAGGGTGGAGGGTTTTAAACTTGTTCTTTAATTTAATTAATTAAATGTAATTTTATTTACTTTAAATCCGTATTTTTTATTATTTTATTTTTTATCATTTATTTAAATTTTTTATTTGATTAATTTATCCTGATCCTCCTGATCTACCCCCACTCTGACAGTGAGCTCATCTGACCTGATGGGAAGTCATTTATGTAATGATAAGTGCTCACAAAAGATCCCAGCTTTCAGAGGAGAATGTCCTCCTGAACGACGGCCAATTACTATGCATCAGCTGCCTAGAATTCCCACTCTTCCCTCTTTATCTCTTTTCTTTCTCTTTCCCTACCAGTATGCTGTATATGATTTAAGCCACTCTGACTGGTCAGGCTGCACACAGCAAAGGACACCTAGAAGAAATATTGCAATGTTGGTCTTTATGATTGACAAATTGCATCTTTTTGAAAAACAAAAAGTTACAAAAATCAGTAACTTTTCTTTCTAAACATAATTTTGTTTCCTGACAGCGTGATTAAAACCTATGCACCCTGACTCCTTGAAGTAGCGTTTTAGTAGGGCAGTCTGATTGGAGCTTGCAATTTTCACAAGTGCTTTTCAGTTTTGTGCAATATGCATGAGGCAGTCGATGAACAGACCGTGGGCGCTCTATGGGCGTGCCGTCTGAGACTCTGAGACTGCACAACTACAACGGATACATTTTGAACTTAAAAAACAGCTTAGCTGGTTGGTCAGTGACAACATGAAGCATGTGACTAATATAGACACTGTTTGTATATTAACTGAACATCATTCTTAATCAGCCCTTGCTCAGTTTCCTCAGTTCCACCTCCCTCTCTTTTGTTTTCACAGAGTTTTTAAAACCTTGTGGTGTGCTCTTATGTTCCCCAGCCAGAGTTGTCATGGAGATCTATTTTCCATTTTTTTAAACCGCTTCTTACCTTTGGTTTTATTTCCCCTCTCTCTCTCTCTCTCTCTCTCTCGTTCCTCTTTCTTTGCTTTTTTCTACCTTTCATGATTTCTTTCCTCCGTGTGTTGGTTGCCATGGTTTCCCTCACGGAGTGTAGTTGAGGTGTGTAAGCCCGCCCATGCCTTTAGTTTTCATTGTGCTGTCAATCAGCCTGACATCTCTATTGACAATCTCAGCTTGACAAAATACCAGGAAAGAATTTTGGCTTGAGCAATTCATACAAATAACATCCACATATATCTCTGTAGTGTTTCTCTCTCAAGACTTTTATATTGCATCTAAAGCCTACATTAGACAGTTTTCAGTTTGTTCTTTGTTTCAGTTGTTTTGTTGCTTGACTTTTGGTGAGCCAAAAGTATTTGTTCCTTTCCTTTGTTCGTTTTTTTTTCCATTTCTTTAAAAGGCTGTGTATTTGTATATACTACCATTCAATAGATCAATTAAATGAACAGATTCAATTGACCAGAAGTGAAGAGTAAAGAAATGTACAATGTTACAAAAGATTTCTAGCCTGGATGCCAGCTGAACTTAGCCCCGCCCACAACATTTGAGGTCGGGAAGTTCTGTCTGGACTTGATCCGTTGTGGAGCAACTATGCTCGAACCAGAGCTGTTCGGGCGGGCTTTATACGATGATGGACAGATAACGCAACGTAATCATCCACGTCACCAAAGAGCACTTGGGTTGAATTGTTCTAATCCTAAACAGAGAACTTGTTTATATATGCATTCACCTTTATTATTTCTCTCAAAAATGATGATAATAAAAAAATAATTACTCCGTATATCCTTTTTACATCATCGGCAAAGATCGTTTACACTCATTTCCTTCTTCTACTGCTTCCAGCGTGTGTCCAGTTGAGTTCTGCTGACAACTATGCGTCGCTCATCACTTACTCCGTTGCTCTGATTGGTTGTAGGTGCAGATGCATTTTATTTCCTGATTCGGTTGAAACATGCCTCATAATCGAGCCCGATCTCACGCAAATGCGTATAAATAGTACGAGTGTGCAATCTCGTAGAATGTATACGCTAAAACTCATTTTGGCGTGCATATGGTGCGCCGTTTTTGGCGATGCATATGATACGCACTTTATGGCGTATTATATGTACGAACCCCCCACACCCCCACCCTCACCCTACCCAAAAGCGTGTCATATATACGCCATAAAGTGCGTATCATATGCACGCCAAAAACGGCGTACCATATGCACGCCAAAACTCATTTTGGCGTATACATTCTACGAGATTGCACACTCGTACTATTTATACGCATTGTCATGAGATCGTGTTGCATAATCACAGCCCAATGGAGCAGTATCAGACTCATATTCTGACTAGAATCTGAGTATGACTAAGTCAGGCTAAAAGATTTCTATTTTTAAATGTTTTTCTTTTGAAATTTTCCAATATTGATAATAATAAGAAATGTTTCTTAAGCATTGAAATCAGCATATTAGAATGATTTGTGAAGGATCGAGTGACAATGTAAATAAAGTAATTGCTTCTTAAAATTCTGCTTTATCACAGGATTAAATTTCATTAAAAAAATTTTTATTTTAAACTGTAGTAATATTCACAATAGTACTGTTTTTACTGTATTTTTGATCAAATCAATGCAGTCTTGGTTAGACTTCTTTCCAACCCCAAACTTTTGAGCGGTTATATGTACAGTTTATGAAAATTTCTGCTGATTTGCACACTAGAAGACTGAGGCAAACTTATGTGAAAATTACAACTTGGGTGCAAAGTTGGACCTGCCACTGCACAGATATTGTCAAATTACCTGGTATTTTTTGGATGTACTTTGAAAAATTAAGGTCAAAAGTTAAACTGGAAACTTTTGGAACTTTGAGTGCCTGTAGATGACACTTCATTCAGAGTTCCATGATTGTGGGACGCTGAAATGACTCACAAGAAAGGGTCTTCAGTTACAGTTACAATCCCGATATCTCTTGAACATTCAAGAGGACCTGTGCATAATAAACTGACATATAAAAGGTTGACTTCTTTTCAGAAGCTCTCCCATTTACTTCACTCTCATTCATTTTTAAACCTTGAGAAAAGTCATGGACTGAATATGATGCTGTGTATCTCTACTTTGAGATCTATGCAGAATGGCTTTTCCCAATAAATGGCACACTTGTCTTTGCCTTCCTTTTGCCTTTGTGACACGTTAAGGCAGATAGACTGCAAGGAAGTTTGAGAGCACGGACAGGTGCTAATGTGACCTATGAGACTGTGAGAGGATGACAGGTGAAGACAATGCCTCACAGACACACCTCAAAGCACTATTATCCAGTCTGACAGGAAGTCAGGTGCATCTGTCCACGTGAAGTTAGGGTTTCCTTCTCCCGTAAAAAAAAACCCTTATGTTTTTGATGGAGAGAGCCTAGAGCGGCACGATTAATCGTTACAAGGTTGCGATCTCAAACGTAAGACATTCATAAATTATTATGAAAGCCAAAATATTAAATGTCACATAGGGCATTTAACAGGGGGTAACAGTTCTTGTGTTTTTTTGTCTCAAGTTAAAATGCCTGTAACTCAAGGAGTATTAAAGGGGTGATGAATTGAGAAATCAACTTTCCCTTGAGCCTTTGATATATAAAAGGTCATGGTAATATAAGAATATCCTGTAAGTTTCGGAGCTGAAAACTTCCTTGTTAGTCAAAGAAAAGCTTTTATTGACACCAGGCGCAGAAAACGAGAGCTCTCAGATAAATATGTATGCATGCTTCTGTAGCCCCGCCCACCGACTCATGGAACTAAACCGATCACGCAACCGAGCAATAAACATGCCGAAGATAGCAAGATATTGCGTTGTGCCTGGTTGCGGAAGAACAATTTTTAATAATGAAATAGCATTGCTTTCTTGATCTGCCTTGTTCACTCTCTTAAATTGATGTTTGAAGAGCGCGCGCCCGCGTGTGTGTGTGCAGTTTGCGCTTATATACACTGAGGGTAGAAAATAGCTTATTACTTATTCATTATGATGTTTTTGAATGTAAAACCACGTCATAAGTTGACCTCAGACAACAGTATAACACTTTGTAAAAAGTTTGACACCTTTAAAGATATCTAAATATCCTTTAAGATTCTGATTCTTAACAAACTTTTCTTTTCTTATCTACATTTTAAAGGCCCTCGATGGCTCATTTCAAAGCCCCACCACCCAGAACACATAACACATGAAAGAACATTCATGCATCTAGAACACACTCTATATAGAACATAAACAGTCTCTAGACTTGATAGAATATTATCACTGAAGAACTGGGATAAATGTTTATGTTTCGCTATAAACACTACAGAGGCAATCAAAATTTTGAAAGAAACATGGCGCTCAGTGCCGCCGCTTCCACCACGCGCATCACTTGCTGCGAGTAGGGCACCAAATTCTGAGGGGGGCACCAGAAGAAAATTCTCTCAGCAAACATATATATATGTTTGAAAAGAACCAGCACACTGCTATTCATGCTCCCAAAGACATTTTATTAGCTTGTTGCAACATTATGTAATGTTTTTGCCGGCCCATGATGCATGAGATAATTTAGTTCTCATTGATGAGTGTGTACTCACAGTTAAATGTGCCAGAACCCTAGTGCAATGGAAGATGAGAAGCTTTGCATGTGTGTAGGTTTCTCGCTCACATTTATTGAATGGGAGCAGTGACAATAAAGGTTGTGGCAGCAGATGCCTCAGCATAAATTTCACTCTGAGGAAGAAAAGATTAAAGCACTCGGGAGGAGATACATGTTAGGATGAATAAATGCACAGCAGTTTCCTATAGTAATTTGCATGGATAATCGACTCAAAATAGATTAAACAGTTTTAAAACAACAAGCACTTCTCATTTTCAACTGGTAATGAATGCGGGATCATGCTGCGGATGTGCTCTTTCCCCTTTCTTTCTTTAGCAAAGAATTTATCTCTTCAAAAGCTGTGAGTAAGCTCAGATGCCACATGTATATATCTTTAGGTTTTTTTTGTATAAAAAATTGTGAACTATGCAGATGGAAAAATGGTAAATATGTGAAAACTAAGAAAAATGAAACTAAGAACTGCAATCATATTGGTAGCTTCCAAAGATAATCAAGGTAACCAAAATATTTAATTAACATACTTGATGCCAGCTATTTGTAGAATTTTATGCATGGCTTTTGTATTCGGATTCTGTTAAAATTTTAATGGCTCATAAATTAGGTTTTTTTTATGTAGCTTTTATGAACGTGCCTTAGAAAAAAACATTACTGGTGTGCATCTTGAGACAAAACAATGACACTGACATACAGTGCATACGGAAAGTATTCACATTTTATGTTGTTTCCCTATTCCAAAATGAATTTAAAATCTTTTTTTTCTTCTCAATTCTACAAACAAAACCCCATAATGACAACACGAAAGAAGTTTGTTTGAAGTCTTTACAAATGTATTAAAAATATAAAAATGAAAAACTCACATATACATAAGTATTCACAGCCTTTGCCATGACACTCAACATTGAGCTCACGTGAATACAGTTTTCACTGATCACTGATGAGATGTTTATACAACTTGATTGGAGTCAACCTGTGGTTAATTCAGTTGATTGGACATGATTCGGAAAGTCACACACCTGTCTATATGAAGTGCCACAATTAACAGTGCATGTCAGAGCACAAACCAAGCCATGATGTCCAAGGAATTGTCTGTAGACCTCCTAGACAGGATTGTATTGAGGCACAGATCTGGGGAAGGGTACAGACAAATTTCAGTATTGAAGGTCCCGATAAGCACAGTGGCCTCTTTCATCGTTAAATGAAAGAAGTTTGAAACCACCAGGACTCTTCCTAGAGCTGGCCGCCCGGGAGGGCCTTAGTCAGGGAGGTGAACAAGAACCCCATGGTCACTCGGACAGAGCTCCAGCATTTCTCTGTGGAGAAAGGAGAACCTTCCAGAAGAACAACCATCTCTGCAGCACTCCACCAATCAGGCCTGTATGGTAGAGTGGCCTGAATGGCAAGCTCATGTCTGGAGGAAACCAGGCACCGCTCATCACCAGGCCAATATCATCCCTACTGTGAAGTGTGGTGGTGGCAGCATCATGCTGTGGGGATATTTTTCAGCGGTAGGAACTGGGAGACTAGTCAGGATCGAGGTGAAAGATGAATGCAGCAATGTACAGAGATATCCTGATCCAGAGCACTCTGGACCTAAGACTGGGGCAAAGGTTCCTCTCCCAGCAGGACAACGACCCTAAGTGAACATCCAAGATAACAAAGGGGTGGAACTCTGTGAATGTTCTTGAGTGGCCCAGCCAAAGCCCAGACTTGAACCTGATTGAACATCTCTGCAGAGATCTGAAGATGACTGCACTGACACCCCCATCCTACCTGATGGAGCATAAGAGGTCCTGCAAAAAGAACAATGGGAGAAACTGCTCAAAAATAGGTGTGCCAAGCTTGTAGCATCATACTCAAAAAGACTTGAGGCTGTAATTGGTGCCATAGGTGCTTCAACTAAGTATCGAGCAAAGGCTGTGAATACTTATGTACATGTGATTGTTTTTTCCCCATTTTTAATTTTTAATAAATTAGCAAAGATTTCAAACAAACTTTTTCACGTTGTCATTGTGGGGTGTTGTTTGTAGAATTTAGGAAAAAATTTATGAATTTAATCCATTTTGGAATAAGGCTGTAACATCATGAAATGTGGAAAAAGTTAAGCACTGTGAATACTTCACAGGATGCACTGTATCTTAAAATATGTCAGTCCAAGTTTCTTTCAGTTAAAACGGCTCAAACATGCATTTTAGTCTAGGACTAGCGTAAGCCGTCTGTGAAACCAGGGGATAAAGTTGCAAGTAAACATTGCCTTTTTATTTATTTTTTATACAAAGTGGCATCCATAGAAATCCATCTCAGCAGTTCTCAGCTTTGTCATTCTGAGGGGAGAAGCTGGTGTTTTTAGCCTGGGGCCAAAACTCTAGCATTCTTATCTAGCAGAGGAACGTCTGTGTATGTTAGTGTGTGCAAGTGACAGCAACACAAAGGGAGCACTGACAGTGTGTTTGACTTTTATGTTTAGAGTTTATACCACGTCTCCATCTTGTGTCCCTGAAAGCTCCGAATGGTCTGAATGTTTACACCATCTGCCCGTTTCATTTAAAGTTTCTTAAACCCTCCCATCTCGCTGAATGCACAGTATCTATCTTGCAACAAGAGAGCTTTTCTACACCAGCATTGCCTCTTCTTGTATAATTCATCTGTATGAATAAAGAATTACTGTATACTCAGGAAGCTGTGCATCTTGTTTAATGTCATTTGTTATTGTGCTTTTCCCTGGTGCATTATTGTCTAGGGTCCTTTGGTCACCTGTAATTATTTTTTAAATAATGAAGAAATATGTTGGCTGTCCTGGGTGAGCCATTTCTGTCTGATATAATGGAGTATGTATGCAGAAGCACTTTGGTGCACTAAGTAGGCCGCTGGGATCGGGGATCTTCACACTTTGCTTTCATGAGCCCTGACACATACCACCATCAGGGAAGATGTATGCACAAGCCAGTGAGCCCCGGCTACCCTAAGATTCTCAGCCACCCGCAGATGTTGGGAATTTCTGCATTCAGCAAAAGTGAAGCGACAGCACTATTTATCACAGGCTTATGAAAGTGGGACAGCGTCTCCTCCTTTCTTTATGCATCTTCCTCGGTTCATCTCTATACTTTCACCATTTGATTGCTTGTGTAGGACGAGTCAAACCCCTGTGAGAGTTTGCTGAGGGCAGTAAAAGAGTGTTTCTTTAAGTCTCTGGTTTGTTTACTCTATTCAGTGCGGCTAATGTTTCTTTCAAGAGGGAGGACGTTTAGAGGTGGACATTCTGTCAAGGTTTGAGAGTCTTCAATTCTGACTTTTTGAAGGCCGCTTGCAACACATTGCACTTGAACTGTAATGTGACATAGCTCAGTGAAATGGGAATTCAGTGTGGAAAAAAAGTTGATTTTATCTATTCATGTTTGATTAGATTGTGAAAAGTCGGCATTACATATCAGAAAACAATGCCTGGATAGATATCTGGTTGTTTATTATTGTCCAATAGCCTGCATGGACTAGGTGATGTCATCAGAAAACAAAACTAGTTTCATAATTTTAAATTTTTGATGATTTTTTGAGTTTTTTTGTTTGTTTTTTTAAGAGGGTTAATATTGATTCCATGTTGACTTTTAATACAGTTAACAAGAACTGTAAGCATTTTTAATTTAACCTTTTGCTCACTTTAGATTAGGGTCAAATTCTCAAGTTAACTATGACTTTTACCTCAATGAACTACTAATTACTGTTTATTAACAGTTAGTAAGGTAGTTGTTAAATTTAGGTATTGGGTTGTATGTAGAATATCCAAAATAAGGCATTAATATGTGCTCTATAAGTATTAATAAACAGCCAATATCCCAGTTATGTGCATAGTAATAACCAAGTAGTTAGTAGTTAAAACTGGACCCTTAGGGTTACCAGTTTCTTTTTATTATTATTATTATTACATTTTAATCTCAATAAAAACGCTTAATTTTATACATTTTGTTTTTTTTATTATTTAGAGTTTACTCTAACTCTGATGTTACATATTAATTTTAATTAAACATTAAGGAGAAGCATCACTGAGCATTTGGAAAAAAATATAAATAAATTATGTTTGCTATAATCTGTGCTTTGGTGTGAAGACAAGGGTGTTAAATGTTAAAATCAGTTTTCACTTGGCTGTATATCCAATAAATACTTTCTGGCGTATCTCTGGCATTAGAGAGCAGTGACTGGTAGCCTCAATACCGCCTCCAAACAATAAACAAAAGAATAAGTGAAATTTTGGACTCCAAGGAGAGTCGCGAATGTCTGGCGAGTCTGATCTTTTGCCTGCACCTCTCCAGAGACATTTACTTTCCCCTCTCCGACTGCACTTTCTTTTCCATGTATTCCTTCCCAACAGGATTCAATTGTTTCCTGTGTCTTTTGCTCACAAATCTACAGGACTGCAGCTCCTACATTTTAAGTAATTATCTGAAGAGCTGTATACAGTTTTACAATTATCATCCGAATCCACTTGTTGAGCTCACAGACTATGTAAAGCTTCTAGCTTCTCCAGTGCTTGCATTTTTTATTACTTATCCTTTTCTGTAGAAGTTGGAATAATTTCAAGAAGCAGAACTTTTTTAGTACTCCAGACACACTAAGATCAGTGTTTTCCTTTACAGATAACAGGTCAGTATCACAACTGGGTTGAAACGATCTGTTAGTTATTACAATTAAGCACATGGTTCACCACTGTGGCCACGGACAAGGCGATGTTTGGACAATGCAGGCTTTTTAAAAATTGTTTTGGATGAAAGACACATGTGATTAATGAGATTAGCCACGGATCATGTTTTGGAGTATTTTAGGACCCTTGTTTTTCCTCCCAGCTCCCTACCATAGCTGCCAAAACGTTCTGAGATCAGATTTTGATATGAGGAAATACCTTCTGCTAGAATGGTAACCAGAACATTCCCCTGATAAAAAGCACTGATCTAAAAAAAAAAGAAAAGCAATCTGATTGGATGCCGAGCTGTGATTTAAATAAGTAATACTGAATAAGCTTTTGGCTTAGTTGCAAGAACAACAGCTCATTTTGGTGTTTCCTTGGCCGAAGGTCAAAAGCAAAGTAACAGGATCTAATCACTCCGTTTCAGTCCTTTTTCGATGACCTACCTCTCTAATGCTCAGAGAGAAATGGCACCATTCTCTGTGTTGACTAGTCTTGCAAAACTACAACATGTGCACACAAAAATCCGAACACTGTCGGTACAACCGTTTAGCTTCTAATCAAAGCTCATGTGAAGCGCAAATTGCTTTGAAAATGTGAAAAATTATAGAGTGTGTCTATGCTGTTGTGTTTTTATTGCCAGTCACCTAATCTGTGTAATAAAATTCACACAAGGCTTGAAATTGCCCAGCTTCCATTCAGTAAGGAAATGGATATTCATCTGTGTGCCGTATATGATGAAGGTGCCAATAAACCCATCATTTAGCATTATGTGCACTGCAGGACATTTTCTATTAAGCATCGAACTTGTGTAATCTCTATGAATCAATGCTCTCTTCTCACTAATGGACTATATAATCCACTACTTGACTGTTTTAAATAGTTGTTTACTCAGATGGTGTGTAAAGAAGAGATCCTCTTCTCTTCAAGGCTAGAGGTTAAGCTTTTCTTGTAAACATCAACATCCTTTTTTGACTGTTGAATGGACATTCTCCCATCGCTCATGAATGGATTGTTTAAAACCTTTATTTCCCTGCAGAGGTCAGACTTGTTTATCTTTAATAATTCCTTTGCTAAAGGAGCTTTTCAAAGGAAGCTGCATAATTAAACTAATGGTCAATAGTCATTTCCTCATCTACGTCTTTCTAAATATGTATGACTTCTTTTCAATTGAACACAAAAAGAGAAATGATGAAAGTTCTTACTCCACCACCTGCATGAGTGTAACAACAGTTCTATATTGTTGAACCAATGTTGTTCGAACGACGGATGTTTCCACGGTTTCAGGAAATGTTGTTGTCCCGGAAATGGACCACAGACTGGTTTTGTCTTAAAAGAATCATTCATTCATAAATCGGGCATCTCTACTTCTTTCAAGAACACTCCAGGAGAGCTAAGGGTGGATGTAGATTTTTAAATGTCAGACTTCTCATAAGGCTGTTGTATGACTTCAGAAGACTTAGAATATGAGAATCATATGGACCATTTTTATGATGCTTTATTGTGCTTCTGTGTCCTTTTTGAAGTTTGAAAACCCCTTTTAGTGATTGGTATAAAGCTGAATAGTTTTTTTCTTCATTCAGCTAGGCACAGAATGGCTTGTACACCGTTGGTCTGCTCATAGCCTGTAAATGTCAGCCGTTGTGTGTAGATTCAGTGTTTTTAGGTCTAAGTAAGGCTCAATAGGAAGCTTCCTCTGGCAGGCGGTGCGGTGAACCCCCAGTGTGCCGTGTGTGAAGCTGGAATTTCACCCTAGCTTTCCTCCCACCAATCGATTGCTGTAGCAGTCAGTCATGAGGGACCGCGAGCGAGCAGCACTGTGGCGCTCACACTGCCTCTTTGCTCTATCCTATTGATGTGTCCCACTTTCACACTTTGGAAAAGATCAATGTGCTGCCTTTCGCTTCACTGTAAGCCCTGTCTTTCCTGTTTTTTTTTTTTTTTGCTGGCTGCTTAGTTTGTTTTGTTTTATTACACATTTATGGTATGACTTGCTGTCTCACTTTCTCTCCCAGGCCTTTCCGGTCCCGGTCCTACAGCAGAGGCATGGGAACCAGGCAGGAAGCCTGTGAATTATTGTTTGTTTTTGTATGTCAGTATAGATAGTTATGCCTCCCTCTGTCGGGTAGCCTCAGAGTAGAAAAGTGACGGATGGATAAGATCGTATGTGCTTTATTGAATGATAGTTCTCTTTTAGCTTCATCTTGGCTAGCAGAAAACTGAATGGGCCTTTTAGCTTTAGTACTGTTTATAGAAAGCCAATAGAGAGCAATGAGCACTTAAAAGCTGTTGTTTGTACACACTGGAAGAGTGGAGTCTTATTTCCGTGTTTTTTATTGATGTCCATGATGTTGTATGGTGGTAGCCATGAGAACGGTCCCAGGCTGAGCTCTCTGGAGATCGACTATATAACGATCCTGTCTCTTTGCCCCAGGGGGCTTGTCCGGTATGCAGCCTTGACTGCTATCTCTCCACCACTGTGGGACTGTGACCCTTTTTCTTTTATTTATCTATTTATGCACTTCTGTATTCCTTTGAAAAGAAAATGTAATCAGCGTAGGAGCTTGTGGTTATGACGTGGATGTTAATGGCTCAAGAGCTGGTATTAGCAGTTTTGGAGGCTCTAGATATGCATGAATCAGTACCATATTGGTTATTATACAGTAGGCCTACATCACACATAACTAAGATCTCCACTAAAGAGATGATTTACTCAAAAATATTGTCATCATTTACTCATTCCAAACCTTCATGACTTGAAAAAAGGAGGTGTCAGTCTCAGTTTCACTTTCACTTTCATTGCATCTTTTTCCATACAGTGAAAGGCTGTCATTCTTCCTACTATCTTCTTTTTATGTTCCATGGAAGAAACAGTCATAAAGGTTTAGAACAACATGAGTAAAGGACTGAATTATCACTTTTGAGTGAACTATCCCTTCTGTCTGAGCTCGCCATTTAAGAGTGTTTAAGAGAGTCCTCATCTTTCTGCCAACAACGCTCAGCTGAAAAAACAGTCTTGCTCGAGCCGACGTCACTGCTGCTAAAACCCTTTCGTCTGGTACTGTAACATCTTTGTAAGGTCAGAGGCCGATGTTTAACTGCTCTCTAGAGGATTCTCAGCATATCCAAGACTTTTCCATATAAGTCAGCCCCCCAGCAACCACCCAAACAGCAGAGATGGTTCACTGTCCCAGGATCACTTAATCAATCAAACTCTCATCCTAAGCTGCCCCTCACTGCCTCTTCTGCCCTCTCGGTTTCTCTCTTCCATCTATATTGTTTTTTTATGTCACATAGGTTTATATTTAGAACTATTAGATTCTTTACAATGATTTTTGCTCATTGATGTTAAAATATGTGTTTAAAGGCACAATGAGTAAGATTTTTGGATTAAAATATCCAAAAACCACTAGAACAATGTTATATTTTGTTGACTTGTGTACTTACATTATCCAAGAATGTTTAAATCCAGAAAAATAAGCGGTTTTAACCAGGACACCAGTTTTTTTTTTAACACCCCTAGAGTTAAACAGTTGAGTTTTACCATTTTCTAATTCATTCAGCCGATCTCCAGATCTGGCGGTAGAACTTTTAGCATAGCTTAGCATAGATAGTTGAATCTGATTAGACCGTTAGCATCTTACTCAAAAATGACTAAAGACTTTCGATATTTTTCCTTTTTAAAACTTGACTCTTCTGTAGTTATATTGAGTACTAAGACTGACGGAAAATGAAAAGTTGCGATTTTCTAGACTGATATGGTTAGGAACTACACTCTCATTCCTGCATAATAATCAAGGAACTTTGCTGCCATACCATGGGTGAAGCAGGCGCAATGATATTACGCAGCATCTGAAAATAGTCCCCAGTATGCTTTTTGTGCAACCAGGTTGCCACGTTGGTTGTGTTGACGGAAGTTAGCCTATTTTCAGGCGCTGTGTAATATCATTGCGCCTGCTGCACCCATGGCAGCAAAGTTATATAAAAATATATAACAAATCATTGTTATATAGCTCAACACTCAACACAACTCAACGCTTATTGTTTAAATCTGATTTTCTTGATTTACCATGAGTACCATGTTTTACTAAGCCTAATATCGATCTAGCTCACTGCAGTGTGCAACAAGAGTCTCATAGTAGCCACCAAGCAAACACACAGAGTAGCATTATAAAATAGCTTTTAACACACAAATGTATCTAATATGATAAAACAGTGCTGTGTTACGCCACATACGCATGACAGGGAGAAGCCGAAGAGGCCGTCTGCGGCATAATAAAAGCTCTACTGCTCTCCAGCTGTGTGTCGTGCTTGTCTCTCATTAGCTCATTATTACTCTAGCGGCCTCGTTCCGCTCCAATGGCTTTCAGCCCCACCCTGCTTCATACTACAATAATGTTAATACATCTTTAATACATTAGCTCATCCATGAATATGATTTCTTCCCATCAGATTCTTTTCCACCAGGTGAAGAGATTAAGACAAATCCCATGATTCCGAGAAATCAAGACATCATCAAGCTACACCTTTGTTTTGAATAAGCATCCTCTATCGGCAAAAATGACATATTGTGACTTTAAATATAATAAATACATGTTGTATAAACTTTTTCTTTATGAAATGTTTTGCTTAACAACAGATAATTTCTTCTGTATGGTGACACATCTGAATGAAGCCAGATTCAACCACATCTGGTTGAATGTGACACAATTTAAATGAAATGAAAGAAAAATGTAGGAAGAGACTTGGTTCCATTTTATCAGTTGTTGATTGGATGGAGTGAGATCTGAATTTGAGTTTACAGTCAATTGTAAGAAAGGGGCAGGGTTTAAGCAAACTAAATTATTGGAAAAGTCTGGCATATGTCACCCAAGAATAGCGTTGGCCATTAAATGTTTTCACTTCATCCAAACTTAGGTTGGAATTCTAACATCATTTCTGCATGTGGTGAGACATCAGCATGTTGTTTTTAGTGTGTTCAGCATCTTCTAAGCTCTGCGGTCACCGTTGGATTACTTTGTCGTGAGGGGGTATCAGAGTAAAGAGTTTGAGCTAAGCGGGGTTAATGTCAAATCTCTCTGCTTCCTCAGCCCTTAGTTGGCACTGGATGTCAGTTTGTCAGACAACAGGCCGCCTGGGCTAAGTAATTCAGCGGTGTCTGGTTCTTGCTGTGTTTATAGGCTTTGGGTCTCACATAGCAACCTTGGTACTCAGTGGGTCTCAGGTTGAGGTCCCTCGGTGTGAGAAGTGCGATGTTCGATTGAGAAGTAGGTTGAAATCTGCTGCTGTAAGTTCTGTATGTCACTGACCTTCAGAGACATCCTCCAGCCTATCTGTGACCTGGCGCACAAGTGGGGACTGAAAAGTATTATTTATTTTTTTTGGTTTATCTTCCCAAACATATTATCTATGTTTCCATCTTGCAGTTTTCACCGTTGCTATTTTCATCAAGTGCTTATAATGTTATGCTAAAAGCCTGCTTTAATTAGAAAAGATTTGGACCACAATGACGATTTGATTTGCAGGGAAGCACCAGGCGTTAGTTGTAAACAAGATATGAAGAAAGCCTTGCGTTTACTGAGGGGGGAAACATGGGACTACAGTAGCCATGGGCTTTGAATAACTTAGTTTAAGCTTACCACTGCAGTTTAGAAACACAACAAATCATATTGGGGGGAAAAGAAACAAACAGCCCAGAAAATTTGAATTACATTGAACTCAGCAGAAGGGGAAGGGAGTGTTGAGGTCAGTATATAGATGGTTAAGATATGGTAATTTCAAGGAATTCTTTCTCTGTGATATTGTGGTCGCTGGAATGCGATTACAGCATAGAATATGGCCTTGGGATTTGTCAGATCATATGACAGCATCAAAGCCAAGAGAGATGATTGGGTAATGGGTGCCACAGGGGATGACTTTTAATTGCTTGAAGCAGTCTGACAGCATACCACAAATACACTACATATGCTCTGGTTTAGAAGTCCTTCTGAAGTTTTGGCTTAATAGCACAGTATAGAAACTGAGGAGTTTAATGTCTCCCACAGACCGGAGAGGGAAGGGAGAAAATGACTTGAGGATATATGCTCAGGATTTGACATATGTCATCCAAGCTAATGGCCCTGCTGAAGGCAGTCTAAGGTATAGCTGGTCTCCCAATCTGTCTGAGCTGTTCTCTTTTGGTCATTTTAGAGTGGTTTTGGGTCCTTAAAAGCTGGTCAGGTTGGGAAACCAACAAGCTGACCAACTAAACACCAGGCTTAGCTTGCTGAGTGTATATATATATATATATATATATATATATATATATATATATATATATATGTATATATGTATGTGTATGTATATGTATATGTATATATATATATATGTAAATCCAAGCTAAACTCAGTGCACCTGTATTGACAGGTTGAGGGGATCCATTGATTGTGTTAAGGTGACCTCATCATTATGAATTAATGAGGTGGAACGCTAGTAGTCTCAATTACAGGTGGTCTCCTGATTTTTGTGCCTGCAGTGAATCTGACACCGCACTAATTCTGCTGTACACTGAGCACCTTCCAGTAATGCATGTCATTGAAGTCCCCCCTTTTTTCCCTCCAAAGTATTTTATTGGGCTGTCAAAGTTAACATGTTAACACACAATTAAATGTTTAACACTTCTTTTTTAACATAGTTGATGCATTTATTCAATTTGACATTTATAATTGTTTCATTCTTGTTAGAGCTGCAGCAGTTGAACCTAGCAGAGCTCCTGTTTATCTGTAAATGTGCAAAAAAGACTTCCTTAATATTTAATTTAATTTTTAATGATGACTTAACCAGTATATAATTAACCATTATATATTTAATACATTGACAATCATTTAATCAATTTTTACTTGTGTGTGTGTGTGTGTGTGTGTGTGTGTGTGTGTGTGTGTGTGTGTGTGTGTGTGTGTGTGTGTGTGTGTGTGTGTGTGTGTGTGTGTGTGTGTGTGTGTGTGTGTGTGTGTGTGTGTGTGTGTGTGTGTGTGTGTGTGTGTGTGTGTGTGTGTGTGTGTGTGTGTGTGTGTGTGTATTAAAATTAAGGGGGACAGAGCTTAGGTAGCGGTTATCCAAAAAAAAAAAAAGGGGCAGGGGGTATAAAAAGGGATATATTTAATTTATAAAAAGGACTTGGTATGTGAATAAAGGCAGTGTTGCAGTGTAATTGTATTAGTGTAAGGGGGAAACCTGCACTTTTCAAGCAATCAAATTGCACAGTTGAGCTCCGTAGTTCATCCCATCTTATCCAATGTGGACACTGCTCCTCCAGCATATGACAAAGGACAGACTCATTCAAAATGACTCAGCAATAATGTAAACACTCTACAGTGCTGTGCCCTGCACGGGGACTCCTCTGTGAGGTGGTCAGTATGATGAAGTGTCATCTCCAAGCTAGACATGTGTTTGTATAAATATGAGAGAGATGTGCAGATATACCCTTCACATGCTGTAGTTATATGCACACACAGAGCACTTACGTTTCTGCGAAAGATATACATTATATGGATTCACCAAATATGCAGTCGGTGATGTAATGGCATCTAAAGTTCAAGGTGACATTTACACCTCAATTAGGTTTATCTTACCATCATATTACAGTCATTGTGATGGTGTTCACCTTCCCTGTCTAAATTAAAACCTTTTTAACTGCTATGTATGCAGAGCTTGTATCTGTATCAAATACACTGCAAGGTGAACTTAAAGAGTTTAGAAACTGTAGTAAAGGCTTCCTGATTATTTCCCAGTCTCCAGGCAGGCACTGAATCATTGCCAGTGACACTCACAGAGGGTGTACAGACTTTGTAAGCTGTGTAATTGTTAATACTGTTTGATCAGAGTGAGTCGTTTGTAAAATCAGGATTTCTTCACAGAGAACATTTTAACTGTTGCTTTTGTAATCCAGTGGTCTGTTCTACTGGATTTGGATCAGAGATATGCTAATGCTCTTAAGCACAGGACCATGAGCATGAGCAATTTTGTGGCCAAGATGATGTAATTCTGTAAGATTTATGGACACTCTAAAGTCTAAAGTCTCTCTTATTTTTTTATGAATGTTATTGCCATTAGCATTTGCGTAGGTTTTGTGTTATTGGCAGCTGATGTCATAGTTTAGAACTGTACAAAAGTCTTCATAAGTGATGTCTCAAGGTGAAGTCAAATTTACTGTGGTTCCTCACACAAAAGCTATTTTGCCTACAAATGTGACCGTTTCTGTTATTGTATCCGATTTGCAATAGGATGTTACTGCATAGAAAAAGCTGTTTCTTTACCATTGCATGTTGATTTGGTGATGCTATTATTTTAGAGCATCTTTCTTCATGTTGCAATGGTTGTGATAACAATAACTCCATGCGCTTACTGCCTTTCCCTGTTGTCCCCTTAGTACAGGTTTCAAGTTATCATAGAATACCTATTGCCTAGATAAAAATGTCCCCAAACAAAACAAAAACAATTATGTGGAATGGTTTTATTTTCCAGTAGTTTAGAAATGACACAATGTCCAAATCTACAAGCTGTTTTCTGTTATTTGCATTTAATTCTGCAAAAAATTGAGAAAGCTGAATAAAACATAAGTGATGTGCTCAGGGGGAAGGTTGAAGTGAAAGAAAGAAATAACAGGATACTCGACTTAGAGTTAGTTCACCCAAAAATGAAAATTCCGTTATTAATTACTCACCCTCATGTTGTTCCAAAACCGTAAGACCTTTATTCATCTTCAGTACACAAATTAAGATATTTTTGACGAAATCTGAGAGCTCTCTGATCCCTCCATAGACAGCCATTTAATTACAACTTTTAAGGGCCAGAAAGGAAAGACATTGTTAAAATACTACGTGACTCCAGTGGCTCAACTTTCATTTTATGAAGCGATGATAATACTTTTTGTGCACAAAAAACAAACAAAAATAACAACTTTATTCAACAGTTTCTTCACGTCTGTGTCAGTCTTCATTGTTGACGTAGTAAATCGAGTGCAGCACTTTCGAGTTATGTCAGAGTTACGCCAGCATGAAGCTTGAACTAATGTAGTCATATATGGACTATTTTAACAATGCTTTTACTACTTTACTGGGCCTTAAAGGGATAGTTCACTTTGAAATTTAATTTTGATATGTTTTAGCTTACCTGATGGGCATCCGAGATGTAGGAGTATTTGTTTCCCCAGTAGTTTCAATTTTTATCATTTTAGGTAAACCGTTCTTGTCTGTGCCTCACATAATGCAGGTCTATGGTCACCACCTCAAAGAGCATACACAGAGAAGTCCAAATTAAACAATCCCCCATCGTAAGTACACACTGATGGCCTAAGACACGAAACGAGCGGTTTGTGTGAGAAAACGAACAGTATTTATATCGTTTTTTACCTCTTGTACACCACTACGTCCGACTGATCAGAGGGCGCACATGCGTGTTTCCTGTTGTGACATTCGCGCGTTCTGGCTTTAGTCTTTGCAAGAAACCGCTCGTTTCGTGTCTTAGGCCATCAGTGTGTACTTACGATGGGGATTGTTTAATTTGGACTTCTCTGTGTATGCTCTTTGAGGTGGTGACCATAGACCTGCATTATGTGAGACACAGACAAGAACGGTTTGACCTAAAATGATCAAAATTGAAACTACTGGGGAAACAAATACTCTTACATCTCGGATGCCCATGAGGTAAGCTAAAACATATCAAAATTTAATTTCAAAGTGAACTATCCCTTTAAAAGTCGTAATTAAGTTGCTGTCTATGGAGGGTCAGAGAGCTCAAAGATGAACAAAGGTCTTATGGGTTTGGAACGACATGAGGGTGAATACATGACAGAATTTTCATTTTTGGGTGAACTAACCCTTAAGTTAGTTTGAGACCATTTTAGAAAGCAATTTTAGAAAAATTGGTCACCATTGCCATAGTTAATGTCATAGCAAATGCTAATGTAACATTTTTATCATCAGTGGGTGTGTTTTTAAAAAAAATTTTTTATATCTTTCTAGCACTTGCATCATATTGTCTGCCACCATCTTATCAGAGCCAAGATGGACCACTGAAATAATCATAGAGAAATTAAAGCCTGACTCCCCGTGTTTAGGACCTCTGAGATCTCACAGTTGCAGATTAAAGAGAAGTTAGTACGCTCTGCACTCTTCCTCCCTGCTCTCTAGCTTTCATGTTGCCTTGTTCTTCCCCTCTCCTCGTTCCTCTGTTGCTTCCCCTGAGTCACAGTGCTTCTTTTCTCCTCAAACGTTGGAAGATACGGAAAAAGGGCAACTGAGAACACAAGTTGCTACTCAGATACTGGACCAGCCACTGACATCCTGTGATGAGGATTCATTCACTGTAGTTCTCACTGTAAGTCACACATAAAGGCATTGTCCAAAATAGTGCTCTTAATGTGGACTTGCAGTCTCACGGTGTTTGTTTGCACTGGCTTTTGACATCCGTGAGACTGTTGTCATTTTTATAATCTAGGCGGATTCTTATATGCCTTTTTGCCAAGTCTGATGCCAAATCTGTGCAGATTACTACCAAAAGTGTGCACTTGTTTGTTTTAAATTATGCTGTTAGTATGACATCTGTAGGGTACTCTTATAGTTTATAATAGTTTGTCACAGAGTTTTAATTCTTATTTGTTCTAACCCCAGCATCTATGTTTGTTTCAGGCGCTTGCTTTTTATTTGGAGCACTTTTTTAATTTAAGTGCCCAGATATTCAAGGTTGTCCAGCAGATGAAACTGACAGGAGCTTTTATGGATTGTGTAGTTATGGCAGCCTCCATGACTGTATAAAGTGCAGCACTAAAGCTTAGTAGAGCACATTGCTGCTTCCCAAACTATCCCTGTTTTGGCACCAGCTATTGTCTATTAGTGCCTTAGTGCTTCTGACTCCAGTCTCGGCTGATTATGTTCAGTGGATATTTTATCGTTGTGGTATGTTTTGATTCTTGTATGAAGCTGCAGTGTCTTATGCAGAGTTATGAGTCTGATCTTTTCCTTGTCAGTCTGCTGGACGGATCTGCTTTAAAAACAAAGGAACCCCATCAGTGTATTGGCTGACTGAATTGTTATGTAAAGAAAGGCAACATGAAGGGAACCGTGCACTTTGGTATTACCATATTTTTTGGACATTCTATGCAATTCATATAAATATATTTGCAAATTAGACTACAGGATATTATGATACATGAATTATGACTGTTTCCCAGCCTCAAACATAAGCAGTCATGCAATAAGTTGAACATTTTTGTTATTTTTTTGATCATGTTCACTACTCTTGCGCACAGATGATTTTACAGGGATTTTTAACCAAAACTGCACATTTGGTTAATCCTTTACTCACCCTGATGTCATTTAAATCCAGTAAGTTGTCATTTGTTTATTATGAAAGGTGGTGTTGACTGACAAGCTTTAAAAATGACTAAAAGCACCTTAGAAGTATCATAACAGTAGTGCAATAAAAAAATCATAAGATGAAGATCATTTTTGATGTACTATTTAAATTCATTAAAATGCCTTAAATGGATTGTTTCTTCAATCTCTTCAATGACAAATAAGCCAGTGTGACTTCCACACATGTAAAAATTTCTCTCCACTTGAGATATATACAAACACACATACAGTATATACAGTATAAATTTAACATGAATCCCTGTTGGCGACAAACGTCTGTCATGTCTACATTGCATTTGAATTGAAACATCGGCCCCACTTTATATTAGGTGGCCTTAACTAGGATACCAACTACTTAACTACTAACTAGGGTTAGGAGTAAGGAAAATGTCAACAGTGTAATTATAATGTAACCACAGAAATGAATTACAGATGTAATTACATGCAGGTGTTTTAAAAAATGTAAGTACAGTGTAAAAACGTGTATGTACACAATAAGTGCATTGTATCAAATTATTAATTGAAATGTTAGTAGATAGTAGTTAAGGCCACCTAATATAAAGTGGGATCACATTTTTAAAATGCATTATGGGAATTTATTTAATCAGATTTATAGTACTTCTAGTACTAATAGTTTTAGAAAAATTACAGATAATTATAAGATTCCACTTTTAACTTTTGCTTTGAACGCACATTATTCCTGACAGCTAAATGGATTGGCACCAAAGGTGAAAACTGTTCAGTAATGTTAATAATGGAATTACTTTGAAGAATTCCATTAGAAGATGGAATTATCTACACGATAGATTCATATCATTTATTTTTCAAGTGTTTTATTGCCCAGAGTAACTGTAATGGGAATGATTGTAATATTCTGACTTCTAATATTAAATGTGATATTATGAACTAGTCTTTTTCATTACACAGTCAGTACAGTTATTTTTTTGATACATCTAAAAAAAATTATACCAGAAGATGGATGGTACATTTTTAGTTGTCTGAGAGTTAGGGAAAATATTTTTTAAAAAGATGATCCCTATGTATGGTAACCATTCACTATCATGGTACAAAGTACCACGGTATTGCGATATCACCATTGAATCATGACTCCACCACATCTTTAGTAAGGGATACTGGGCAAGTAATTGTGGCTTATTAACTGTCTGTCAATTACATGCTGGTTTCAGGCTCCATTTATTATTGTGAAAACTGTTTGTTGACCACTAAATGTAAGACAGATTAATGAGAATCTCAGTAAAACAACAGTGACATTTAAAATTGTGTGTGTGTGTGTGTGTGTGTGTGTGTGTGTGTGTGTGTGTGTGTGTGTGGACTGGTAATCCCTACGGTATGGGGACAAAATGTCCCCACAAAGATGGCAATATGCAAATTTTTGTCCTTGTGGGGACATGTTTTTGGTCCCCATGAGGAAAACATCTTATAAATCACACTGTGATGTTTTTTGAAAAAGTAAAAATGCAGCATGTCTCCTGTGATGGGTAGGTTTAGGGGAAGGGGCAGTGTAGGGGGATAGAAAATACAGTTTGTACAGTATAAAATGCATTACGCCTATGGAATGTCCCCATAAAACATGGAAACACAACATGTGTGTGTGTGTGTGTGTGTGTGTGTGTGTGTGTGTGTGTGTGTGTGTGTGTGTGTGTGTGTGTGTGTGTGTGTGTGTATGAGTCATGGACCTGCCTAATTGCCACGGTTTCTCAAAGCAAAACCAAAGCTACTATACCCAGAACCTTGGTTTTTTGCAGAGAGAATTTCTTGGAAGAAAGATCTGATATTGAATTTAACTGGTGGTGGTCCATCAGTTTGTAGTGGCCATTATTCTTTTGTGAAAGGTTTACAAATCAAAATAAATATAAATCAGTGTGGGTTAATTTGGCTGTTTCTGACTAACAAATGAGAAGCTCTTTGTAACTTTACTGGTGTCTCATTACAGAGTGATAATATGTGCTTTGTCTTTGAATGGTCTCTGATTTGAGAGCTGCTGGAGCTGCAACACTCCCAACCCTCGTTTACATGTTGTCCTATTTTTTTATTTGATAAAATGGTTGCCGTGGTTTCCTCTCTTCTTCAGAGAAACCCAGGTGCAGGTAGCTCATTATAAGCCTGTAGCATGTGCATGCTTGTGGCTGTTTTCCAAAAAAGCACTGGCGACCATATTTCTGTTCGTCTTGTACATCAGCTGAGGTTACCTGAGGTACAATGATTTTTTTTTTCAGCCTTCGCAGTTTCCCCTTTCACCATGGTAATGAGTTTCTGCCAATAAATGTTATCTCAGTGAGAGTTAAGGGAATAATAGACCACCATCCAGGGTTAGACTATTTAAAAAATAAAGATATTTCATTTCTCCTGAATAGTTTTCCCTGTTAAAAATGTATTTTATTTATAATTGTTTTCCAGCATCAAATATAGCACCCATGATAATCCTGCAATACTAATGTTTAACCATATATTAGTTGTTTTCTGATGATTTACAATAATCTTGCCCAATGATGATTCAGTTAAAGGTTATTTTTGAATAGAATAGACCTGCTGTAATTACTGTATGTATGTAAATATTCCATAATTTCCTGTTTAAAAGTAGTTTTCCGCGTTGGTGGAATGGTATGGAGTATGGAGGCGCTTGAAAAAGCATTCTGTTGCGTTCTAGGCAGTGGGACAAGCCTGTGGCAAACCTCAAGTGTTTTCTGCTTACCATTCAGATGGAAAAAAAAAGTCGAAAGCACTTGTCAGAGCCACAAAACTTCTTTTATCTTTAGGTAAGCACCTATTAACAACATAATCCAAATGTAATTAATTTAATTAATAAATTGTTCGACCGGACTTAACCATTATATATAGGTTAGATTATGTGTTTGCGCACATAATATCAGAAAGCAACTTAATACGCACATGACGACCGGGAGGTGATGGTGTGTAAATTGAGTTACCCCTCCTACTTCTGCTAGTTTTACTGAGATTTCTTATCCCGTTAGAATTGGCCATTAATATTACATAAGTCCTGTGGTAAAATTACATTGCTCCATCTACCCTTGTAAAACTAATCCCGTCTGAATAGGGCTCTTGACATCAGACCTGGCATGTTAAGTTTTAATGCTAAATTTCAACAAATTAAATATTTTCCTCTCACAGAGCAAACATTTGACTTTAAAAGGCTTACAATACAACTTATAGTACAAAGTACAATACAGACTTTCAAATCTGAACAGATTTTAAAACCGTAGGCTTGAAACACTTGCAGTCTTTGTGGTTACAGAGAAAAACTGGGCACCATACAGTAACTGAGGATCACACACTAACAGACATTCAAGGTTTTCTGAACCCAACAAACTCACAAAGAAACATATGGCTCGCTGCTATGAGATGTATCCATGACAAATAAGAACAATGTGTTTTAAAACCTCTAAATATCAAACATGTTTGATATCCTCTAGATGGAATCCTAGTCTGAAGCTAAAAAAAGTCTGTGCCCTTACACTTTGCAATTCTCTGTGAAATCCGACTGCCGGAAATCTGCAGACTAGTTCTGACTTTCAGCAACTATCACTGACTCTTCCTGACTGCTAAAAAGTTGTGTTGTTTATTCCAGCCTATGGAACACAGCACATGAGTTGTATGGACTAGTTTAAAAGCTCTAGTTTAATAGCTTAACAGCCCCTGGTCACCATTCACTTTCATTTGAATGGAGGAAAAAAATTAATCTCCCTTTGTGTTACAAGAAAGAATGAAAATGGATTTTTTTTTTCAAGGGCTGCTTTCACCCTCTTATTTCCTGGTGACATTATGCAAACCTGCAATCTTTTTCTTTCCACAGTCTTTGAGAGTTTTATTTTTTATTATTTCATAGTCATATTTTTGCCATCATTTTCTTTCCTTTGTTCTTGCAACTTAAAATAAAAATGTGGCTCTTCAGTGAGTTGCTCAAAGAACAGCTGTGGTGTTTTAAGACTAAACGAACTGATCCTAAATTTTAAATCTAATTACAGAATATTTTGTTTCCCCACACCATGCCATATGGACCTCTCTAGTTTATCTAGTTTTAATTTATACTTTAATTTAAAACGCTTTATGATGTGGTTCTTCTTTTTAATTGCTCACGCTGCATCGGAGAACAGATCCAGTTTAAACAGTTTAAGCACGAATCCTCTCATGCGTTTCTTATGGAATATAACCAAGTTTACAGCAGAGCTGTTTCTGTGTGCTGTGTATTACAGGCTCCCCTAAGTGAGATGTGCACTAATTTGCTGGAAGGCAACGAGGTTCCACTGAAAAACTGATATTGGATTTTCTCAGTACGATTATACCGCCTCCATCCTTGCAAGAAAAAAAAAAATAAAAAAGGCAAAATAACAAATTCTGACAAATTCAGCCAACTAGTTCAGTACTAGCGCAATTATTTTCAGCTGTCAGCTACAATAACCTTTCTCTTCTGTTTGATATGAAAAGCGTGCAGAAAACTGAAAGAAGCTGTCGTCATATGCTTATCTCTCGTTTGAGTGATGATTACATGCCTGGCTCCTTGATTTTAGGGTCAAATGATAAATCATATATGCCTATGGTATATTTTATGAATAGGCTGCCACAGTGCTAGATGGTTGAGGGTATTTTAAGGAGGTATCTCTCGACTTTGACAGAAGAGTCTCTTCCTCCGAGGTAGGTAGATGTAGGAAGCTGAAGTGAGGAGGATGTGTGGGTGAGGAAGTGTTTAAAATCACACATGGAAAGCTTGATTAGTACCTTTCACTACATCAGAGGATGTCAGAGGGAGCGACCTTACATATCTCAGAATGGAATCGGAAACTAGGAATTTTCACTAGTTCTTTGGTTCCCTGCTGAATAAAAAGGTTAATCCAGGCATGCAGAGTGTATTAACGCAGCTGAAAAGCCGTTGAGGTTGTTTGCCTGAACAGCAAAGCCACTGAATGTTATTTCTTGCACCAAAGCACTCTTTGTTTGTCAGGATCATTTAACTTATGGAGCCACAAAGTCTAGAAAGGAATTCTTCGAGATGTTACCTCATTCTCTCTCAGGATTCACCCTAAACGTCCTCCGACGAGTCATGCTTAAACAAAACATGTGGAAACCGCGGACAGGCTTTGCTGCAGAAATAAACACCCCTCCGCCAGTGAAATCACCAGTTGCTTAGTTCACTGTGATGGAGAGATGAATGTTCAGTAGAACATGATCGAACTAATATTAAGATGTCTGGTGTAAAAGAAGCCCCCAGTGGTGTTTTTAATGTGATGGATGTAATGAGTCTGGCATGGAACTCTTGCCTGTAACCATCTAAGTTGCACAGATGTAGCTAAACCTTTGCCAAAATCAGAGTGTTTTTTCGTAGTGTTTAGACCAGCAACATGTCACTATTTGTTTTGGTGTGATTTAGAGGCTAAGTGGTTTGGGTAGACAAGAAATAGAGCTGTGAGTTGTTTATCACATATCGCTCACATCCCATTCCTTTCTTACATCAGAATCTATTGGACACTCTGGGCGAACATTCCATCACTTTCTTTCTCTTTTATGAGGCTGTTATGCATTCTTAGATCAAACATCTTTGGTAGAAATGCTGGCCGGGTGTATCCCCGAGTACTGAGAGACAGCTGGGGCGTGGCGTTGGGTGGACGGGGGCTGGCCCGTGCCCACCCAACAGGGCTTCTGCCTTTCATCTCCATCTTCTCCTTGGCATATTTGTGAAGATACACACAGGTTAAAAAGTTTGGGGTCTGTAAATGTTCAAAAAGAAGTCTGCAATTTTTGAAAGAAGTCTATTATACTCACCCAGACTTAGGGTTGCCACCCGTCCCATAAAATACGGAATCGTCCCGTATTTACAAGCAAAATGACAAATCGCGTCCCGTATTGCTTTGATACGGGACGCGATTTGTCCCGTATTTTACATAGGTCCACTCGTAGTTCAATAAACAAATACGGATTTTGCATTGTTTAGAATACTGATAGCAAATATAAAGATATCCATTTGATAATAAGTAGTACAGGAACTCATTTGTGCGTGATTGCTTTAGCGGCTTTGTTGCCATAGCGGCGGAGTCTAGAGAAGATGCGCTGTGCCAGTGTGCCTGTAAACTTGCGTGGTTTTTAAAAACATGTCAAGTTTCGCTGGCCCACCGCTTGAACGCAAGAGAATCTCCAGATATATAACTAAATATCAAAAAGGTATCAATGGGTTTGTCCAGTAACTCATGATGAACCTCAGGCCAACTGCACACTTTATGAGAAGCATTTCTGTTGCTCAGACTGTCTGACTTAAAGCGGCAGCGCTGACAGACCGGTCTATGTGACACACGCATCCGTGCTTCTAAAGGTAGGCCTATTGTTTTTTTTATGGATAATGTATTTAATATAATATTCCATACATTTTTTAGACAGGTTAATTAATAAATTATAGCCTAATAAATGTTATTATTATAATTTATAATTTAACTAGGCTATAATTATCATACATAATAAATAGTAATAAATAATAATACATGTATAATTACATGATAATATAGTCATAATTTAAGTAAATTAGTACAAAAAATAAAAATTTTTGAAATTCAAAAAAGTGATTACTGGTTCAGAATGACTTCTTAAAGGGACAATTCAGCCAAAAATGAAAATTCTGTCATCATTTACTCACCCTCAAGTTGTTCCAAACATGTATACATTTCTTTATATTGAACACATAGGAAGACTCCTACTATGGAAGTCAATGTTGCCCCTAAAGCAGCCTGGATACAAACTTTCTTCAAAATATCTTCACTTGTGTTCAGTAGAACAAAGAAACTCATAAAGGTTTGAAACATCATGAGGGCGAGTAAATGCTCTGTTTGCAAGTTCACATACTTGATCTCATGTTTTCTTATGTTTTATTATTGAGCCATTTCATGACGTATTCTTTATTTCTATCCTTTATACAATATTTTTTTTGGGGGGGTGGGGGACCGGGGTTGGTGTGGGTCGTCAATGGGTTTCCCTTATTTTGGCACACTGAAGGTGGCAACCCTACCCAGGCTGTATTTATTTGATCAAAAATACAGTAAAAACATTACATTTATGAAATATTACACAGGATGATGAGTACCAGGTGAGACACTAATCAATGAAACGATGAATGACTATGGCAACTAACAAGATTACAATAAAAACAAGAACTACAGGAACTGAACACAGGCACATCAAATCAAAAGAATATCAAAATAAAAGTCCAGGAACACTGAAACACTGGGAATTGTGACATTGATGATATAATGAATGTTTGCAGAGACATGCAGGATAACAAACATAACAGGGAATAATTTCATACATCATCATAATATTTGTCAAGATTAATGTTAGGTGTGTTCGACTTGAAGCGACTGCGCAGACCGATCAGCGAATGACATCAAATTACAGCGAGAGCGCTTTGAAAGCATACGGAAAAGCATGCCTAAAATAAAATTATATTTTTAAATGAATAATCTGTAAAAAAAAAATATATCTGTTAAAAAAAAATACATTGAAACATATATTTCAATTTTTTGTTTTAAATTCAAAATAAATTTAATTACATTTTTATATTTTCTTATTTTTTTTCTTTTTTTTACATGATGGTTACACCACATGACAGTTTATGTCAGTAAATATATATAAATATATTTTTAGAACCAACCACAATACAAAGAGTACCTCTAAAGGCCCTTTCACACTGGACGTGTAACAAAAAAGAGAAGCGAAAAGGCGAAAATTTCGCTTGCGAATAGTTCACTTCACCACCATTCACATCAGCTGCAACTCGAATTTGCGACGTCTATGACGTTTCAGAGCTCCAACATTCCAAAACGTTCGTGGTGACAGTGGACATCATCCAGTGAAGATGAGCTTTTCATTTTCTTTAAAAGACCGAAAAGAAGGTTTTGGGTGCCCCCATAAGGGGGGTATGCTAATCTTGTACAGGAGCTAAACTTTTCATGTCACAATGTAAACATCAAGTGTCACAGTCGTACTGATGAACACATTCACTTTCTATAGTCGCGGGCACAATTAGGTTTAGAAAAAAAATCAAGTTTAAACTTTATCCTTGTATGTGATTTGTTAAAGCCTTTTCTGTTGTTGCGAGTAAAAAAAAAAATCGACATCCAAGTGAAAAAAAAAAAGTTTTTTCGCCGCAGCACCTTCGCGTTCAGTGTGGAAGCTCTTGTTACACAAACAGCTGATCAAAAAAAAAATATTATTTGCGTGTCAAAATCGCGTCCAGTATGAAAGGACCTTTTAGAACTGTAGCTATTTATCATCTGTATTATTGAAGTGTTTTGTACATTTTAAAATTGAAAAGATCGGTCTTCATGGCAACGTTTTCATTTGAATTTAATTTTTTCTAACATTCATTTATAGGTTGCCGACCCCATGACGACATCCTAGTAATGCCACTGCAAGAAATTGTTAAACAACCCAGACAGCAACATAGTGTTGGCCCAGATCCGGCCCACATCTGGTACATGTGGATTCAATGCGTACCAGATGTGGGCCGGATCTGGGCCGACGCAGCGTTGCTGTCTGGGAATTGAATTGGTAGGTGGTTTACTGGATGGCTGATAATAAATTCTTGAATATCATTCCAAAAGAACACACAGTCCCTAAGCCCACAGTGGATGAATCACATTATGAGTGTAGAATGTTGAATCTGAGTTTTTCTGATTTTATTGTGCTGACTGACTGAATATGCTTAAACTTGCCTTCGACTTCATTTGCAATGCACATGGTCTTAATTATATCTGCAAACTCAGTAAAGTTGTTATCATTGTACTGTATTTTCCTGTCTGGTCTCATTAGTGTACTGGAATAATTAGTTTGGTACCTTTGCGGAGTCATCATCTGCTTTTCAGCACGTGTGCCCTCTCGCTGCCTGTGCCCACCGGACCGGTAATAACTCAAAGCAGATTGATGTTTAACTGTTGCCGATAAGCTTTATTGCGCCTCTTTTGTAGATCTGAAACTGGTTTTATTTAAGAGAAGTTGGCTGTTATAGGGCCATTTGTATCACCTTCAGATCTTTCAGCGTTATAAACTATTAAAGCAAATATCTCGCTCTTCACTTGATCTTTTCGGGCTACTCATCTTAAGTGGTCAGTGCTTAAAGGTCAGGAAACAACCTCCCAATGCATCCGCAGCCACTGCAAATAGCTTATATCATTCAGAGAAAGGCACATTGCGGTTTGAAACGGCTTCCTCTCGTCCCTAGACCTCGCCTCATAAATATTGTACAAAAATCGAAAACTTGGAAGAAGAAAGAGGAGACGAGGCGGTGGGGAAGAAGAATAGAACGGAGGCGGAAAGTAGGGCAGAGAGGAGCGAGTCAGAGCAGCCCAAAATGATGATAGAGGGAGAAGAGGTGCTTATTAGAGGAGTGCAAGGATTTTAACACTCCACACATCTGCTGCTGCTATTACTGTAGACAGCCCCAGTGAGGCATAAATGAGCACTGTGGCCCGTCAGTCAAAGCGGCACCTCTCACATGACTACACCACGTTTAGATATGCAGCCAAAACATAGTGATGTTTTTGGATGGCATTTTGCGAATGGACCCTTTTCACAGAGTGTGTTAATGCGTTTTCACAGATTTCAACATCACACATTTGTTTTCTTTTTTTTTTCAGGTAACACTTTGCTATAAGGTCTTAACGTTAGTGCATTAGCTAACATGAACTAACAACAAGCTATGTATTTTTTTTTACAACATTTATTAATCTTTGTTCATGTTAATTAAAAAATACAGTTGTTCATTGTTTGTTCATGTTCAGTGCGTTTGATTTAAAAAAATGTAACTAATGTTAACAAATTGTAAAGTGTTACTGTAGTGAGATTGACGAGCGAGAGACGTGGGAGGAGCGAGCGAGACCACCTCGCCACAGTTACCCTTTTTAAAGTAATATTCATTTATAACGCTATACTATGTGTTTTATTATCTTGGATGTAAGTTACAAAAAAATTACAGCAAATGTAATATTTGCGGGAAAAAATGCTGTAATCAATCTCTTTCTAATTCTTCCCTCTTTTGGAAAGTCATGGAAAGGCTAGTCTCAGCTTTCATTGACCAAGGACAGCACAACCAACGCAACCAATCACAGTTCGTTTTGTTTCCGCGTCATTTCCGACGTTGTTTCCGTTTACTGCAACAGTAGAGCCGTGACCTTAACATACTTTTGAAAATCCAGCGTTTCGTTGATCCTGGTAAGCGCTCATTGTCACAGTTGTAAACACGGCGGAGTTATTCTTCCACGAGGAGGTTTGTTTCCAGGCGGACCGTTAAAGAACGCAACACATGTCTCAGACATCCTGCAGAATTCAACCAATCAGATGACGACTTCGAAACTCCTGAAGCGCTTCCAGAAAAGTGTGCCATATGCAAAAATCGTTCAGCCAACGGCTTTCCGTGTTTTCACTGTTATACGGTAGGGGGCGCTATTATGCGTCTCCTGAAAGAGAGAAAGAGAAAAAAAGAATGCATGAAGTTAGAATAAAACAGTTTGTGTGTGTGTGTTTGTTTAAAAACCTTTTTTTATATATATTGCATGTTCAGATATTCGGCAGCCATGACATTTTTATAAAAATTACCAAAAACACTGGTAGTGGCATGTTATTTCCATTTTAGAACAGAGAAAAGTACAATGAAAGTCACTGGGGTCCAGTGTTGTTTTGGACCCCTCTGACTTTCATTGTATGGACAAAAGCAGTCTTGAAAATGTATTCTTTTCTGTTACAGCTTTGAAACGACATAAAAGTGAGTAAATAATGCCAGCTTTTTTATTTTTGGGTGAACAATCCCTTTAATTTCAGATGTATCTGTTGGTGAGCCCTAATTAAAGGCATCACAGACTTTGTTGTTGTGGAAACAAAGACAGCACCATTTTGCTCAGTAGGTATAATGCCAGAGAATGTCCCGAGTCCTGTGTTTTTCTTATGCGAAGGCATTAATGCTATGTAAATTTGGCTTCTCTCAAGTAGTCTGGGCTGCTCGTCTTGTGTATATTTTCCCTGGATAGTATTTATACTTTTCCTTTTCCCTAGAGATGTCTCTCACATCTCGTATGGCAGAACAGAGTGTATATGGTTATGTTATGTGCTGTCTGTAAATGTCTTATTTGTCTGGAAGTCTCAAGTCTGGGTTTAAAGCAACACTGCCCTGCTGCTTTTGCTTGTATTGTATATTCAACTGGGTGTCTTTTAATCAATTCTTTAATGTTGAAAATCTGGTAATTTCACAAGCAGAGTCGCAAACCCTCAATTACTCGGGTAACCAAGGGAAACCTACCGGGGGAATAAATCGGAGCGCCTTTAGGTTCATGAGAAAGAAAGGATTTTGAGAAATTTACTGGTGGCTTCTGAAGCTGAAACGAAACAGTGTGTGTATGTGTTTGTGTTCCCAGAAGAGCTACTCAAGCTGCCAATGCTGTAATTTCTACGGTCTCTACACACTTTCACACAACAGAGTAGGAAATGCTCATTTACGATTTCATTGGCTAAAATCCTTTTCTTCTTGTACAGATCTAGATGTAAGGGTGGTAACTCTGATAGGGACTCTTTTGTTTCAACAACTGATACATACAAGGGTTAATGGCACTCAATATAAACTTTTGACAATAGGTAATTGAAAAATGATGCATAATATATTGGTTATAATAGTATTCATTTTGAATACAAATTAGTTTATATTTTATTTTTAAGGGATAATTGTGCATGCTCTTTTCCTGATTTTTACATGATTAGTGTTATTAAATGATTAAAGACAACTTTATCAAATAATAAAATAAATATCCATTTTATCATATCAGATATTAAAATGAAATTCAATTTTATCATACTGTACATTCAAATGTTGTGATGCTCTATACTAAAATAGTATAGAACCGTAATATCATTTTTTAGATATCTGCTATAAAATTATCAGTGTTATTTCAGAATGATTTAAATATAATAATAATAATATTATTATTATTAATAATAATAATAATAATAATAATAATAATAATAATAATAATTATTATTATTATTATTGCAAATGTTTTTATATTGTTTTTATATTTTCAGTTTTAATTTTAATTTCCATTTAAGTTTTAGTAATTTTGTTATGTTATGTTCTTTTGTCATTACTAGTTTGTTTTATTAACTTATTTGGATTTAATTTATTTTTATTTCAGTTGTCAATCATTTTAGTACTTAAAATGATGTATTTCACTTAGTTGCCCATGCCACATTTCTCATTTTAGTTTTTTATCTAACAGTGTCGGGGAAAGTTACTTTTAAAAGTAAAAAGTAAAATGCGTTACAATATTGTGTTACTCCCTAAAAAGTAACTAATTGTGTACATTTTTTCACATGAGCTAGCCTTGCTTGTTTGTTTTTTAATAACAAGCTACAAAGACATTAGTAAATAAAGTGATTTAAATACATACAATATATTTGTTATTAAACATATTTAATTATTGCAAGTTTGCGAATATTCAGAATTTGCATTTCACAGTTTAGATTAATCTTGAGGAACCATGAATTTGTTTTTATGCCAGTGAGATGAGTGAATGCATGCTTGGATTTAGTCCTACACAGCGCACACAACGCCTCATTACTCCCGATTTCTCTCAAGGTAGGGAGAGGTGTTAGTCAATGAATGGAAAAACAAATTAAAATTCGTTACTTATTTTAAAAAAGTAATGTGTTACTTTAGGTTACTTGAAAAAAAGCAATTTGATTACGTAACTCGCATTACTTGTAATGTGTTACCCCAACACTGGGAGTGTTATCTAATTTTATTTTATTTCAGAACATAATTTTGAAATAGTTTTGGGTTTAATAACAATGAGAATGATACATTTTTGTAATTATTAATATGATATCTGTATGAAAAAGATATAATTGACCGTCAAGGGGTCCATTTACCATGACCCTGCGGGTAGATAACTAAACCATGAGGCACCAAAAGCATTTGCCTCCCCTTCAATATATTGTTGTTATGGCCCTGAATAAAGAATGTTTTATTTAAACCATTAATATTCATCATCCTCGGGATTTAACATGGATCTTAATGATTACATTATTAATTAATAATTAAATAATGATGTGTGGTCATGGGAGTTTAACAGTAAAAATAGATGGCTAAGTGTTTTATGTAGTCTGCCGTGCTGATTGGTAAATTACCATGCTCATTGTGGTCCTGATGGAGGACAGTCTTGCATGAGGAGTGATACACAATATCCCATCAGCAGCTCCTTACTGGCCGCTGAGATGATTAATGCAGTGACCTCTGTCAGTCCCAAGAGTTAATGAAAAATACCCACTCCGGCAGCACACAGCCGTTCATCACGCATCATTATGCTGTTTATTTCTGTCAGTCAGCTATTCTTGATTTACTGTGTGTGTGTGTGTGTGTGTGTGTGTGTGTGTGTTTCAGAATGCATGTGTTGATGTGAAGAGGCTATTCTTGTATCCATGCAGCGCCACATTAGACCCAATCATGTGTCCTCTAATGGGTGGCCATCATTGCAGGAAATGTTGCTAAGATCATGGAGTACAGATCATGGAGAGGAACAGCTTGATCTGTGAGAAAGAGGGTCGGATAGACTCTGATGACCTGGTGAGAATATAATATAGTTGTTGGCTCAGTGGTTGCTTCTCTTAGTCTGTACAGTAAGTATAGGACTTACACCTCAGTTTCTGTGTCTATTGTTCTATATATTGTTTTATGGCATGCTTTATTAATTTGGCATGCTTTCCAGTTTGTTTGTTTCATTAATATTTAGATCATTTTAGGAGTTTTTGTGCTGGAGATGTTATGAGTCTGTGTTTTAGCATGAGGTGATTATATTTGCTATGGCTGGGTTATTCATATATGGGTAAGTCTTTTGTAGCCTCATTACAAGGGCCCGAGGCGTATTGAACTTTATGGTGAGTCAAACGCCACCAAAGCACAACTGTCAGCCTAGTTTGCATCAGCGTGTTTTTTCAGCCTCATTAGAGAATACCAAGCAGTCCCGTGCTCTTCCTCAGCCAACACTTCAAAGAAATAACAGTAATACATACAGTACACACACACACACACACACACACACACACACACACACACACACACACACACACACACACACACACACACACACACACACACACACACACACACACACACACACACACACACACACACACAAATACAGGCCCACTGCTCATACTTAGGTGGTCCGACACATACTTAAATTACTGTATTTTTACATCATTACCAGTTAACAGGTTTTGTCCTTATGTGCCTCCAAATCAATTTTATGTACCATGGGAAATTCACTTAGGTTCTTTTTGTTAAAGCCATAGTTCACCCAAAAATTTAAATTGTCATTCAGTTTTTGGGATTGACAACCACATTTACTTACAGTCTTGAAATGCCCGGTCTGTATGAACATGCAGCGGGAGCGACAGCGACAGTGACCAACGTAATATCAAAGATGTTGATGACCATAAAACTGAAAAGTCTTGTCACTTTGGAGTCCAAAGCGAGCAAGTTCATCCGTCAAATCTTCATTAACTGACAGCAGCTTTATCTGGCGGAGGGTGGATTGTAAGTCCTGAAAAATGTACGGGTTAGTTTTTTCTGTCAATCATCTTTTAACTGATTTAAGTGGTGCATAAATGGGTAACGTAATGTTTTATTTCATCTAATTGTAGTGGCTGAATGGACTTTTAAGTTTACAAAAATTGTATAAAGTGCATGTGCTCAATGAGACAAGTGGCTCTTGATTATCCAGCTTTGAACAGTATCATTTTAAACCCTCATATGGAGGAGATCGCAGACCTTGTAATTTGATAGACTCGTATTGTGGTTGAATGCAGATGCGTATATCACTGAACAGCTGTTTCTGCCCAGCCAGACTGTCTCTGTTTCTGTCTCAGGCCCATTTAGCTCCTGAAGCCTAGGCCAAACTTCTCACTAGCATTACACTATCAATTCATCTGAAAGTGGTGAAATAGTTTAGTATTGGCCTAGACGGCTTGTCTGGAATATTTATTTGGCTTCGGTCACTGTCTAAAACTGAGTAAATGAGAAAAACATATTTTCAACTATATAGATTTATATATTATGGGGGCCCGAGATAGGCTAAATCAAGAATTCAGTAGTCATAAAGTCGACACTGCTCACTTGCCAAACGAAAATGCTTGTGATGATCAGATCGGCCTCAAGTTTTGCTTGAGAAACCACTTCTTGAGTGCGTATAATTGAGATTTAGATGGGACTGTCCCATTCCAGTGGGCCTTTCAGTTCAGTGACTTTGGCGGGTTCCACCTGACCTCAGAACAGCAGGAGTCCGCCAGCACGTGGGCTCCAGCTGGAATAGAGGGGCGGCTTGTGTGTGTAGGACTGTGACTCATGGTAAGCCCTCGAATACTTAAGCGCATTCTACCTTCCTCAGGCTGCGGAAAACTGAGACTTCTCAAACAGGACGCTTTTTTTTCCTAGACCTGGGGGTATTAATAGCTATGTTAATTCCAGAGAATCTCACATTGGGGGAAGTGAAGTTTGTTTGTGAAAGGAACAAGACGAAAAACGTCCCCCCAATTAGCTGAACTTTTGAAAGTTTGGCTGTCGCTCCGTTGTTCCAGAATGTGCTCTCGCTGCCTGAGGGGTCTATTATTGGGAGCCCATTCAGAGGGGAGGTGCTGTTTGCCATCAGCCAATGAGCATAGAGCACCCCTGTACTTCCCTGTTGATTTAAAGTAACGCAAACCAGATGAAGTCAGCGTGTGCTGCGTTAATGGCGCTCGGGCTTCGGAACGGCTGAGCGTCGAGTTGAGAAAAGTGGATCTTTCTAGAATCTGCATTCCTTTAAAACTGCACCGTGCTTGAAATATTAATCAAGGCGATGTCTTAAGCATCACGAGCTTTAATCAGACATTCAGCCTCTCTCAAAGCCAGCCAAAGATGTGGCGATAAGCCCTTTAATGAGCAACACTCAGATAAGCAACTTGTGCAGGCTAATTACAGTTTTCTATTTAGTGAAGAGGATCATATTTGACATCTACTGTATGATAAGACAAGATGTCTTCTTTGTTACCATACCTCTTTTCATTTCTTTCGTTTTGAGTAGTTCAAAAAGGTACAACACGTGAAAAGCTTTGATTTGTAAAGCTTTGAAATCACAGTGTCTTTGTGCCAGGGATTGTGTATTAAGTATAGTGCTCTGTAATCAGAACTCTGCAACCGATGCCACGCCGCTAGATTCTTTGTTACCTGTTTTTCTGGAGAAACAGTGATTAGGAGATGCACAATAGCAGCATTGTGTTGCTGAATGTGCATTTGGTATGGCATTTTGTTTTTTTACGCTTTGAATATAAGGAACTAAATTCAGGAAAAAGAAAATGTATTATAACAAGTACAGGCTTTACAACAGTATGAGGATGAGAGAACCTTTAGCTAGAGAATTTAATTTGAAATATACACACAAAAAAAACAACAACAACAAAAAAACACCAGACAAAAATTGTATTATTAAATTGTTAATGTTGTGAAATACCAGTCAAGTTTTATTGTAATGAGATATCAATATTCGAAAACAATAGAGTTTAGTCAAGTATTTTATATTATTTATTTAAATATTATTTAAATATCCTTCAATTTTATCCTCATAATAATTTTTTTAAATTTTTTTGTTATAATACAATTATATTTTTGATTATATTTCTATTCATAATTAATTTTATTATATTTTTTATATTTTCTTTTATTAACTTGATTATATATATATATATATATACACACTCACACACACACACACACACACAAAGTGCCAATAGAGTGTCGGGTTCCAGAAGTAAAAACATAATTTTTTCTCCATAGGGAAATTGATTTTGAATGGTAACTTATAAACCTTTAAAGACAGACCTACTGTGAGCTACAAGATTGTTAATCGATGGTATTTGCTTCTGCTAAAGCCACCAGCCCTCATTATTTCAGCTTATTTTTAAAATAATCGTGTTTAACAGCGTAATTCCTGTTGAAAACCTACGATCCCCATGATGCTGTACAGAAAATTACGCTTATCAGAGAGTGGAAAAAAGCAACACATGCAAAAGATCTGGTTAGCGCTTCCCACTCCCATGAAGCACTGCGAATGGCATAATCAAGTCGATCTCTCTGTGCTCCCAAAATATATATATATATAAAAATTGATTGTAGTTCTTTCCCTTACTTTATAACTTTGTATTTTTGCCCAATTTTTTGACTTTTTTGCTTTAAATCAAAATTTGTAGTGTTGATTAATGTCTTGGTTCATGGCTTATAACTCTTTAACAAAGACTTAAAAAAAAAAAAAGAAATGAATGAAAAATCTGTATTGGACCAATAGTGGATTGGGTCACAACTGGAGAACCACCTTTAATTCCTAAGTGCACACTATTTGAGCTGCTGCTAGTGTAGAGCATCATACATAAGTCACTTATGAGGTTCAATTACAGCTAAGATTTTGCCTGGGAAGACATTGTAGATGTCAACAAATCCAGGATTTGGAGCAAAGATTTTGTCAATTTTTGTCTCCGAGTTGAAAATGTCTGTTTGCTTTTGTGTGAGAGTCATTATGTGCTATATAACTTAGCGTGCATTTGTTTAAAAAAAGAGAATTAATCTACTGTATCTCCCACCTCCACACGTTCCATGTACCTCACCTTATCTGTTTATACATTCATTAGTTTACCTTGCCAAGATTTACCCCGAAGCCCTGAGATGATGGATTTACCACTGCTCCACAGTTTACTGATGAGAAATACTGGCATCACCTTTATTGAAATACTTTACCTCTCACATATTATCTGAAGTTGTTTATGCAGTCTATGTGTTATTCATTGCCCGGGGCTCTCAGTCTACAGTCACTGCTTTAAAACTTAAGTAGCTCTGGGCTCTGTTACGCTGGGATGGTGAGGACTAATTATCTTCAGATTTGCTCTACAATACTGTTTGAGGCTCTATTTAATCATGTCATTGCAACCTCTTATGATGATAATGATGAATTATTCACAAATAGAGCAAACACAGGTGTTTTGAGATACTGCACATGTTTGCACTGATAAATCTGCTGTGAATCCCTTTTGAATTGGGGTTTATTGGCAGTTTGGGTGTTCAACATTTATGTAGCTGTTTTCAGTGGAGGTTAGGTTAGGTTTGTATCCATCCAGGCTGACCAATGTTTGAATCAAGCTGAAGGCTTTTAGATGAGCTCTAATGGTCCAGTTAACTGGGTTTGAGTTTTTACTATCAGATTAAATCTACAAGAAAACACAAGTGAGAGATGTGGCACTCAAAAAGCTAAATATGAACCCAGGCTTGTTTTTCTGAGGTTTGTATGTCCACATATGGTACTGTATATCAGTCTTTATTGTGGAAACACTTATTCTGTCAATTCTTTGAAGACCCAAATTAAGCACATGATCTGTTTTTCATGATCTGGATAGTGGAGCCTATCGGAGATGGTTAGCGCTTTGACCACATGTAGAGAAAGTTTTGTGATGTTTAAGTCCATAATGAGGACTGGCATGAGGATTGGCATCTTGGGATTTAAGTTACCTCAGATGTCTTTAGGGCATATAGTCTCCCTTGTACGGAAGGTTCTGTTATTTGTGATAAGTGATTATTCCCTCTTTTGTACATATTATCTTTAGTCACTTGATATTTTACAGTACATATTGTTAGAGAACTTTTTATAACACACGTTTTTAAGAAAACATGCAGATTTTCAGTAAATTTGCTAACTCAGTGAGTGTTTAGCTCTGAATGTTTCAAAATGTGTTATGACACCTTTTAAAATTGGCTAGAGATGGTGATAATGATAGGCTACTGTAACTGTCAAACAACAATGGTTTTTGGAAAGAGGAAGAGCAGCTTATGAATTTTTTTAAAGAACAGTCAGCTAAGACTTTCAGTTAAGCTAAGACACATTAGCTGTTACCTCAAACCTTTGACAGATAACTCTTTCTGTTTTAAACATTTCTGTTGAATTGAATTGACTCATTTTGTCTTCAAGGTCAGTTAAATTAGAGGGAAAACATTATTGTTTACATTTTCTGAAAAAAAGTTAGCCTTTTTGCATGCTTTTAGCGTGTTGCTAATGCTTTCTGGGTGTTTTTAGCATGTTGCTAATGTGTTTTGAGTGGTTTTAGCTAGGGATGCACTGATATTAAACTTCTGAATCTGATACAATAACCATGTTTGCTATATTATTCTTTATATTTTAAATCTGATAACCAATATATTGGCCGATAAATCTAAATCCAAATTTTTAATGTAATTTCTGAGAGCCTGATTATACAAAAACAAAAGTCTCACCATTAAAGCCATGACCCAAGCACACAATTGATAATTTCTAATTTTAATTTTATGTAGCATGTATGATAAACTTGCGCTGCACATGTTGATTCCAAACATATTTCAAGAATTAAAAATCATCATATTTATCGGCTTTAAGATATCGCCCAAATTTTCTTATCGGGCCGATAACGATAGCATTAAAAATTAGCATATTAAGCAAATCTGCGTTTTGTTGTTTCCATTTTATCTATATCGTTCATGTCTATATCACAAATTGTGTTGGACAATTTACACTATAAAATGTCATAATAATTAAGATTTGGGGTTTACCAAGCTCCACTAAAAAGTATTGCTGTATTGCATATATTAACATAACAACAATTTATGCATTAATATGTTTTCATAGGGAAACTATATAGAGTTTACCAAAAAAGCTAATACCATCACATACTTTCTCATATTACTTGTCAGTTGTTAGCAGATGTTCCTCAAAATGTTGACTGGAATTCAAGGCTTTTATAAATATTGACAACAGAAAGGCTTGCCATATTACGTGTGAGCTCTGGGGGAAATTTGCAGTAATATTGTGTTCTGTGCTCCCAGGGGGTGTATGCTTTTATCTGCCTTTTTAAGAGGGTAAAGTCGGGGCAGACACGGAAAACTGCAAAATTAAGTGTTTCTGACTGTGTCTGGTTAAAAAAGCACATGCTTAGTCTTTGTCAAAAATGCCTTTTTGTTTTAAGCTGGTCAAACATACAACATCGACAGACATATGGGTGTGTATTTAAGTGCATAAACCTGTGAATTATTGTTTGTGGTTGTATTCAATGTGAACGGGTCGCTCTTGTCCTGTGTTTGAGTGTTTGACACTCCGAAACTAAATGGCACGGCATTGCTGCAATCAATATTTCTGTCTTTTAAGAACAGTGCTGTCCAATCGTCTGTCTCTTGTGTTTGCCATCCTCTGTCGGAAATGGCCCGAGAGCAAGTGGAAAAGGGATTAAGCTGTTGGACTCTTAACAAGAGGAAAAGAACATCCATGTTGAGACAGGTCGAATACTATAAGCCTATAAGAAGAATGGGACATGTGCAAATGGGAATTGATTGCTGATGCTGTGTTGTCAGCAGATGCTCTGCTTTATTTGTGCGACTGTGTGTCTGACTATTTGTTGTTTATGTCAGGGGGTTTTCAAGCTGGGTTCCGGGGACCCTAAGGGAGCCACAAGGGGACGCTAGGAGTCCACAAAAATGTTGATGTCTAAAGTTAATGTCTGCATTTAAAATATTAATGAAATATATTGAAGGTAATGTTTTCGTTGCATAAACATTCACTAAATTTGGCTAATATTAATATTTCATTTGGCTTTTAAATCTGGTTTTAACAGTAAGAAAAAAAAGAAAAAAACTAGTCTGTATGTCTATATTTTTAATATCACACTTAATCTAAATGGATTTTTATAGATGAAAATATGTAACTTTTCTGATTTAGGAAGGGGGTCCCTTCAAAATATCTTTGCGCCCCTGGTATATATATATATATATATATATATATATATATATATATATATATATATATATATATATATATATATATATATATATAAAAAAATGTAAAAACCTCTGGTTTACATTACAGAAGCATACCATACATAAAGAGAGCCTGCAACGGGAAACATGGACATTGAGAGCCTTGATCTATTGATTCCCAACACATTTGCAGATACGCTGTATTTAATGTCAGTTTTCCATAAAGGCTAAATGTAAATACATACACACTCACAGAAATATTAACATGTATGTGGACATGGCCCCCTTTGCAACCTCTCTGTCCCCCCTGATTTATGTTAATTGTATGCTGGGATCTATGTTTATAGATGTACATCTGATGTGTATTTGGAGGAATTGTTTTATGTGTGCGCAACTGCGCATGTATCCATGATTGTGTGCAACATATGTGTTTATGTGCATGCCTACATGTGTGTTTATCTTCAGTGGTTTCATGATTATGTTGATAGAAACAGTGCAGCCCTTCCATGGGGGTTTTGTGTGACATTTATACAAGATGCTTGAATAAGGTTGGCATTGATCACACCCTGTATAACGTATAAATAAAAATGTGTTGCAAGCCCATGGGCTTTCAGCATCATCACAGAATCTATGCGTCGTGTGGCAAATGTCCACATTCAGTTTAGATGCTGCCAGCATTTTCTTGACAATAGAAGATTTCTCCATGTGTGTTTCTCATATTGCAATTGAGTTACCTTTTCAAGACTTAAAGGTATCGGGAACTACGGCTGGGTCATATTTTGTGGGTGTACACTCACCTAAAGGATTATTAGGAACACCTGTTCAATTTCTCATTAATGCAATTATCTAATCAACCAATCACATGGCAGTTGCTTCAATGCATTTAGGGGTGTGGTCCTGGTCAAGACAATCTCCTGAACTCCAAACTGAATGTCAGAATGGGAAAGAAAGGTGATTTAAGAAATTTTTAGCATGGCATGGTTGTTGGTGCCAGATGGGCCGGTCTGAGTAATTCACAATCTGCTCAGTTACTGGGATTTTAACGCAAAACCATTTCTAGGGTTTACAAAGAATGGTGTGTAAAGGGAAAAACCTCCAGTATGCGGCAGTCCTGGGGGCGAAAATGCCTTGTTGATGCTAGAGGTCAGAGGAGAATGGGCCGACTGATTCAAGCTGATAGAAGAGCAACTTTGACTGAAATAACCACTCGTTACAACTAAGGTATGCAGCAAAGCATTTGTGAAGCCACAACAGGCACAACCTTGAGGCGGATGGGCTACAACAGAAGACCCCACCGGGTACCACTCATCTCCACTACAAATTGGAAAAAGAGGCTACAATTTGCACGAGCTCACCAAAATTGGACAGTTGAAGACTGGAAAATGTTGCCTGGTCTGATGAGTCTCGATTTTTTTGAGACATTCAGATGGTAGAGTCAGAATTTGGCGTAAACAGAATGTGAACATGGATCCATCATGCCTTGTTACCACTGTGCAGGCTGGTGGTGGTGGTGTAATGGTGTGGGGATGTTTTCTTGGCACACTTTAGGCCCCCCCTTAGTGCCAATTGGGCATGATTTAAATGCCACGCCTACCTGAGCATTGTTTCTGACCCTGTCCATCCCTTTATGACCACCATGTACCCATCCTCTGATGGCTACTTCCAGCAGGATAATGATCCATGTCACAAAGCTCAAATCATTTCAAATTGGTTTCTTGAACATGACAATGAGTTCACTGTACTAAAATGGCCCCCACAGTCACCAGATCTCAACCCAATAGAGCATCTTTGGGATGTGGTAGAACGGGAGCTTCGTGCCCTGGATGTGCATCCCACAAATCTCTATCAACTGCAAGATGCTATCCTATCAGTATCGGCCAACATTTCTAAAGAATCCTTTCAGCACCTTGCTGAATTAATGCCACATAGAATTAAGGCAGTTCTGAAGGCGAAAGGGGGTCAAACACAGTATTAGTATGGTGTTCCTAATAATCCTTTAGGTGAGTGTATATACAATCTTGCTCAAAAGTTTACATACTCCTTGCAGAATCTATGAAAAAGGAAATAATTTTAACAAAATAAGAGGGATCATACAAAATGCATGTTACTGTATAATTTTTGATTGTTTTTTTTTCAGAAACCTCTTATTCTGTAAATTCTTTGAAGACCCAAATTAAGCACATGTATCATCACAAAGTTCTGTGGACTTTTTTTTTCATGGTCTGGATAGTGGAGCCTATCGGAGATGGTTAGCGCTTTGACCACATGTAGAGAAAGTTTTGTGATGTTTAAGTCCATAATGAGGATGTGGATTGGCATCTTGGGATTTAAGTTATCTTAGATGCCTTTAGGGTATATAGTCTCCCTTGTACCGAAGGTTCTGTAATTTTTTACTTTCACTTTGATAAGTGATTATACCCTCTTTGGTACATGTTCCATATTTTCTTTAGTCACTTGATATTTTACAGTACATATTGTTACAGAACTTTTTATAATACACATGAAAACTGAAATCTGCAGAAAACATGGAGATTTTGAGTAAATTTGCTAACTTGGTGAGTGGTTAGCTCTGAATGTTTCAAAATGTGTTATGACACCTTTTAAAATTGGCTAGAGATGGTGATAATGATAGTCTACTGTAACTGTCAAACAACAATGGTTTTTGGAAAAGAGGAAGAGCAGCTTATGAATTTTTTTAAAAGAACAGTCTTTCAGTTAAGCTAAGACACATTAGCTATTACCTCAAACCTTTGACAAATAACTCTTTCTGTTTTAAACATTTCTGATTAATTTGATTGACTATTTTTGTCTTTAAAGTCTAATAAATGTAATATTGTCTATTACATAATTGTTTAAATTTTCTGAAAAAAAGTTCGCCTTTTTGCTTGCTTTTAGCGTGTTGCTAATGAATTCTGGGTGTTTTTTTTTAGCGTGTTGCTAATGTTGTCCTGGTGTTTTTAGCATGTTGCTAATGTGTTCTGAGATATTTTAGTTAGGGATGCTTGTAGCTAGGGATGCACATTCAGTTTAGATGCTGCCAGCATTTTCTTGACAATAGACGATTTCTCCATGTGTGTTTCTCATATTGCAATTTAAGACTTAAAGGTATCGGGAACTACGGCTGGGTCACATATTTTGTGGATGTATATGTATATACAGTCTTGCTCAAGTTTACATACTCCTAGCAGAATCTATGAAAAAGGAAATAATTTTGACAAAATAAGAGGGATCATACAAAATGCATGTTTTTTTTTAGTTCCTGAATAAGATATTTATTAAGATGTTTAAATATAGTCCACAAGACAACAAAAAAAGGCTGAATTTCTTATTATTGGTATTGTTACATATCTCGATTATTTTACCTTTTATTAGTTTCATTGGTAATTAGACCCAAATATGAATAATGTTTAGAGGTTAATTTTGATGTTTTGGCATTATTCAGGTTGACAAAAGTCTCCAAGAGAAATGCCTGCAGATTTCTTCCTGAGAAAATTTTTTTTCTTGAAATAAACAGAAAGCAGGACATTCATTATTTTCATTATTCTTTCATAAACTGCAATTATTTATATGAATACCAATCCAAGGCAATACAACCATGTTTATTCAAATCATGCGTGATATATATTCCTTACCTCATAGTCAATTGGTTGTTATTCACAACTGTCCGTAGTGTTTGTTTGTATGTGGTGATTGGTTAAACTCTCTCTCATAAATGTATCAGAAACATAGCTAGGAATGATAGAACAGACCTACAGACCTAACAGGGCGACTGCAGACATGGTTGAGCAGCTCATCATGGGGATTAAGCCTTTACTTTAGCTTTGCTAGCTAATTAACTTAATTCGACAGTACCTATGCTGTCTGGATAGACCACCACTTCATTAAATCCCATTCTACAGGATGTAACTTTCCTGCCTTAATCTTCCTTTCTGTGTCCTCCATCGCAGGGTTGAGGAAGCAAATTTTTGCTGGCAAGGCTACACAAGCTACTTATAATCTGAAGTAATTCTGCTATGTGAGGATACTTATGCTACAAACTAGTAGAAAAATGTAGCTAACTTCATTAAAGCAACATATTTAACGTTTTGCAGTTGTTGTTTTTGAAGCCTTAAAGATGCAGTTAGCTATTTCTGAAAACTGTTGATATTTGAAATCAACCCAAACAAACACCCATCCTTCATTGCTCCGCCCCCAAAATGCATGGACACGCAATGCAAGAGTGGATGTTTATTTATCATGGCTGAAGCGAAGCAAAATACTGCTTTGCGAAAAATAAAGCGAAGATGACGAACGAACGAAAAGGAAGAACAAAAAATTTACATATGTATACAAGAGTATGTATGACCTTTTCGCTTTTGTAATGTCTCTCAGCCATCTCTCTGTCTACAGTCTTTCTTCAAATCTCTCCTCTTGCTCACTCACTCTCCTCCCCCATCATGAGTGGACACACCCCCTCTGCTGATTGGCTGATGTATGTTGTGGTGCTCAGTTCAATGCACTTTCAACAGCATCTCTCAGAAATCCGTTACTGCACCTTTACACCTGACAATATTACATTTTAACATTAATTTACATTAAATAAATCTAGTTGAGAGCATTTCATTTTCTATGCAGTGTAAAATTTTGTAGTTTGGTCAGGTGAAGAAGTCTTTTAGCTTTATGTCTCTTCCTCTCATCTCTCTATATTCATCTCCCTGCTACTTTCGGTGTACCTTAGTGAATCATGTCTTTTCATGTTCTAATCTCAGAAAGAAGTGTATACTGAGTTCTCTCGCCCCTCGCCCACTCCACGCTGGTGCCCTGAATCTCTGAGGATTGTTGTGCCAGATTGCACGTTTTGTGCATATTGCCTTGGCTGGTCTTCTATCACTCTGCTTTCTCTTTCCTTCCATCTCCTGTGGCTTTCTCCTCATTAGCCTCTTTAGGGTTTTCTGGCAGTCTGCACTGCAGTGGTTCCCTATTAAGGATAGTTTTAGATTATGGTGCCCATCAATGGCGTTATTGTCAGATTCCATGTAATTCCATGGATATAGCGGGTCTTAGTGCATTCCAGCTGTTTCCTGCTGTTCTGCTTACATCAGCTTTCTGAATTCCTTATACATGGGCTCTCTGAATTTTTCAATGGAGACCCAGTAACCTATGCATATTTAAGGGAAATGAAATGTAATCAAGCATCAGGCAAGTTCTTTAAGAAAAATACATAAAGTATGAAAAAATACATAAAGTATGCTTTATAGTCCACATAAAGTAATATTAAAAATGTGTCCTGAGTTTGTCACTGTGTTATTAACCACCCAGCCAAATTTGAATGATAAAAAACAAAAGTAAATTAAATAAGTTATCAAAATCTTGAAAAAGATAAGCAGTATTCTCTGCTCTCAAATGCTGGGGGCGTGTCCGCTGGTGGCGCTGAAACCACGGCCACTCGCCGGAAAGCTGCCGACTCCCTCAAATTACTCGTTTAATGAGTCAAACATACTGACGCGTATAAACAAAAGAATCACATTTGAAGGTTGCAAAATTTTGTAACTGTGGACTGCCTATAAACTCACAAGGCAACTTGCACTCATTGGTGGGCACACACTGCCGATGATGGCACCAGTTGTCAGCAGGATGGGAGGATGAAGGCCGGGATCAGTTCGGCCCCATTCACCAGTAACAGTAGCCTGACAAGCCAGACTCACATCAAGATGTTTGGTCTGGGAACTCACCATTGACAGGGCTCAATCCGAGGGGTGGGATAAACGGTTGTCTTTCAAATTCCCTCTGCACGCAATTGGATAGCGCTACAACCAACCAGAGCAACGTGAAGCGGAGCTAGTTGATAGATTAAACTCTCGCCGTATTCGGTCGGCAAAATTCCGAACACATCTTCCCTTCTTAAGAATGACTTCAGTGCCGTTCTTTGTGTTTTTCTCAAAGAAAAGCTTAACTCCAATTCTTCCAGAGTAGCGGCCGAAGCCGATTCGAAAGACCGCTGTTTGCCAGCTTCTTTGTTTACAAGTAGCACGCGGCGGCTGAACCTCCGCAACTCTGCCGTCATTATGTTAAGTCCGCCCACCGACTCTATACCCGATGTGATTGGCCCGACCAGAGTTTGGTTTTTCCAGCTCGCAGGTCTACTGAGAGTTGCTAGACTACACTCGCGGCAAATTAGATTTGCTGCCGCTAGGGTGCGTCTAGATTTCTAGGCTACAGTAACAGTGGATTATCAGTGAATCCCAGTTGTTTCTGTAAAATGTTCACTCCAGAGGTGTTGGTGGTGATCCTTAGCTCTCCATCAAGGTGGCTCTTCACAAAATGAATCCACCAATTCTTGAAATCTTTGTTTTTAGGAAATTTAAATAAGCTGCCAGACTGAGCTGTTTTGTAAATTATTGCAAGCAGGTAATATGTATTTACATGACGAGGGCATATATAGCTAGCAAACTGTAGGCTGTAGTAATGACAGTAGTCTCAGCCTCAGACGTCACACCCACGGACCGTTGGCTGAACGTCTGATGCATATGGCACACTTAGCTGGAAACACTACTGGAGTTTTGAAGTCGCCATCTTGTTAGATAAATTCTATAGGATGTCTGGGAGACGTGTGTGTTGCGTTCTTTAACAGTCCGCCTGTACACAAATGCCCTGATGCCAAACCACCCTCATGGAAGAAGAACGTCATCGTGTTTACATCTGTGGCAATGAGCGCTTACGAGGATTAAACGCTTGAATTTTAAAAGTATGTGAAGGTCGCGGCTCCACTGTTGCAATTCAATTTTCTTGAATTAATCATTTATTAGATGCACGCCGGTCTGTTATTCCAGGGTCATCGACTTTACATTTTAACGCACCTAAACATGACGCAGAACAAAACGAACTGTGATTGGTTGCGTTACATCAAACATCCTCTTGGGCAGTCCTTGGCCAATGAAAGCTGCGATAGAGTCCAGACCTTTTTCCGTCAGTCTGAAGGTCTGGCTACGCGAGACTATAATGACAGTAACTCACGATTGTGTGGAGGGGCCATGCTCAGTGGCTCCAGTGCGTCATCGACCCATGATTTCAGGCAAGCTCAAAAAATCCTGAACACCGAAATGGTGAAAAACTGTTTAATGGCGTAACTCCCCAATTCAATACTACATAGTACAAAGTCTTTGTAACGTGTTTCAGCAAAACATTTCTAACATTTATAATGTGTTTAGAAACAATTATCTGAATTGCGGTTACACAGACTTTTAATTGGTAACAATATTTCAGGTATTATAGTATACCTTTTAGGTGTGTCTACTTACATTTGCTGTTTTTCTACTGTAAATTATACGCTGGCTCCTTTTTATACTTAATTAATTCAAATTTATTTGGGTTATACAATACACATTGACAGATTGTTACAAAGCAGCTTCACATTAATAAACCGGAAAAATAACGTTATTTATGACGTTGCAAAGTTAATCGATTATAGACTAGTTCTGACCTTTAACAATAGGTTACTGTAAAAGTGCATATATTTTCTTGTTGACTATTATAGACTGAAAGTGTAAATTCATTGGTAATTAAATATCCAAAAAATATGTTTATGATAAAATTACATGAACAATAATGCAGTTTCACCCCAGTTATGATTTTCTCACTGTACAGTAGGTAACTTACAGTTAACCATTTTTTTATTTTTTACAGTTATCAGTGTGTTTTACAAATTATAAGTATAATGTAGTACAGTGTTAGGTAATCTTAAACCAAAAAGAAAGAGTCCTTTTTGAATGGCTATAATGTGTGCTATAGTGCACTGGTCTTTTTTTTTTTTTAGAAGCATGAGTTAATCATTTTAATATGTCTGAACTACAACGCAATCACCTCAATAAAAGGAGGAGCCTATAGATATACGAGCTACAATTACCATAGAAACTGGATCTCCTAACAACCCAGAAAATGAAAAGAGACCAAGTTCTGCAGAGTGTAAACATACTGTCAAACTGAACTGCGTTTCCATGGCGAGTCACTGTGTGTTTACATGCATTTCCTATTCATTAAATTTTAGTTTTAGTATGTCTCTGTGCATGTGTGTGAGTGAGTTGAAAAGGGAAGGGAGGATTAGAGATTTTTTGATGAATTCTTGTTTTCAAATAGATATTGCCAGCGAAAAATAGTCAGGGAATATTAAATGACTGGAAAGCTCAGTATGTTTTGCAAAGAATTTAGCTCCCTGTTGATTTTTGGGAAGGTTTTGTAAGTCTTGAGTAAACTTTAGGAGAGCAATAAAATACTCTATTTTTGCTTGATTTGGTGGTTTGGAAGCGCATTCTTTCTGTTTCACTTATTTTTAATAATATTCCTATATCTTAAGATTTGACATATTATCTTCTTGGCACACAATAGGGTGAAGTACAGTACAGTACATTCGTGATGGAACATGTTAAAGCTTTTTACTCTCAGTCTTTGAGTTTTTTTCGTATGCTACGGCTCACCTACTGAAAATGCACATCAAAACAGTATTTCATATACAGTAGGGTAACCAAACGTCCTGTTTTCTCAGGACATGTCCTATTTTCAAACCCTGTCCTTACTGTCCTGGCTGTTTTTTATAAAGTGATAAAAATGTCCTGTTTTTTTGCATTATTTTCCATTGGGTCATTCAACTGACCGGCACTCGGGTATTATTTTCAGCGGCGCAGCTCTCACCACATGCATCACGAGCTGTTGAGGGTGCACTAAAAGAAGACCCCCGTAATTCACCTCTGTAGAAAGTAACGAAGAAGAGGCCGTATCACATCGCATCACATCGCACCAAACCCCCATTCTCATTGTCGGGCCGAGTGTCCTGGTTTTCGGTACTCAAAATATGGTGGCAGGTTTGTTACTGGCACAACGTACCAAACTTTGATCTAGCTTTTCCTGGACGATTTATTATCAGGCTAATTATGTATGATCACATCAGAGAATAGTCTTTATGATCCAAAGGGTCGCAAGGGGCTGTTTTGAAGTTTGGAAACCGATCACGGATAGGAAAACAGTTTGACACAAAGGTTTGCAGTCCCTGGCTTGCATCTCCTGAAGGGGTTAAATACTGGAAAAGTATTTATTAATCAGATTAAACTGAGAATATTGTTTGACACTGGGTGATTGCCTCACAGCACACGTGAAGTGCTGTCATTTGTTATGAAACAGTGGTTTATTTGTACTCCTACACATGCACACAGCGGTCAATTAGGGCCAGAAGATGGTGCAAAAACAAGAAAATTGAAAGAGCCAACTGCTTGTCAAGTTATATTTATGAAAACGTGGCTAACATGCATACAGGAAACTCGTTCTCAAGTGGGTTATTTAGGATGCCCTGTGAGCAAGTAAGCATTCTGCTTTATTTACTGAGTATGAAGGGTTTTGACATACCAGGAGATTGGCTGGGCTATTTTGATCGTTCCTCAAACAGTGGTGGCGGGAGGGCCTTGGATCCACAGAGCGATTTCTCTGTGAGGATCCCAGCCAGATGCTCTCCAGGGTTATATAAAGGGTTTTAAAGGGACTCCTGAGCAGACAGGGCCCTCTCCACTCTGACGGACCACCCATTCCAACCCTCCACCTCCTCGTCACTGTTTGTGGTGAGAGGAGAGACTCTGAAATTAAGCTCCATTTCAACCAGATGGTTCCGATTCTGTCTGTTTGCTGGAATTACTCTTTCGGCATTGCAGACCTGAGAGACAGAGTTAATAGTGTTGTTAACATGTGAACTTTGCTGTTTAATGTTTAACAAAGGCAACTAATAGCCTGTACTTCACATATACACCATTCCATTGCTTGGATTAAAGGATATATTTCAGGTTTATTTAGTCTGTTTCTTTCCTGTTGAAAAATACTGCTAGTGTCGAAGAGGTAGGGAAGGGAAGGAAACATGCTAACCCAAGACAACTTCAGAAGTGGAGATGTTCAAATTTGTTCTGTTTTATTGACACCACTGTGAAAACCAGATTTTACCTGGTTTCAGATTATCTTTAAAAAAATATGCAATATATAAGTGGCATTCAAATGGCGGGACATAATTGCGGCATTTAACCATTTCTACAGTTTAAAGTGAACAGCGCGTCAAAACAACAGCGCAACAATGATGCAACATTTATTAATCATCATATTTATAATATTAATAGAGCATTTCCTAATAAACAATGTTATAATTTTTAAACATTATTTTTAGAGATGGCAAGGGAAGTACAAAAAAATGTCAAATTACTAGTTAACTTTGCTTTGTCCTGATGAGAGTTTTGATTATTAGATTATGTATGTTATTTGTTTTTACAATGTCTCTACATCACTATTGCACTTTTATTTGTAAAAAATCATATAGACAACATATACGGTTTTCTCAGAGAAAAGTAACGAACTGAAGTTTGTTTCTCAAGACAGAGAATTCAGTGCTAAATCATTAGACCTGACAGCTCTGTACACTGAATACATAATATTTGATTATTTGATCCATCCACTATTGTCAAAATTCTGCCTTTTGTCTCTGAAAGAAGTAGAATTGTGTTCTCTTGGGCGTTATATGAGATTTTTGGTTCTTGTGGTACTGGAACATGCTGTACTTTTCTCCTTCTCCTCTGATGTTTGACTGCATTTTTTTCCGTTCAGAGTTGAGCTGTTTGGGGATCAGGTTTGACAGGAGCTGGCCGAGTCCCTCCATGTCCTTTCTTTGTAGCATGTGTGACAACTGTGTACCACTGTGAGAGCTATTTATCTTATGCTGATAAATATGCAGTCTTTTATTATATCTGTCTATATTGATTTTTTTATTTTTTTTTAATTTATAGTTTACATCTGTCTTCAAGGTGAATTTTATAGTTATAATACACAGTTATAATTTCTGTGTCCTGAAAGATGTTACACAATTTGGTATCCTTAAATCTGTGACAGAGGGTGCACACATTTCTTATCCCCTTGCACTTCTCTTCCATTGTTTTTCTTTATAAACCTGCGCTATACAGATATCTTTGACTTTGACCCTTGTGTCTTTTGCAGCATCTTGCGCATGACATTGCATACTAAAACATGCCACTCAAGTTAAAAAAATTTAAATGTACATGCTATTTTGCTAAATCAGGCTGGTAGAGGTTCCAGAGTGGCAAAAATCTCTTACTGTCTCTTTAAATTCCCCTGACAGTGTTTAATCATTTTACTGGTTAAACTCTTAGTTAGCCAATCATGAAGCTTATTGCCTGACCTTGGTTTGAGTGCTGCTTTATTTTACAAAAGATAATTATGGTGATTTTGCCATTTCCCTCTTCAGCATGTAGATGGCAACTTTGAGGAACTTGCCAAAGAGTTCTTTATAAAAAGGTTATTTTATATTAAGACAACATACGTCTTTCACTTTTTTATTTTATTTTATGTTGCAGTAATAGTCAACACTGACTCTGAGGGCCCCATCGTGGTGGTTGTAAGCTGTAGTGATAAATAGCTTCTAAGAAGCACCGCAGGGATTGTTTCAGTCATCATTTGGCACATAGCAAGAAAGAAAGAGTGAGAATGAGAGAGATGCAGACTGAACTCAGGATATCATGAGAAAACACTTCACCTTTCCTCTGGTTTCCTTACTGAGCAACCTATAGTCAGGGTCTCACATGACGCCATGCAAATGCATACTAGGAGACTGCTCGGGGATGTGTGTGTGTGTGTGTGTGTGTGTGTGTGTGTGTGGACTGGTAATCCCTACGGTATGGGGACAAAATGTCCACACAAAAATGGCAATATCCAAAATCCCATGAGGAAAACATCTTATAAATCACACAAAGTGATGTTTTTTAAAATTGTAAAAATGCAGAATGTTTCCTGTGATGGGTAGGTTTAGGGGCAGGGGCAGTGTAGAGGGATAGAAAGTACGGTTTGTACAGTATAAAATGCATTACGCCTATGGAATGTCCCCATAAAACATGGAAACACGTGCTTGTGTGTGTGTGTGTGTGCGTGCGTGCGTGCGTGCGTGCGTGCGTGTGTGCGTGTAAAGTAGATTTTGACCATATCCAATTTTTTTTCTTAATTTTTTACATTTCGCTTTACATGCACGACTGGTATCCGATATCTATGTTTACATTAATGGCTGTGCTATAAAAAATATTTATAGCCTATAGTTCATGTACGCAGGGTGGCCATGATTATTTGTTAGATAACATCTGTCTAACTCTCAGATAACATCTGTCATGTTTTGCAGAACACAATCTGACCGAAAGGCATATATACAGGAAAGTAACGGTCATTTTCGTTTGTTATTTTATTTACAGCTCATTAGATCTAGAATTCTGAAGTGACATAAAGTAGCACTGTAAGATTACCTTTTTTAAATGAATTTAAAATTAATGAATGAACAAAATCTAGAGAGAGAGAGAGAGAGAGAGAGAGAGAGTAATAGTGAAGCTTGTTAATTACAGCCAAGTTATCACCTCATTGATGAGAAATCTAATGTAGCTTTCAGTAGTGAAGCTGTTTTATTTATTTACTACTCACGGGGCAGAGGTTGAAAACCAGCTCCTGAATGTTTCTGTGAGCATGCAGTTTATTTCCTTTATAAAGTTTCCACCCCAATAAAAAAAGCTACGAGCGAGCACATACAGGCACGTGTGCTTCATAATATAACATTAAAAAACTTTCCTTGTGGGCAAACGTGTTGCCTTGTGGTGGCTGGGAATTCAATGGGGAATCGGACATACATGTTTAGACGTAGGTCGGATGTCCAGATATTGGATATGTATCTGATTTAATACAACATGTGGAAGTGGCTCAGATCAGATGCAAAAAAAGTGCGGAATCTAGTGCGGATTTGTGTGTTTACACGTGTGCAACAAATTCTGATCTGTGTCAGATGCGAGTAAAGATCTGTCTTTTTATTGTGCCAGTGTAAACGCAGCCTAAGTGTGTGGGTTTTGTGTGTGTGAGAGAGAGAGAGAGAGAGAGAGAGAGAGAGAGAGAGAGAGAAAGAGAGAGCACTCTGTCACTGATGATTCTGAATAGGTCTGCTTTAATCTTCACTGGACTGCAGTTCTCCTCACTGTTTCAGCCAGAGGGAAGACATGATCTAGTCTCACTCTAACAAGCCCCACATAAGCTAGAAGAAACAGTCAGACAGGAATGCAAGAGCAGAAAAGACCAATTTTTCCTCCCTCGATGATATAGATGAATGAGTTAAACAATATGAAATTCCAAGATTCCTTCTAGTGTAATCTCTTCGCAGTATGCAAAGGGAGTTTTGTGACTGTCACTCTGAATTTCATGTGGGTGTATATCATTCATTCAAACTGTTTCTTTAAATGACACATTCCCATCAACAATTTATGCGTCTATTGTTATTATCAACCCTCTCAAAACTCCTACTGAGAGCATCAGTATTGTCTGTTGTGAAATTGCAGTGTGCCAGGAGATTGTCCTTGAAAAGCAGATGTATACCAAAGAAACCGAGAGTATATATTAGGGCGATCTCAAATTAATTGTACTTTTCGGGATGGTCAGATCTGAAAGGTTTATGTTCTACACTGTAGTTTTAAGATTAATGCTGTATCACTGTCCTTTTGCATAGTAGAGTACGACGAGAACAGATGGAGAAAATGATTTCTGCTGAAATATACATGCCTCCCATACCAGCCTAACATACAAACAGAATAACATAAAGGGGTTGAATATTGAACTCTTTAAGGAAGCAAAAACAGATGAGTGACACATATTAGACATATTCTGTCATTCGTGCTTTTGATCAAAGTTCTTGTGTCTGACATTATTATTTTTCAAACTTTTTTTTTTCATCAAAGTCATTTCTTGTTTGGAAGAAAAACTTATGAAATGTGCCCTTTCTTGTCTCGTAAAGGTGAAGTGTTCAATTTATCTGCCACCAGCAGCACCAAAAAGAATCGCGGAAATAATGATTGAGTGAAATTTCAAATGGTTCCCTGCCTACATTGACAATTCAGCCTAAATTATGCTCATGTTTTGAGATAGATAGATAGATATAGATAGACAGACAGACAGACAGACCAGGCATTAGTGAAGTAAATGGCATCAATTTTGATTTCACGTTGACTTCAATATACAAAGCAAGCCTTCACATTTCATTGTGATGAGTGAGAGAGGCATTGTAACTCTCAAGGGGATTTGTGAGCATTTACCACAACCATGACTGGCTCTAATGCGCAGCATGTTCAGTGATCTAGCGTGGATTTGTCTGTGACCTGTCTCTGTTTTGTAATTCATGGATGCGCGTTTACCTCAGAGAAGAGACTGAGCATACTGGAGGGCATCTTAAGAGGAAGCAGCCCACTGAACTGGGACCAGTTTGCTCTCAGGATCTTGCCTTTTGTTGTTTGCTCTGTGATGTAAAAATAGCTCCGTGCCCCTTTGTGTCGGCACTCTGATCCTAATGAGATGCAGTCCGTATTTTGGTTTTAAAATGTTTTATTCATTATCCCTTTGCATAGGGGTTTCTTTCTATTACTGATCACGCACAAGTGAATAAACATACGCAGATCATATTTTTCAGCATCTGTCATTTACCTCAGGATGCAGATGGTGCTCGGGGTCATGATTGCTTAATACAGACGTGTTTGCTAAATATTAACGCTTTGAAATGGGAAGCATTTTTGTAATGTTGTGTTTGAAAGCAGACTCACATATTCAGTGGAGGGTGTTCATGTATTCATACACTCACCTTCCCAGAATTGGGACATTTTGTAAATCTGTTACATTTATTGTAATGAAAGGGGAAAACTACCCTTCTGTTTATGAAAATATGACCACTGACAATCACCATAATCATTTCTAACTGATGCAGACTGATCTTCTCCGATAGCACGTTTGGGAAATGTTCGCATTACCATTCAGCTCAATTTTCTTGACGGATGATCTTCTCCCTCCATAAAAGATTTCCGTTGCTATTGTGAGTAGGCTCATATATTTAGGAGACATGGCCTTCTAAAAATCGATCAAAAGCCAATCAATTCCGTACCTGTGTTAATCTAATCTTTCTTCACACTTCTGAGGGAAGACACCTTGATACTTCAACAAAATCATTGACTTTAGTGCTCTTTCTACTACTTTTTCATACAGTAGAAGAAAATATGTAGTAGTAGTAGTAGTAATAATAATGATAAGAAGAAGAATTTATCATAAATAAAATAAATATATGTATTTTTATCATTAATTTGCAATATAATATAATATAATATTAAATATTTAATCAGCAGTGTCATTTCACCAACTTCACACACCATCAGTATTTTATATTTCTCTGAATTATGTAATGTGTATATTGTTTTTCAGTTAAAAAACATCCCTACAATAAGATATGTTTATTGGAGCAAAATTGCTTAAATGTAACAAATGTATTATAATTTATTTGTTTATACTTCAAAAAAGTAGAAAGCTCATTTTATTTTATAACTTATACAATTTTGCCCATCAATCCATCCAATCCATCCAATCCATCCATCCATCCATCCATCCATCCCATCCCATCCCATCCCATCCCATCCCATCCCATCCCATCCCATCCCATCCCATCCCATCCCATCCCATCCCATCCCATCCCATCCCATCCCATCCCATCCCATCCCATCCCATCCCATCCCATCCCATCCCATCCCATCCCATCCCATCCCATCCCATCCCATCCCATCCATCCCATCCCATCCCATCCCATCCCATCCCATCCCATCCCATCCCATCCCATCCGAATAATTTCTGTGTAAATTTTGGTTTCCTTGTGATAATCTCGCATGACGGGAAGTTACCTACACCCATTTAAAATGTTAGTTAGTTTTAGTGGCCTTGTGTGCTCGAATGGCTTATCAATTTAGCACCTGTGCCCCTGAGTCAGGCTGCCAGAGGCTTTGAGGATAGGTTGGAGGGAAGGAGAGAAGGAAGACGAGGGGTGAGCCGACCTGATTGTCTCTGTGCCTCAGGGGTCCTGTTGGCGAGAGGCAGATGCCACCATGCTCTGACACAACCATTGGCCTTGTCACTCTTCCAACACCATTAGAGACACAGACACAGCAGTATGTACTCTCATTTGAGACGAGACCGAATGCATCATGTATCAAGAGCTACATACTTCATCATTATGTGTGAGAATGAGTCCATGTATTATGGAGCTATGTATTGGAGTGTGTGACTGGGAATGTGAGTTGCCAAGTGCAGTTAAGATCAATTACATCGCATTACTTAATTCCCAGTTTTAGCACCGTCTTGGGGTCCATACTCGCATGTGATTAGCTGTATGTATATTATGTTTCCCATTGTGCCAGTGGAAAACTCACATGCTTACAGCAGACTCGAGCCAGGAAACACCTCTGCTCCTTTGTGCTCTGAAATGTCTGTTGCTAGGCAACATTGGCTTTCATCATGAAGACTCATAGTTCAGCAGAATAATGTCTCAATTACTGTTTTGATGACAGGCATTAGAATGGTATAGCAACCAATTTATTGGTTCATAGCAAAAATGAGTGCTAAGTTCTGAAGACTTAACACGTAACCCTTTCTTATCTGAAGTCAACTAGCTGCTGAAACACTTTGAAAGCATTCAGTCACATGTTTAAATGTATATATGCATCGGAAGGATTAACAGAATCAATGGAAGTTGTAATGTCCTAATCATTACATTTATTTAGTTTATTTGTAAAATTTAAATTTTTAATAGAGATGTAATTTGCAGCCTGGGTCATCTGGCAACTCTCCGTTGGCTTGCGAGCATGAAAAAACATTCTAGTCAGGCCAATCGCATCGTGTATAGAGTCGGTCAGCGGGCTTAACATACACTCTAAAAAATGCTGGGTTGTTTTATCCCAATGTTGGGTCAAATATGGACTAACCCAGCAGAGTTGGGTTAAATGTTTGCTTAAGACAACCCAATCGCTGGGTTAAAATAACCCAATTGCTGGGTTAGTCCATATTTGAACCAGCATTGGGTTGTTTTTTACCCAGCATTGTTTAGAGTGTAAAGACGGCAGAGTTGGGACAGTTCTGTGTGAATTTCCTGCTACTTCGCTTCTAACAAAGAACGGCACTGAAGTCTTCTTAAAAAAGGAAGATGTGTTCAGAGTTTTGCCGACCGCATACGGCAAAAGTTTAATCTATCATCTAGCTCCGCTGGTAAGAAAACTCACGGGACTCAGCCACAACCCACTTGTGATTGTTTCACCACTGATAGCGCTCTGGTTGGTTGTAGTGCTGTCCTGTTGTGTGCAGAGGGAATTTGATGTGGGTCTGGCTTGTCAGGCTAATTAATAATGTTTATTTATTGATTTTTGACACAATAATAAATAGCAAAACTACTAATAATCATTCATTCAATTGTTTGTTCGCTCAGTTTATGACACAGATGAATAACCTAATATTTAGACAGTTATTTTATTTAAAAAAACAAAAAAACATAGTTTTGGTATATAAAATCTATAGTGAAGCGCTCTCAAAACTAATATCGTTCATTTGTTTATTCGATGCCTAATCATTGGGACATTACACTTAACTTATTTTTCTTGAGATTTTAGTAGCAAAACTATTTCAAAATTATTATTATTATTTTATTTTTATTTTTTATTATTAAATAGTAAAATCTTTATGCATTGATAATCAAGCCATGATTGATTTAACCAGATATATGCAGCAGGAGAAATAATTGTGATCAGTGTTGCGTGTTAATAGTTACTAAGTAATTAGTTATTGTAATTTAATTACATTTCCCTTGAAAAAGTAGAGTAAGGATTATTCTTATTTTTCTGTAATTTAATTACAGTTACTTCTGATGTAATTGAACTAAGGCCGCGTGTCCACCAAGCCTTTTTTAGCTCGCTGTGGGCGCTTGAGAGCGTTTTGGAAGCACAGCGTTTTTTTCAGTTGAGACTCTTTGCTTGTTATGATACGGAATATCCACGTAAGTGTTACATGTATCTTTTTTTCACAGATAGTTTGTTTCTGTATTGGTTCTATATAAAAATGCTGATACAATGTAAAATATTTGCTCTGGATCTTGTTTTAAATTGTTTTGTTCCGTTATTATGCTGCTTGTTTTTCATTAGAATGTGACGGTTGGTCAGTGTTGTGTTTGTCCCGCCCCTCCTCAACTGTGATTGGATGGCTGGTGAAAAGTGACAGTGATGAGCGCTCTCATACGCCAGCCAGCTGCGTGAAAAAACGCTTTGGTGGACACGCGGCCAAATACCATGTACAGACTGTAGAACAACTATATAGTACAATAGTGGAATTGACTAGTAATTAACTAGTAATTAATTACTTTTTTAGAGAAACTTACCCACCACTGGTTGTGATGTACTGTTAAACGTCTCGAAGCACTCTTCAAACAGAAGTGATTGACAGTAGAAGAGCAATGCATTCAGATAATGAGTTCATGGCAATCGCTCCACGAGGGTGAACTCTGGTCTTTCCTGCTACATCAAAGCAGCTAATCCCGCCATGGAAACGCCACTTCCTAATGCTAAATCAGGTCTTTGCGCTCCTGTGCACATCCCCCTTGGAAGCAATTGCATGTTATTTTGAACAATTAAAACTCCTGTGTCAGGTGTCAAAGCATGGCTCACAGCCATCACAGGGGGCAGCATGCATCAGCGAAAACTTTCTCAACTGAGTGGCAGCAGGGCTGATCTGTTAATAGGTTGATAGACTGCTGCTCAGCACGTGTGTGTGTGTGTGTGTGTGTGTCAAGTAAATGCGTTTGCATTATGCTTTTACATATTGGAATATAATTGGAATATTCTTGCGTATGTAAACAGTTATCAGCATATGTCTATGTAAGCCTTATTCTTTAAGGGTATATCAGGGCTTTAATATATGTGATGTAGGATTAAAACGAGCACTGTTATATAGATTAGCGGAACATCTGTAGAGAACAGAGGAGAGGATATAACTGACTGGGGGTAGTAATGGGGGCTCTTGTGTCTCATTTATCTTTGTTGGACTAAGTGGACTCAACGCTTTGAAGAGTCTGAGGCAGATGGAGAAAAGACAGAGACACATTGAGGTACTGCACGGTATGAACAGGGCCTTAATTGAGCGAATGAACAAGCTAATGCTCCTCGGCAGAAAATCGTTGTCTCTTGGCAAAACATGCATCGCTTTCAACGTGTACAGCCTCTGTAAGTGTGAAATGTTTGGCACATTCCAATTATTCCTTATTGCCCTCTTAACTCCAAGTCATGGCTCTTTGATTGTTAGTTTTGGTTGAATTGGTCATGGGTAGATTAATGCATTTGGGGGTAAAGACTGTCAGTCAAGGCACATCAAAAGCGATTTTGAAACTGACCTGACATGCACTTGCCTTTTTATGTTATTTCTACCTGGGCAACTATATAGAACTGAGTGATATTCATAGAAAATTCGCAATTATTTTGCTGGCAATATAAAATTGTGCAGCACATGGCAGTGATTTTAATGTGCTTTTTATTTGGCCATAACATTTTTGGAAATGTTGCAATCCCTATCTCAAGATTTCCAAGTATTAGAGCATTTAGACAGATATATCAGATTTTAACTGGCAAAAGTGTCATTGGAGTTCAATTCATTTTTATGAATCGGTTCAAACAATCAGTGAATCAATGATTGTGTTATGTTTTAAAAAAGTTGAGAACCACTGCCTTATGTTTTTTTTTATGTTCGCTCATTTTATTATAAATCATTAGTATTCGTCCAAATGTTCTTTTAGTGAAACATTTAATGTTCCTAGATTATTTTGAACGAGATTTTTGTTTTTTAAGTTGTTAGTCCTAGTGTTGATTGAATTTATGATTCCACCCCAGCTAACAAAAATATGTTCAGTGACACATCAGTATGGGGAACACATATTCACTTTTAACTATGACTTTTGCCTCAATAAACTCCTAATTTACTGCTTATTAATAGTTAGTAATGTAGTTTTTTAGTGTTTAAGTTTAGGTATTGGGTTGGATTAAGGGATATAGAATATGCTCATGCAGAATAAGCCATTAATAAGGCTTTATAAGTACTAATAAACAGCTAATATACTAGTAAATGTGGGGAATGTGGTATCTGCCTTTTTTAGAGCAAATGCAGTGCCTACATAAATATCTTGATATCTATTTAAAGCTAAAAAAGCATTTGAATGGCCCAGTCCTACTTTTTATGTGATTCATGCTTGTGCTACAAGCTAACACTAGCCTGCTTTGGATATCAACAAAACAAGTTAACAAATCCAGCAACATTTTCAGATCTTGGCCGTTTCACCTCCTCTGCCATGCATGTTTATCCATGTGTCTTGGTTTGAACAGCGTGTTGTGTTTGTGTGTCCCACAACGAGTTTCCAATTTTAAACCTTGCTTTCCCTCAAGGTCACTCTTTTTTTTTTTATTTAGAGGAATTTGGATTTTTACACTTAACAGACAAGCAACAGTTACTCGCAAACTTTTCTAGCTTTAAGCAGCTCCCATGTGGAGCAGAGAGTGGCTCTTTCAGCACTTCTGCTGTCAGATGTCCCCAGTTTTGTCAGCGTTCCATCACAAGATTCCTTCCTCACTGATCCACAGAGACTTCTGATTTTGTAACAGAACTGCCGCTTGCAGGAAGTTGACTCAAAAGAGAAGATGATGAGGAAATCTAAATGTTTTTATAGCCATCTGGCCTTTAAATTGCTTCTGAGGGTTGTTTTAATGTTTATCTCAAACCCTCCTTCCATTTTAGATGGAAAGCTGAACCTGGCAAATGCTTTTGGACTATGGCCCCTCAAGCATCTGTACATGAAAGCACAAAATGTTTATGTCTCAAATTTCCACTAGATTAACCACTTAATAAAACTATGAAAAATATGATATTATGATATTTGCTTTACACATTGTATGTAAAATCTGAGATGGTTAAGAGGCTCGTTGTGTATTTATGCAGAGGCACCAGAAAATGTAAACCTCCATCTGCTCACTAACTGTTCATACGTCTCTCTATTTATCACATGAGTGTGAGGATTTTAAAGATTTTTCATGTTTGGGTGAACTGTCCCTTTAAGAGAGGTCAGTGTGGTTTTTATTTTATTTTTATTTTTTTACCTCAAACTCTCCTTTGTTCACCCCAGAGGACTGCAGCTAACTTTACAGTTAAACTTTAAGTGCACTTGAGAAAGGAGCTTGTGTGGAATAAAAACATTCACCTTCCCCAAAGACTCGTTTCCAAGTCCTTAGAATCACATTTCTGCCTTTCCCCCTTATTTTTAGGCTTTTACATGCAGAAGTTTGACAGATGGTCTTGTTTGAGGAATGAGGATGTGTCAAATGTGAGATTCGCGAAATATTGACTAAATTCAGGCCTATCTTGTGTCAGATCCGTCTCTGCCAATGCAGATCAGGAGATGCAAGATAGCAAAATCTTAGTTGATTCTGTCCATCAGATTATTTAATTGGTTCATAATTAATAGTGTTGCATTATGCATTGAGGCTTTCATCTTAAACCTATGGGATGTATGTATATATATATATATATATATATATATATATATATATATATATATATATATATATATATATATATATATATATATATATATATATACATCCCATAGGTTTAAGATGAAAGCCTCAATGCATAATGGAACAGTATTAATTATATATATATATAATTTTTTGGTATTCGTTATTTATTTCATGCATGTCTGTAATTATTTATTTATACAGTTTATTTGATGTGAATGCAATTTATTTATTTATTTATATATTTTTACTAGAGATGACTATATATTTACACAGCTTATTAACTAATTTTTAAGATCACTGACTCACTCTGTGTACATTATGTATGTATGTATTAGGCTTGCTACGATAATCGGTCTTGCCGGTGTTACAGCTGTTCAGACTCAACACCGGTTACATCACTCGCACACAACTCGGCACCGTCCCCCACCATCGTTTTTATTTTTTTATAGTAATAAAATAATTTAGTTCAGTTAGAGACAACAGACAGTAGTAATAAAAACGTAACATGTCTGCTTAATAAAGCATGTTCAGAGCAACACAAACGCAGCAGGAGAGCCAAGAGCTGAAAGACCAGATGATCGCGGAAGATTTGGTGTAAAGGCGCCTAATTACGCGAGTTTATCATTGTATTGTGTTGTTTTGTTTTTCATTTTTAGTTTATGCACATTATGGAAGCTTAACTTTCATATTAATTAAATGAAACCACTCGCTTTGCTCCGCTCCGTTATTAATGCCCGAACGGACATGTGCATTACTTCTGGTTATATAGAATTAGTGATTTAAAAGCCCAGTCGGTGACACCGGTATTACCAGTGTTGTCTCACGTCGATTAACCGCTGGGAAAATTTCCTCACCGTCACATCCCTAGTATGTATGTATGTATGTGTGTATTTATGTATGTATTTATGTATTTATTACACCCCTATTACACCCCCTCCCCTATTACATAATTTTTTATTTTTTTTTACATTCAAAATCTGTTATGCCATGTTTAGATGTGCATGATGCTTCTTCCCCAACTCCACCATGTTGCAAATTAAAGATACATGTTTATTGACTTTTATTGACTTTACCATGTATTGTAGTTACTCACAATGCTCACTCAAATAAGTCTCAATACTGGATAAACTGCAGCAAAATGTACATTCCTAATAAGTGTACTGATGACATCATATTAGGAACGTGCTCAGACATTTTGAGGGGCAGTGGCCCAAACCGAGTAAAAAGGGCATAGACTAGAATGTCAAATGAATGTCGACACGATGGAGGAGTGCGGCTGAGGTGCGAGCGAGAAATGGAAACCCCGGAGTGGATCTGTAGCAGCATAGTCATTATTGAATGCATTTAGCATTGATTGAAATCTACTTCACTCATATATAGTACTCTACCTTCTAGAGGGGCACCTCAGCCCATGAGGGCAAAGGGCGCCCATAGCCACCCTTCTGTGCACGTCCCTGCATATCATATCATGGAGTGTTTTTTGCATTGGGGCAGGCTGTTCCTTTTAGTGCAGTGGCACCAGTAGACCTAATCCTGTGAGGGTCTCAGCACAGGACCATGTCAGGACATGTGACACTGGAGAATGTAAGAGCCTGGGATGATACATAGCTAATGCCAAGAGCTCTGAATTAAACATTGGACAGATGAAATACGGCTATTAGCCAGGCATGGCATTCATCCATATGGGCTCCCGAGACCCTGGAGAAAGAGCCACTAAACATTTGAAGTGCCTGCATGAACACATTTAGACTCACAGAGAAAGGAGGATACCAATATGAACGGTTTGGAAATGAATGAACAGATGGTCTGAAACTCACATATGAAACTACTATGTTCATTTTATATATATATATATATATATATATATATATATATATATATATATATATATATATATATATATATATATATATATATATATATATATATATATATATATATATATTTTATATATATTGTTGGTCTGATCAGATCAGTACTAAAATAGATACTTGGTGCATCTAGTTTCTTAGCTGCTGGGTTTATCATCATTGCATGTCCTTGCAACAGAATTTCCCAATAGTCTGTGTCCTGCGTAAGGGATGCCCCCCTTATTTTTTTCATTACTTATAGCACAAGATAAGTTTATACCCGGTCTCAAACCTGCTTATTCAGCCCACCTCTGTCACTCTTTCAGGTGTGTTTGCAAGCATTAGTCTGCAAAATCGGCTTGGAAAAGCTGCAGAATCGCACACACAAACATACACATGCCATATTTTCATGCCTTGTTCCTTTTTTCCAGCCTGTCAGAAGAGTGAAAGTGAGGCTTTTCAGAGCATGAAGGCAGCCGCGTGTGGGAATTGGGCTCCACATAAACACAACATAAAGAGTTGATGAGGTTTTGATCTCACCGTTGCCTGCGAGTGAAACCCACCTACACTCCTCCAGCAATAGTGAAGGGGGTCCACGTGAGAGAAAACGTGTCTGCTCATGGTGCGCGGTGGAAAGTGTTAAGGATCACACAGCATTTTTAAGCTCCTTTCTCGCTTCAGATTCTGTTCGGTTTGTTTTTCCAAATTAAACTTTATGAAATAATTTATAAGCATACGTTCCAGTGTTCTCATTTATTGTTTATGGGGGCTTGTCTTGATATTACTGTCCACAAGACTCTCCATTTCATCTTTTATTACTGCTTTCTGGCAAAGAAAACATTTGCAATGTCTGTGGCTTGCTACCATTATTAACCCTTTTAATCCTGAGGGGATTTAAAAGTTGCAGAATCTGCTGCTGTTTTTTTTTAATTTGTATTTATTGTTACCAGTACATATAGTTTGGTTGCTATATATTTTTAAAAAACTGACAAATAAGTAGACGACTTTAGGAAGATCTTTTGACAACTTGCTGGATAAAGTGTCATGTGGTGGGTTGGCTGTTTTCTCTGAAATGCACCTGGCAACTCCCTTATTATCTCAATCTTTGCATAGGTTCCTATAGGAGTTTCTATGCAGAGAAAGAAACAGAATAAACTCTGAAAGAATGACCAGAACCCCTGCTTATCAGGGAAAATAATTTAAAATCAATATTGCATGTTATATTTTAATGCAAGAATAAATAGTCAATAAACTAGCAAAGAGTAGTAGATTGATTGTCAACGGTCAAATGTACCATTTATTGACCATTTTGCAAAAATATTGGATAGCAGAATGTTGCAAGTGACCAAAGTATTCTAGAGAGCTGTGAGATATAAAATATAATTGCATTTAGTATGAAATATGAATAATTCTAGTTTCAGACATCAACAAAAAACAATAATGGGGGTTAAAGGCACAGTATGTAAGTTTAGCCGCTAGAGGTCACTTATACGGGGTTCCATGTGCATCATTACTTTCGTTGCATGAGTGCCCACTACTGGCAGAACATTTGCAATGGGCTTAACTGGAACGTCCTAAGCCCTCCAAGGAGTTGATGTATTATATTTTGTTCCCCTTACGAAATTGTTTAATGCAGCATTCTATAATGTATATAGGTGTGTTTGGGTTGTTTTAAATGTTTTTTTAAATAATTAAAATATCATATTAGTTGTTTGTGGTGGGGTAAATTAAACGCGATTTGCGAAGCAAAATTTTTCAAAGTTCGCAAAAAAGGAAAAAATACAAAAGTGATTAAGGTGCGTTTCCATTAAGTTGTTTGAGCAGATGGTATTGGTAACCTAGTAACCAACAGTAAATAAAACACCATTAGTGTAAACATTAGTGATGTGTCGTTCGCAAACGGTGAGGGTCGGTTCCCTTCTGAGAGCCGTTTTTCCTTTTTGTATATTAATACAAGACAGAAAAGTATTATTATTCTTTCACTACACTGCTCAGCCACGTCAAGTAGTCACTAGCTGAATTTTATTTTGATGTGTATGTGTGCACGATCATGTGTGATGACATTACCCCGCCGCAGTCGATTCGCCTCACACACATAGAGTAGGCTACAAATTAACATAACGTTCAGCTGTATGGAGTGTGTGTGGTCGAGCATTGTAGCGAAAAGATCATCCTTACTACCGGGACAGAAAACAACATGAGTAACATTTGGATAATTTAAGTGAAATATGTGCATACATATCAATCACAGGCCAAACATTACTAAATTTGACTGAATTTAAAATAGCCAGAAGCGGTACTAAATAAAGAGCTATTTGGGAGCTGAAAATGCAGGCTCTTATTACTGAGCTGAGCCAAATGATCTGGTTCCCGAAAAGAGCCCTCACGTGGGTTTAATGTTCGCTACATCAGAATCTCCCATTATCCACATTAAATCTTTTTCACTCAAGTCAAAAACCACCTCAAGCGAGCATAAAAACTATATTGCAAATTTTTGTTTTGAAATTTGGCGTTTCCATCAGTCATTTCTGATGTGATACTTCAAAATGCACATAAAAACAGGGTGAGGGAAATATAGTCATAAATTAGTTTTCTGTTGATAAATGTATATCCAAACATGTGCCCATCTGTTTAATAAAATGCATACTGTATTAAAGCGTCTTTGGTGTTTCCATGGTTTCTATGGAAATCAAGGGTGGCAAGGTTGATTTGTCTGGATTTAAACATTGTTGGAAACATTTGGGATAATTTTAGTAGTAGTACACAGGTCAAATATATATAACATTGTTCTAGTAGTTTTTTATTTTTTAATCTAAACATCTTACATACTGTACCTTTAAGTTAACAAAATTAGTGGCACCTACACTAGTGTTCAAAACCTTGGGCTCTGTAAGTGTCTGTTTACACCTGGTCACTTCATGCGCTTTCTATGATCGGATAGCTATCCCATCATAAAAGGAGGTGTAAATGCTTTCAAGACGGATTTAAATCCGATCCCTCAAACCACTTTAGGAGGTGGTCTGAGACATTTAAATGCATCTGTAAATGCACATATGTCAATTTTACTCCTCCATATATGTAAAAAAAAGTTTAAATAAATGCATGAGAGCGTGTATATGGCATGTAATAGCCAGACATAACGGCACAACTGCAACACGCATCATGCAGATGAGTATTTGAGCATCTCTTCAGCAAGCCGACACAAACTGCCGCAAATGAAGCTGAAAGTAAGTCGCAGATGCTCAACATGCAATCATCTTCAATGAAAGTAGTGACTAAATGATATTACCAGTGCCGATGCTACTCTGTTCCACAACAGGAGTTACACATTCTGAATAGCACATAACTTTGTTCAAATTCACACGTGCATTCCAGAGGTGTCAAAAGTACTCGCATTCATTACTCAAGTAGAAGTATAGATACTAGGGTTTAAAAATACTTCTAAAGAAGTTGAAGTATCAACTCAAGCTTTTTACTTAAGTAAAAGTATAAAAGTACTGGTTTTAAAACTACTTAAAGTATAAAAGTAAAAGTAATGTAAGGAGAACAAATGCCATTAAGGACAAAAGCTTAGGCCGCAGGGGCCTACAGTGCATTACAGACAGGGGTCTATAGTGCACTACCCCACCTCCTCAAAAGCATTTTTCTAAAGGCCATAATTACTATAATGTTGTAATAAAATATTAATGTTGAAAAATTTGGGATGCACTAGGCTACCTGTTCAGGCCGCATATATACCCATTGAAAATGAATGCATTTTAGTACAATGCAAATATACCATATATGTGTACTGCTGAGCATTAACATGTGTTTCATCAAGCGGAAGATATGATGACTAGTTACCTATATGTATTGTAATGGTGCAAAACATTAAACTTCGGGGCATGTTATCAATTACCTTTTTTGGAATGTAAATGTAGGCTACATGTGTAATCAGTGTTGCCAGATTGGGTCGACGATTTAGAGCCCTACATTTCTGGCCGAGCCAGCGAACCCGACTTTTTAACGCCCTATGGCCGGGCTTCGGGCCAATTTTCATGTCATACCTCAAACGCGGGCCTGGCCCTTTTTAGGCTTCTCCTTCATTTTATATTTATTTTAGTAATTAAAAGAAACAGTGAGAGATGTGCTGCGCTGGTGGAAACAGCATGAGACCATGATAGGCTATTAGGCGATTATTAGGCGATATAGGCGATTGTCAAAACTGACTCACACAGTTTTCAGAGTCCGGGCTGCGCCAGCAGCAGTATCAGGAGTGTTCACTCAAACAAACCAATTCAGAAGGTGGTCTACAAAACATTTCAGACAAAACTGGACAAGTATAAATGCATCTGGTTGTTTAAACCACATATGTAAATTTCACTCCTGGCAAATTGTTAAAAGATAAACGAGTGAGAGCGTGTTATAGGCTTTTTGTAGCCAGATCCGACGGCGTTACTGCAACATGCGTCGCCACAAATGAGTAGCTTACACTCAACACTCAAACGGCCATAGTGAAACTAAAAATAAGTCTTAGATGCTCAAAAACACATGGCGTGTGTCTCAATCAGCTCCCTAGTTCAGTAGTCAGGGCACTGATCAGGACATAAGTCAATAGGCTGATCCCAGATCAGTGCCCTGACTACTGAACTAGGGAGCAGATTGAGACACACTCATAATCATCTTCAATAAAATGAATGACACTAAATGATCTTACTAGTGCTTAGCTCGCTTTTTGTCATATTGCGGTCTTTGATCTTGAAATGAGATGATTATGAATAAAACGCTTATACAGCATCATACAATTTTGTGAGGAACATGGTGTTTTGAGCAGCATTTGCACACTCTGTCATACTGTTGGCTATAAGCCACTGCTGTATTGCAGTATTAAGGCTAACGATTAAGCCATAAATCGATCGATCATGGGATTTTTTGTAAATTGACATCCCTTTTACTGTAACTATTGATCAATTTAATGCATCCATGCTGAAAAAAACATTTCTTTCATTAAAAACTAAAAAGCTTAGTACTGACCCCAAACTTCTGAATGATAATATACTCGCATGATTTAATATTAAAACCTCTATATAGTGCATCATCCATTTTTGACATTGTTTTTGAGTGATTCTCCTCACATTCATGACTTCCGTTCAACTAACTCTCATCTGTGCCTCTGGTTCAGTGTATATAGATCAATGATGCCTGAGAGAAGTTAGCAGCTTGTAATTAGTCTTCTGCCTTTCTGGGGGAAGAAGACACATTCTGTCTGTTTACATTATTCATGCAGAATACATTACAGTCTCAACCCCTTTATGCAACTGGAGACGTTCATTATGGTCAAGAACTGTAAAATACTGTAAAACCAATGTTGAGGCTTCATACCAGGAATCATTTCAGTGAACACAGAATGTGCCGGGAGATACATTATTGAACTTTATGACTTCTCATATATCTGCGCACAGCACTAAGGCCGGTTATTTCAGGATGCCGTTGTGAAAGTGTGATCACATAAGAGGCCCGTATCCCACTATAAATCCACTAAGCGTTTTCACTTGACATCTTATGTGTTGCGCAATTTCATTATTTTCCGTTGTGATGTCATAGGAAAGTTTCCTGCTAGGAGAAACTCTGATGGTCAACAATAAAACCATATATCGTCCTGTTTGATGGCGCATCGTCTTATTTAGTTTTGCCGACTTTAATTATGTCCCCTTGGGCTCTTTGCTGGCAGTAATTGTGAAAAATGAGCTGGTTTCTGTCTGGTGCTACTTTGCTCAGACGGCACCCCATATAGGCATTAGCATTCTTGTATTTAATTTAGATGTAAATGTGTGAGCTCGACCCCTGGATTGGTATGTGGCATCTGCGGAACCAGCCACACATTTACCGACCCAATGATCAATTACTAGCGGTGAGGTAAAAGGATGAAGGAACTCTGGGTCATTTATTCCCTACAAGTAAATCAAGAAAAATAATGACGAACATAATGACTAAAGCACCATTGGCCCTGTAACACGTTTAGCTGGACTGACCTTGTTTTCGTGACAGACAAAATGATTTTAGCCTTTGAAATGTTATTTGTTAAAGCTGTAATAACTGAATTACGTGATCGCTTACAATAACGTGATAACTTATTACAATTTCATCATCTTTTCTTTTCCAAAACTTCAGAGAACCTAAACAGACATTAGGATGGGGAAAAATATGAGAAGGGAGGACAAATTGTGTCACTGCTTTGGAATACTACATGTTTTGCGGTCCCCTGTGAAACTTTGTGTTCCCTCACATAAAAAATATGCATTTATTTAGCATTTTTCCCCCTGAGAAACTTTGAACTCGCTTTCAAAACTTTTGAGTTCTGTGTGAGCTAATGCAAAGTTTCTCAGGGTGGTCACTGTGATTTTGCCAAGTAACAAATGTTCCTGGATCAATATTTTGTCAATCTTGGAACAACCTACCTGTATGAGAATTCATTAGGGGTAGGGGATTAGGGGTAGGACATTTGTACGAAATTATATGAATTAGCCACCTCGTTAAATACGTACGAATTGCCGTGAGATCAGGTTAGAAATGATAGGTGAATAACACTAATGTAGAAGTGCTTAACCTAGCAGCTTATCCATAAACCGTAAACTTGTCCCTCAAATCTGATTGGTTGGTTTTAATGTTGTTCCAAAATCAACAAAGATGTCGATCCAGGAACATGCTGTACTTGGTGAAATCTCATTCACATTCTTGATCTAATGCAACATTTTTAAGCAAAGGTTTTGCCAGCAAACAGAAAGTTTTTGGAGGAATGAAAGACTTTTGTGAGAGAACGCAAAAGTATTGAAATAGGTGTTTTTCCTTCACTCTGTCCATGTTGTAGGGGCTCTGTACAAAAGGTTAAGTGGGGTTCTATATAGAACCCTAGAGTTCTTGACTCAATTTGAATGCCAAAAAGTTCTTTACCCCAAAAATACGGTGGTATCAAAACGGTTATTTTTCTGTGACAGCATGTATTTTCACTGTACTGTTCCTTAACTTCTGCTTCCCACATGGTTCGAGAGGGCCAGCATGTTGGTAATCCTGCTGAACTGCGTTACTCTGGGGATGTTTCACCCTTGTGAGGACAGCCACTGTGACACAGAACGATGCGAGATACTGCAGGTAAGTCTCATTCTTAGAATACATCACCTTTTGTAACCCCATGTACTTAAAAATAGATCAAAGAACGGATGGAAAACAAATTAAAATGTAATTGGACACAGATTTGAAGCTTGCGTTCGAATGCATTCAAACAACTGTTACAACTCAAAAACGGAAGGTTATTTTCGGGCGTTTGTCATCTTCTCTCGTGGAGCGCTGGGTTTCTCTAGATATCCTGAAGCATGTTGTGTTGACTGACTTCCAAAAGACACAGGAATGCCCAAAACCACATGTGGTGATAGGCAACAAAAAGATCCTCGTCTGTAATTCAAAGCAGATTATCACAGGAAAGACGCTGCTCTGGTTTACTTGGGAACATGGCTCAGGGACTTTGATTTCAATCTGCTAAATTCTTTTTTGCTTTGTTTAACAGATGAGTGTTTTGCCCTAAGGATATAAGAGAGCTATCCTCTCTTTTTCACTTTGGATCCTCTGCTATGGTTATCTTTTATTATTCAGGGACCCGGCAACAATTCACTTTTATCCTCCATAGAGGACATTGGTATTGTATAGAAATATAAATATGGGGACATTAGTAAATGAAATTGGAATTTAATGTACTGTATGTGCATAAACTACTGTTAAAAGGTTTTTTTCTAATTGTGTGTGTGTTGATACTTTTATTTAACAAGGATGCATTGAATTGATCAAAAATTACAGCAAAGACATTTAACGTTACAGAAAATGTCTATTTCAAATAAATTCTGTTTTTCAAACTTTCTGTATACGTATACTAAAATATTAAAAGGAACACACTGACTTTTTTGGATTTTAGCTTATTCACCGTAAGCCCCAGAGTTAGATAATTCCATACATACCATTCTCATCTCCGTGCGTGCCATAACTCTGTCTGATGCACCCACCGCTAGCCTAGATTAGCACAAAGACTGGAGGTGAACAGCTCCATCTAGGCTACTGCTCAATAAGTTACAAAATAACGCCAACATTTTCCTATTTACATGTTGTGATGTGTATAGTTACATTGTGTACTAAGACAGACGGTAAATTAAAAGTTGCGATTTTCTAGACCAATATGGCTAGGAACTATACTCTCATTTCTGCATAATAATCAAGGAACTTTGCTGCCATACCATGGGTGTAGCAGGCATGGGGCGACAATGCTACCCACTGAGTCTTTGCGCCACCCTCAAGAATGTTACTACTACTACTACTAATATCCAATGTTTCTTGATTACCAAATGCTTTCTGAAGGATCATATGACTCTGAAGACTGGAATAATGGGCGCTAGCTTTGCCAATAAAATAAATAAATAAATACATTTAAAATGAAAGCCAGTTATTTTCAATTATAATAGTATTTTACAGTAATATTTGATGATTTTTTTAATTAAATAAATGCATCCATGGTGAATATAAGACTTTATAATTATTTTTTAATTGTAGTGTGTTTTAAACCAATTTATGAAACTTTTTTTGTGTGTGAAAATGAGTCTTTTGTCTGTATGTATCATTTCATCTAACTTCAATCCTGATCTCGTATGTATTTTTTGCTCCATGTACTGTCATGTGAAGAAAATTCTATCTTCCCAAAACTTTTTTTTTCTGGCTTTCAGAAAGTTATACAACACCTTCTCACTGTACTATGCGATTCCTCTAATGTTATGGGGGTGTCATAAGCATTTGGAGGGCTATATAAAAACAAATGAGCCTGAAATGGCCCAGCCCTAGAGAGGATTAAACCACATTAAATGAAGTGTTTAAAACACGGCTTCAAAACCACTCATCCAGGCAGTCATTGAAATCAGGCACTTCAGAATACAATGTGACTGATTGTGACATGAGGTGAATCACCTCTTATTTCTGAGTTATTAAGCTAATGGTTACTGTAATGAATGATACTAATCTGTGATCTTTACATTGTGACAGCTGGTCAAGTTCACTGTACAGGGTGCCTGTGAGACGTGATTATAATATTCTTTTCAAAGGCATACTGTCCCATAAATCATATATCAGCTATACAGTGGCTTGCCTCTAGACTGGATATTAAAATCAATTTAGACATACTCTTGACAAATTACCTGAAGAAATAATTGTCTAGTGCACATAATCTCTCAAAAGTCTATTATATTTTGTATTTGTGGTAGTGCACGTGTGTATGTAATTACATGATGTGCTAATTAATTAATCTATTAATCTAATCAATCAATCAAATTTGCCTGAGAAATAACCCCTAAAAGATAATTTGAAGTCATTATTGTGTTAAATGACAAAAGCATCAAATATACATTACAAAAAGTAGCATTAGAAAGAAATATTTATTTTGATTCAACATCAAATGTAATCCCCACAAACTATCAAAATATGAAATAATATTTTTTTTTTTAATGAAATTAAACTTAAAAAATGAAGTCATTGATGCTGAATTTGAATTCGGGCCATTGAATAATTGGTTCACCCGAATGAATCACTCAAAACTTGGATTCATTCATAAACTAAACACCACTGGAAGAAATAAGCAAAAACAGATATTGTGGGTAAATATATCACAGTATTAACATCTTACTGATTAAACTGTTGTGTAAAATCAATATCACATGGATTTTAGGGGCATTCTATAGGCTTCATCGTGCAGTGAGTTGTTGTCCTGTGTCATGTTCATCACCAGCCAACCTTATGAAATGTTAGATGACGTACTGTTGGTCACTACACCGTACAGCACCAACCTGCAGTGGAATGGACTCTGAAGGTGTCCTGTGGTATTTGGCTCCAAAACGTTAGCAGCAGATCCTTCAAGTCCTGTAGTCAGCGAGGTGGATCTGCTGTGGAACTTGTTGGTCCAGCCTATCCCACAGATGCTCCATTGAATTGAGATCTGGGGAATTTGGAGACCAGGGCAGCATCTTGAACTCTTCATCATGTTCCTCAAACCATTCCTTAACAATGTGTGCTGTGTGGCAGGGTGCATTATCCTTCTGAAAGAGGCCACTGCCATCAGGGAACACTATTGTCATGAAGGGGTGTACCTGGTCTGCAACAATGTTGGACATTCAACCCCCTGTTGCTGGTTTGTGGTTTGACCCTCCTCCACCCCCACAATCTGTGGAGAATCAACAACCAGCTAAAATTCTGAATGTGTTTAAATGTCTAGTCTCATACCCCACACCTGCTCTGACCTGCACTTCACACATTCACCAACACCTCCTGCAACCTTTCTTCTACCCCTTCCTGCTATTCAACCTGCACTTAACGTCTGTGTGGAGGACGTGAACCGAGTTTTCGGAAAACAGCAGACCAGGAAAGCTTTAGGCCCAGACTATGTTTCACCTGCCTGTTTAAAAGTCTACACTGACCAACTGGCCCCACTTTTCACACAGATTTTCAACAGATCACTGGAGCAGAGTGAAGTTCCCTGCTGCTTTAAACGCTCCACTATCATTCCGGTCCCCCTAAAACCCCAAATTACTGGACTTAATGACTACAGACCAGTCGCTCTCACATCTGTGATCATAAAGTCATTTGAGGGACTGGTGTTGGCCTACATGAAGGACACCACTGAACCCTAGATGGATCCTCTTCAGTTTGCATACAGAGCAAACGGGTCTATGGATGATGCAGTCAACATGGGACTGAATTATATCCTGCATCATTTTGACATACCTGGGACTTATGCAAGGATCTTATCTGTGGACAACATCATCAAACCAAAACTTCCATCATTCAAACAAGGAATCTTCTATCATACAAAAGCTTTTCATGCCCACCCCAATCTGTCAGTGGATCACCAGCTTTTCTGACAGATAGACAGCAGCTAGTGAGACTGAGAGAACTTACATCTAGGACTCAACACAGTGGAGATGATTGTGGTCTTCAGAAGGAACAGCTCAGCACTTCCCCGACTCAACATCATGATCAGCACTGTGAAAGCAGTAGAGTCATTCAGGTTCCTGGACACTACTATCTCTCAGGACCTCTGAAGTGGGAATATCACATTGACACCATGGTAAAAAATGCCCTGCAGAGGTTGTACTTTCTTCGCCAGCTGAGGAAGTTCAACCTGCCACAGGAGCTGCTGAAAGTTCTACTCAGCCTCAGTCTGTCCTGTGTTCATCTATAACTGTCTGGTTTGGTTCAGGAAACTACCACAGACAGTCCAGACTGCAGAGAGGATTGTTGGTGCCCCCATGCCCACCCTCCAGGACCTGTACTCCTCCAGAGTGAGGAAAAGGGCAGGTAAAATCATCACAGACTCCAGTCTGCCCGACCACAACCTATTTGAACTGTTGCCGTCCGGACGGCGCCTCAGATCACTAGACACTAGAACATCTAGGCACAGGTTTCTTCCCACAGGTTATTTCCCTCTTGAACAGTTAAATGCCTTCCAAGTGCAATAACCCACTTTTTGTGCAATATTCTCCAAAATTAATTTAGTCCCATTAGTCCCATTCATTTAGTACCAGGAGCAACCAACCCACAAGCCTTGCCATTTCAGAGATACTCTGACCAAGTCGCCTTGCCTTAACAATATGGCCCAAGTCATACATGTATATAATTTAGTAATATACTTTGGCATGGAGATTTAGGAAAACCTATCATACACATTTATACTGCGTTCAATTTTAAATGGGATTTAGAGGCATTGTGAGTTTCCCGAAACCCGAAACCTTTTCCTCTCTAACATAACGGGGTTGGGTGGGATTGCTTTCTTTCCATGGATAATACCAAGTTTTCATTGGAATTTAATGGGAACAGATCAATTTATTTGTTTGATTTTCATTTTCTAAACTTGAATTTTTCTGAATGATAGTGAATGAAACCCGTAGACCAGTTAAACCCCAACACGCTTGGAGCGTTCCCCTCCCTGCTTCTCATCGGAAATAAATGGCCTGGGCTGTTTCATCTTTGAGATCTGAGAATTTACAGCGATTATCTTCTCCAACTGCTCTATCAAATCACTCTCCCTCTTGCCATATGGAAATTAGTGTGCTTTGCCAGAAATAAGATTGCAAACCTGGTCATCAGGAAATTTACAAAGACATACAATCAGCTCTCATCACTGTCAGGGAGACACGCCTGGGCTCCATAAATGACGCGACTCAGGTTAGCCCTCTGCATGAGCTCGAAAAGAATGCCTTTAGCGGAATAATAGAATTCAGGGAAATACAATAAAGCCGGGGAGCATGCCTGGCATCTCTCTTTTTCTCTCTCTGTGCCCCTTCTCTTCTGCCCACACAGCACATTATCATTTATTTCTTCAGTGCTTTCCTCTTTCCTTTTTCTTCTCTCTGCAGTTTTGGCAGTTTTTATTTCCTGTCATTATGTAGTCACCTACATATAATTCTAAACACATATGACTTTCTTTCTCCTGTATAATGCAAAAGAAGATATTTCGAAAAATGTATTGGTGTTTTTTTTCTTTATAATGATATTGTCAATTTAGTTGTTTTGGACCCCATTGACTTTTAATTGTGTAGACAAAAACATTCTTCAAAACATCTACTTTAATATTTCACACACAAAAAAAGAAAATCATACAGGTGTGGAGGCTTTAGTTGAGTAGAGAGTGTAGGTAAGTTTCTGGGACAGAAAATGTGTAGTTTCATGTTTAAGAGGAGAGTCACACATGCATTACTGTAATGTGAGCAGAGCACTGTGTGTTTAACAGTACAGATTGAATTGACTATTATTATTTTGCCATAACCTTTTTTCTCTCTACCCTGTTCTGTCTTTTTACTACTCCCTGTCAGCATGTTTTTTTGTGGATGATGAGATTCTAATGCATGGTTTAAACTATATATCAATTGTACAGTGCAGCATGGTCTGTTGTGGCTTGATTTTTAGCGTTCTCTCCAGGTAAAGTGAGCATATGTTGTTCTTTTTGTCAGTTGTGTAACTCGGGAATTCCATTTGCTTCGGATTCAAATAATGACACTGGTGGTTTATTGCTTACCAGAGGCATGATGCAATGAGTGCAAAACTAGTCAAATGTACCTTATGGTGAAAAAAGTCCATTGAAACCATATTAGCTCTGTTGTTTACCCTCATATCATTCCAAAAGTATATTAATTTGTTTCTTCCATGGATACGTGTTGACAAATGTCTACGTTTACACATGGCATTAACATGCGACCTGTTTCCAGATGTTATCCACATACACATTGAAAATACGCATACGCATACGCAATCTAGCCATCGCACCTAGATATAAATCCCTGCCCACTCTCTCTGAGGGCTGTAAGGAAATAATGGATGGATGCAGTTGGACTTTTTTGAACTTGTTTATATGGAGCTACTTGATACCCTGTGTTCTTTTTCATTTTAATTGTACAACATTTTCTGAACGAGGCGATTGTCACTGGTGGCGGTGTAATCACAGCCCCATGTAGAGATGCACGCTGCTTAAATTACTTATTGCCAGAGGAATAATTATATTTTTAATGTTATGTTTTTGTTTCAGCATGTTTATTATAAATAATTTCCCATTTCTGTCTACAATATAGCCTATCCAATACCCGCTATAATTTTTGCACTTAAACCTGGATGATATGACTCGTTTAACTTGACCAATTTTATTTTTAAGTAATCAAAAATGGTGATGGTTTAGGAAAGTAAAGTAAGTGAAGTCAAAGCTGTTTAATTTGTACCATCTTTACTTGTAGCCTGTTAAGGTTTCGTGTGGTTTAGTTCTAATTAATGCTCTTTGTGATGTGTTTTTTGTAGTACCAGTATGTTCTTGTAGCTTATTTCTTTAATAAGAAGGTGGTCAGATTCTGACGTTTTCTGAATATTACACATAGGCCTACAATAGCCTATAAAAACGCTTATGCACTCTCCTTTCAATAATAAAATGTGTTGAAATGACAACATGACTTTTCTTTGTTTCATCATACAAGATTAATGATTGGGCGCCATCCAAAAAGGGCGCAAATGGGAGTGGAAAGTTCTGGGCGTGATGACGACGCGCAAATTAAAAACCACAGACGCAGCCGGATCATTTCCATAATGACCAACGCAATCTACCAGTTAGTGTCTGGTTTAAGACATGCTTTTTTTGGTCAGTAAATAATGGCACAAACACCAGTAAACTGACAAGCGCAAATCACCTTGCGTGATTTATTTAAAAACTCGTCTCCCATAAATGTTGTGTCTGAAAGGGAAACCAACAAATACATATGCAATAAGGTCAGCCGCAAAAATAACCCCGTCCATGCCTTTTCAGCGCTAATTTCTCACTGGCGTGTCTTTAGCAAATCCTGACAGTTGTTTTTTAACGCCAAAATTGGGTTTGCGCTGGCACAAGCTGTTAGTAAATCTAGCCCATAAATTGGTAGATTGGTAGATTAAGTACCCTTTTTGTGATCGATTGTTTATGAATCACAAAAATCCTGTAAAACAGATCGAATCAACCAATAAGGACATGTTAATGCCAAGTGCGAACACAGCCTAAACCTCTCTCATACAACTGAATGGTGACCAGGGGGCTAAAAAGCATAATAAAACAAGTCCAGCATGAGATATTTCCTCAAATCTTCTGAAGACTTGTGACAGTATAGGCTGATTCACGCTGCACTGACAGACGGCAACCAACAGCAACAATCACCAGATTACATTAGATCACATTTCAGATATAACACCCAACAAATGCTGGTTGAACATATTTAGTGAAAGCAGCACATATCACCAGATATCAGAGACTACATGTGCATTATTGTGTTGATTTATGGTAGTGAGATGATTGGTGTTTTCATGCTGCATTGTACACGTCTCTTCACTTTCCTTCTAGACTCCATGATGTCATCGGCATAGCAACCGCTCTCTGCACACATGAATTAGATGAATTAGTAAAAAGAACACAGAAGATATTTTTGTTTACCCTCAGTGAATGTGTTTTGCCGCTTCCTCCTCTCTTTGTGTGTGTATTTGTGGGGGTGGACGGATAGTCTGAAGAAGTTCTGGATTTAAAGAATTGTTTTTTTTTCTTTTCCCCAAGGAAAGGCCATCAGTTGCACTAGAATAACCTTCTCACAGCACAGACAATACACCACTCAGCTATTTGTACAACAAAGAGGACACCATGAGAAGATTTATTCAGTGCCAAAAGATCACCGCACGAGCACAAACACCCTCGCTTCCACACGCGCGGATGAGACTGACTCTTTCTGCGAGCTATTTTTGAATGCTTCCCAGAAATATGAAAGAGAAGGATGACATGTATTAAATAGAAATGGGTGGATGAGATGTGGTGAGAAAAAGGAGGGGAGGAGGAATATGGGAAGAGGCTCTCTGAAACAAAGGAGATGAGAGACAGGGAAGTATAAAGAGGATGATATTCATATAGCATGTAGGGTGTGTGTAGGGAGATGAGGGGGGAAAAGCACTGTAGAATATTTAACCCCGAAGCTCTGCTTTCTGGCTATGTGGAGACTCTGGGAGTGTTTTGTCAAAGGGGTTCCCCTGGTCTGCGTCGTTTATCTTTTGGAGGGAGCTGTTGAACCGTAAAAGGGCCCGCAGAGATTTGTTGAGCTGTGTGAGCCAAGAGCTCTACATGGACTGTGAACAAAACATATATATTAAAAAAGTAATTTGACAGTCACTGTTGTTTCATACTTATACGATACTTATGAGATGCATCCATCTCTCTTGAAGTATTGGGGTCAAGATCAATCAATAATGCAGGGATCAACAATAAGGATGGCCAAGAGAGTTCTTGGCCAGTTGGACCGATGGACTGTCTTTAGCCTTATCGGAACAGTATTTTTTCACTGAATGTTATATTTATGTATTTATATATTTGAGCAATTTGCAAGTTATGCCAGTTTTAATATTTGTTTATTTGTTTATTAACTCATTCACACATACAGAGATCATACAGTGGACAGCTTTTCAAAAAACATTTTCTTGCATATGGATTTTGGTGGCATAGTTGCACATCAGCCACTAGCTATATTTCAGCTACAATTCATACTGTTACTGTGACTGTTGGTTTTGAAAATACTTAATTTTGCAACTTTATTGACTGTAAATAAATTTATTTGGTGTTATTAGGATGTAATTTGAATTAACATCAAAAAAGTAATCTGATTAGGCTACTTAATGCACCTTACTTGTAATGCATTACTTTACTTGGTAGATCAAAAAGTAATCTGATTACATAATGCACGTTACTTGTAATGCTTTACTTTACTCGGTAGGTCAAAAAGTAATCTGATTACGTCATGCATGTTACTTGTAATGCAGAGGGAATGTGATTATTTTCTACATAATGGTTGGTTTTCCACAGTTGTACCTTGACCGGTTGGAATCATGATTTTTAATAGAATCATGTCCTCATGTTCTAAAATCAAAGGTACACAAAGTTCAACTCGGTTTGCAATATTTTGCATTTATATTTCTTGTATATATTTACATGATTTATTTGTATTGGTTTGTTAAATACACATAATATTGCTGTGATATTACTGTATTATGTTTAATACTGTTGGAGCTATTTTCTTGTTTTGTAATTAAGTTAATAATTAAATTACTTTATTTTGTTTTACTTTAACTAATATGCATGATTATTTCATTGATGTAGATACAGAACGTTAATGTTATTATTTTCATTAATTTGAGCCATTTTGGGGGGACTTTTATTTTGATAGTACTGGGCGCCTGTTCGTATGTATGTATTGGTGATTACACTTAGGACGAGCGGGCGCTGGGAAAGGTTGTTTTTTTACCAGGGCAAGAGAGGCTGCAGACACCCTTTGTTTGTATGCTTGCTCAAATGGAAATAAACCGCATGAACGATATGATAGCCTGGACATTGGATTTATTGTGTCCTGCGTAAGATACGATATTTAGGTGCCTCAGTGGCCGTTGATTTCTTGTTTGATTTAAGTTAAGGACAAATCGCCACAACAAATACAGTATCTCCTTAGTTACTGCATAAATGCATTCTGCCCACTCAAGTGAACATCTGAAAATCTCTTTGAAAATATGTGTAATGAAAATAAATTTAAAAGCTTGCCTTTAATGCAATAAAAAGCAAAAAAACACATAGGAAAAAAGTCCTGACTGAGGTTGTCATAACTCTGCATGAAAGTGTTATTTAAAAAATATAAATATACAGTATATATCTTTGGCAGCAAAATGAAAAATAAATGAACACACTCAAAACAAGAATAAAATATATTTAACCCTGGAGAACCCACGGGATCAAATTTGGCCGCTGTTAATTGCTGCTACCCAAAATGAACAAACAAACAAACAAAAAAAAATTTGTCAAATTTAACTTTGAAAGCCCAGAGTGCCACTTCTGGCCCCTGCATAGAGACACCTAGTGGATGAATATTGAACTCACAAGTGTCAGAGTGGTTGTAACAAGATGGCTGACCACATGCTGTTTTGTTGAGCTGGAAACCTACCCAAACAAAATCGTCTTCTCAGCAAACCAGTGGTTGGTAAAATTGTGTATTTTTTGTTAATCTATTTAGTATTAGCTTGTAGAATGCCTAGAAGTACGTTTTATATTCTTTTTGGATAAATTAGTGACATTGAGCTAGTCCAAAAAACGATGGGCCAAAAATGACCCTCTGGGTGTATGGGTTAAAAAAATGTCGGGTCAAAAATGACCCTTTGGTTCTTTGAGTGCATTCATAGCTGTCATCGAGCTATTAGATATGGCTGTACACACACACACACACACACACACACACACACACACACACACACACACACACACACATGTTTGTTTTTGTGAAATGTGGGGACATTCCATAGGCGTAATGCATTTTATACCATACAGACCGTATTTTCTATCCCCCTACACTGCCCCTGCCCCTAAACCTACCCATCACAGGAGACTGTGCAGTTTACTTTCTGTGAAAAACCTCATCCTTTGTGATTTATAAGCATTTTGAAAAGTGAGGACATGGGGAACGTCCTCATATTTCACCCTCTTTTGTAATACCAATGTCATACCCATGTCATTATACACATTTGTGTCCTGATATTTCACGAAAACATGCCCACACACACACACACACACACACACACACACACACACACACACACACACACACACACACACACACACACACACACACACACATGTGTTTCCATGTTTTATGGGGACATTCCATAGGCGTAATGCATTTTATACTGTACAAACCGTATTTTCTATCCCCCTACACTGCCCCTGCCCCTAAACCTACCCATCACAGGAGACATGCTGCATTTTTACTTTTTCAAAAACATCACTTAGTGTGATTTATAAGATGTTTTCCTCATGGGGACCAAAAAATGTCCCCACAAGGACAAAATTTGGATATTTGCCATCTTTGTGGGGACATTTTGTCCACACACACACACACACACACACACACACACACACACACACACACACACACACACACACACACACACACACACTCATTATAATCAATATGTTTAGAATTATTATCATTCATTTAAAAAAAAAAACTCTTACTCTGCCAAAAAATAGTACTGGAAATATGGAAAACATCCTTATGTTAAGTAGTATTAATGTACAGGGCTTTTTGTTATTTGTATTGAAATTATTATTATTTTGTGTTTTATGTGTTCACCATATGTTCACATTAAGGCAGATAATCAGAGAACTTTAGGGCATGGTCTTAGGAGATCAATCTCTGTCTGAATAGACAGTCTCCTCCCTCAAACAATTAATGTAAAATGAAATCTCACAGATTCTCCCTTCGTCCTCATCCTGACAGTATTGTTTATGGATGTTTTGTGTGTTACCATTAACTTTGAATTGGCAATAACTGTAGTACTCTGTCCACTATGTACAATACAAGCAGATCAGAGATGAGGTAATACATTAGTGCTTGGCTCTGAATAATATCCAGCGTGACAGTAAATGCTCTCCACTGCGGATTAATTAACATTCCCTGCATTGTCAGAGTGCAAGTGCTTTGGCTGGAGGAAATCCCTCACTTAAGAGCTTTGACTAATGTCCACGCTGGCTGAGAATGCCCAGGTGTCTTTCAGTGACAGTCACCTTGAGGAGACAAGGGTTTCTCTGAGCTTGCATAGCCGCTGATGTCTCAAGGACCCAGCCTATGGTCTTTATTCACAAACAGCCTTTTGTATCTGACTAGGAGAAATACATATTTAATAATTTACTCCACTTTATATACCCTTTGTTGCATTAAAATTAAAGGAGGCCTTGATAGTTAATCTGTCTAGCAAATGTTCCTTCCATACATGTAGTTCTATTCAACAAGTAATTTTTGAACAACAATAAACCGAATAATCAGTAAATTGACAGGTTTTTTTTCATAATTGCATTGTGTATTCTACGTTTTATAGTAGCGTAGAGTAGAGACTTGTGTTGTTCATTTTCACAAATCTGTACAGAGACGTTTTGGTTAAAAGCACACTGACAGACTGACTCTCTTAAAACTCTCGTAAGTTTTACCTTTTTTTCTTTTAATGTAAAACACATTTCGGTTAACGCAAGCAAAGCACTAGAAGAGGATTTGTGGGTAAAGACTTGGGTGAGTTGGCTGTTTGTGCCCACTCAGACTTACTGAGATCACTGTGTAAGGATGAGTCAAGGCTTATAGCCCCTCAGCTCATGGACACACAAACCATGCTGTGACATCAAAGTGGAAATTTAATAATCATCTGCATATGCCTTTGGAGAGTTTATTTCTTTATTTATAAGTTGTCCTTAATATAGTACGAGTTAAGTTATTTCATGATGAAGAAAATAACATTTTTGCAAGCTTTGAATTGGCCAGTGCAGCATTTTAAGCTTTTTCTAACCCTTCAAATATTTCTCTCTCCCCAGGACTTTGATGATTTCATCTTTGCTTTTTTTGCTGTGGAGATGGTAATCAAGATGGTTGCATTGGGCATCTTTGGGAAAAAGTGTTACCTTGGAGACACCTGGAATCGGCTAGACTTCTTCATTGTGTTGGCTGGGTAAGTCCTTTTTAAATGACTTTGCTGAAAATGTGAAAATTAGCACAGATTTATATACACTACCGTTGAAAAGTTTTTGGCCAGTAAGATCAAGTTCAAAAAGTTTTCGGTTTCAAATAAATACTATCCTTTTTTTAAAAACTTGCTTTACATAATTTTTTTTTTTTAAACTGAGAAAAGTTTTCACAAGTATCACAATGTTACTGTTTTTAAATCATTTTTGATCAAATAAATGCAGCCTTGATGAACTCCATTCATCCATCCATCCATCCATTGTGTGAATGTCAGAATAATCACTTTTCTTACTTTCTACATTTATGTGTATTTGTGAATCTCATCTCTTCACGCTGTTGTGTGAAGCACTTTAATGTGAAGCCCTGATCAATGAACATGGGTTTGAAAACACCATAAAACAATGAGACTGGTATTGAATGCGCACAGTTAGTTGTGTAAATGTGTACCCTGGGAAATATAGTAAAGAAAAAGTGCATCACTAATAAATATATAATTTGTTTTCGCAAAGATCACAATAGGTCAGAAATGATGAGCATCTTAGATGATTTGCAGTTTGTTAACCATAGTAAAAAACACACACACATTTTCAATGTACACATACAAACACATGGCATTCAGTATTGACTTGGCATGATGTCTGCTTTCGAGAAAACACAAGCACTCCCCTTTTCCATTCCATGAAGCTTGTCGGTCCTGACTCAATGGCTGCATGGGCTTTATTGCCAGCTTTACTACCTCGGACCTAACCTCATGTGTCTTGTTGGTAATCTCACAGGATTATTTGTTGAAATGGAAATCAGCCCAGCATATGGAGCATATGGAAGCACATTCAGGAGACATCAGCCAAAGTGTCTCCACAAGATAACCGTACAAGAGTGACAGACTGCTGGCTTGTTCCACTGTTGGCTTAAACTTATTTCCCTCTGGGTGTTTGCTACTTCTCCAGATGAAATGCTTACCATTAAAACCTTTGGTAATTTGTGACAGTCTACATCGTTTTACAATCCTCAGCAATTTGATCGGTTGTGGTACCTTTCTGAAGAATCTGGCAAATCTTTGGTTATTACCTTTACCAAAAAGTACTGAGTACCATGGTATTATGTGGTGCATGTTTTTTTACATTATTTTTTTATGTATACCATGATTCTGAAATAGTATTCACATGATACTCCAAGATACTTCCAAAAATACAATGGTAGTACCATAGTGACATGTCCAAAAACAACTAAGCTTAATTTATTTTTTGGGCTTCGGAAAAAATTGGCAACCAAATTAAAATAAAAAGAGTAATTAATTATAAACCAGAGAACTTGGAGGCATGGTTAATATGAACCATTTGTTTCAGTTTAAAAGTTAACATTTAGTGAGCCCCCACCCCCTCCCTCCCTCCCTTTTTTTGGAACATTCTGACACAATAAATCGCAAGTCTAAAACTGATTTTAGCCTGCATACTAAGTGAATAAATTGGTGCTGGTGGTTCAACTGGATGGTTAGGTTACCAAAACACCCTTCACTGAGACACTGATTTGCTGAATCTTCTGTTCTTTTCTATCTGAGGTGAGCCAGAGAGCTTATAGAAGTTTAAAGATCTTGGCTGCTGTACTCTGGATCGTATGTCTTTGTGTGTCTCATCTGCAGAGACATTGAGGCGAGCATTCTCTCTTCTCAATCTTTCAAAGCAAACCCTTAGAGAATGCAGACCCTCGATACACCCCACCAAGACGAGGTATCAGTTTCAGACACCCGCAGCGGTTTGGCAACTTCTGCTGAATCACTTTTAAATTAGTCTGCCCTTTTCCCATCCATTCTTCACACACACCGAGTTAAATACACAAAACTTCCCAAATCCACAGGGTTTCTACTTTTACTTGACAGGGATTGTGACAGTGTCTTCACTTATTGTTTAAATGCTTTTTAAATGCTCTATGAGACAGGAAAACTTTCATGATTTTTAACAAGAGACTGGGTATAAAGGTATTTTTAGAATTTATTCTAGCACACTTTGCCATAACCTTGATGGAAGTGAGTTTTATGACTTTTTCCATAATGCTGTACCAAATGTTACATAGTTTGACAAGGAACCAATATGTTATTATTTCAGACATCATTCTCTCATGCATTTTCTCTCTACTAAAGGGCTGCACAAAACTTTGGCCTAGACAGGAAACAGACACAAGACTAATTGTTTTGCTTTTTTGCTGAAACCTTCTTTTCATTTTGCTTTTTTTTTTTTTAAATATTTAATTGGAAAACCTTGTGATTTATGTTTACCATAAAAGCTTCACCATCAAGACCAGGCCCAATTGTCTTAATCTTCTCTATTATCCATCCTCTTCATTCTACCTATTCTACAGCCCCTTCCCTTCCCTTCCCTTCCCTTCCCTTCCTTCCCTTCCCTTCCTTCCCTTCCCTTCCCTTCCTTCCCTTCCTTCCCTTCCTTCCTTCCCTTCCCTTCCTTCCCTTTTCCTTCCTTCCCCTTCCTTCCCTTCCTTCCTTCCTTCCCTTCCATTCCTTCCTTCCTTCCTTCCTTCCCTTCCTTCCTTCCTTCCTTCCTTCCCTTCCTTCCTTCCCTTCCCTTCCCTTTCCCTTCCCTTCCCTTCCTTCCTTCCTTCCTTCCCTTCCTTCCCCTTCCCTTCCCTTCCCTTCCTTCCCTTCCACCTTTTGCCAACCCATTTTATATCATTCTTTTGTTTTCCTCTTCCTCTTCTACATTCACATCTATATTTTGAATCCCTATTCAATTTTCACATTCACTTCTGCTTCCACATCTACACCCCCTTCTCCTTTTCCTCTTCCCACTTTCCCCTTCTTTTCCACACTAGGGTTGGACCTTGGCCGAAGAAAAGTAGTAAAGGTTCTGATAGTCTGCCTGGAAGCATTGCAGGTCTCTAAGACTTCTGACTCTGACAGGTCTCTGAGAAAGATTTCTCAAACTCACTTCTTATTTTAGGTTAAACCCAGCAAGTTGACCTGAGAGTCATACCTTAGTGTGTTATTTGAAGATTTTCTTCACTTAAATTTTAAGAATCTTTTTGTCTGTCACATAGTGGCCTTTTCAGATGAACGTCTTGGTGAGAAAATGATGATAATTTACTTTCTGGGTTGTTTGATCTGGCATGTTTCATGTAGACAGCTGTCATTTTCTGGTCAATTCAATAGTTCTAAGGCTAGCACAACCTGTCAACTCAATTGCCATCATTCATGTCAAGAAAGCTGACAGTTACTGTCTTCTGTGTGACTGTCACCAGAACATGCTCAGTCGGACCTCTTTAGAAGCTTTCACAAGCCCATCATTCATATCCTTCAAAAATAGCTGATAAAGTTTACTTTTTATATCTTTTCCAACTAACAACTGAGAATAGAGTTTAGAGGCAAGTCTGCTCTAAATTGAATCACAGTAAAAGCTCCTGATCAGGTCATGACCCACATTGGCAGTGCTAATGGAGTCCCTGTGCCTGAATGAGGATTCTGTGTCTAGGTATAGGGGGCTTCAGGAATGTTATTTGGCTTGGAGGCTGTTGATGACACTGGACAGCATCCAACCCTTTTATCTTAGGAGTTATTCATCTCATATTTGTATATGGAGATGCCTGGAACTGATAACGCAATCATTCACAGGTACTAGCAGATGGCTGAGAGCTTCCACACATCTATCTGGTCGAGATCCATTTGCTAACCTCAAAAAGAAAGGACAGCAATGTATTTGGTTTTATTGACCTTTTTTGGATTTGGTGAAGCAATAGCTTAGAAATAATAACCGCCTATTGTGTTCCACAGAAGCAACATGAGGGTTAGTAAATAATGACAGGGTTTTCATTTTTGGGTGAATTATCCCTTTGGGTTCTCATTTGATTTGGTAACTTTTATGAAATATTCAGGCTTCATATAATGGCTTTTGTTATTCACAGTGCATTCTTAATTCTGTTTGGAAAAAAATCATATGCTAACATCAAACAAATATTACTGTTGACATCTGCTGTTCCAATCCTAAATCAAACAACAATCCTCATTTAGGCCACATCCACACGGAGCCAGAGCTTTCCATATCCCCCCTCGTCTCCAGAAATATCTGCATACATACGAAACCACTGACTCAAAACGATGTAGTATACATGCCAAACCAGTATGTGGTGCTGTAATTCTGCCACAGAGATACACTAAAAACGGAGAAGAGCATGCGCGAGACTTGGGGTAGTGACATCACCATTTCACAGAATATACGGATTGGCTGTACACACGAAAATGCAAGGGTGTCGTTTTCAGATTTATCCACTCTGAGACCCGGTATAAAAAAATAGTGGTTTCAGGCTCCTAAAACGCCGGATCCGTGTGGACGAATCGATACAAATGTTTTACGTATACAGCTAGATGCGTCTCCGTGTGGACGGGGCCTTAATCATGAAAGAGAGGAGAACCCAAATGTCCACCTCTGCTTCTGATTTAATGATCCTGCTTCGACTGTTTCCAGACCATGTCAATAGGACGAGACAAGGACAAAGCATTATGAACAAAGGTTACCTAACGTTTTCGCAAGAAAAAAAAAGCCAGTTGCAGGTCCCCCTCATTCGTTTATTTTTTGACCCATCAGAAGAAATGCTCTTGTGGCTGAGGCGCACAAAGCAAATCAGGTTTCCTCTTCATCCATTCGAGTTATACGACTGCATTATCTTCCATTATGATTATTATTCTATAAAGCGACCGTGGGGCCCCAGAGTGGGTCAGTGTTGACACAGTATAGTGTATATAGAGTCAAGGGGAAAGAACTAAATCCTGACTTTATTTCTCATTGAAATGGTGGGAAAGTGCAGCGCCTATACATTGTTTTTCTTTGGACTGGAAGAAACTTGAAGAATTGTTTTGAAGAGCACTTCAAAAAAGAAACTTGTCATTTTGCTGTTCTGAATCCGAGGCTATAGGGACAGATATCCTGTTCCAACCATAGTAAATCAATCAGTCTCATCCCATAAAAACAGAAGAGCTCCCCTGACGGTAACTATGTCTGAGAGCTTGTTGAGAGAGAAATAGGTATATAGAAAATTACAATATAAAACTGAAAGGAAGTATTGCATGTTTGAATCTCTCTGTCTCTGTTTGTGTGCCGAGACATCTAGACAAGCCCCATGAAATCAAAATGGAAATTTTGTTGCTTTTAGTCCGTAACTGTCTGAGGCAATTTTTATGCTAGTCATTTCCTAAAAGTTTAGGAAACTTAGTTCAACTGAAGCCGGACACATTTCTGTTGGTAAGGTATTCTCTTATATACACCAAGGCTATTATTATTGCCAAAACAGTAATATTTTTAATATTATTAAAATGTTAAGTAATTGTTTTCATATTTTAAAATATAATTGAATCATTTAATGCAGGGCTCTCAAACTCAATTTACCTGGGGGCCGGTGGAGGTAGACTCTGGGTCAGGCTGGGCCGCATCAAGTATTCCACACACAAAAAAGGAGCACAATTAACTGATCCAATCTTCTCAATCTGTATTATTAACCGTTCTTCAACATGAATGTTTCTTCTGAACATGAACTGTTCCTCTGAATTTGAACTTTCCTTCTGAACATTATTGGTTCTTCATGAACATATAGCTTCTCTTGTCTACTCAATTTTTTTTTTAAATCTAGCCTATAGAAATTAAATGATTATGTGATAATGAAATAATTAATGATTTTAATTTTATTTAAAATAATAGACTAATTCAAAGCAAGGCCGCAACCAGGTCAAACAGAACAGTGAACGAAATTCTAGCTCTAATTCTAGTTGGGAAATAATCTATTTGGGACTATTTGCAAAACATATTTGCGTCAAATATATTATTAGTCCCGAGGTTCTTTGCATGCGTTATTAAATAGGCTACATAGATCTGCTATTAACATATGGATTCCCTAGTGGTCTAGTGGTAAAATTTTAGTAAACCATCTGAAAGGTTCTGAGTTCTAATCTGCTCTCATGTGTATATTTTTTCCTTCTTTATTAAAATCAAAGATGTTCATCAATGATTGTATATCAAGAGCATGGACACGTTGCATTTTGTGTGCAGTTGTGTGTGTGCATTTTGTTTTTTCATTTCACCGGAAAGAATAGTCTCTCTCCACAACGGCATTAAGCGATAGATTGACACGCTCGTCTGTGTGTGTGAAGACTGTGCACAAACCCCGCCTACTTTGATTTGATTGGCCATCCGAGCGCTGTTAGACCACATTCTTTTTGACTGTCTGATCAGCCCGGATCAGCCTCAAATTCTGTTCCTGTCAATCACGCGGTGTCAACCAATTATACTGCATGAGGGAGGGCCGAGCTAACTCTCTCTCATACACACACACACGAAGTGAGGCAGCAAGCGCGGCAAAGGTGGTTTTCAGAACAACGCGCGGGCCGCAGTAACACTAAACTTTGATGTCCAGTAGGGGGGCCACAAAATATCATCCGTGAGTTTGAGACCCCTGATTTAATGGCAAAGCTGAATTTTCAGCAGCCATTACTCCAACCTTCAGTGCCAAATGATCCTTCAGAAATCATTCTAATATAAGTGTGGAAGAAATATTTCTAATTTTATCACAGTTGAAAATAGTTATGCTGCTCTTTTTGTAAAACAAACATAAATTTGTTAAAATTATGCTAAACTGTATTCGTCTTTATTTGTCAAATGCACTGTTTAAATTCATTTGTAGATGGTCTAAAATGAAATAACAGAAATAAGACAACGAATTTGATTCATATGGACAGACTGAGAAGGAAAGAGAGGACAGAGTATGTGTGTGTGTGTGTGTGTTGTTAGGGGTATCTTCCCTCTCTATCTTAATGGAGAGCTGATTGTTCGGAAGTGAACCTCCTCTGAAACTCGCCTCATTAACCTGCCAGGTGGTGGAAGACACCAAGCTCTGATTGAACTGCAGCCAGGACGGCTGCTTTGAAGACCACAAGGGACTCTGAGAGGATGGAAAGAGAGAGAGGCGTAAAGCATCTGAAATGCAGCATATACTCTGTTGCAGCTTGTTTCCGTGGACCAACCAATCTTGCATTGATCATACAGAGCAACTCTGGTTTATAACGTATGAAATGGAGTATGTCCCAAAAGAGCTGGTATTTCTAATGCTGCAGGAATGTAAATGTCTTTCAGTCCTTTCAATAGTCTGTTGTGTAGCTGTTCAAACAAGACACAACAGCACGCTAGCTCTCTCGGGTGCAGCCAGAGATCGAATCGAGCAGATTTCTTATAGATGTGGAAGGCCACACTTGTTTTGGATCCAAGACCCTTTACTCGCTCATACTTTTCCTATTATAGTGACCTCGCGACTGGCATTGTATACGCAGCACGGAGCCGTTGTTGATTGTGCGATCATGTTGTCAAGAAACAGAGTGATTCTGGGAAGGTGTGTCATCCTTCATCATGGCCGTGCCAAACACAAACAGATAACAGAAAAGAGGTCTAGGTGCTGACTGGACAAACGCCCGGGCCCGACACTTCACTTTTTGTTTATATGTATGCAAGCGGCCATATTAATGATTCATATGTGTGACCGAAAGAAGTAAGAGGCTTGTTGACGGTATCACATTTACACATGTCCACCTTGTTTAGACACATCCTGCGTCCCTCTGGGACATTTTTGCTGAGTGTCCTCACGCATGTCCTGTCTCTCTCCCCTGCTTTACAGGCGTTTTGTCCTTTCTCTCTCTCTCTAACCCTCTCATCCCTCTTCCTCAAATCTGTCCTTTCACCCTATCTAATTCCCGTGTTCCCCTTCTCTTTTGATATTTGCGTGTTTTCTTCATTCCTTCAAATTTTAGTCTTAGTCACCACTGTTATTATTTTTGCAGTCCAGTTGCCAGCTGGTTTCCATCAAGCCCAATCAGTGCCTTCAAAGCTGTTCTGCACATTTCAGGAGCAACAAAGTCAGAACACATTTCCTCACTGCCCTGCTTGGCTAATGGGGCTCGCACTGTTTGCACGTCACCGACTTCACTCGATCCATATTTGAGAGCATGGAGAAACACCCCAGATCACGCAGCTTTAATCCAAGCAGTTCACGTGACCATGAGAACCCTCATTAACATGTGCATACGCTTATCAGCATCAGCATTGCTTATAAACTTGATACGTATATTGTAATCTACTGTACTTTTTTTTAAGTTGTTGTATGGCCAGGAACAGTTATTGGGTTTGCAATTACACGGTTGCAAGCTCACAGGCACGTAGAGACACACACTTTGTTTATTTTCTACAAAAACATGCAATTCTTTTATGTGCCTCACTCCGAAGTTCACATGTGCGGAACAGCTGTGGATGTGTTTGTTTGCGAAAGCTCTACATTAACCTTCCTTCCACCTCTCTTCGACCTAATTGAAAACGATTCAGTGTAATTGTTTGATGAATCCTGATAACTTTCAATTGATCTACAGTATGGCGTTGGCAGTCCAGCAGAAAACACGCCACTAATGTGTCTGGGCTGTCAGTGTTTATTTGAAAATATTGCTGCCCTTTATGCTATTCTGCCATTAGTAAGGGATACATATGGAGGATGTTAAATATTAAAAATTGCAATAAAATCCAAAGTGTGGATTAATGAACCAATGAACTGCAAACCAGGGATAACGTGCCTTCATTAGTGCATGCATATATTCAACTATCTTGGCTTTATTCAAAGTTGAAACTCTTTTTGTTTGTGTGTTACAGGATGCTGGAATACTCTCTCAACCTGCAGAATGTTAGTTTCTCTGCGGTTCGAACTGTCAGAGTACTACGACCTCTTCGAGCTATTAACCGAGTGCCCAGTGAGTACAACATCAGCAGCCATGTTCGAAATGTACTTGCACGCTTTGTATAAAACCATACACTGTAACTTAATGAAGGTGCTCTGTTATATAATAACACGTGCACATATTTGTTTATATTGATTTACATTTGAATGTTGAGTAAAAATTGTTACATTTTAGAAATAATCTTACATTGAAAATATTTCCAAACGTAATGAAAGAACAAAACAAAAAACAAAAAAACAACAGTGATGTTTGCTTAAAGACTTAAAAAAGCTGTATTTGTTCATATTTAATGGCCCTGACCTAACACAAACTATGAACAGTTTTATTTTTTATTAAATAACATTAATTAAGAATAAAAAATGCTCTATCAAAGGCGTTAACTAACATTTAAAGGGATAGTTTACCTAAAATATTACCCTATGATGTACTCACACTCAAGCCATCCTAGATGTATATGACATTTTATTTCAGACGAATGCAGTCAGAGATATATAAAAAAAATGTCCTGGCTAATCCAAGCTTTATAATGGCAGCAAATGGCCATTTGTAATGTGTTAAATATGGATATTTTTCTTACACAAACGCATTGCTTCGCTTCAGAAGGTCTTAATTAACCCCAAGAGCCGTATGGATTACTTTTGCAATGTATGAATGTACATTTTTGGTCTTCAAATTTTGGGCTGCTATTCACTGCCATTATAAAGCTTGGAAGAGCCAGGACATTAAATATAACTTGATTGTATTCATCTGAAAGAAGAAAGTCATATGCACCTAGGATGGCTTGAGGGTGAGTAAATCATGGGCTAATTTTCATTTTTGACTAATGAACTAATGAAACCTCATTGGTTGAATCAGTGGTTTTAAATGTGCAAAGACGTGCACAGTAATGCATTTATATTTGTATTATATTGAGATCTGTTACTTGTGTTCTTTGTAAGTTTGTAAGAATTTTGAAAGAGTATAAATAAACCCCAAATAACTGAGTTTTCTTAGTTAGAGCAGTAGTTACTATAACAGTATTTTAATTAATTTATTTACAGTGATTGAATGTTCAATTAAGGTACATTTGTATCACTTTCTGTTGTATAAAACGGGAACTCGGAACTTAATTCAATTTATTAATTCCATGCGTTCAATCAAAGAGTTTATTAAATTTTGAATGTTCTATGTTGAATTGCATTATTTAAGCACTGAGGTCAATTAATGTAATTTAATCAACATTTGAAAGAGAAATGTAGCCTGGGCTCAGTCATATACCAGAGTTCATATCATTGTAGGGACTTTAGATTTATAGATCATTTTCCTCTTCATTGATTTTTACGGCTTCTCACTTTACACGCACATGCACACGCACACGCACACGCACACGCACACACACACACACACACACACACACACACACACACACACACACACACACACACACACACACACACACACAGAAAGAATAATAGAGACTGGCTCACACACATTCACTCTCTCTCTAAGGTAGGGTGATGATATTTCATTGGCCACATTGTTATATACCGGATGTTTTAATCACCCTCCGTGCCAAGGAGATGCCCGCGGTTCCCCCTGCGGCTCTTATTTCATGAGGAACCATGTCTGGTCGCTCCTGCTTGATGTCCCTATTTGTGGAGGGTAGTAAAATTTATGTTGAACAATGGTAGTATTTAGCTGGAATGTTTTGACTAGCCCAGACAAGGTTTTGTTGAGGGTAATTTGTGTGGGGTCTCGTTCAGTTCAGTTCTCACCCCTCTGGATATGGTTCAGTATGTCTATCAGTCCGACTAGTGCTGGTCCTCCCTATATGCAAAGTACACAAGTTGCTCCTGAACCACCAGGGTACCCCAAATATGCTCTCATATATGATTTAGTGCCTAGGGCTGTGTGATTTAATAGAATTTTACTTTTTGTTTTTTATTTTGGCTTCCAACGATTATGAAAACATGATGACGCATTTTGTTCCTTTCCTTTAAAGCAATGAGCTGTCACCTTCCTACATAACATCCAAATCAGTCAAATCATAAAGTGGTGCTTGTTATATACAGTGTGCTGCATATTGAGCTGCAAAAGGCGGCTTTCTATGCGCCTCGAAACATGGACAAGTATAGAGTACTTTGGACTTAGGCTGTGCTTAAACGGACAAATACACACAAAAATCTGTCAGAATGTACGTCTTGGGGAGTATACACTTAAACACATTCAGTTATGTCTTTAGTGAACATAAAAAGTTAGGATGGCAATCGAATGCTTGTCAGTGTAAAAAAAAGTGACAGCAGCCTAATAAACAAACTGCTGTGTATAATTTAATGAACACACTGATAGGGGCTCCTTAAAAGTTTTGCTTAGGGCCCCCAGAAGTCTAGGACTGACACTTAGCCTGACGTCGTCATACTCAATACTAGTCAGAATATGAGTCTGATACTGCGCCATTGGGCTGTGATTATGGGGCGTGTTTCAACCGAATCAGGAAAGACCTCAATTGGATAGACCTACAACCAATCAGAGCGACGGAGTAAATGACGTATGTTGAGCTACGCATAGTGGGAAGTTCGGATCATTTTACGGACTCGGATCTTTGAATCTCGTTCAGCAAAATGAACAAATATAAGTCATTCAGGCTATGCAGTCTGTTAGTTCACCTCACCTCCGAATCCGAGTCATTCTTTCTTTTTTGTCACTTCACATTTAATCATGTCTGTTCCCTGGAAAGATTTGTAATGTTACACCTCGGGTTCAAGTCGTTAGTTCCGTCATCAGTGTCTGATATGGGCCGTGACAGCCCTTTAAGCAATGCATGCAGTCCCGAAAACAGAGTTAATTAGTTAACCTCTCGAGTCTTCGAGTTCAAGTCATTCGTTCAACAACTCACAACCCCATAGGCTGAATGCAGTTTGAATTGCCCTGACAATTTGATTCTGTTCGGGCATAGTTACTCCGCAACGGATCAAGTCCAGACCGAACTGCCTGACCTCAAATGTTGTGAGTGGGGCTTAGTTCGGGTGGCATCCTGGCTAACCGACACTGAGTCCGACAGACAAACTGCACCCATTATTCATCACTGGAGCAGGTAGGCCCAGGGGGTCAGAAATGGCATCCAGGTGCATGCCGCCTTGTTCGTTTAGCCGACAAAAGTTCATCCATTCATATCATAATTTTTGCCTAATTAATACCTGTGCCAATCATAGACAGGGGGTGAAGTGGTAGCAGACAGCCTAATTCATTATTCAAGAGCCACCCAGACTAATTGAAGGCCTAATGTTTGCATTCATTTGGGAATTTTTTTTATCTCTAGCTCGCCTGCTGCGGACCATCACTAGAAGAATGGGTGACAGAGATTTTTGATTGAGTTTTTTAGCACTAATCAAAACAAAAGGGGTGAAAAAGCGTAGTAGGAGAAAACTCAAATCATCAATCATTAGACTGTCAAGCTATAAGCTAAAGCAGCATGTCATAAACAGTTTGAAATTATTTTGACAGAAAAGTATTTGAATAAAAGACCAAGTATTGGCAGGACACATGGCTCTTTCCAAAAATAGGGTCTTAAAATAGACTAGTTTTAAGAAGTATGGAGATGAGAATAAGGCAGTGCAAAAAAGAAGACAGTAAAATGGACTATAATTTGTGTAAGTCTGTTTTTTTATGTATTATTTATTTATATTCATTACAAATTGTATGTGAAAATAGGTGCTTAAAGAAAATACTGAACAAGATATGTAATAATAATAACAACAATAATGCATTTAGATTTTTTTTGATTACACTAACAATTAAGGACTCCTTAAAATTGTGTTATTTAAGTACTGAGTAATATTCATTAACTACCGGTACTTACCTAAAATGGTTAGGATTAGGGTTTGATTTAGGGTTAGTTGCATGCAATCATGCACAATATAGTTATGCCTATAGTAACTACATGTAACTTGTAACAAGGACACAAGCATAAATGATGAATTCTATTGTCATTCATTCTATGATTCTTTTTCTTACAGTAACTTCGGTAACAGGGTTCAATGGTTGACCTGTACTTTGCAGACTTATGTCAGTTCTACTTTTACACATCACCTTCTTCTATGTCCTCTATACCTCTGTGCCCTCTGTCTTTCTGTTCTCTTTGAGAAGCTGTCTTAATCAACATCACATTCTGTTGTTCAGCTCACCCATGGCTTGATTGATGAAGGACATAGCAAAACTGTCAGTAGATGACAAACATGTTCCCTCACAAATCAAAATACTCAACAGAGCTGTGATGTACAGCTGGCTCACTCTTTGGTGTACAGGTGCGAAAAGCGATCTCTTAAAAGGCCTGTAATATGTAAACAGATCACTATACGTGCCCTTTTACTTCCCCTAGAAGGTGGATTAGTCTGTCAGAAAGTCTAGAGCTCCTTTACACTTCATCTTCTGGATTAGAATTCACCATGATTCCACACTCGAGGGCGGTTGGAGGTTAATTGGAAACCCGCCTCGCTGCCCACTTGCGTATTCTATTATTATTTTGGGCGAAGAACAACATCATGTCAAGTGTCCGCCAGTGGTGACGTTGCGGTCATCTTTTTCAGAAGGCCAGCAGTAATTGGAGTGGTGGACATGTAGATGGATGAGAGACATGAGGGCACTATTGGAGGGAAAGAGATGCAGACACAGAAAGAGAGGAACTGATAACTCTGCCCATCACATGAGTGACTATTTTTATGAATTATGGAGATGAGAGTGAGGCAGTGCAACAAAGAGAGCAGACAGTGAAATGATTTGAGTATAATTTGAGTAATCTTGTGTGATTTTAAAAGAGAAATATCACTTGGACCAGGTGGATGGCTCGACCTTCCACTATTCTGATGGATTAAACAACAAAACAAAACAAAATGTTTTTAAATATGTATTAAATGTATGGTTGCACTTCAAGTATACCATTTGGGTGTGATGTGTATTAAAATAGAAAACTTTAAATATTATATATATATATATATATATATATATATATATATATATATATATATATATATATATATATATATATATATATAATATTTAAAGTTTTCTATTTTAATACATTTTGTAATGTAATTTGTAATGTACAGTAATTTGTGATGGCAAAACCATTACAGAAAGCATTCTTATATGATGATTTGCTGCTCAGTAATAATGGTTCTTTTTATTATCGATGTTGACAGCATTTGAACAGCTCTTTTTAGTATGTAATATATTTTTTTGTGTAAAATCATGATACATTGTTTTGCCAGGATACATTGATGAATAGAAAGTTCAATAGAACAGCATTATATTTCAAGATTGATAATAATAATAATAAATTCTTGAGCACCAAATCATACGCATATTAGTGTGTGTGTATGTGTATGTGTATATATATATATATATATATATATATATATATATATATATATATATATATATATATATATATATATATATATATATATATATATATATATGTATATATATGTGATGGCCATGCAGAATGAAGTATGAATTTTATTTATAGTGCAAAGGTGCGTCAATAACCTGTGGAATGGATGGATGATAGAAGCCTGGCAGTTTTTAGTTATCAATATGTGATTACATTACAGATATCTATTTAGGCTATGCATTTTACCAGCATCTTTTCAATGAGCTTTGTGTGACGCAGAAATGAAATCAGTGGGTTGAGTGTTGTCCTTTTACAACCTTATTGAATTAATATTGAGAAGATTAAGCTTCTCATCTCTTTAGTTAAGTCTTCTGCCAAGTATCAACACCCTTGCGTTAAAACGTATCAGCTGAACAACAGTGGAATAGACCCCTGTGTTTATGTGCTGTTCATGTCCCCTCACGCCATTTTAATTAAAGCTACAGAGAAGCTGCTCTTTTATTATCTGTGGAAGCTTATGAGAAATAAATAGAAAGCATGGTTATGATCTCTTTTCCCCCTGTGCTTTGTTATTGAGTTTGTTTTTGGTGCATGTGGAGGACTCCAAAGGGCAGGGGGATCCACAGGGACCCGAGCACATTGTGTGGCCCTGGAGACTCTCTTTTTTAACATAATAGAATGGCTATGGCAGGATATTTACAGTCTCCCCTTGGGGAATACTCTCTCTCTCCTAAATAATCTTTTCAGGAGGAGTTTATAAATGAGTTAAGCCACCTGCGTAGAGCGAGACCTTTGCATTAGTGAATTGCTATAGACTGACATAGCTGGGTCAGATAAGGAAACGGGTAAACAAGAGTCATTTTCTGGAATATTTGCTAGGTTTCAATTATGTCAATATGGTGTCTTTGCAGTGGTAAGGAAAAATAAGGACTGGCATCTGTGGAATAATCATTTAAAGGGGAAGGATGCTATTTCTTTGTGTTCTCCCATTTTCATTTGCAAAGATAAATAAAAGTAACAGTAAAATAATAAATTAATACATTTATAAATGTATTTTCAAGTGTAGTTTGTGTAGGATTTATATGCATGTGTGTGTGTGTGTGTGTACTGTATATAGTATGTAATTAAAATGTCTTATTTAATTTTTTTTAACATGAATTAAACAAACCATTTATTATTTTCTTTATAACCAAAATGTATTAATTTACCTTTTACATACATTGATAATCAATTTCATCATGGTACTTCTTATCCTCTATATGGTTAAAACAGTTTTTGACAAAGCTGTATGTTTGAGAGGTATACCTGTTAGAATTTCAAATCATTTTGATGACAGTTGCCCCTATGGTGCAGGACTGCTTTTTAAATAGACCGCCACTATTTAAAATCTGCCATTATTGTTCATGAGGCTCAGCCAATCATCTGAGTAGTAAATGCCATGTGACTGTCGACTCTGACATTACATATTCTGTGTAGTGTATATATTTTGGAAAATGACACAATTCAATTAATTGTATACACAATTTGGAAAATTGTGCGAAAAAGTGACATTAACAAAGAATTTAGACTAAAGATAGCTCAACCTCATGCTCAGAAAGACCATTATCATATTGTGAGGAAACTCACATGGAATCGGCTGTTCCATTTGTCAGTCTTCTTAAGGGACCAAAATTCAGGAAGGTGATTTTCTCCAGGAAATACACCTCCCTGTGGGGAATTACCTCTCAGTTTGTAAGGGACACAGATCTGTGCCGCTGTCACTGATTCAACGCTTGTTAAGCCCTGACTTGGCAAGCTTAGCTGAATCGCTGTGCTAGGGTGAACTCCACAGTCATTTGGAGTCACTAATGACCGAAGTTAGGAAGTGATTTTCTGTGCAGAAATCTCAGAGCAGTGGATTATCCACGAGAAACACATCGTAATTGGAAGAAACACTCCGAATTTCAGAGACCTCGATTGTTTTTATGAACCTACCATTTCCTAATTACAAGTAAATAGATACACGCTGATAAACACTCACAAAACGGCACTGCGTTTCCTAATTTCCCTGACATAAAAATATTTTGAGGTCATGTTTCTAACAGGGCGTCTCATTAGTGAAGAGTGAATTTAAGGGGCTAATTCCCATCTCGAAGCCGACGGCTTTGAGAAATGCAGCATCTGCACAATACTGAGCTCTGTAAACCCACACAGCACAGAGCCATTTTATGTGATGACACGGATCTTCTATTGTCATTCATTCCTGTTAATGCCTCACTGCTTATCGCCACTCACTCTTCCTCCAAATGTGGAAATTACAGCCGGCCACAGTTATCACCCACAGACTGCTGGCTGCCAGGGAGCACCGGCTGAATTACCCTGCTCTACCAATTACCTGCCAAACCCTGAACAGGAAATGATTTTCATCATTTATGCTTCAGTCAGCTGGCATTGTGGTTTGACACGGGGCAGATATATTGGAGAAGCCAGGGCAACAGTGTCTGAAAAACTGGATATCAGCAGAGATTTTTACTGGCACATATAAACAATCATACTGTGGGTCTACAATGAGCCTCCATAACCATGAAACGGAGCAACAGTTTGTTCAGTGCATTATAGCACTATTTACGAGAGCAATATGCTTGTGGCGGTTTTTTTGGGGTGTGTTTGTTTGTGGGTGAGGGATGAACTAATACTACGGTTGCTCTGTTACAGGTATGAGAATCCTGGTGACGCTTCTGCTGGACACTCTTCCCATGCTGGGCAATGTGCTGCTGCTTTGCTTCTTTGTTTTCTTCATCTTTGGGATTGTAGGAGTCCAGTTGTGGGCCGGGCTTCTCCGCAACCGCTGCTTCCTCCCTGAAAACTTCTCCCTGTGAGTGTGATGGCTTGAGATAAGGAGGGTTATTATGTGAGAGCACATTATTGTTATGACGAAAGGCCAAATGTCAACACCATATCTATTTATTCAGGATTTTATGGGCCTACAGATTGAAATCAATAAAGACCAATGCATAAATTAACAAAAACAAGTCTATCGATCTATCGATCTATACTTATTCTATTTACTTACTGTGTATTTACTTGTGTTGTCCATTTTATGTTACTGTGACACAACTTACCCTTTAGGAGCAAGTAAAGTTTGATTTAAAGTGGAAAATGTGCATGAAAGTTCCACAAAATGTGAAACTCCATAAACATGTAGCATACACTATTTATATTTAATGAATCATAAAAAAAATAACTAATGAGATCTAATAATTCAAATTTTCCTCATTACTAGTGCTTCTATTCATTTTCAACCATACATCAATTTGCTTAGTTTACTATCTAGCTCTATTAACCCGCAGCTATCATTGCACTAAAAGCATGAATTAGACCCCATGGATTCACGGCCTGGCACAGCGTTTTGAAGGAATCCACTGCCTCTCAGAGATTGGCTTGGAGCTGTGATTATGTAACATTAAGACGGTCTTAAACTGTTAAATTGCTCTTAAGAAATAAATATTTCAAGGGGCAGGGTTCTTTGGAAGACTAGGATTTGTCCCAATGGGTAATTGAAGGTACTTGTGCAGCTAATTTGCCATGGCACTTTCTCTCTGAGGTGAATTTGTGTTGACAGACGGCCCAATTATCCAGTGTTAGAGCCAAACGCCGTTAAAGCTAGGCCTTGCTCAATCACTTTTCTTCTGGAGATAGTTACCGTTGATCTCGCTGTTGCCTGACTGGTGCCTAAATGGGTGTTTTCCCAACCCTAGGAGAAACTGAGGCCAAGTACTGAAGTCTTCATTGGCTTAGTTATTGCTTAATGCACAGTTGATTTGCATTTATTTTCATGAGTTGTCTGAACTGTGTGTCTATGCATTACATACATATTCATTCTTCAACACAAAAGGTGAATTAAAAAAAAAATATCCTAGCCATTTGCTGCATTTAAATGACAGCAAATGAGGACTAGAACTGTCAAGCTGAAAACAACAACAAGAAATTGTTATTAAAAATTATTATTCCATGTATGCAATGTCATGAAAGTAATTACATTTTCGTCGCATCAACTATCATTTCAAGAAATAATCATAGATTAATGTTGGTGTAAAAATAAAACATGACTTGTGTTATCTTTTTGTACAGGCCTACCAGTCTAGACTTGCACAAGTACTATCACACAGAAAACGATGATGAAAACCCATTTATCTGTTCTCAACCACGGGAGAATGGCATGCGCCTGTGCACCTCCATACCCACGCTCCATGAGGAGGGCCGACAGTGCCAGCTGGACATTGCATTTTACAATAGCACAGACAACACCACCTGTGTCAACTGGAACAAGTATTACACCAACTGCTCTGCCGGAGAGGCCAATCCCTTCAAGGGGGCCATAAACTTTGACAACATTGGTTATGCCTGGATTGCCATCTTTCAGGTCTATTATATACCTTCTTTTATTGCTTATGCTGTGAAGACTTATACAAGGAAAGACCTATAAAAACACCTACAATGACTTGATATGACAGTTTAGAAAGAATGCTCAATATATTGTTACGATATCGGTAGAGATTCGATACTGTGTAGTTAATTGTGCATGCTTTTTCACTGATGTTATCTGATGCTCAAAGTTAGTCTCTAAAAACAAACATAATTAGATAACACTGTTAACACTATAATCTTTTGCAAATCTCAAAGTGAATGCCTATTTTTCCTTACTAAACAGCACATTATAAAATTGTGATGCCTAAATTTCCTTGCAGCATTTAAAACTATTTCATTTATTTGATTATTGGTTGATTTATTTGATTTACACAAAAATGTAATGATTTTTAATATCAGCCATACTATTAAAAAACAGTATATGCTTACTGGCCAATATCTATGGAAGCTTGTTTCCCCCACAGAATAAAAAAATAAAAAAGTATAATTCCGACTTTTTATATCACAATTTTTTTTTCTTCTCAGAATTGCATGATATAAAGTCAGAACTGAATCTCACAATTCCTACTTTATAACTCACACTTCTGACTTTATATCTCACAATTCCGACTTTATAACTCGCAATTCGCAATTCTGACTTTATATCTCGCAATTCTGACTTTATGTCTCGTAATTCTGACTTTATATCTCACAATTCCGACTTTATAACTCGCAATTCTGACTTTATATCTTGCAATTCTGACATTATATCTCACAATTCTGACATTATATCTCACAATTCTGACTTTATATCTCACAATTCTGACATTATATCTCACAATTCTGACATTATATCTCACAATTCTGACTTTATATCTCACAATTCTGACATTATATCTCACAATTCTGACTTTATATCTCACAATTCTGACATTATATCTCACAATTCTGACTTTATATCTCACAATTCCGACTTTATATCTCGCAATTCTGACTTTATATCTTGCAATTCTGACATTATATCTCACAATTCTGACATTATATCTCACAATTCTGACTTTATATCTCGCAATTCTGACTTTATATCAAGTAATTCTGACTTTATATCACACAATTCCGACTTTATTACTCGCAATTCTGACTGTATATCTCACAATTCCGACTTTATATCTCACAATTCCGACTTTATATCTCACAATTCCGACTTTATATCTCGCAATTCCAACTTTATATCTCGCAATTCTGACTTTATGTCTCGTAATTCTGACTTTATATCTCACAATTCCGACTTTATATCTCGCAATTCTGACTGTATATCTCACAATTCCGACTTTATATCTCACAATTCCGACTTTATATCTTGCAATTCCGACTTTATATCTCGCAATTCGACTTTATATCTATAATTCCGACTTTATATCTCGCAATTACGACTTTATATCTCGCAATTCTGACTTTATAACTCGCAATACTGACTTTATATCTCACAATTCCGACTTTATATCTTGCAATTCCGACTTTATATCTCACAATTCCGACTTTATATCTCGCAATTCCGACTTTATATCTCGCAATTACGACTTTATATCTCGCAATTCTGACTTTATAACTCACAATACTGACTTTATATCACAATTCCGACTTTATATCTCTAAATTCTGAGAAAAAGTCAATTGTGAGATAAAAAGTTGCGATTATCGTTTAAAATGTTTTATTCTTTGGTGAAAACAAGCTTCCATAAATATCAGTGCTTTCCTACAATTCACAGCTTACTGTAAAAATATGGCTTCCCACAGCCACCAAGATCTGAGGCACTTTGATCCAACAGTGACATATGTACAATAATTCACTAATTGATCCAAACTGAGACTAAATTTACTGTCATGAACCCAAATGTGCTTGCCTCAGTTGACCGTTCAGTGATATTTTAAACGCCTGACACTGTGTTTAAATATCAAAGCTCATTTGCCCTGGGATTTTGGATTAGCTCTTTTAGAGTCTGGCTTGAAGACAATTGCAGGGATCAGCAGTCTGTATTAATTTTTTTATGTGTTCTTTTATCACAAAAGGTTGATACGTTTTTAATTCTTCCACATCCGACAGTATGTGCCCACTGATTCTAATCGCAAATTGAATTAAACTTTCACTTTTCATGTTTACAACACACCAAAATAGAAATCTATTAAATATTTAGGAGACTGTCATGTACTGAACTGTGGAATGGCCCGATGACTTAATCTTCCTTTTGCAAGCGGCCAATTCTGTGGCTAGGCGCTTAATTTTTAGTATCTAAAAATGAATTAGCTGTCTGACAGCCCTTCATCCTGCTAGCACACCCAATTGCCCTGTAAATAGAACGCAAAGTGCCTTTCCTTTCCAGTTTTGCCTTTCCCTGTTTCTCTCTAATATAATCTGTGACAGATTAATCAAAGGGAATGAAGAGTGCATGCTGGGTATGGTGTCCCTCCTGAGCATAAGATATCTGTATTGTCAACCTAATCATGCTTGGGTACAAAACTGAAAACTGATCATGGGAGCATATAATCAGAGATTACTTATGCTTTTAGTTTGCATGTCACTGTATTGACATTAGGCGTTTACCCAATATTTTTTTTCGCACTTGAGGTTGATAATCGGTATCTAGAGTTCCAGAGCAAAAATAGTTTAATGTATTTTATAAACTGCCTCTCATGTGTATAAGCTGCACTGAATCATTTTTGTTCTTTCCTGTAGGTTATTACTCTGGAGGGCTGGGTGGACATCATGTACTTTGTTATGGATTCTCACTCCTTCTACAATTTCATCTACTTCATTCTCCTGATAATAGTGAGTGGCTTCGGGCTGAGCTGGGCAGACCAGGACACATTTATGAGAGTGATACCTGGACTATCACTGTCACTGACCAGGCAGACTGCCTTGTGCTGTCTTTGATGTAACTACGCGTCAGACAAACTTAGACAGCTCACTAGACAAAGATTTTGAAATTATATCAGTGGTGTGCAGTGGTGTTTTAAAATGAGGTGGTGTTTTTTTATATATTTCAAATTTAAATATCGCTGTTTAACTCAAACCTTTTCACTTATTTAAAACCTGGTTAACATTACATTAAAAAGAGAGATTAAATACAATTCTATTTTGTATTTTTATACTTTGTAATGTTCTGTTTATTAAAAGCAAGTATAAATTTAATCAAGTTAGTGTTTTTACGCACTGCCACTAAAGGCAGTAACAATTTAAACAACACATATTATTGTGACCTAATGTTCAACTTTTCTTTTCAATAGTCATCTTATTTTCAGCAGTCATCAAGCTTGTAGTACACACCGGTCACAGATACAGAGATGTATCTTTAATTTCCCTAAGCTGATTGCGCACTAAAAACTCCCACAGTCATGACGTTTTCAGGCCATTTCAAGTTTGATTTTGCCGTGACATAAAGCAGTGATATCAAAGTGGCTGAGTTTTTTTAGTTACTTTTTAATTAGTCTTCCCATTAAAGCCATAATTGTCTTCATTCAGGCAGATTCGAGAACGTGCATGAAAACAAGAGGTGTGATTTATCGCATGAACCAATCATATCCAATCATAACCGATCATATCCAATCAAAGCGCAATGGAGAAATTGCCTCCTCCCTATGACTTTCCCCCATTCATTCTCAATTACCACCTATCAAACTCATCACACACATTAGGGGGACTGTTTAAACTCCATGGGCTCAGGGGGGGCAAGCATCAACATCAGTGTCAAAAAAAAGTAGTTGCAGTTGTACCGTATATTTCTATGACATGCAGTGAATCATGTATTGTTTAAGCCTAGCAAATTAATTGTTATAATCAAATGGACACAAAACTGTTTAAATTTGTCCATGACAGGCATTTAGGGGTATTTCAACTGATAGCTCACCTAAAAATGAAAATTCTGCATTCATTTACTCTCCCTCATGTCTATCCAAACATGTATGACTTCCTTGTACAGAATGCAATTTTTTTTTGAGCTAAACTTGTCCATTGTATGGACCAAAAAACCAACAACACCGAAACATTTCTTTTTTGTCTTCAACAGAAGAAAGTACAGTATGTGGCGTTGTTCTGAACGTCCAATCTGTTAATTTCAAATCCTATTAGTATAGAAAATAACCATTGATTTTATGCTTGCTATTTTTATCATGCCATCTTTTCTTGTTGTTACGGTAACAATGTTGTTAATGAGCAGTGAAGCGCTCTCTGTTCATGGTCTACTCCACTCCCTCCACTGTTTTTCAGGTGGGCTCGTTCTTCATGATCAACCTTTGTCTAGTTGTCATAGCGACACAGTTCTCTGAGACCAAGCAACGGGAGAGTCAGCTTATGAAGGAGCAGAGAGTGCGCTTCAGGTCCAACGCCAGCACGCTGAATAGTTTCTCTGAGCCAGGAAGCTGCTATGATGAGCTGCTCAAGTACCTAGTCCACATTATCCGCAAAGGCATCAGGCAAATCGGCCACCTCATCCGGGCAGCCGGTCGCCGGGCAGGGCTGCGGATATGCGCTTCCCCACCGCTGGAACCGCCACCCACGAAAAGACGTCGGCAGAAGCAGCGCCAGGGATCCATCCGACACGTCATGCACCATCACCACCATCACCATCACTACCATCTGGGCAATGGAAGTGTCCGAACCGACGGGGGCAGAGAGGTGGACAACGGTTCCCAGAGTGGCAATGTCAACAACTCTGGGCGTCTTATTTTACCAGTCATCATCCCTCAGCAGGACCCCTTTTGTGGGTCTCTGGTCCCCAGCGGTGCAGAATCTATGCATAGTGTTTATCAGGTTGCGGGCCACCTAGAGCCCCTGCGCTTTGGCCCCTCACCTTCTCCCACGCTCCTCCAGGCATATAAAAGGAACTCTTTGCCATTTGCAGGTCCAGTACACAAAAACTACCCCACATTACAATCATCTCTGGCCTTAGAGCAGCTCAGACAGAGAATCCTGGAGCCTGGAGGAGGTGGTTGTACTGCTAGTGTCCTTACCAACCTAAACATAGCCCCGACTCCCATCAACACCTCACAGTGCCTGGTGGAGACACAAGTTCCTCCTGGTAAATTGATTTTAAATTGCGTTACTTTGAGCTGAATGTGCAACACACAAGAGTTTAGAGTAAGACTGAGCAATGTGAACAAAATCACTGTTTTATATTTTGTTCACATCATCCTCATGGTAATACTATATAATATAGTTACATTTACTGGAATTTCAACCCAGAGAAGTCTATTTGATAATCTAGTTAGAGACTTGTATACTATTCAAATAAAAGTATTACATTTTTCTCATGGGAAAAAAATGATGATTATTCATATTAAATCAATAAGTTTGGCATTAGGGCAAAAACTGCTGTGTTGTCTCTAAATCTTACATCCTTTGATGTGGTGTAAATCATTTTGCGATTTTCAGCTATTAAAGCAAATTAAATGTGTAATAAATTAATAAAAAAATAAAAAATGAAGAAAAATAAAGTGTGTATGCAAATTATGTATATACATACATGTCAAAGAATCACACTCACACACATTATTTTAACCAAATTGCCATTGGAAATTTAAGCCAAATTGCCATATAAAACAAAAATGTAAGAAATAGACATCTGTGTATGCATATTTTTTTCTGATGTATTTCTGTCTTATACATTTCAGGCAAAATCATCTGCAAGGATGCCCTCATGAGCAGCAGTGGCACAAACTTGGACACTACTTTGACCTTTGACCCAGAGACGTGTCCGTATTGTGCCAAATTGATGGGAAATGACTCCGAGGGAATGGATGGGAATGAGACGGCAGACTCTGACAGTGAAGGCGTGTATGAGTTCACACAGGACGCCCATTATCGGGACAGTAGAGATCCCAACAGAAAGAAGAAGTTTGCATTAGGAGCTCGAGCAGCAAAGGTGGTCCATTTCTGGAGGCTGGTGTGCGACACTTTCCGGAAGATTGTGGACAGCAAGTATTTCGGACGAGGAATAATGATCGCCATTCTCATTAACACACTCAGCATGGGCATCGAGTATCATGAGCAGGTTAGTGCACGTCTCTATGCTGTTCTCACTGATTTGATATCTGGAAACCCTCATTTTTATATAAAATGATGTTTTTGCCTCAGAGTCAAAACAAAACAAAACAGAAAAGTTCATTTGTCCTACTAATTGCATCTTTATATCTTACAACATAGCTTTATACCTCACAATTATTGCTACTTTATCTCACAATTGTCATCATTTCTCGTAACTGCGACTTCATATCTCACAATTGTGTATGTACATGTAATTGTGCTTGTAAATTTCAAATCTGACTTTATACACTACTGTTCAAAGTTTGGGGTCAGTATATATTTTTTTAAATAATATTTGTATTCAGCAAGGATGCATTAAATAGATCAAAAGTAAGTAATGTTATAAAATATTTCTATATAAATGACATTTTTAAATATATTAACATAGAAAACGGTTATTATACATTGTAGTAATATTCACAATATTAATGTTTTTACTATATTTTCGATCAAATAAATACAGCCTTGGTGAGCATGACGTATTTAATTTTTTTTTTTTAAACAATCTTACTGACCCCCAACTTTTGAACATTGTGTATGTCATAACTATTAAAAATGATATATTTTTTTCAACACATAATGTACCCATCTGCCTCCCACTGCCCTTTTCTGCAGTATTACGGAATGCAAGACTTTCCGTATGCACCATGTTTTTGTTGTTTACCATTGTACGGGTAATTCACCATACTAGAGAATGAGCATGAGTCTGAGGGCTGAACTGAAGAAAAAGGGCAACTGGCACACATCTGAAATTCATTGCACTGTTTACACAGTGTGCTCGCATGCCTCACAGTCTTCCAGATCCTTTGGAGGGCACACACCACGGTTCATGCCCGCCTGCAACGGCCCCCCTTGCTCGTGATTGAAGTCGTAACTCAGGGCTTTGACATGAACAACTAGGAAAATTATCAGTATTTTATGAGACACTGCAACTTTGAAGGATGATGAAGTGATGTAGAGTTTTGTATTTTTCACATAAAATGGTAGATTCTCAGACAAGAAAACAACATTCATCATCACTGACTCTGATTAGAATGATTTATTCTGGTAATTTGAGAGTTATTCAAAAAATATGAAATAAATGGGAGCATCTGCTGGCATCCAGGAGCGAATATGCAGGCAATATAAGAATTTTGGTCCTCTGCCTCATGAACTTAAGCGACTGCCCTGCCAAAAGTGAATGCGTTTTATTAGATGTAGAGTCATCGCGTGAATTCACTGGGTCCACTGGGCTTGCCACTTACTGTCAACATTTTGGCATTTGGGCTTTAATGTTAAACCAACAACCTATGATTTCGAATTTCCTACTGTGGTTTCGTCTCAGTCAGACTAATGGTTTTGAAGATGTTTTAACGTTAAATCGCAATGTTGTACAAACCATAAGACAAAAAACCTATCATGTAAGGTATCGTTGGACAGGGTAGGCTAGGATTCAGGAATCTAAGGAGATGACTCCCATGAAAATAAGTCAACCACATCAAAAGTTATTAGCATATGAATATTTGAATTCACCACTGTCTCAAAACCTGTCTCATGCTCCTTTAGGGCATCGTGCTGGTGACCTATACCGAGTTTTATAATGATGCACTCATGCGTTCAAAATAATACAGCATTTTGCTACAAAATATGGTAAAATTGAATATCATTCAACTTAGAATGCTGCCCTGAATCTAACAAGACCTGCTTTAACCATTTGGAAGTTACAAGCAATATGTATATATGTATATAAATATATATAGCCAAAATAGCCATTTTCGGACCAGTAGGTGGCGCTTTGCTGAAACGCAGCATGTAGCCTCAGGCTATATTTTTGATGACATATAACAAGCTTGGTCAGAATATGCTAAAGCATTGTGGAGATATGGCATGCTCGTGTAATTCGAGAATGGTTGGGTTTATCAAAAAGCTTTTGATAACTTTTTACCAGCATTGCCTGAAGATGATTTGATTCGATTTTCATGAAAAAAGTTTTTGGGTGGGAAAATTTTGTGGAAAAAGTGATGGAAAATGACGTGCAATTGAATCGTATTGAGTCAAGGAATCAGAGAAATTTTGTTTCCAGCCCTTATGGTTCAAAAGTTATTCGCATAAATGTAAGTGAAACTTTGGACAGTTGGTGGCGCTAGAGGGATTGAGTTAGAGACTCCAAATTTGCTGCGGTGAATGTTAGGACTGCCAAATTTTATAACACACACGGTTCTATGGGCTGCCATAGACTTCCAGAGCAGGAGAACAAAAAGAATAATAATGACGCCAATGATTACAATAGATGCCAACAAACCTTCGGTGCTTGGCCCCCTAAAAACAGCTTCTATTTGAAATTATAGTACATCACTTTTGAACGGTAATGTACAGAATATTTTAGCGTGTGGACCTGTAACAAAAGAGATGTGATCTAGTGCTTTCCATTGTTTACACTTGTCTCTTTCGTTGTTTGCCGTAGTCTGAAAGGAGATAGCGCACGCACGCACACAGGCACACAAACACGCGGATGGCATTCCCCTCCCCCTCAGGACTTCTTCTGCTTTTGTCTCTCCTCTCGTTTTGTTCCCTGTAAACTCCCGGGGAATTCTGGCAGTGAACCTCGTCTTTACGGCGCAGTCCATCTGGAGAATTGGAGACTGAGATAAAGCAAGAATTTGGATGCACAAGGTCACTTGGGTTTTTTGATCCCCATAAAACTTCCAATCTGGCTAATTGCATCTGTTCCTGTTTCACATTCCTGAAGCTTCTGTTGCCCTTTGTCTTTCATACTTGTCTGAGCTCCTCTCTTCCAATCACTGACATCCTGTATCACTTTTTAAACCCACTTTGGAATGAAAAAAAGAAGCTCTCGACTGCAACAATTTCAGCTTTGTTTACCAAACCTGGGCTTGAAATGTTGCTAGTAGGGTTCAAAACATTATTTGATGTTGTGTTGTCCAGTTTTGGTATTCCATTGTGTGGGACAGATGGAAAAATCACACATTGCTGGATGAAGTTAAGATCAAGTGGAATTTCACAGAGTGTAGCCAAAGGGGGGAATGTGTGAATGACTGAGAAAAACAGGCAGAAGAGGTTTTGCTACATTGATCTGAGCTGTGTTCTGTGCGGCCTCCTTCCATACCCCGCTCTGTGTTTCTTGGAGAGGAGACATGTTGATCGCTTGATCTTACGCATGAAAACCACATAAAACTTGACCACATGGCAGCTATTTACAGAGCTGAAGTGTGTGCTTTTTATTTTCGAGGTTAAAAATAAATCCTCCATAAATCTCCATTTCTCTTTTCCATCAGATTTCACATTCTACCTTTAGCCCAAGTTGTTCAAAAGTTCCTCAGCCCATTCTGTTTCGTTTATTTCTTGACTTTGTTGCTGTTTCCCTTCCATTTCAAGCTATATATCTGTCAACTGTTTTAGCCAGAAAGGGATATTTGCCTCCATAGCTACCTTTTAGGATTTTACTCAAAAATATTTCACCCATACAACCAGGGCCTAAAATTAACACTCGCTAAGCGCCAAATGCGAATATATGCGTGTTGGCGAGTATATGAAAAGGTGCTGGTTGGGTGATAATATTTTTATGAGTATTAGCAATGTTGTGAGAACATGACCGTGAACAAATGTGAATGATGCTCAGGACAGTTGACGAGCAACGTCACAAAAGTTTAAGCCTTCAATTAAATAATTCAAGCACAAGAAGACATGAAAGGGAACTCAATTTGTTACTCGCAATGTGGAAATTTTCTCTTTCGCATCTTCTTGCGCTTGAAAATGCCCATATTGGCGAGTATCCTCATAAACATAGTCAGTTATTTCTTAAGGAAACAAACAATTGAGAAAGTAAACGGGTGTAGTAGTATATTTGATTCGTGCATAAGCTCTTAAAGTGACAGCAGCCTAATATATACCTGCTGCCGTCTGTCCCTAATGTTAATTAGACAACAGAAGACAAAGAAAAATCACCCACTGATCTTGATTGAATAACTTTTGTAACTTTAATAAGGATTAATCTATGTTATACAGTGAAGACTATGCAGTGTTATTTTACATTTGATTACTTTATTGTATTTCTGTACCTGTAAATTGTGAATTCTCCTGGTATCTACATTTTTGGTTTTCCTGTTTCATGGCTGGTAAAAAATATTTATGGCCGGTAATACAAACGTCACAGGCCCTAGTTTTAGTCCCTGCATACAACTAATGCTCGTGTACACTACTAGACATATTGGACACTACCATTAAAAAGTTTGGGGTTGGTAAAATAAAATGCTTTTGTAAGTTTCTTTGCTCACCAAGGCTGCATTTGTTTGATATTTTCTACTTTAAAACAGTAATATTGTGAAATATTATTAGAATTTAAGAAACATTTCTCATTGTTAGCAAAATTGTAAAGTTTGTGGAAAATGTGATTGTGGCAAAGGATTCTTTGATGGATAGAAATTTCAAAAGAGCAGGATTGATTTAAAATAGAAATGTAAATAAGCATCGAAATGTATTAGTCTTTACTGTCACTATATCATCGATTTAATGGATCTTTGCTGAATAAAATATTATATCTTTCAAAAATAAAGATCTTAATTGACCCCAAACTTTTGAATATCTAGTTATTGTCAACCAATGCAAATAATGCTTCAGTCTTCCATATCCCCAACCAATTCAGTGAACAATTATAATACCCTTATTCTTAGCACAGTTTTAATAATCGGATCTGCTTAGGCTGTTTGCAATTATGAGCAACTTCACTGTAGTATGCCAAACTTATTATTGTAATTCGCATTAAAAATAAAATGTCTAAAATAAAAAAACAATGTGATTCTCCCTTTTATGAAGATATACTGTGTCATGTACCATGTTTATCTATACCCTGTTTTCCAGCTCAAGTATCTTGTTGACACATACTTGTAGGTGAACTTTTTTAAGCTCTTAATCTTACATGCACTATGAAGTCCTTTAAGCTTCCCATACTTCCCTGCGTACTGGCGGTGAAGGTCTGATTCATGTGCTAGTGTAGAGAGGAGGGTGACAATGTTCAAATGCATATGTCTTATCCCATACCCTGTGTTATGCGTTAATACTTTGCCTTTAATCAGAGTATTTAGCATAAGAAAATTCCAAACAATTCCCACACAATTCCAAGCCACTCATTAACCCAGTACCCAATCTCAACTTGCATCTCTACTGGGAATCTCTTTCTCTCTATGTGTCTTTCAACCTCTTCCTCCCACGCTGCCCCTTTTCTACTTCCTCTCCCTTCCTAATGTGCTTTTGGGGCATAATGGTTATTGTTGCTCTGGCTATGAAAGTTAATGAGTACCGAGGGTTGCTTGCTTTGTTTCAGGACTTGCCCTGGGACTTTACACAATCTTTGTAATGACAGTTAGGCCTAGTTATTATAGCAAATACATCAATGAGCTTCTATCCTTAGATCATAGCATGTATTATGTGGGCGTTAACTACATGGGTTTAGCCAAATATGAAAATTATCAATAGCTTGTGTGAGGAATAAACTGAAATATATGAGCCATTTGATATATGCAGCCCCAATTTCCTTTTTCAATAGAAAAAATGTTGTGGGGTTTTTAAAATGTCAGTATTTTGTCCACTGCACATCCACCTCAAGCATTTATTTACTTATTTATTTTACTAAGTTGTTTTAGGCTAGTGGTTTCAAACTGTTATGTGGTGAACATGTGGTGAACTTTTAGCTTCAAGCAATTTGAGCCATAATGAGGTTACATAATGAGAGGAAATGAGACCAGCTAGTTTATGCTTCAATGAAACGATCTCAACTGCTCATCATGGACTTAAATTATTCCGAACAATTTATTTTTCAGTGGATGTAAACTCGTCATTGTTGGTAATGAGAAAACACATATCTCATCTTTGGGACGTGGCCACCACAGTGGTGTTCTTTGCCAAGGGATTTTTTTATACACAATCACTGTAAAGCTTTCTACTGGAGAAAACAACCTCTTCGGTTTCCACCAGTGACAACTGAAAACAGTGACCTATCAGGGGACTGTTTAAATATGGCCAATATCAGATTCGAGTGTAAAGAGGTCACAATCCTGAACTGACCCGCATAAAGAATAATGGCAAAGACAGCCCACAGCACTGAATTATCCTGAAGCAAACACAGAGGTTACTGAAGTCAGCATTTACAGTTCATTTATAAGCTGATGTTCCGCGGAAGCCAGCAAATTTGTCCTCAGGTGATGAGGACGCAGACAAGGGTGACATGAAAGAGAGCAATGTCTTTCTCTTTAGTTTTTCCAAGTTTTAGAACCGTCACCGTTTAAGAACTCACTGTCCCACTGATTAACTTTGCTGCCGTCTTCCAAATTCACAAAGTGACAAAAGAACTGCTAGTATGTAACATTTTTGGAGTTACTCCCCTGAGTGCAGAATTGTGATGAATGTTGATCTAGAGCGATGTAAAAGTCGCATGAATTCCGATATGACTGTTCAGACTGAAGTTGCATCACAAACATTGGACCCTTATCTGATTTAGGACCACATATAGTAGTTGCCCAAATCAGAATCGAAAAGGTCAAATTCCATGTGGTTTGTGCTGTTCACACTGTTATGAAAAAAGTAGATCCGGGTCGGCTTTGAGACACTTTTGCCTGCAGTCTGACTGTAAAGTCTAATTGTCACCCTCACTCTTGCTTGTTGTCGAAGCCCATTTTCCACAATCACTCTGCACCCCAGTGTATATGTCCACTGTAAACCCTAACGCTCAAAATAATTTATTGGTTTGAGTAGAACCAACTCAAATTAAACAAATTAGTTCAAACAAATGAATTTATTTAGAACTATTTTAGAGTATTTAGAACTTACCTTTTCTTTAATTTCTTTATTAAGTAATCTGAATTGTTTCATTTGTTTTGAGCTTTGTGAACTTGTTTCTTTTAATTTAGACTAACTTTAATTTATCGAAACTGGGCTGGGATTTCTTTTTCCCAGCATGCTTTGTCATGACACTCAAAAGGGACAATAAATGCCAAAATTAAATGTTATATTATGTTTTTTTGAGTAGAGCAAGATTAACGTTAAGTGGGAGATTAGTGTTTAACATTTTGTTATGTTAATTTAGAAGAGTTCTGTTATGTTTTTTTTGTTGTTGTTGGGTTACCATCATGGTGACGAGTGGAGCATGAGCTTAGTTTGAGAACAGATAAGAAAAATGTATTATATTGCTGTCCTCATTCTGCAAGTGCTATCAATTAGCAAGGTGGCATTTATTGAAATAGCTAGTTAAAGCTAGTCAAGTTTCCACTACAAAAAATCTGAGATGAGATATATTTTTAAGTTAAATGTATGAATTAGCTTACTCAAATATTTCAAGTTCAGATCAATTAAAATGTATGATTACAAAATAAAAATAAAAGTTCTGTTTGCTTTAACTTCAAATTTCTTAACTTAAAAAATTGAGGCAACCGATTGCCTCCCTTTTTTTTAGTTTTGCCAACTTATTGGGGTTTGCAGTGTGTATGTTTGGCACAATGCTTTGTTCATATGAGCTTTATAATTAGATTAAAGGACAGTGATCTTGCATTTTCTGGAATGAACAGCAGCTGATAGCGAAGTGCAGCTGGTGAGATATGGCCTTTTTAAGAGCAGTTCATCTGAAGAGGGGTCTGGCTTTCTGAAGAGAGTTCAGGCTTGTCTGAGCTCCCTGTCTGGATGTTTCACACCAACACCACCTTAACATAGTATTTTGAACTCTTTAAAGTGGACCTATTATGCCTCTTTTTACAAGATGTAATATAACTAGCTTGTACTTGTATATTTGAATTTCTCTTAACTTGAAATATTTGAGTAAGCCCACTCAAACATTTAACTTAAAACTATCATGTTATCTCAACTTAAATATTTTTAGAAGTAAAAGTCAGTAATTGTTAACTTGCTAAATGGTAACACAATGCTTTGATGGGATTAAGCATAGCAATTTCTGAGTACAGCAATATAGAATATTCAACATGCCTGTGCTCAAACCAAGTTCATCATGATGGTAACCAACAAAACCAACATAAAATAAACTCTTCTAAATTAGCATAGCTAAACATTAAACACTAATACATCTCCCATTAATCTTGCACAAGAAATACAATTTTATAATTTTAGCATTTACTCTAGCTTTAGAGCACCGTGGCAAAGCATGCTGGGAAATAGAAATCCCATCCCAGTTTCAGTTAAATTTAAGTTTGTCTAAATTAAAAGAAACAAGTTCATAAAGCTCAAAGCAATGAAACAATTCAGAAAGTTCTTTATACTCATAGAAGTCAATTGACTTGAACTAATTTGTTTAAGTTTACCCTACTCAAACCAATTAATTATTTTGAGCATTAGGGTTTACAGTGCTCACCTCAATTTTAGATTGTGGTTTTTGAACCTTTGGTTTTGTTTTTAAAGCATCAGCACATAACAGCACTTGTGTCCATCTGCTGCGAATATACTGCAAACTTTCTAAAGAACGCGGGAGTCTTTTTTCTGCTACTAGTATCACCATGTCCCTCTAGGGACTCCATAATTTTTAGATATTCCAGGCAAAGAAAGTGAAAAAATTATGTTTCGTGAATCAAAACCTTTCAAAGAGTTCAGCGTAGTCTTCAGCCTTGCCGTTCTTGGAAAAGAATCACTCCTGCAGAGATTTGTGTGTGATGTACTCTTCCCACAAGTGGTCCTGATTTGAACTGAAGGGCCTCACCCTATGAAGAGGCCAAGTGCAAGCTCCTGCTGGGTAGACAGTGCCCAATCTTCAGCTGCTCAGATCCAGAAACAGCTAAAAAAAAAAAAAAACTGCTGGCTTTCTTCCCTACCTCTGTGAAACCACAAATAGCCCCACACTTCATCATCGTGCTCCACGGACCACTTCTAAATCTGATTAGATTACATTTAATCCTATTAGCTAATATAGATGTTATTTTTCATTTCATGCACAGTATGTAATTGTATTTTTCCTCATTACTTTGCGGAAATAATCATCTCAGTAAACAATTAAAGTGGTTACATAGTTTTTGTCATCATTTAAAGCCCTGAAGTTCGGTGACCTGTCTAAATGTCTCTTAAAATCACTGTTAGTTTTCATAGGCAAATAGTTGCGTGCTTGGGGATGTTGTGTTTTGTTTTCAGGCGTTTAAGACTCTGTTCATTAAACCCAGCTAGCCGTGATGTTTCAAGAATGTGTAATGCGTGCTGGGTCTCTTGCCCAATCTCATTTTTACAATCGAAAAAACCGAAGCGAAATATGAACCGGCCCATATGTCTCTCCTTCAATTCACCCGTGCCTCATAAAAAAAAAGGAATAGAGAAAGTTTTTCTCTGCATACCGAACTATCAACAACATCAATTACACCAGGGAATCTGCAGTTCTTTCTTTGTAGTTCACCTGTATCTGAGTTTTAAGTTCAGCTTGAAGTCGTTCGAGACAATGTGCTCTGATAAAACAAAAGAATGAGAAACTTGGTGTTTATGATGTCAAAAAGTTAATCCCCACGTTAGTTTATGTAGCAGCATAAGCTATTAGGAAATATGTGGCCATGAAAGTGTGAGTCTGTGTTGTGTTTAATTAAATGAGAACAAAATATGGCTCAGGGCCTTTGGAGTTGAGTAGATTCTTATATTTTTCTTATGTAACTTCATAATTTCAAATGGTTTGCGATACTGTTTATCAAATAACCAGGCAGACCAAAGAGTGACACTTCTGTAGATCTGTAGTCCGTAGCTGTTTTGGATGATCTATAGAGCATTTCCATTTTCTTGCATTTTTGTAAAGATTATATCTTTGTAGTGCACTTTTTCAGATGCACCAATGTATCAGATGTATGCACCAGCATCCTGGTTTTTGATAGATAGATAGATAGATAGATAGATAAAAAATACACTTATAGTTCAAATCCATGTTCTTTGAAAATGATTTAACAATGCAGCAAACCAGCTAGTATAGTAATGCATGTGTTTTTGAACTTTGCTAATTTAAAACATGATCAAAATAGTCTATTTTATCCCTTTAATGGATACCTCAGGTCTTTATTGACTGGTGACATCAGTTACTACTCTCCCCCTTATTATTTTTTTTTTAAATTTACAGCAGACATAAACCTTCTTAGTATTCCTTAATCTATCCAATATAAACAATATAAAAAAAATAAATAAATATATATATATATATATATGACTATATATATATATATATATTCACCTTTATTCCTAAAGGTGGCAATGTATGATGCACAATGATGACGTTATGTTTCACTCATTATTACCACAAGCATAAAACAAAAGAATACACAAGTATAATCAGCAAAACTTGAAATATCTCAGCGATCTCAGCTGAACGCAATCAGATATGTCTCATTGTCACCATCGGTAGTGGATCTGGTGAAGAATCTGTCAGCGATCAAAATATTGATTTCGAAGAAAGCACCTTTTATGCCCATTTTTACAAGATGTAGTATAAGTCTCAGTGGCTGGTGAGCAAAATAGTTAATGTCAAACCCTGAGTGTAATATACAGTTATTACAGTACCTACTGCTATATCTGCTGTTAATACGAATCAAACAACAGAAGAAAAACAGAAAATCACTCGGCTCTTTAGTAGCTTTATTAAGAACACATTTCTTACTTGAATGCTGCTGTTAATGCTCTGGCGAGGAGATAAACATGGCTTTCTGAGGGCAGGGTCTACGCTAATACAGCAGTGTCCATCAACACTTGTGGGTGGGTGGTCTGAAATGTGACGTCACATTCCCCAGAAACTGCAAACAGCTTGTTCTGAGACACTGCTTATGATTTATGGGGATTAAAAAAAAGGACTGGGTGGATTTTTACCATTATAGGGTGGTTGTGTACACACACACTGCCAACACACATTTATGTTCAAACACCTTAAAAGTGAATTTTGCATTTTTGCCCTTTAAGAATATGGTTGAGATCGCAAATATGAGCCAGATATTGTGTACACTTTAAGCATTGCAAAATTACTTCAGACCCTGCAACAGGATATGATGTCACAAAGATGTCAAAAATAAATGATTAAGGCATATTACAAGACTGTTGTGACCGTCATATAACAAAATAAGTTAAAGTCAAAATATGTTAGTTTTAATGATAATCAACCCATGCTACATAAAATGATGGGGATGTAATTAAAGAAAAGCCCAGTGTTTTTTCCCCCCCAGAGACTGTATTTGCTTAGTAAAATAAAATTTCATTGAAAATTTGTATCCTTATTTACAGCCTTTCCCCTTTTTTTCTATTTATATTTCATCCTTAAATGAGCATTAAAATCAAAATCGTCAGATTTGTTGTTCATATTCTTACTAATATGACATGCAACAGTACTGATACGATATGGCACAATGGCATCGCTGTGATAGACAAGGTTTTATCTTCTCTCTTTTTTTTCTTTTTCAGCCTGATGAGTTGACAAACGCTCTGGAAATCAGTAATATCGTCTTCACCAGTTTGTTTGCTCTGGAGATGCTCCTGAAACTGCTGGTCTATGGTCCATTCGGCTACATCAAGAACCCTTACAATATCTTTGACGGCATTATTGTAGTAATCAGGTATACATGCTCATCTGCTTTCTTTCCTCAGAACTTTTAAATGTGTGTTAAAGTAAGAGCGCTGCCTGCATCACTGTTTATTGACGTTCATCTTCATTTCTGAAAATGCACACTGGCAGTGTGTTATATCACAACAGTGACAGCCAGACAGAATGCAGCTATTACTGAGTGATGGGACATCTGTTGCCTGTTCAGTCTGATGACTGTCAGCTGTCGTGATGAGTGCTGCAATTCCACGCCCATCCATTCACAATTGACATAAATTAGCATATAAGACTTCTGAACAAGCATCTGAAAAGATTTGGCATGGTACAATGTTATGATGGTTTCTTGCATTTATTAATGCTCAACATGTTGAATAGATACAGTCACCAACACGCACTATTCTGGGGTCGTGATTTAACATAGGGAGGGGGGAATTCTGGTTACCACTACCAGTTATACTACCGTTCAAAAGTTTTGGGTCGGTAAGGATGTTTAGTCTCACCTAGACCAAAATAGTATTTGACCAAAAATAGTAAAAACAATATTGTGAAATAAGTTAAAATAATATAATAATATTATGAAATATGTTACAATTTAAAATAAATGTTTTCTATTTATATTAAAAGTGCTGTCAATCGAAAAAAAATAAAAAAATCACAGGTTTATTAGGCTGCCGTCCCTTTAAGACCTGATGCAAGAAACCTTTTTCTTACAACAGTTAAATTAAGACTTTATTAAACTCATTTAAAATTTAAGTATGTGTGTTTGTGTTTGTGTTTGTGTGTGTGTGTGTGTGTGTGTGTGTGTGTGTGTGTGTGTGTGTGTGTGTGTGTGTGTGTGTGTGTGGACTGGTAATCCCTACGTTATGGGGAGAAAATGTCCCCACAAAGATGGCAATATCCAAAATCCTTGTCCTTGTGAGGAAAACATCTTATAAATCACACTAAGTGATGTTTTTTGAAGATGTAACAATGCAGCATGTCTCCTGTGATGGGTAGGTTTAGGGGCAGGGGCAGTGTAGGGGGATAGAAAATACGGTTTGTACAGTATAAAATGCATTACGCCTATGGAATGTCCCCATAAAACATGGAAACACAATGTGTGTGTGTGTGTGTGTGTGTGTGTGTGTGTGTGTGTGTGTGTGTGTGTGTGTGTGTGTGTGTGTGTGTGTGTGTGTGTGTGTGTTTGTCTGTCACTCAGACAGGAGATACACAGGCCGATTCTCTTTTGTGTCTTGTGCTTAAAAGGTTTAAAAGCATTTGCTTGAATATGAGCGTGGTCATATAATGTAACGCCAGCTAAAGGATAACAGAAAAAACGTATGCTGCGTTAATTGCGTTTAATTTTTTTAATGCGTTAAACTGAAAAAAATAATCACATGCGTTAACTCATTTTTAACTTTTTTTTTTTTTTTGAGTGGAAACCATGATGTATCAAGTTCAAAAGAACAGCAGTTATTGGAAATGTTTAAAATGTATTGGAAATATTTTAAATATTTAAAGACTTTTACTGTCAATGTAATCCTTGGGACACCCTTGCTCAAAAAATTGCAGTTCCTTGCATAAAATGAAATGGTCTGTCAGCTGTATTTAAGCCAATATTTACTATTTGAGATATGAGATTCCACAGGTGTCTTTAGTCATTTTGTTGCTCAACTGCATGCATTCACAGCAGTTTTACTTTAGCTTCTTTTAATCAATTTGCTGGTGACATTCTTTGATTTCTTTAAAATGCAACAAACTGCTAGCACCACACCAAAACATGTTTCAATAGATACAAGGGAAACTATGATAGCCGTGGTATGTTTTAGCATTGTCCTTCTTATGCGTTCTGCCAGATAGTCAGATGTGTGTGTTTATATGTGTTGACAGCGTCTGGGAAATTGTTGGTCAGCAGGGAGGAGGATTATCGGTGCTGCGGACCTTCAGACTAATGCGTGTGTTGAAGCTGGTTCGCTTCATGCCCGCTCTACAGAGGCAGCTGGTGGTCCTGATGAAGACAATGGACAACGTGGCCACCTTCTGCATGCTGCTTATGCTTTTCATATTCATTTTCAGGCAAGATGAGAGATCATTTTGTGCATTTTGAATGTACTATATTCTGTTGATTCTGTCCGTTTTGTTGATTCTGTCCGTTTAACTGTATTTTGTAACTTTGTTTTTACAGTATTCTAGGCATGCACCTGTTTGGATGTAAATTCGGCTCTGAGAGAGATGGAGACACACTTCCTGACCGCAAAAACTTCGACTCTTTACTGTGGGCCATTGTTACAGTTTTTCAGGCAAGATTCCTTCATGTTGCACAAGCTGCATTTTCAATCAGGCATCTTTTCATCCATCTTGAGTGATAAATGGACGTCACTAAATGCAGATCCAAAATGTTTTGTGATCCCAGTTAATTAAAGAATTAACATTTCAAACACATGTACATGTTCAAAACATTGGGTTTCTTTTTTTTTAAAGAATTTAATACTTTTATTAATCAATGATGCATTAAATTGATCCACAATTTTTTTTTAAATAATTACAAAACAGTTCAAACATCAATTAACAATAATCTTAGTTAATGTTAACTAATCTAATGCATTATTCAAATCTAAAGTTGTGTTGGTTAATCTTATTTAATGAATTAAATCATAGACAATAAACAGTTGTAACAAAGTTATTGCTTATTGTTAATGTTAGTTAATGAATTTTTGCATTTTTTCCCACAAAAGTATTAAGCAGCACAATTGTATTCAAAAAAAAAAATCTTGAGTAAATTAAATGTTTGGTGAATAAATAACATTTTAAAAGGTAATACAACAGAAAACGGATTTTTTTTCTAATAATATATCACAAGATGTGATCAAATAAATACATCCTTCTTGCAGAAACGTCTGTCAATAAAACTTATAGAACCCCAATTTTTGAACATAAGTGTAAATGGGAATTTGATTAATTATTAGTTGCTGATGTTTTTCTGATACGTTTATGTACATCAGATATTGACTCAGGAGGACTGGAATAAGGTACTTTATAATGGGATGGCCTCCACCTCTCCAGTGGCTGCTCTGTACTTCATCGCCCTCATGACTTTTGGAAACTATGTCCTGTTCAACCTGTTGGTGGCTATCTTAGTGGAGGGATTCCAAACAGAGGTAAAGACTGTCTCCAAACTAGCCTGAACACTTTCATCCTCTTTTTTCCCCCACTTTACTTGACAGTCTGTCTTCTCCTTTTTGTTCTTTAGAGTCTAGCACATATTCCAACACCATATCTTTCTTCTCTCTTTCTCCTCTAGCTCTCTCCTGTCCCCTTTGTCTAACACTATGTCCTAAACAGGCACAACGTGACAAGATTCAAGTGAAAAATGTCGCTCGACGCAACAAAATCACAGCCAATCTGTTTGCATGCTCTCTCACATTCCACTCCACAGCTGAAGAGCTTGAAACTAAGAATATGTACCTTGAATTTCCATGACTTCTCATGATGCTTCACTAGACAGAAGCCTGTTCATGATTTGGAGGTACTTGAAGGATTGAGCTTCAAGGATTTGTCATGTAAAACTTCTTTATCAATCTCTTCTCATCCTTTTTTGATGTTTAATATATGTGAAGAGTGATTTTGGTTTAGTGAGTTTCGTGTGGGCAGGGATATGTAGCGCAAAACCACATAAAAGCTGAAGTTTCAGAAAAGAATACAAGCATACTACTCCTATGGCATACATTGTAAGAGTAGTTCGCTAGTGCTATTCCGAATTTTTGATAGTGTGTTTACACTAAAATGTAGTTTAACTGAACCAACTTAATATAAAAATTTTGGGTTTTATACTTATGCACCTTTCTATGTTATTTTGTGGTAAAAACTCCCGTTCACACTAAGAGCGATAACTATAATGATAACTATACCGTCCACACCAACACGTTACAAGTGTTATAAGAGTGCGCTTTAGTAGCATGTGCCACTTTAAAGGCCAATTGAAGTGCCTTGCACAGCATTATTCAATGTGTTGACGTAATAGCAACACGTTTCTCCTCCTAATCTCCTCCATATCGCTCCGTATAGCATTCTATGCAGAATTAAAATGGATCGATACGTTTTCTGGTCTGTGCCAACTCGTGCATATGATCCACTCTGCGCTATCGTGTCTCTGGACCAGAGCAGACTGTGTGTGCGTTGCTGCGGTTCACGTAACACTAACATGAAACCAGACTTCATTCGGCCCAATGGAAAGCATACTTACACTGTCTGAATCATTCCCTATCCGAACAAATGACCGATTTTAGCCGCAGCTTCAGCATCTATTTATAACGTAGGGAGCGGGATGCTTTAGATTCTAGAGAGCATTTGATTGGACATGTGGCAAGTGATTTCATCAAAATCATTGATCCATATTGGTGGAAGTAAGAGACTGTAACTTTTGAAAGCTTATATCTTCTAAATTCAGATTTTTTGGAGCACACTCGATTATATAGAAAACATATTCATACTAAAAGCCAAAAAACTTTGACTTCATGGTGGCTTTAAATGTTCAAGTTTTTAAAAGTTGATTTAAAATGTGATATGTTTTCTTGAAAACCATCTTTGGAGATTTTGATCTTTCTTATTTACAGCTGCAGTTCATAACTTTCAAAAATTATCCAAAATCAATTGTTGAGCAAGTACATAACCAGCCTGTGTTCAAAACGATCTCCTTACCTTAGCCCGATTCACAACAGCCTGTCTTTGCGTCATTACGTCGTGTCTGTACACATAAAGGAGTCCGGGCTAGTAGGCTATATCGCGTGTGTGGATGCTGCAAGTGGCTGATCATTTGTGGCCTCTTCTTACAGCAGCTGGAATGTAATTAAACGTGTCATTTTAATGGCGGCTTGTAATCCAGAAAGATTAAAATGACAATCATCATTGACAACTGGTGCGTTGATAGACAACCCACACATACACCTCAAAACATTAGATTCTTCCGTGCTGAGGAGCCAGGCCGATGCACAACTCACGTAAAGAAGATAACGCTGCAAATAACTGCAATTTCGGGGTTCAAACAGAGATGGCGACAAAGAGGTAAAATTTACAGACTGCAGCTTTAAGTAGATAGATAGTATAGATTAGATAACAGCTGCCTGAGAGTGTTTCCAAGATGGCTGCTGAGTGAATTGAATTGGGATTTCGTGCCACACCAGTACAGAAGCAACTGACAAAATGTAGTGTCATTGTCACCCCTGGTTAAGACCAAACTTGTAAAGCTTGTTGCTTTGTTGCATTGTGCCTGGTTAGGACACTACGTAGGATTATTTATTCAACTAGAAGTGATGGGTTTCTTGTTCTGTGTATAATACTTACCCCACATTCATGCTCGCTTTTGAGCCCTTGTTCCCATCCTCCTTCCTTCATTCTTTTGCTTTATCGCCTTCTTTTTCCATGATCTTATGAGACAACTTATCTCCCAATGCATTGCAGCCATTCTTCTCTGACAGAAAGACAGACACACACACAAAAATGGCCAGGCTCAGGATAAATCAGAGATATAAATGTTATACCTATGTATCATTTTGGGTGGAGAGGTTGTTTTATTACTATCTCTTCTGAAAGAGACAAACCAAATCATGCAGGTTGGCGTATGTACAGTGCAAAAAATGTAGGATTCGATCACCTTTATTTGTACGGTATGAGGTATGATGAAGTATTGAAAGTAAAATTGTATTCATATGCATTTTGTTGAACTCTTGGTGTTTGGCTTTTTGGATGTAAATCAGTTTATCTTATGATAAATGTAAGTGTAAATCTAAAGCCCTAACAATGTAATATAGCCTCTGCTCACACGGTTGATTTAAAAGATTCGTAAAAACTTTTAATGAAAAAAAAGTAGCTCTAGATTTTGATTGATAGTTCAATTGAGCAAAATCATTGTTAGAATAACGAACGATGAATCAAAAATCCTAAAGTGCTTTTTCTGTAACACCTCAATAGAGCAACAACTATAGCAACAAAATGTAATTGAAAATTGGTTTGTCATTTATTTTCATTTGCATAATAGGAGTGAAAGAGAAGTTCTAAGTGTGTATGAACAGACACAGACATGAGAGAAGGTGATATCTGGACGGAGCTCAGTTCTTCGCTTTTTCCCCCTCTCTAAAAGATGAACGTGCCTCTCCTGTGTCTGCCTGCCAGACAGAAATAGCTTTCATACTGCATCATGGCAGTTTAGAGGAAATTATGTTGCTCAGAAGCCTTTCAAAATAAATTGTCTACTCTTAAATTAGAGAGGATAACCCGCACTCACCTGACCCCTATCTGCTTTTACCTTTGCTAAGTGCATCAGATATTATATTCTCATCCCAACTGATGTAATGCCCGTATCCTCCCGATCTCCCCTACAACTGACGAACACTGTTGACTTAATATTTTAACCTTACATCTTTTTCTGCAAACTTCGTGTTTATTTTTAGTTGGTCAAACTTTTCTGTGCGTCAGGGTTGCTGGGGAAACCAATGGAGTGACGCGTGTGAAGCAGAGAGATCAAGCGGCAGGATGAATGTCCCCTCAACAGCGTAATGTCCCATCCACTGAAGCAAAAATAATTCACATATTCAGACTGCTGTAAACAGGCGGTCTCATTCGGACTAGCACATCAGATTATATGTCTGAGTGTTCAGTGACCGTTCCATGTAGCTTATTGGTTAAAAGCTGGATTTTTATTTTTTTGTTGAATTTCCGGTATCTTACTATTTGTGTCCGTCTTTGCAGTGGAACCTATATAGGTCAAATATACTGTATACGGCCCCACTTTATATTAGGTGGCCTTAACTACTATGTACTTACATCAAAATATAAGTACAATGTACTTACTGTGTTCATATTGTGTTGCAAAACACCTTTGCTGATATTGAGGTGGGATACGGGTAGGGTTAGGGACAGGTGTGGTGGGATGGGTAAGTGTAAGGGTAGGGTTAGGTGTAAGGAAAGTGTCAACAGTGTAATTACAAATGTAACTACAGAAATTAATTTCAGATGTAATTACATGCAGGTATTTTTTAAAATGTAAGTACAATGTAAAAACATGTATGTACACAATAAGTGCAATGTATCAAATTATTAATTAAAATGTTAGTACATAGTAGTTAAGGACACCTAATATAAAGTGGGTCCCTGTACACTTCTAATCAGTTTGGGGTTGGTATGATTTTTTTAAATAGTTTTTTTTCTTATTCATACCAAGGCCACATTTATTTGATCAAAAACTGAAGAACACTAATATTGCGTAAATAACTTTATTAATATATTTTGAAACGTTATTTATTCCTGTGATGGCAAAGCTGAATCCTCAGCAGTCATTGACTGGAGTCAGTCTTCAGTGTCACATGATCCTTCAGAAATCATTCTGATATATATGTTGATTTAGTGCTTACTGCTTAGAAACATTTCTGTTGAAATCATTTATGCTGCTTAATTTTTAATGGAACTTAGATTTTTTTTTTTACTACATACTTTAATTTTCTAGATAATTTTCTATAGCACTTTTGATCAATTTAATGCATCATCACTGAATAAAAGTATTTTAAAAATCGTACTGACCCCAAACTTTTGAATGGTAGTGTAATTATATAACTGTCACCATAAATGCTAGGAATATTATTAATAATATAATATAATATAATTTGATTAAAAATGATTAATCTATGTGACATCATTAAATTAATATAATGATACAATAATATAACATAACAACATAATATAATATAATATAATATAGTGCAATATATTACAATGAAATAAAATAATAAAATATAATAATTGTTATAGTATAATCAAATATTATTTTGACCTATATCAAAGGAGCTGGAGAGGAAAACAAAAGTGTTTATCAATAGAGAACAAAAAGGCCAAGAGTTGATACCTGGAGTTGCAGCATTTTTACTATGAGCAACAACTCCACAAACTCACTGTACTTAGCATACTGCCAACAGCCTAAACTCCACCCAAAATGCAAGATTGTTTTTACTTCAACAGAAGTATTTACTGAAATGTGGGAGTAAAATTTCTCATACTTTGTCTTTTGTCAATTTTCTAACACTTTTCTATGCTTTTTCCCCTTTCTTACCCTTTCGCTCTGTGTGGTAAAATCCTAACACGTGTCCGCTTTAGGAAATAACCAAGAGGGACGATTTGCATGGCCAGCTGAGCTGTATTCAGCTGCCTATAGACTCAGGGGTATGTAGCACTCTGCATGATGTAACCCAGTGAGACTAACCAGGAGGACCTCAGAGTTTGTGGACAGTGTCACTTGTGATTGTTTCTTGTAGAAGCAGACTTGACTCAAAGTCTTTCTTCAGGTTCACTTGCTCAATGCCTGGCGGCAGAGTACAAACCATGTAGAGCCTCATGCTTTATTTTATCTGGCTGAAAGGATGTGTTTGGGCTTATGGAAAGCCTCAGCGAAATCAGACAAAGCCAGACAGACTGCTGTGCAAAAGCAAATAAGGCAACTGGGAAGTCCTTTTGAATAGGTCTCAAAATCGTTTAATATGCGGATACGTTTCTTAATACTGCTTTGCTTTTAATTACTTTGATCTTGTAGAATTGCTGCTGAGTTCAGTATCTCAGCGATTGAGAAAGTCCGTTCAGTGAGCCAGAGCTGAGTGGAAGCACTTGACCCTGTTGAGGAGACTCAGTCTGTTTGTGGTTCTGGACATCACATCCTGTATTTGTTTTTTCATTCATACAGCTGTGCTAGGTGACATTTGCAGTGGAAGGCCATTAGATGGAGAGCACCAATGGCTATGTGCACTCTCTGAGAAAATGGTACAAAAGCTGTCATTGGGGCGGTACCCTTTCAAAAGGTTCTAATATGTACCATATAGGTGCTAATATGCACCTTTAACAACTTTAGTGACACGGGACGTCATTCATTTTTTTAAATTAGACATCAACCTTCTTAGTATTCCTCAATCAATTAATTATAAAAATATAACAATAAAATAATAAATAGAAAGAATGCCTCTTTTCCCAATCATTATTTTTTTGTAAAAATTGTACGGGGTCGCTAACAAGAGTTGTGTAACAGTGCAAGTAGTTTTTTTTTTTTTGCACAACAATAATTGAATCTGATGACTGAATAAGTGCAGTTCACCTTTATTCCACAAGGTGGCAATGTCTAATACACAATTGTTTCACTCATAGTTACTGCAGGCAGAAAACATAGAATAGGAAGTATCATCAGCAAAACTTGAAATGGCTCAGCGCAAGTACTGAACGCAATCAAATATTAGTGTCACTGTCACTTGGATCTGGTGAAGAAGCTGTCAGTGATAATAATATTGATTTTGAAGATGTTAAAAATTACAGTTTTGAGAATATGTTTGAGATTGCGAATATGAGCCAGATGCTAAATATACTGGGAAATTAGCTCTGACGAGGACAGTGATGATGGTATAAAACATCTGCTCAAACTGAACCCTTCCAAGCTTCAAAATGTAACAAAATATACTTTATTTTATTCTTCTGTAATTGTTACTCTGATATCAGGAGAGTTTTATATTATCGTGACAGGTAGAGTTCCATTCTTGTTAGATATAGATCTGGGTCGCCCAAGTATGTAAAAATGATTGGCGAAACATTCATGCATTTAAGGGTTGATGTACTAATATGCACCCTTATTATGGTACAAAGCTGTACCTTTTAAAAGTGTAACGCCCCAGTCGTCTGTTTTGTACCTTTTTTCTGAGAGGTTTTGAACTTGTATCTTACGTCTTCCAGTCCTTAACCTCGCCAAAACAAACTTACATAAACCTCTCCGTTAGTCCTTACTCAGGGGCTATTAGCACATCTCATGTCAAAACATGCCTGAAATATCTCTATCAGCAAGGTTGGTCAAGCCCAGTAGAATTCCCAAATTAAGACCTGTGATTGTTAAGCAGCAGTTGCACAGCAACGTTAATGTCTTAATTGACAGCACAGCCCCAATAGGCTTTCTTTCACACCTTGTACCTGACCAAAGCAGTTCTGGCAAACAAAGCTTAAAGGACCGTTCTAAAATTTCAGACTGAAATTTAAGCTATTCAATGAAAGTCAGTTTGCAATTATGAATTCACTACCAATTCAGCAAAACACAAAATATGCATTTTGAAATAGTGCATTCAAAATAATATATTTTCATGAGATTGGGTTGTAAACGTAGCAATGTCCAATTTGTAAGGGAATCATTCTTTTGAGTCAGATATTTTCAGTGAGTTGTTCAATTCACTTCACAAAACTGGGCTGTATCCAAACTGGGCTGTATCCAAAATTGCATACTTCCCTACTACAGTCCCTGACAAAAGTCTTGTCGCTTGTGTACAAATTGAACTGAAGTGCCGCTGAAATATATTTCCTATCAAGATTTTTTTACAAGAAATAGCTCATTTTAATCCCAACAGCTTTTGTAATAATGTTTCAGTGCAAAAATATTCTAATATTCACAGCTTGGTAAAGCCCATTGAGTGAATTTTTGCAAAGACATACGTGTTGTCGCCTTGAGCTTCACCAGTGACTAATAATGGATCAATTAGATCTCAGGTGTGTATAAAAAGAACCCCAGTGACCTTCACATCAACTGCAACTCTGCAAACATGCCTAAGATTCACCCTGGGACTAAAGTTTTAATTATCAAGAGGCTGAAGACCAGATCCACTGCTGATGTGGCAGACACCTTCAAAGTGTCTCAGCATCAAGTACAGAGGATAAAAAAAAAGATTTGAAGAGACTGGAGACGTTTATGACAAGCCCAGGTCAGGCAGACCCTGCAAGACAACTGCTCAAGAGGACCGTTTGTTGGCTTGAAAATCCAAGGCCAGCCCATTTTCCACTGCAGCAGAGCTCCACAAGACCTGGTCACCTGACGTCCCTGTGTCAACCAGAACAGTTTGTCGGATTCTGTCTCGAAATGGCCTCCATGGTCGAATCAGTGCCCAGAAGCCAGCACTAAACAAAAGACAATTGAAAAACCATGTGGCATTTGCCAAAGCCCACAGCCTGCTAAAAGAATGGACGCTGGAAAAGTGGCAGAAGGATTTTTCAGATGAATCTTCTGTTGAATTACACCACAGTCGCCGCAAATATTGCAGGAGACCTACTGGAGCTCGCATGGATCCGAGATTCACCCAGAAAACAGTGAAAAATCATGGTCTGGGGTTACATCCAGTATGGGGGTGTGTGAGATATCTGCAGGGTGGAAGGCAACATCAATAGTCTAAAATACCAAGAAATCTTATACCTCTTATATTCCCAACCATAAAAGAGGCCAAATTCTGCAGCAGGGTGGTGCTCCATCGCATTCTTCCATCTCCACATCAAAGTTCCTCAAGGCGAAGAAGATCGAGATGCTCCAGGATTGGCCAGCCCAGTCACCAGACATGAGCATCATTGAGCATATGTGGGGTAGGATGAAAGAGGAAGCATGGAAGACGAAACCAAAGAATATTGATGAACTCTGGGAGGCATGCAAGACTGCTTTCTTTGCTATTCCTGATGACTTCATCAATAAATTGTATGAGTCCTTGCCAAATCGCATGGATGCAGTCCTTCAAGCTCATGGAAGTCATACAAGATATTCAATTTGAATCTCACAGCACCACTACTTAATATGCTGACATATTTTTGTATTTGCAGTAAATTTGTTCAATTTCTGTATAGGTGACAACACTTTTGTGTTGCCAAAATTTGATTTAAATTACTTGATTAAATTAAAAATCTTTTTTCAGTGAAACTAATTTATTTCAGTGCATTAAACATCATTTGGGAGGGTTTTAGCTTTTCATATGAGCTATTTCTAACACCAATTGATGAATTAAAAGACAGGTTAATAGCAGGTGTTTCTACAAAATAGATAAGTGACACGACTTTTGTCAGGGACTGTATATAGTGGGCGAAAGATTCTGAGTGTGAGATTCTGAAGTGTGTATACGATGGACACTTTACTATCCCATGAGGCAACGGGACAGGATTTGTTGGTGACATGCTGGTGACGCGACGCAACTGACGCTAGTAGGTCACGTGACAAGGGGTATGGTCATACTGTATAGACCATACTTTTTTAGCGGCTGTGAAGTAATTATTCAAAATAAGTACCTACTTGAGAGTATGCTATTTTGGACACAGCTCTGGACTTAATGATTTGTTCACAGAACATATGTTTGATTCATGACCAAATAATTATTTTGAGTCAAATCTTTTTAATGAATGAATTGAATCAGTTCACTAAAAATGATCTCACAAAACTGGTCTGAATGATTTGTTCACAGAACTATTGCTCTAATAAACTTAGTTTTAACTGATTTTACATAGAATATATAGCTACTAGTTTTGGCTAGGGCTTATGTCAAAAAGTCAGATAGCTTATTTAGCTAATACTGTAGGTGTTTTATATTTCTGCCACGTCTCTTTGCTCAGAAAGGCCAAGTCGGAGTTTGGATAGTGAAGTCCAGTCCAGACACACCATCCCCAGTTCTCAATTCTGAGCATGCCGTAAGTACCAGTGGGTGCTGATGCTAAGCTAACCGCTAACTGCATCCACAGGGCCCAACTGAAGGTGGTCGTCTGTTTATGAAGATGCTTTGTAGTGCCTCTCTGCTAGTTCAACCTATCACAGCTGTGTTTTGTTTTATCGTTCACTGTTGTTTAGAAGGGGCAAGGAGTCCCTCTCATGTCTTGACTTACAGAGCTTGACTCCAGTGTCATAACTATTTCAAGTTTCGTTTTTTGTTGCCTTAGTAACGTAGATATTGTGTTATTCCCTATTGACAAGTCCTATGTAATGTTTTTCATTGTAGTTAAGATGTGAATTAATTGCTGTTCGATTGTGACGTGTTTAGTGTTGCAATGATCCCACTGGTTTCAGTGCAACTCAAATTTGCTTTGTTTTTGTTCCTTACCCATTTACACACCCATTACTAATGCATTTTTTTTTTCAGAGACCAAAATACACAACGCTTTGATTCAGCTTGATGCTAATACGTGAAGCCAATGGGATACATTGTTTGTAGGTGCAAGGTTTGTCAGAATAGTCTCCACTGTGCCTCCTCTTTGTCTTTGACCATTAGCTTCATTGAGTACTTTGAACATGGTAAACATATGCTGAAATGCAAATTGAGTTTGCCATTGCGGTTTTCACATCAGGTAACCACACGATGAGGGAGGGAAAGTTTTCATCTTTTATCATATTTATCGTATTGTATTTAAATTCCATTATCGTCCACAAATAGACACCTTAATGGTCAAACTGAGAGAGTGATCCATGTCCTTAAACAGTGGTCTCTGTTTTGACAAACCACCCAGGGTTGAAGTTCTGTGCTAGACCACACTGAAACACTCTCGGCATTAAACCATTTTATGACTAGCTCAAGACTGGGGACGAGGAGGACACAGGCCAAACAATGTGATGGGCCCTCCGATAAAAATAGCAGTGTTTATTTCTCCTGCCTGTTCATTGGACGTGCCTCCTCTACTGGTGCCGCTCCTCCAGCAAGCCGAGAAAAAATCCCACACATATTCATCCGCATGTGAATGTGTCTTACGCTAATATAGCAGGTGGTCTGACCATGAGATCATCTACTTAAAAACATACAGTAAGATACATTGAACTAATATTTAGCACACAATACTTGTGGTTTCAGAGTGGTAGTGCAACCTGGTGCTGTAAAATGCATGCCGACACTGCGTTTTTGTGGATTACCCCAACTAGGATGTCTCTCCCTTAGATACCAGTCACCCTCTGGCCTTTTTTAAAGGGCTGCTGGGGTGGGGAGACCACACCCTCACCCACCTGCCTGTTCCTCACCCTGAAATATGCTTCCCTAAGCTCCAGCAACTCTAAGACCTGCTAACTAATGTTTGTTTATCTTCCGCATTTGATAAAGGGTGATGCCTCAAAGTCTGACTCTGAAGCAGATTTCTATGCACGGAGCTTGGAGGATGTTTCAGGAAATAAGAAGGATCTGTCGGCATCATCCGGTGAGACCCACAAGAGCATAATTTACATGGAAGCACATGGCATATTCAGGACTCAACGAGATTTTTTTTTCTGCTGACCAGTACGATTTTTACTTGCACTGTCAACAAATTTACTGGCCCCATCACAAAATAATGGTTGATTGGTTCTCTACAACCTTTTTGCTTTTTTCAGCAAGTTCCATGGTTTTATATGAGTTTATAGATTTATGAACTTAAGTTTGATTCAGCAGACCATCCTCACTATTAGTCCTGATATTGTCAAATGAGCTTGTCTAAAGCATGTAGCCATAGAGTATACTGACATTTATTTTATTTTTATTTTTTTGCAGAACACAAGCCATTTTTTACTGGTTGTGATTATTGTGCATTCCTTTACAGGTCCTTCTAAAAAATTTGCATATTTTTAGAGAACCTTTTCATGATGTGCTAATTTTTTGTGTTGAGTTTTCATGAGCTGTATGCCAAAATCATCAGTATTAAAACAATAAAAGACCTGAAATATTTCAGTTGGTGTGCAATGAATCTAAAATATATGAAAGTTTAATTTGTATCATTACATTATGGAAAATAATGAACTTTTATCACAATATGCTAATTTTTAGAAGGACCTGTATTTTGAAATTCACAAGCTAGCTTCTGTGCTATCCCAGATACCCTTTTTCCTTTCTAACAGTGGGTTTATACTTTGTATTTCTGTCTTTTTGACATAATGCATGTTCCTCTTTGAAGATTAAAGCTTGTTTGAAAAATTCATGCTTGAAATGGTTCCTAATGCATTTTTCAGCTGTCTGTCATGTTTTGTAGTGTCAGTGATGTTGAGCATACTATCCCTGTCCCTTCCACAGTTGTGCCCATCAATGGCCACGTGGATCTGAAGACCAGCCTGACCCCTCCCCTCATCACTCACACAGCTGCAACACCCATGCCCATCCCTAAGATATCAGGAGGAGGAGACCCTGCACTGGGCTATGAGTCCCGCAGAGGCAGCAATGTCTCCATGGATCCCAATGGCCATGATAAATCTCCGGTCAGTAACTACTGTTCTCTGTTATGATAGAGCAAGATTTTTGGTCTTTTCTTCTGACATTGCACACAGTCGTATAATAATTAGATGTCTCATAATTTTTTTTAAAAAGCATTAAAGTAGAAAATTCTACTATAATGCATGTTTTGTTACGCTGAATTAAGTCAGACTTATTGGGTCACATACCCCACAGACAAGGCTTAAGCCTTTAGTCCCAGACTAAAATGCATGTTTAAGCTGTTTTAACTGAAAGAAACTTGAACTGGCATATCTTAAAATTTGTCTCAAGATGCACACCAGTACAGTTTTTCTTTCTAAGGCACGGTTTTATAAATACATTTGCATCTGTACATGTGGTGGAGTTAATTTTTGCACCAAAATGTTTACATTCAGGTTTTACAGTAAGCCAATGAGATCTAATTTGAGAGTGACATGTTCCTTTCCCCATGTTTCTTCAGTCGAGTGCACGGAGCTCCCCTAATGCCCCCTGGAGTTCAGCCAGTAGCTGGAACAGCAGGCGCTCCAGCTGGAATAGCTTGGGGCGAGCCCCCAGTCTCAATAGGCAAAAACGGCAGTCTGGCGAACGACGCTCCTTGCTGTCCGGCGATGGCCAGTCCAGCTCAGATGAAGGAGATGCAGGAGAGAGTGGAGGCGGTGGGGGAATGTCTGAGGGTGATGATGCCTCCCTCGCCAGGACAGACTCCCTGGGCCAGAGGCCTCGGCACAGGCGCATGGAATCCCTGGAGACTCGTAGCTCGTTTGATCTGCCTCCAGACACCCTGCAGGTGCCATACGTGCATCGTTCCGCCAGCATTCACAGCGCCCGGCCACCCAACTTCCTCAGCAACGGCAAGAGTTCTCCATCTGCAGCCACCACACAGCTTTCTCTAGATGAACACCCCAGCGAGGATGACAATGCAGATGATGAAGGAAACCTGGTGAGAAATTCTACACTTGATTTATTAGAGCTATTTTTTTGTTCCTTGCAGTATTCTCTTCTATTCAATTGGCTGCTATAAAATTACAAGAAAAAGTACTTCTATATCTTCTATTGCTTACGAAACTAACTTACTGGTCATATAATCTCACTTGGTCATCCATCTTTCAGAGTCGCAAGGATCGTCTCTTCCGCTGGCTGGAGCACAAGCAGCCTGAATGCTGTCGGCAGAGGGTTACCTGGTCCCTTTACCTGTTCTCCCCACAGTCACGGTGAGTATCTGATGCCTTCTTGGTTCTCGTAGTCTTACCTGCTAAAAAAAAGACCATCCAAGACATTTTCAGGAAGGGAATACTGTCCTGGGGATTCCATTCTACATTGAGGAGGGCCCACATAAATTTGGAATTTCATGTGGTTATTTTTTAGGATTGGTTGTCTTTTGTTGACATTAATAATACTGATGTTAATTGATTTATATCCAGTATAATTTCTGGTTTGATGTAGATGGTGTACTTACCCTGTGTTGCTTCTTTAGTAATTTTATCTAATTTCAAGGCTTTGTAGGTTTAGTGTTAGGATATCTTAATTGTAAGTTTATAATAAATAATAAAAAGTTATTATATAATTATATTAACACACACACGAACACACTTATGCCAGTGCAGCAGTAAGACAATATGCACAGTTCATCCAAAAATAAAATTTCTGTCATAGTTCACTCACCCTCAAATTTGAATTGAGTTTGAAGTGAATTTAGAGAGTGTATCTTTACTGTGAGTGCATTTCATATTTAACGCAGTGTTGCTTCTCCAGTAATTTTATCTTGTTTCAAGAATTTGTAGATATTTTAACTGAAAAAAATTGCACAAAAATACTTGTGGGCCCCATAAATTTGACATTAACATGAATTCCCAATGTAATTTGTTCTTTAGTGCTGGTCAAGTAAGTTAGTTTTTTCTGGAGGAGCTGGTTTAAACACTTCCTGCTTAAAGTAGTTAAGAAGTCATTTCAAAAGCTGAATCTCATTTATTGTACCGTGGCTCACGTTCAGTACATGAGTTTAGGTTGCCCCTAAGCCCTAATAAATGCCCTCATTAAGATGCTCAAGGGGTGAGAAATATCCTGTACTTTTTAGCATCTCCCTTAGGCATCTTCTTGGTATTCCCCTTCTCATCTCTTTCCAGTGCTTTCCATTTTTTGAAATGCATGTCTCCTCACATTAAGCTCCATGGAGGCTTCACTTATTAGAGAGAGAGGAAAGGAAAGAAGAACTCAGCATTGCATGTTACACTCTGTCAGCGCTTTACTAATTAAACATCAAACAACCTCAGATCATCCTCCTCCTCCTTCCTGTGCCAGCCCTGGATGATGCAAACTATCACCACTTTGCACTGTTGGCATACATTGGTGTCACCAAAACCAAAGCAAAAAGGCTTGAGATTTTAGTATGTCCATCTGTGCGTGTCCTAAGCAGGTCTGCGGTTATGTATACTCCACTCTTTCTTCTGACGTAAAAAAAACAAAGAGATTGTCAGCTTCTCACACTTCAGTCTTATAAGATGTACCATGTTACATTGACAATCATAGAGGTTTAATATGCAAGACTGTGCATTAAGTGTTTTGTTCTGTAATTGCAATGTTTCATTTATGTATTTCAACTTTCAAAAGATACAATTGAGACGGCAAGATGCGCATAAATTCTAAAAGCGTATGCGCTGAAACATGCGCATAAACTACGATGAGAACACATTTACCAAATAAATTCCTTGGTGTGCATCAAGAAAGACATTTGTGATGGGATGTCTTAACTGGACCAACCAGAGGACGTATCTCGTTGCATCTGAAATGCTGTCGTCAAAAGTGGTTTAGTATAATTACCTTCCAGGACTGTCTTACACAACTGCGTTCCCAAACAGCAGACATCCACATCCGAAAGCAAGATAACCTTATTGCGTTACGTAATTTATTAAATACAAAATTATTATATACAGTGGCTTCTCCTACTGCAGCAACTTTCATTTTTCTTAGTGATATTTAGCGGCAGTTTATCAAGTGATGATTTCGTTCTCTTCAGCTCACTGGATGGAAATGCTGCTTTATTCGCAAATGTTTTATGTGATATTCCCATTTTGCGCATAAGTTAAATTCGTAACTTTGGATGGAAACGTAGCTATTAGTCTGGTTTCCATTACAGATTACGAAATGACAGCGTTTCCATTAACCGATGTTATGTGACTAAAACTTTTTTTTCCCTCTCGCGATAAGTCATTCCAAAAAATGTGGCCGTAGGTGTGTTATCTAAGTTTTAATGGCAAGGAACGACCCTTATACTTGGGAGCGGCCAAGTATGAGGTGTTTCTGGGAGGTAATAGTACCCGATTTCACAGAGGAATTGTGGATTCAGAATGATCATGTGGAGTTTTGCTAAATATTCCTTTTCGAATTTCTTCGAGCATAAAAACATGTTTGGATTTATGACAGTTTTTGATTTCAGCAGTTTATCAATTTCATTGATATTAGCATCAGCGTTTCCATTCACAATTTGCGCAATTTGTGCAATTTGAAGGGTAAAGGAAACGCAGCTCTTCACTAACTGGGTAGCGAGGGACCACGGCAGCTGCCTAAGGTTTCAGACACAGCATTACACTTCTCTCCCCATTTCACCCCGGCATGACCACACTACTCCCCAGCATGAGAGATCGGGGCTGTGAGAGGCAGGTTGGCATGACAACAGCGCAGAGTTTGCCGTCTGTTTCAACACAGTGCCATTCTGAGCATGAATTCTTTAACATCAGGCCACATCTTGAGACGTTAAAGAGAACTGAGCACTATTTATTCATTAAAAGGAGCCATGCTGGCGAGCCGTAGTCACACACACATTCAGCTTAAGTTTGTCACTGTTTCTAACAGAAGATGAATTGCGGTGAAAAGGGGGGGAAATTAGGGATGTGTATTTCCATTAAGATCAATTAACCCAAATTAATGTCAATGATGATTGTTAACATCTCTTACGTAATACATTAAATGATTGGACTGCCACATTATTGGTCCCACTTTAATACAACACGAGGGTGAGTGAATGACGAAATAATTCTCTTGATGAAAACTCTGTAGTCTCACTAAGCGACTTGTTCACCTTGCTTTGTGACTCATCTTTCGGGGAAATCACTATTTTATGAATTCATTTTATGATCAGCATTATTTTGCCTGTTTGCATATCTGGTGTGATCGTGTATTGCAGGTTTCGTGTGACGTGCAATAAAATCATCAGTCACAAGATGTTTGACCATGTGGTTCTTGTCATCATCTTTCTCAACTGCATCACTATCGCCATGGAGAGGCCCAGAATCGACCCCTCCAGCGCTGTGAGTAATGTAACTTCATACACTTACAAACACGCAACCATTCAAAACAACATTTGCTGAATACATACATAGTCAGGTTATTAGGATGAGTGTTGTATGCTTATTTTAATTCAAAACAAACTTCCTTTTTATACTTTCTTTTATACGTTTTTATAGAGTTTTTGCAGAAGGAGGATTTTAAATGATTTTAATAATGCTCAAAAACATTCATGTGACGATTCAAATAAATGTTGCAAGGTTTGATCCCATGCTCCCTCTTGTCCTTTAGTCTCAAGGGTATGTCGCTTTATTTTTATTTATTTATTTTATTGTTTTTTATTTTATTTATATTTTATGGGATAAGCATCACAGAATATCAGTGGGCTGATTGCTGATTTAATTATCTAACTCCAACTGGATGTCCATGAAAGTATATTTTAAAATGTATATTGTATTATAGCATCTATAGCATCTTATATCATGTTTGGATGATGTGGTTGCTTCTATAGAGAGGAAAAACTAATTCCAGCAGTTTTTCTCCATCGGCAGATATGCAAAAGTAGCCGTGCATCCTGTGAATGAATGTAAATGCTAACTGACACTCCATGTTAGGGCATTGGACCAAATATTTTGTAATATCTATAAGTTCCTGATTCTAAAACTAGCATGTCCTATGTGGGGTGATCTGGGGAAAGCTGGATGTTCTGCTAGGGCCTGAGAATAAAAAGTGAATTGTAGACGATTTGGGAGTTGGATGGTTTTTAGCACAGTAAAACAGAAAAGATACAATGATCCCTATCATACACCCAGTGCAATGTGACGTGTTAGTGTTTTTTGCTAGTTTCAGCCCAACGCAGATATCATTTTCACGTCCACGTAACAAATGCACTCGCTCCTGAGGTGTGTTCAGGAGTGTTGGTATTTTGAACTGAAAACGACAGGCCATTGACCAACAAAAACCTGGTCTATAGTTTCAATATAGTCAATATAGACTAAGTCAATAGTGCTGTATTTAGGGCCCAATATATGTTATGTCATGCTTTCTTACAGACCCAAAGGAAACAATCAGCTTGGCTTAAATGCTCTCATTATCAGTTTTGTATGTTTACTACTGTCATCAGTTACATGTCCACTCAGGATACCTACAGTAAAACAGAAGAGCATGAGAAAAGAAAGCAAGAAAATTGTGTTTTATCTCTTTTCCTTTCTTTCCTAGATCATATTGTGGAATTGGTCAACTGTAGACCTATATGAATTCAATTATTTGGGAATTTGGGGTGTGGAAACGGCTATTTTAGTGTCTGTTTTCAAGGGTTTTATGTCTTGGCAGAACAGCAGAGCTGCAAACCTTCTTGAAAAGAGACAGCAGATGTCCATCATTTTTGCAGCTACCAGATTTCTGACATTTCAAGGAATGAATTTTCATAAAATGCTGCCCAACGAGACTTTTCTCTCACTCTTGTACCAAAAGAGTAAATGTTCAGCCTCTTTATTAATTCACAGTAAAGTCTGTTAACCCAAGTCAAGAGCTAGCCTACTTTGGACCTTCTAACCATAATGAATTAATGAGCCTAATACTTAATTAAATATCAAATTTACGTCCAGGGTTTACTCTAGTGCTCATTCTGTTGTGATTTGTAAGATAGTTTATGCAGAATTAGAGTTCCTAGTATTGTGAATGCTCCATTTATTGTAAAAATGCCTTCGATAACATGTCATCTAAACACATGGGGGAAAAATGCGTCAGGCTCATTGCATGTTAAGCATATAGGATGCATATTATGTTAGTATTATACATTTTTTTATCCAGTATCTGTTAGTGCTGAGGCAAAGAGAGACCCACAGCGCTCCGCATGGCAGAGAGCAGTAGTGCAGACAAACTCATCTCCAATCAGTCCAGCTAATATATTCCTGTATACATTTTTAATCCAAGCATTCTGACTCACTAGTGATAGAGTTTTTTGTTGTTATTCATAGATTTATATTCCATTATTTGCAGTTATTTACACCTTTTCTTGATTTGGAATAAAAAAGAGGGGTGGTGGTGAATAAATAAAACCATTTTCCCCCCAAACTGGTGAAGGATTATGTCCATAATGGAAATATAGGACCTTAAACCCTCTCACGTGTAATAATTTTCTGAGACACATTATGTAGCATGGAAAGGTTGTTTTCCGTTGTGTTATTTTCCGGAGGTTTAATCCATGTAATCCAGTTTTTACCATGTGTACCTCTGAGCCTCTATGATATTTGTTTACTTCCCCCAAAAGACATCATGTCAGCACTTCACAGAAGAGGAAAAACTTGACTTTTTTTTCCTTCCCTGCATGTGAATTTGTTGAGACTCGGGGCAGATGGCACACTCTGATTTTTGCTATTTAAAATCTCAAATGATATATTTACACATTGCCGTAAATACAATCAAAAAAAATTTAAACTTTTTTTTAAGATTTATGAATTTCAATTGTATAGTAAAATTCCATCACATTGAATTGAATAATCCTTACATATAGGCTATTATTCATATTATGAATTAAGAATTTTGAACTAGTAAAAAAACCTTGAGATTAATAAAATATTATCTTTTAACAAATCTTAGTGGAACAAGGGAGTTGACCATTTAGTTTGTGATTCATATTCATACATTACATTTTTTTGTAAATGTTTAAAATTATTAATACAAATCACATAAACTAAATGGTCTAGTCCCTTGTTCCATTAAGATTTATACAAAATGTTTTATTACGCTTTAGTTTTTTTACTCATTTAACATTTTTTTAATTGAAATTTAACAAAAAAAAGTACAAAACAAATAACACTAGATGATGTTTCTGCATTTCGTATCATTTGTGAATGATACATTTCAAAATGTTTTCTGGTAATGACCTGTAACATGTTTGCTAGGTAATGTGCACATTTCAATACGAATCCGCAGTGTGATATGACATTTATGAGTAATTGTAGAATCTCTGGACCAGGTAAAGTTGGTTCGCTCCAACTGTCACTACAGAATTGTGTAACTTTTGCTGTAATTGAACATCAGTGTTGAGCTTATGCAAACCGTCTCATCTCCATGACAGACTTGATCTATAGTAACAGGTACCTCACTGAGCTCAGATGTGTGTCATCAATATTTCATATGGAGACATTTTTTCATTTGGGTATGAACAAATGCCATCAGACTCCCCACCTGAGTCCCCCTCTGAAGACAAGGCATGAGCATGTCTTTTCAGTACCCAAAGTAATGGGAAACGAATGATGAAAATACCAAGGGGAGTTTTTGATTACTCTCTCTCTCTCTTTCCATCTCTGGTCACGTACACAGAGAAAATGCGTGTTAATGTGGAACTGGATCTGTTCGATTACTCTTTACTAATTGCTTTTGATTCACACTAATTCAATAATGAATCATTTTGATCATTTGGTGTACCAGTTTGGACAAGTGAAATGGACAGATGCAAAAAGAGCAGTCGTTTTGTGCTACGCTTTACACAACAGCGATTGTCAGCTGTTAAAATATTTTTGAGCATAGTATATTAAGAAAAATGCATATTTTATTATTATTTCATATAATTTTTATATATTTTGTCATATATATATATATATATATATATATATATATATATATATACATTTTTGTCATATGTATATATATATATATGCATTAACTATATATATATATATATATATATATATATATATATATATATATATATATGGGAACACTTTACAATAAGGTCACATTAGTTAATGCATTAAATAATTAATTAATTAACGATTAGCTATACATTTTTACCGTATTTATTAATCTGTCAACGTTAGTTAATAAAAATAATAAAATACTAAACATAATAAAATCTGTTCATTTTTAGTTCATGTTCATTAAATCATTAAATAACATTAACATATACAACTTTTTTTTTTTTAAATGTAAAATTAGTAAATGTTCAAAATTACCATTAAATAAGACTAATAAATTATTTAGAGGTATTTTTAGTTAGTTCATGTTAACTAATTTAGTTTAAAAAAAATTTTTTGAGCACAAATTGATTTAATTTTTTAATAATTTGAAGCTGTTCTGAACCCAAATAGGCTTTAGTATATGGATGGACATGGTGATGGGAAATAAATACGAGATGGGAGGAAAATGTACATTTTAATGCTTTTGCGTTCTCTTAATAACTTTTGCATTCGCTCAAAAAATACTTGCGTTCAGTATCCAAGAAACTCCAAGAAAACAAGTTTCTTGGGGGGACGCAATATTTTTTGCAAGGGAAAGCAAATGTTTTCTGAGAGAACAAAGCAAAAGTTTTACAAGCGAATGCAAACATTTTAAATATATATATTTTTTCCTCCCATCTCATATTTTTCCAGCATGTCCCTTTAGGGGCTCTGTACTTTAGGAACCGGAGACGTATCATTGTTTGTAGATTTTTAGTAAATGTATTGTTTTCACACTCTGAAGAGGAGTCAGAATCATATTAACTGAATAGTGTACATTTTATGTTTTTATTGTTTGTCTGTTTTCTCTGCCGAGCTGGATGTTACTCCTTTGTATGTGTGCTACCTCAGACGTTCAGTAACCTTTAAAAGAATGAGAGTGAAGGACGGGTTGTCTGACCCTTCTCTTTCGCAGACCAAACACTGTGCTCCTCAGACATGCTCTTCCTCATTCATGAATTCTGACCTGCACATACACACACGGTTCACTCGCCAATGAATGAAAACAAGCCTGAGAGCAGAATGGAATGGCAAAGACGTCAGTCTGTTTTCAGAAACAATACAAACCACAGGAATGATGTCAGCAGGAGGCTTTCTCAGAGAGAACAGGAGCTTTAGAACGTGGTGCCATGACCCACTGAAACATGCATTAGCAAGGGGTCATGGGAAAGATGGCCCTTGGGCCCTGCTGCTCAGACACAGTAGGAGAAGGACAAATAATCCAGAGAGAGCATGTTCTCAACACTCCGCCGTGAAGATCTCCACTGCTTATTTTGCTTCCACGCCACTTGTTTAAAGTACAAATCAGCTTCTCTTCCTTATGCACCCATGTCCTGTTTATGACTGTTTAAACACCAAGGATTATTTGCAAAGTTGAATGAATCCTCAAAAAACCTGTTGACTTAAACAAAATGGCTTGTGCCAAAGCCGAGGGCTGATTTGAATAGGGATTCCCATTCAAGAGCCAAAACAATCATAAATCTCAGTAATAACGTCAAGCTATAATTCAGAAATCGATGCTTCTCTCAAGGGAACCATGGTGGGATCTTAGCAACCCTCCAGTTAACTGGGTCACTCCTAACTGAGACCAAACTAATAACCTTTGTGTAAGCAGCACACATTATCCATTAGGCTTTTGCGATCCATGCATGCCTGACAGAGACAGAGCATGTAGAATAGACTACACAGTGGATATTAATCTTTTCTGTTATCCCAAATGTATGTGTGACTGTGAGTGTATGAGTGTAGAGAGGGAAGTAAGGGAGAAAGAGGCCCAATGAGACAAGGGCAGGTTTTTAAACCATAGACTGTAAAATAATATGGATGTAGTGTATGTGACGTCACTCATAGGATTCTGCAGAGCAGTTTTGAAGTGTAAAATAGGACGAGCTGGCCGTTGCCATTTTAGCAGCACGTCATCGTGTGTCACTCCCGGATAACAGAAAATGGGCAAAGAGGTGGGATGTGGACGGAGCAGAGGTGACGCGATGACTAACAGACAGCAGATAAATGGCTACCCACCTGCCACTCAAAGTGGCCACGCCCTTAATTATGCAGAACTTTAAGGCTTTATATAATGTAAAGGAATTAGTTATAAAAAAATCACCCCCCTCACAGTTGTCATGAAGGGCAAAATTAGCCGTTTAGACCAAAACTAGAATTTGTACCAGGCTGTAAACATGTTTTTTTTCTGCTGTAAAGTTGGGCATTTTAACATGGGGCTCCCTTCTGGAGCCTGTCCCTAGTGACCAGTAGATGAACTGCAGTTTAAGTCACTTCCGTATTGGCTTCAAGAGAGACCGCGGGAGGTTGCCGTTTGTTTTAAACAGTAGGAGGGGTAAAGGTTTAAATTGCTGACCGTTTGATTTTGTATTTTAAATTCTGTTTGGTTTTGTTCTACATTGTTTTACTTTGTACATATCTATTAGGGATGCATGATTAGATCGCTAACTTGGGATGGGAGAGAAAAAAATAAGACGGGAGGAAAAAATATACGTCAATGCTTTAGCATTCTCACGCAAATGTTTTGCATTTCCCAGAGAAATTTTGCAATCGCTAGCTAAATTTTCAGTCCTTTGTGAGCATACGCAAAAGTCTAGAGAGGGAAGGCGAAAGCATTGAAATGTATATTTTTCCTCCCGTCACATTTTTTTTCCACCACCATGTCTAAATTTGACATGACAAGAAACATTGTGCATTTTTACAAGATTTTATACGAAAATAAGAGTGTACAATTTAATGTGCATATATATATTTTAAAAAAGTTTACTTCATAACTGTTCTTATTTATTTTTCTCTATCTCGTTAGTCCCTTTTAATCATTTAATCATTCAATTCCTTTAAATAATCCAATAAGACCAATCCCCAAAAAAGCATTGGTCTATGGTTATGGCCTTGGTGTCACATGATCCTTCAGAAATTATTCAAATAAGCTGATTTGGTGCAGCATTTCTTATTATTACGATTATCCAGCAGCCATATCACCCTGTAGCCCAAGAATGGTTTCCCACTGAAGCTAAGCAGGGTTGAGCCTGGTCAGTACCTGAATGGAAGGCCAACTGGGAAAACCAGGTAGCTGCTGGGAGAGGTGTTAGTGAGGCCAGCAGGGGGTGCTCACCCTGTGTGGGTCCTAACACCCCAGTATAGTGATGGAGACAAGCACCGTCCTTCGGATGAGACGTTAAACGGAGGTCCTGACTCTCTGTGGTCATTAAAAATCCCATGGCACTTCTTGTAAGGAGTAGGGGTGTAACCCCGGTGTCCATGGCCTAATCATGGCCTCCTAATAATCCCCATCCACTGAATTGGCTCTATCACCCTCTCTCCTCTCCACCTGTTCTATCACCCTCTCTCCTCTCCACCTGTTCTATCACCCTCTCTCCTCTCCACCTGTTCTATCACCCTCTCTCCTCTCCACCTGTTCTATCACCCTCTCTGCTCTCCACCTATCGCTGGTGTGTGGTGAGCGCACTGGCGCCGTTGTACTGTGGCTGCCGTCGCATCATCCACGTGGATGCTGCACACTGGTGGTTGTTGAGGAGAGATCCCCTATGATTGTAAAGCACTTTGGGTTACAATAGTACATATGAAAGTGCTATATAAATGCCTCATTCATTCATTACTATCAATGGTGAAAACTGTTGTGCTGCTTATCATTTTGGCTGGAAATCCTGATATATTGTTTTTTTTTCAGTATTCTTTGATGAATAGAATATTCAAAAGAACAAAATTTATTTTAAACTTTGTAACATTATAAATAGCTTTACTGTCACTTTTGACCAATTGAATGCATCCTTGCTGAGAAAAAAACTGACCCTAAACCTTTGACCAGTTTATTCTTTATATCCATTTGGAATTTCTTTTCAATTATGTCAGAAATACATAGAATTACCATAGCTACTCCTGAGTTTTTAGAGGAGTTGTTAAACAAGAGACGAACAAAAATATACTGAACTATTTAAGGGAACTATTTCACCCTTAATGAGCGCACGGCTCTTTCTGTATACTGGCATATTAATTCACCTGTGACGTTGGTGTTTCTGGTCGGATGAGTCATATTCCTTACACAGGAGTCTAGTCTAGATTGAGTCATACGAGAGCATGAGGATGGAGTCTGTTGACAGTGTTACTGTCTGTTATAGAAAGAGGAACAAACAGTCCTGGCTCAGGTCAGAGCAGAGAGAGGACAGCACCTGCTGCGTGGGAAGGCCGTGTGGCACAGACAGAGGGCGAGGGGGGCAGGAGGTTTCTGTGTCTGCAGTGTCATTTTATGATGATAGTGCAGTGTAATAGTCTTATGTTTGTGGACCTGATCTCACGTCTCAGTTTAATTTAAATGTAAATGGAAACAAACAAACATCAAATCAAAATGTAATCAAAATTTGATTACACACTGTCTGTTTTGTGATTTAATTAATTTCAAAAAGTTATAGTGCAGGTGATACAGGGTTATTATAGTTAACATAAACTTTCATCACTTGAAATAAAATGTAATTTAACTGAAATAAAATAAAATAAAAACTTGAATTTTGAATTTTTTTTCAACTAGTTGTCTGGTCCGTGTACATTCATTTTTCGATTTAATATTGAAAATTACTAAATTAAAAAATACGGCAAATTTATTCATTTTTCATGTTTTCAAAAATAAAATAAAAACAACAATTCGGCTTGATTTTATATTGTTATGTTCAGGGATAGAATTGGATAAACGGCTTGAATATTCGATTTCCACATGCATGAAACATCCCTTTCCAGCACGTAACTGTTTTATAGTCAGTCAGTGAATCATTCACTCAACCGATTTGTTCAAAGAATCAGATTCATTCATGAACAGCACTGTCCAGTGAATCAGCTGCACAATGGCTTTATTTCGCAATAGCATTAATTAATTTGATTCAGCTTGTTCAAAACTCAGCGTATTGTCTGAAATAAAAGTTTTTTACACTTAAAGGGTAACTAAACCCTAGAACAGCTTTTTTTAGTTGATGATATGCAAGACTTGGGCTTTATTAGTGCTGATCATTGATTCAAGTAAGAGTTTTGACATTTGAGTATAAAGTGTTTTAATTCTATAAAATATGGTGTAAAACCCGCCAAAGTGCTGCCCTCTTAAGGTTGAACGGTGGCTACTGCAGTTGAATTTTCCTATTGGACATTGTGGTACATCGTGACGTAGGATGGTTCTTCCAACGGCTCACTACCACGCCCCTGGCACGAGCTCACCACGCCCTTGGCTCAGCTCCTGTATAAAAACATCTTGTTACGTCTTGCGCTGCGGTTTCGCTAGTATTGTCGGCATTGGGAGTTAACGCAGTTTGAGCCAGCGGCTCGAATCGATAAGGCTCTGGCCCTGTGTTTACAGACCATTCACCCTCCTCCACTTCAGGTGAAGATGCCGGAGAAAAGTCCTACACTTCAAATGACCGCTCTGTTGCAAAACTACTGGTGTCACTCCAGTCATTCTCCATCTTTTCGAGTCTGACAGCTGTTAATCAACCTGTCACTGCGGGGTCTCAGGAGCACGGCCCCCCGCTCAGCCCCGCCCTCGGTTCGTCCCCTCTGTCTCCGTTGGGCTCTGCCCACTTTTCCAGCATTTTTCAAATATTGCCAGTGGGTGGAGTTAGGCTGTGAACAGGGGTTTAGTTACCCTTTAAATCGATACTGGTCTGCGCTTCGCTACAGTGTAACTGCATCTGCGTGCTGTCCAGTGGGTCACGCAGCTTTGGAGTAGGCTAATGATGGGTAATGTGGGTGCAGATGCGAGATAATCTACATAATATTTCTGAAATAAAGGTTGTCGAATCCATGCCTATAGAGAAGAAAACCCTGCCCAGCTAAAATAACAATAACTAAAACTGAAATAAAAAATATAAAAAATGATATACACTTTTTTAAACTAATTATTTTATATATTATAATAAAATAACAAAACAAAATGTACAAAACTGTAACTAATATTAAAATGGAAAATATGAATACAAAAACTAAATCAATAAATCAATTAAATAAATCAAACTATAATAGTGTCTCATTGAAACTAAAATCACACATAAAAATAACATAAAATTATTAATATGATATTCTAATATCGACCGAACTTACTACAACGTGCAACACGTGTCTCATACCAGCCACAGACTAACATCACTTTCAACACACTCAAACGTATTTTACTATGATTGCATATAAGCATAATAAAAACAGCAGGCTCTCGGCCTGCCCTGCTTCATACCAAACCAACTTGAATAAAACTTTGATACATTAGCTCATCCATTAACATGATTTCTGCCCGAGTCCCATCAAATCACTTTCCATCAGCAGTGGAGGTGAAGATGACAACTCCCATGATTCCAATTTCATTCACAACGCCTTTTGTTATTGTTTTGAACAAGAGTTGAAAACATGCATACTGTGCCTTTAAGAGCTCATATTAAAAACTTTTGTATAGTTAAGTCATGGCAATAAACTGTACGCCTTTTAAAGACTTATAGAGCCATATTTGGCATGATCCTTGTCTTTTATTCCTGTCATGGTAAAATTGAAAATGTACTGAAAATGTCTTGAAAAATGGTTGCTGAAAAAGAGTGGGAACCCTGAAATACTAATTATTGGGGTTAGATGATAGTAAATGGTCATAAGACAAATAAGGGGTGTTTTGCCACAAGATACTTGACTAACATTATAAATAGACCCCATGGAAGAAAGTACAAAATGATATTATATGACCCCTTTAAGAATTTCTTTCATCTTTATTTTCATAACTCTCTTCAAACATTTTTGTCTTTGATAATGATTTTTCACATTTGATTTACTTATTTGGACTTCAGAGATAGTTACAGTCATGAAGCTGTTACTTATCCATTTGTTACCCACTGTGTTATCTAGTATCCAGAGAGGATGCTGGATGAAATGTATGGCATGCGGTGTGCGTGTGCGTGTGAGTATGTGATGTTAATGCCCGTGGAGTACTCAAAGCGTGGGCAGAGTCTTAGTCCAATAGATGCCTTCACAGGAGGCACCTCTAATGTGTTATGCCACACACACACATGAATCTTCTCTGATCCAGCACTGACTCACCCGTCACTTTCCTTGCTTGTCTGGTTCTCTCCGCAGGAACGCATCTTCCTGACGTTGTCCAACTACATATTTACTGCCATCTTTGTGACCGAAATGACAATAAAGGTAGGTGACGGGGTTGGCATTTGTCTCTGTGTGGCGTCTTCTCTGACAGAGGGTAAACTAACTCACCGCCTGGGCCAGAATACCAGCCAAAAGCAAAATTCAGTTCCCTGTGGCTTTTTTTATAGTGGTGATCTCTCTTAGATCAGCATGGCTAATGGAGTCTGGTGAAAACATTCCTGTCACAGGCTTTAGATCGCCAGTCTTGCAGACCTTTTACTGTACTTTTAAAAGGCATTTCAGCCAAAAATGTGACTTCTGTCATTTACTCACCATGTTGTTGTAAACCTGTATGACTTTCTTTCTACAATATAACACAAAAGGAGTTTTCAAAGCTGTTATTGTCACTTTTTTGCATACAGTTACATGAATGATCTTCAAAAAAACATGCAAAAGCATCATAAATGTGTGGTTATTATTCACAGAAAACATTAAAACCTAGCTTTCCTTAACACATTTATGACAGAAGCAACATCTGATCCATAAGCAAATCATTCTATGGAATCATATCTTATCAATGAATCACCTGATACAGGTCACAGAACCAGTATGAATGATTCATTCATAAAAAGAAAAATGTTTGTTTAATAAGTGTGTGTGTGTGTGTGTGTGTGTGTGTGTGTGTGTGTGTGTGTGTGTGTGTGTGTGTGTGTGTGTGTGTGTGTGTGTGTGTGTGTGTGTGTGTCTGTGTCTGTGTCTGTGTCTGTGTCTGTGTCTGTGTCTGTGTCTGTGTCTGTCTGTCTGTTTGTTGTCTGTCTGTTGTCTGTCTGTGTTTTTCTATCCCGGTGGTGACTTCAACTTGAATGCACACTGACTCATGTCATTAAATTGACGTCCCCATGAGGAAACAAGCTTCTAAATCATACAGGGTCGGGTCAGTGTAAGTGGCTAGAATATACAGTTTGTGCAGTATAAAAACCATTACGTCTATAGAGAGACGTGTGTGTGTTTGTCAATAACATTTCTTCCCCCCCCCAGAAATGTTATTGACGGCACATTTATGCACTATTCCAATTAAAGGCACAATATGTAAGATTTTTGGATAAAAATATCCAAAAACCACAAGAACAGTGTTATATATTTTGTTGACATGTGTACTTACATTATCCCAAATGTTTCTAAGAATGTTTAAATCCAGCGAAATAAGCAATTTTAACCTGGACAGACCGTGTCCATGTGTCGCCTATCAATGACATCATACCCGCATTACCCTCGATTTCTGGTTTTATTTTGTAGAAACCATGGAAACACCAAAGACGCTTTTATGTATTATGTGTTTTATTAGATTAACTGTTTGGATACATTCATCGACAGAAAACGAATCATTGTGATATAGCTCAACACAGTTAGTCTTATTGTTTAAATCTCGTTTTCTTGATTTACCGCGAGTACCCTGTTTTACCATGCCTAATATCGAGCTCACTGCAGTGTAAGTCTCATTGTAGCCGCCAAGCGAATGCACAGAGTAAATGGTAAATGGACTGCATTTATATAGCGCTTTTAACAGACCAATGGCCATCCAAAGCGCTTTACACATTGCCTCACATTCACCCATTCACTCACTCATTCATACACCGACGGCGGTGTCAGCCATGCAAGGCACCATCCAGCTCATCGGGAGCAGCTGGGGTTAGGTGTCTTGCTCATGGACACCTCGACACTTGGTCAGGTGGAACTGGGGTTTGCAGACAATCTACATGAACCACTGAGCCACTGCCGCCCACAAGAGTAGCATTATAACATAACTTTCAACATACTCAAAGGTATCTAATATGATAAAACAGCGCTGCGTTACCCCACATACACATGCCCAGAAGAAATGGAAGTGGTCGATTGGCGCAATATAAAAGCACTACGATGTCGATGTGTCATCAAGCTACGCCTTTGTTTTGAATAAGCGACCTCTATCGACGAAAAATGACATATTGTGGCTTTAAGAAACTTTCAAAATCAATAATGAAAACACTGTTCCTCACACAAAGTTTTTGCATAGCTTTAGAAGGCTTGGATTACAGTGCAGAAGTCTTTATACTTGTACGGTGCTTGAAATCTTCAGTTCTTATACACTGCTGCACAAATAATTACTGCTTTCTCCTTTTGTGTTTCACATAAGAAAGAAAGTCATACAGGTTTGGAACAACACGAGGGTGAATAAATAATGAAAAAAATGTTTGTGTGACTATATTAAGTCACTGCTTCCCTTCGACAATTACAAAGTCTAAACAAAGACTACGGCAGCAAAATATTAAAATCTCACTCTGACATATTCAACTGCTGCCAGTCAGCTGAATTAAACATTTGAACAAATGCTGCCTTATAAAGGTCCTAAAGAGAGCACACTGACATGAAAAGTCTATTAAGCAAGCCCTGCTCTCTATTTTCCACTCTTTACCACACTAGTTAATACTAAGTGAGGGAGGTGGGGTGGGGGGATTGTCTGCCAGATATTCAAATGACTATCGTTGAAATGGAAGAACATGTTGAGGCCTCTCTGGAGAAGACAGAAAAGTTCATAGGTGTCAGTCACAAAGGTCTAGGGTTTCTATTCTGGGGCCCTGCTTTATGCCAGGTCACGCCCACCCAAGAGATTTCAAATGAAAATCATGGCAGAGAATAATCATACTCACTGGAGGTTAATTAACGGCGACTGACAAAAAACTTTCTGGGTCGGATAAAGATGACAGGGCTGTTGAAACTCCTGGCTTTTGTTGCCTGACATGCCTTTGTTCACTTTGAGGTCTGATCACATTGTGGTTTGATATATTCACCAGCAACATCATTAGGAGCTGCACATTCATGCTTAGCACTTTTTAGTCAGATGATTCTCACTCCTGGTTTGTTTATCTCAGCTTTTCACCCCCCACCTCTGAACCCCTTTTATATGCCAGCTGTATGCCAGTCTAACCTGATACGTTCACAGAAATGCCACAATAGTGTGAAATAACTAAAAAAGAACTCAAGGGAATGAGTGTGTTTCTTTCCAAATTCAGATTTCAAACACTTCAGCTTTCTCACGTTTCCTGTCAAGTTTCTGACAGGATTAGATTTTGAAAGAATTGTGAATTTTTTTTGTTATGTTGCAAAATTTTATGCGTTTTGAACATTTGAACATTGAACATTTGAAGTAAAATTATAGTTTAAATATGGCTTTACAGATATGATGTAAAAGCATTTCCTTTCCTTAAAGTTGAAGTATCTATTTTTCAAAATATACACCGATATACTGACCCTTCGAGGCATGAACTCCACTAGACCCCTGAAGGTGTGCTGTGGTATCTGTCACCAAGATGTTAGCAGCAGATCCTTTAAGTCCTGTAAGTTTTGAGGTGGGGCCTCCATGGTTTGGACTTGTTTGTTCAGCACATCTCACAGATGCTCAATTGAATTGAGAACTGGGGAATTTGGAGGCCAAGTCAACACCTCAAACTTGTTGTTGTGCTCCTCAAACCAATCCTGGGCCAATTTAGCTTTGTGGCAGGGCGCATTATCCTGCTGAAAGAGGCCACAGCCACCAGGGAATACCGTTTTCATGAAAGGGTGTACATGGTCTGCAACAATGCACGTAGTTGGTACGTGTCAAAGTAACATCAACATGGATGGCAGGACCCAAGGTTTCCCAGCTGAACATTGTCCAAAGCATCACACTGCCTTTGCCGGCTTGCCTTTATCCCACAGTGCGTCCTGGTGCCATGTGTTCCCAGGAAAGCGACGCACACACACCCGGCCATCCATGTGATGTAAAAAAAAAAAAAGTGATTCATCAGACCAGGCCACCTTCTTCCATTGCACAGTTGGCACATTCGGTGGTGGACAGGGGTCAGCATGGGCACCCTGACTGGTCTGCGACTATGCAGCCACATACACAACAAACTGCGATGCACTGTGTATTCTGACACTTTTCTGTCAGAACCAGCATTAACTTCTTGAGCAATTTGAGCTACAGTAGCTCGTCTGTTTGTACAGACCACACGGGCCAGCTCCTCACGTGCATCAATGAAACCTTGGAATAATCTAACCCTGACGCCAGTTCACCACTGTTCCTTCCTTGGACCACTTTTGATAGATACTGACCACTGCAGACCGGGAACACCCCACAAGAGCTGCAGTTTTGGAGATGCTCTTACCCAGTTGTCTATAGCATCACAATTTGGCCCTTTTCAAACTTGCTAAAATCCTTACGCTTGCCTATTTTTCCTGCTTCTAACTCATCAACTTTGAGGACAAAATGTTCACTTGCTGCCTAATATATCCCATCCTAACACTAACAGGTGCCGTGGTGAAGAGATAATTAGTGTTATTCACTTCACCTGTCATAAAGTTATGCCTGATCGGTGTTTGTTATATATATATATATATATATATATATATATATATATATATATATATATATATATATATATATATATATATATATATATATATATATATATATATATATATTACATATTACATATGTATGTGTAATGCAAAAATTACGACACAATCCGTCTTCCATTGGTCGGTCAAACAGATAAACCTACAAATGACTAATTTGGGATAGAAACAAATGTTTTTATTATAAAAATGTACACAGTTTGACTTTGATTGAAATAGTATTCAATATCTGTGTTTTAATATCTGTTTGTTGGTGTTGTGAAGGTGGTTGCTTTGGGCTGGTGTTTCGGGAAGAAGACCTACCTGAAGAGCAGCTGGAACATTCTGGATGGCATGCTGGTGATGATCTCTGTGATTGACATCCTGGTATCCCTAATCTCCAACAGCGGCACTAAGATCCTGGGCATGCTGCGGGTGCTACGGTTACTGAGGACCCTGCGGCCGCTCAGGTACACTGATCACAACATCCATTCAGTGCTGCATTTAGTCATTATGCTAAATAACAGTTACAAATACATCAAAGCTTTAATGCACAAGTGCACCACCACCTGCCATGCTGTAGGCTACATAAACACTCATATGTACTTTGGGTCAAAGCGCTAGATTTGCACATCTTAAGTCAGCATTCACTTTATTACAGGAAGCATAATTAATGTAAAGACTGAAGTTCCACAATTAGCCTCTTCCTCACTTAGATGCATCAATTAGCTCCTAATTGATGCAGTATGTAGCTGTGTTTGTGTTTATGCATATTTATGTGTATTTGTGTGCATATGTGTGTGCGCCTTGCACTTTTCCTCCTGCAGAGGGAACTTCTGGAGGCCTTCCCTACTCTTAAATATTTATGACACATTCAAGCAGAAAATAAAAATCAAATATTCATCTTTCCTGCCCAATTTGCCCACAAAATGCTTACACTGATCTTTCACCCCAGTCGCTCCCTTCTCTCTTTTCAAGTACTCCTCAGTTCGGGGTCAACTTCCACAAGTTTCTCATGCTACCAAGAGACTTGTATTAAAAATACATCATTTTCCAGTAGTTGTGTTTTAGCTGTGTTGGTACAACGTTATAGTGAACAAATGAGCCGTCAACAACATTTCTGAAAAGGAACTGGAAAGAAAAAAGCCATTTGGATTTTTTGCAATTTATTCATGTTTCTCAGTCAGATACAATGAACTTTAAAATATTAAATAGGTAAAAAGTTTAGGATAAAATGCTGTAATTACATGAATCCAATATCATTTCTGAAAAGAAAGGAAAAGGCCCATTTGGAATTGTTTTGGCGTTTTATTTATGTAACAGTCAGATACAAGGAACTTTAAAGGTGCCATAGAATGCATTGATACAATATTTTAAATTGTTCTCTAATATCTACATAAAATGTATGTGGCTTAGGTAAGGGCAAAAATATGGTTTTACATGTGTATTTGCAACCCTAGGATTTGTCCCTAGAATGAGGCCCCGTCCACACGGACACACGCATTTAGCTGTATATGCATACATTTTGTACCGTATCAGCTTTTCGTCCACACGGATCCGGCGTTTTGGGAGCATGAAAACGCTACTTTTTTGAAACAGGGTCCCAGAGTGGATAAATCTGAAAGCGACACCCTTGCTTTTTCGTGTGTACAGCCAATCCGTATATTTTGTGAAAAGACTAGCTCGGGATACAACTATGGGCACTGGGCATGCGCTCATCAATATTGCATCATTTAATTACTGTACTTGCATTATTGTAATGGTTGGGGTAGGTGTAGGTGTTAATAAAACACATCTGTTAAGTTGCAGATTTATTTATTTTAATTTTATTTTGCGATTTTTGCCTCACCTCCTACCCCTGTTATACCCCTTCTAGCCACAGCTCTTCTTCTCCATTTTTAGTGTATTTCTGTGGCAGAATTACAGCGCCACACACTGGTCTGGCATGTATACTACATCGTTTTCAGTTGGTTTCACTGATCTCGTGTGTATGCGGATATTTCTTGAAACGTGAAAAAAAGATCTGATTGGGGAAGTTCTGGCTTCCTGTGGACGGGGCCTAAAATGGGCTGTTATTACCTTATCTGGAAGGGTCATGAATAATAATGTTGAGCTCGGCTCTGATTGGCTGTTTCACAGCAAGGCTCATTTCAGTATTTCACACAAGTGCAGTTATTTAGCAAACACAATCGCAACAGCACAAGTGGCTCGTGAGTCGTGACAGAACACAGATTATCTGAATGACACTTTAAGCAGAAAATCTCAAATGGAGATTGCTGAAATGCAGCTTACTTGTTTATTGGTGTTTTCAGATCATCCGCATGCGCGAGAGAGAGAGAGCTCACGTGCACATGGTTGCCAGATTGCACATTTTAAGGGGGGGGACTGTTACGTCACAGTCGGTGTTATGTTGAGATTAGTTTTTCAGTGGTCTTTTTCACTCACAAGATTTACGTATGAAGGAGGAAACGATGGTGTCTGAGGCTCATTGTATGTCAGTTCCATGTACAGAACTCTTATTATTCATCACTCTTAGTTTTCCATTCTATGGCACCTTTAAAATAATAAATAGGTAAAATCAACAACATGTGTATTAATCATAATTTTTATATTGCATAAATGTTAATTATATACTTATGCACCTGTAGACTAGTAAAGAAAAAAAAGATTGTATTTTTTAATTAATTACATTAATTCATGAGAAATGATTAGCAGCCCGGGTGGAACCAATCTTGGGTCTGGATCCCAAACACGTGGTCTGCTATTTAATGACCTCTGGTGTGGATTATCCCTGAACCTACCCGACTCAATTATTTTATTTTTTAGTCTCTTTTAATAATTTATTTGTATTTGAATGTGTGCTGATAAAGCATAATAGTTTGCTTCACTGTTTTGTGCCAAATAATGTTGAGGTATTTTGATGAGAATGACGAATACATCTCTCAGCAAATCTTTTAAAGCATTCTTCACTAGTTTGCTAAAACAGCCAATGAATGATTTATGTCACTACCCCTGAGCATCACTATTACTCCACTGCTACTGAATAGTGCATAGAGATCCAAGCATACCCTTATAGATAATGAATAGTATGTGGAACAAAACTTGAATTTCTTTTTATGTTTTTATTCCAATGAAGAATTGAAACCTCTAGTGGCATAGTTGCATAAGGTGAATTAACCTTTAAACAGTATGTGTGATAAAGTCCCATTATAACTAATGGCAGTTGCTTCGGTTGACTGTCAGAGAATGTAGAGCACCCGGAGAGGAAAAAAAAACGCCCTGTAAATTAAACATGAAGCGGTCTGTGTTTTCACCTCGAGCCCCTCTGCGTGAACATTTTAAAGATTCTCACACAAAGTTTCCTCCACTGCCAAAACGCTCTGCTTCAGAGAACTTTACTGTGTGCGCAACTGCCTCTGCACCGCCGAACACCTTTTGAAAATTTTACTTCTTGATCCTTCCCTCAACAGACTTTATATTAATGCACCTCTGTGTGAAGTCCAAGTTGAAATCAAAAGAAAGACAAAGACAGCTGTAAAAAGTCTCCACAGCGTGGGCTCGGCTACTTCTGCAAAAGTCAATTCAGGGAGGGGTGGGTAATCCAGACCACATGTGTATCTGGACCAGTCAGTGCATTGAGTTTAAAGGGACAGTTCACCCGAAAATGTAAAATTCTGCTATTAAATCTCTGGTATGGCTTTCTTTATACTTGTCTTTTGGCGGGTTGTCCAAGTTGCTCTTTTTTCATACAATGAAAATTAATGTTACCACGGTTGTCGAGCGATATATTTTTAATATTTAAATTTTTTTTTAAACAATGTCAATTTCAAAGTTTTTATTATTAGTATGCAATTCATAAAAAAAAAAATATATATATATATATATATATATATATATATATATATATATATATATATATATATATATATATATATATATATATTATTTTGAAAAAGTAACCCCTTTTAAAAATAAAAAATAAAAATAAAGTCTCTTATGCTCACAAAGGCTGCATTTATTTAATCAATAATACCATAAAAAGTTATATTGTGAAATATTATTACAAATAACTGTTTTCCAACTTTTAAAACTGTTTTCTAATATATATATATATATATATATATATATATATATATATATATATATATATATATACATACATAAAAATATATATTATTTTTAATTTATTTAAAACAATTTTAACATTTTAATGTCTCATGATCTTTCAGAAATAATTTTAATATGTCAATTTTGTGTTAAATTATTAGTTAGTGCTGCTTATTATTTGTGTGGAAACCAAACTGTGTATGTCTGTATAAATATATACAATTGTATATATTTATAAAATTTTATAAATATATAAAATTGTAAATATTTGTATACACACATACACACGGTTTGGTTTCCACACAAATAATAAGCAGCACCACTGTTTTCAGCATACAAAGAAATAATTTAACACAAAATCGACATATTAAAATTATATATATATATATACATATCTTTGCTCAATAAAAGTAATAATTTCTTGAATTTTTTAAAATATATATATTATTATGTATTTTTTGTGCTTTTATGGTGCTTTTCATTCAAAACATCTAATTCATACAAGTTTGACATAGGAGTAAGCAAATAACAAAATTTAAATTCCCTTGGGATGATGTGCCCAGTTACTCATATGGACATCTGTGTTTTTTGTATGTTAATGTCCATGTTCTCCTTATCAAGTATTAATGGCATTTATACAGAGACGTGTGTGTTTCAATCTTTGGACAGGATGATTTATGTGTGGTGTTAAGGGGGGATGCACACACTCTGTAAATTCATCAACTCTTTGACCCCCAGGTTAAACCTAACTGTATGTTGCACTGCACATCACCCTTGCGGATCTAAATTAATCTCAAAAGCGCATAAAGAGCCATCCATCCTCCACTCTCTGTATGAGCCCCAGAGGAACAAGACACTCCCTTAAACACCTGACGCCAGCATCTATCTACTGATATCACTTTGTTCAGTCTCCTAGAAGCTTGACCTCTTTGAATGCAAATAACCCGACATAATCTACTGCTTTATTATTGTTTGTGCTGCTCATTAATTCTCAAGCTAATTACAGTCCAGCTTCTTTCACAGTGCCTGTCCACTCTAAGGCATTTGTTAAGCTAATCTAACCATGCTTGACTAGAAACAAGTTCGTTTTTCTGCATTGTCTATTTGCTGTAATTACAAGGACGAAGAATTGCATGAATAGACGATAAGGACAGATTGGCTCTTTCGGGTTTCATCTGGAAGCTGATTAATTTCATTTGCATATCATCGCTGCAGATGTCCTTTATGTCTTATTGTTTTTAGATAATAGCTTGTGTAATTGTGAAGTCATAATTTTACTGGATTATGTGTTTGGGCTAGGGAAGAGATTCGGTCATTAATTTCTCACCCTGGTGCATTAGAACAACACCAAGGCGAATAAATAATGACTGAATAATTGGGCGATCCCTTTAATATCTTCTTTTGTCGTCTGCAGGAGTAGTAAGTCATACAGGTTTGTAAAGACAAGAGAGTGAGTAAATAATGAGGAAAAAAATGTTACATTCTGTTATATGCTGCTGTTTTTACCCCCTGCTTTCTTGATTCGTAGTTGAGATTTTTTTAATATTATTTTTTGTCCTTTGACGGGTGTCCTCAGATTGTGAGCTTGCTGCGTGTGGGTGTGTGTCAGGGACACACAGCTTGAATCTCCCAAAATGACGGTTCCCAGCCCAACTACAGCATCCTTTAATTACAGCCAGGATGAAAATGTGTCTCTGTGTTCTGGGAATAAGAAGCTCCTTCAGTGCTTATTGTTCCCTTCCTAATTTATTTATTTATTTCTCTATCAAAACCTTTCAGAACAAAAAGACCGGATTGGAGCGATGCATATGAAAAATTGCAAAACACAGTAACCATAACACATTTCCAGAACCCAGAAGAATAGCATCAGCCCAAAATACCATGGTATTTACAATAGCACTATTGTATTTTTTTGAAGTACCATATGTGACTGTGGACCACAAAACCAGTCACAAGTCGCATGGGTATATTTGTGGCAATAGCCAACAATACATTGTAGGCAAAATTATCCATTTTTCTTTTATGCCAAAAATCATTAGGATATTAAGTAAAGATCGTTTTTCATGAAGATATTTTGTAAATTTCCTACTGTAAATATATATATAAACATATATATAAACATATATTATTATTATTAATAATATGCTTTGATAAAGACTTAATTTGGACAACTTTAAAGATGATTTCCTCAATATTTACATTTTAAAATACCGTAGTTGTATATCGGCCAAATATTGTCCTATCATAACAAACCATACATCAATGGAAAGCTAATTTATTCAGAAATATATCATGATGTATACATCTTGACCCTTATAACTGGTTTTGTGGTCCAGGGTCACATATGATTGTCATACTATGGTAAGCATTCAGTACCATGGTATATATGAAAGAACCATGTGTTACCACCCACTTTACAAACATGTATTTCTTTTGCTCTTACTCTATTACTGTATATACATCACATAGCCTATTTACTAATAGCACACAACTTGACTGTGTTCTGTAAAGTTTACTATATTGAAAAACATTACTGGCCAACACCTCATGCACTAGCGCCCTCTATTGATTAGGGGTTGAAATCTCATGGTGTGAGCACCAGTGTTACTATTTATTATATGCCATTATTATGGTTATTAATATTTTAAATTAGCTTTTATTTTTCCCGGTTTCCATTTAATTGTAGTTTAAGTTTGAGTTGTAATGTGCTTTTGTATTTTTATTATTTCTATTTAGCTTTATTTTTTTCTAATACTTCAAATTGTTTCATTTAGTTGCAAGGGTAAAACTTCTAATTCTCAGTTAAGTTTGTTTCTTTTTTTAAATTCTAGTATTCATATTTTGTTTTATTTCAGTTCACCTTTGATTTATGCAAAAGTTTTAGTTAACGATAGCAACACTGGTGAGCACACTGTGTACAAGGAGTATCATTTCACTGGATTGTCCCTCTCAAATTCAGTCAGAGATGAGCGTGGGTCTAGACATATTGATCCTTCTCATCGTTTGACATTTCCATAATTGATTTTACGGTATTACCTGAAATCCCCGAAGTGAGCTTTGATAAACATGCTTGAGCTTGTGCGAGATGCACACAGATATTCAGACAAACAAAAGACAGATCAGCCTGTTATCTACACTCCCTTTGGCAGGCTTCTTTCTCTCTCAACCAGTTACTTTGACTAAACCTGATTGGTCTCTTTAAACATGGCCTTTTCTTCATCCTCAGACACTGATACAATCACAGCGCACTTCTTAAGAAGATCAAAGCTGAGGATCAAATCAGGTTTTTGCTGCATTAGCTCAGCACTGTGTTGAGGAGACAGAAATCACTGTCACCAGATGAGGACTAATGTGCCTTTTATTCGTCAGTTTAAAGAGAGAAATCTGTGAAGTCCGTGTTTCTGTAGTATCATAAACATCTTGCAGTGCATCAGAATCCCCTGCTACTGCTTTAGGTCCTCATTGTGTCCCATTAACATCAGTTCAACACAAACAAGGCCACAGATTAAACCGGTTGCCTTTTACAGCTTTGTTATGGTATAATTGTACTTGTAATGGGCTGTTCACAGTTGCTCTTGAATTTGTCTGCACTACTTTTTAATTGTTGGTCTATGTAAACATGCATTAGAGGGACATACTTGACTGTTTATTGCATTGTGCAAAAATGTTAAGACAGCATGTAAACTTTAAAAAGGCATGCTTTCTGTCCCCATTTATTTGCCTCCCTGTGTGAACGGGTTCTAAAGCAGCTAAATTCCTGTTACAGCTGTGTATTTGTATTACATATGTTATTGTGTGTGCCTCTGTGAGCAGGTGTCTTTGTGTCACTGTGGGTGCCACCCTCCGCAGAGGTTGACAGGTGCAGTTGTGTGCCGGATGTCGTGCCATTAATAATTAGGCTTCAGCTTTATTCCGGCGGTTTAATTAAAACTGTCTCTTTTCTTTGTAGCACAGAAAGTTTCCCTGCAGTATTGCATTGTGGCTGCTTAGCATAATGGCTAGGGCATGAAATGTTTGCTGGTAATTGCCAGACACACTGACTCGTAGAGGAGGTAGTGATTGCAGCAATGATGATATGTATAATAATGAATATACTAATGTATTAAAATGTTTAATATAATAAATATGTTGCCTTGCCTGGTTTTGATGTGCACGATGCATCCTGCCATTTAATGGGTGTTTAGTAAATCGATGCTATTCTGATGCGTTTGATTGGCTCTATTGTTTGATTTTGCAGTGCACCACGTCTACCAATTATATCAATCCACATCGCCGCTGAAAGCTTTAGGCTACAACCTATCTGAGAGTTGGCACCATGGCTAGTGATAAAAATGCTTTCCAGTGCTGGAAATTTAGAAAAGTAATAAAAAAGTAATCAAATGTAATCTGTTACATTCCTTTAATAAAGTAATTGAAATAGTTACAGTACATGTTACATTTTAAAAATGATAACCTATTACATTTCCAAAATAACATTCTTAACACTGATTACATTTGTATAACAGGAGGATATTACATGCAAGTATATTTTAATTTGATTAAATATTAAGTGTTTGGTTTTGTTCTAGGAACATTGTTTTGTTTTGTTAGGGTGCCACTTTAATTCCAAATGTAAAATCAGGATCCTGAAGCAAAACCAGTTCAGAACCATCAGGCTAGATCTGTTGCTTAGTGTGCATGAGTGTGCTATATCTGATTTTAGATCTATCACTGAGTCCGCTCTGTTGAAGATCACAAAGGATATTTTGCTGGCTCTTGATTCAGGCTCTTGTTTTGTTGGATCTGAGCTGGGCATTTGATATCATTGACCACAACATTCTTCTTGAGCGTCTTGAATCCAGGGCGCTGCACTACAGTGGTTTGCTTTTTACTTTTTCTGTAAATTTGAGAAATGGTTCCTCATCATTTGCTCCTTTTTTCATGTGGCATGCCCCAGGGATCTATTTTGGGACCTTTCCCTATTTCCCTTTATATGCTTCCTTTGGCCTACATTTTTCAGAAATGCTAAATGTTTTATCACGCTATGTTGATATTTCTAAGTTTTTCCTTCCAGTAAGGCTTGACAACACTGTTTCTTTCGATGTTGTATAGAAATGTATAATTATATTGGATAACAAATATATTTTTAGATTATCTTGCTTGCAAGTTGTACAAAATGCAGCTGCAAAACATTTGACTGGCTCTAAAAAGAGGGACCCTATTTCCCCTATTCTAGGTTTCCTCCACTTGCTTCCCGTTAAAATCGGGATTGGTTTTTAAATTCTCATGTTGCGTGGCCGTGCAGCAAAATATATTAGTGGTAGTGAACTTCTTCAGCTATACCGTCCTGCTAGAGCATCCAGATCTTCTAATGCTTTACTTTTAAATCTCTGCCACCGTTTTGCAATAAATCAAAAGGTGATCTGGCCTTTTCTGTGGCTAGGCCCAAACTTTAGAATAGTGTCCCCTATCATGCAAGGTCTGTTCCTTCATTGGGGCATTTTTAAGTCGACTCTTAAATAATACTTGTATTCTTAAGCTTTTGGAAATTTGTAATTCTTGCCTTTACAATGTAGATTTGCTTTTGCTTACTCTACAGCATTCGATCAATTCAAATTGTGTTTAAATGTGCTTTATAAATACATTTCGTTGCTTAAACATCTGTTGTCCTGTTTGATTTTCAGAGTGATCAGCAGAGCTCCAGGACTGAAGCTGGTCGTCGAGACACTGATGTCATCACTCAAGCCTATCGGGAATATTGTGGTCATCTGCTGTGCCTTCTTCATTATTTTTGGCATCTTGGGAGTTCAGGTGAGTAATAAAACATAATCCTACAAAAAATAACCAGCATAAACAAGTTTTTGAGTACTTGAACAGCCTGGCAGATCATCTTAAACCAACTTAGGCCAGTTTTTGCTGTGTTTTTCAGTAGGGTAGTTTGAAATGCCTACTCACAGTTATATAGAATATAATACGTCTTGCTTGGATCAGACTATTAAAGTAAAAGCCAGTCTTAACTTTAGGGATTAATTGGAGTAATTCCTTTAAAAAAAACATCATATACTGTATAAAGTAACACATAACATATGACAGCTCTATGTGTTTAATCCACAAGATGGCATTTAAGACTCTTAGTGAGAGTGAAAGAGGTGGTGCATTGAACAAATACATAATTTTCTGTCATTTCTGTAAATTTGAAACATACTCTTCCTGCCCACAGCTGAATAATTTGACTTTGATTAAAATGTTCTGTTTTCCATACTTCCACAATTTACATAAGTCCGTAGGGGAACGCCGATGCAATTTATCTTCCATTCTTCCAGGAAAAGATGCCTGTGCTCTTTGTGCCTGTACAATGTGTCATGTGTAACATTGGTTTTGTCCTTGTATGGTATCTTGAAATTACTCTTCAGATAGCCTAGCAATTTTGGGTAAACGTAATTTCAGTCAAAAAAAGTACTACAGTATTAAGTGCATAAAAGTGCATAAAAGTGATGACAACACTGGCATTTTCTAATGTCAGTACTCATTTAAATGTAATTGTAATAGATGTTCTCTCTTATTCTCTATTAAAAATGAATGAATCAATGCTTTAAAGAGCCTATAGGGTTGTCACAGAGATGTGTATGTTATTCCAAAAAATGTTTCAGAGATAAGAAAGGTTGTTTGTGTGCTGATAAAATTGCTTTTTTCCCCCACAGCTTTTCAAAGGAAAGTTCTTTGTGTGTCAGGGGGAGGATACAAGGAACATCACCAACAAATCAGATTGCTTTTCGGCTAACTACAAATGGGTCAGACACAAGTACAACTTTGATAACCTTGGGCAGGTGAGCAAAAACATTTGCTCTGTCTCAAGATGCTTTTTAGATGTACCTAGAAGCGACTAGTAATGTCACTTCCAATTCGAAAATAATCCGTTGTGGTTTTGTCCTATTTTCAACAAAGTCAATTGGAGCCATTGAAGTCAAAGATTTATTTTAACCTTTTTTATTATCTTTCACCTCCCTCAGGCCCTCATGTCCCTTTTTGTTCTGGCTTCCAAAGACGGTTGGGTGGACATAATGTACGATGGACTGGATGCTGTCGGTGTCGATCAGCAGGTATTGACCATATCAGAAGCTCCTTTTACATGCATAAAATTGTATTGTAGTAGTATTCATATAGATTTTCATCCTTGTAGATTCACCTTGTGGTACATTTGATCTGTGGACAGTGTGGCAACCTTATTCATTTAATTGGGTCACAGTTTCTAGAGTACAAACAAATTGCGGCCCAGTCATTCGCGTTCTCTAATAACCGCAAAGCCTGATTGGACAAACTCCATAAACTGAATCAGTGCTTAAAAATCATTGATCAGCATTTCTGTTCTATAGTTTCAAAGAACTGCTTTCCCATTCATCAGTTCTTCTGTAAGCTCCTTACTGTCCATTCATCAGATCTCTTTGAAGTGTCTTATTTTTGAATTTCTGAATAATAAAAAGTAAAATGTTGCATGAAAAGGAAGTCTCTATGCTACGTGTGTGGCTGTGGGCTCCTGAAAATGTTCTGCTCTAATTGAAAAGAGCCCAGCCCCCTGTCCTAGCCAAGGCATTCATGTGTTTGAATTGGAACAGATATCTCTTCCTTAGTGCATGCCATGTGGCCTGTGCCTCACTATTGCATACTGAATGCTTAGTCTTGCTAGAGACAGGCGTTTTTTGAGTCTCCAGCAGGACAAACCTTTGAACTGAATTGTTATTGATATCATGGTCACACTTTACAATAAGGTTTCATTTGTTAACATTCGATAAAGCGATAGTTCACCCAAAAATGAAAATTAGCCCATGATTTACTCACCCTCAAGTCATCCTAGATGTATATGAGATTCTTCTTTCAGACGAATAAAAATTGAGTAATATTAAAAAAGTTCAACACTTTTTCCATAAACTGAATACGGAAGGAGATCAGCCGAAACTTTACTTAATAAAGTTTTAAATATAAGACAAATATTTTTCTTACATAAACGCATCAATTCACTTCCAAATGCATTTATTAACCTCCCGGAGCCGTGTGGAGCACGTTATTTGACGGACAGATACATTTTTATGGACTTCAAAAACAGAGCAACAGTCACTGCCATTATAAAGCTTGGATTAGCCAGTACTTTTTTAATATAACTCAGATTTTATTCGTCTGAAAGAAGAATGTCATATTCAGGATGACTTGAGGGTAAGTAAATTATGGGCTAATTTTCATTTTTGGGTGAACTAACCCTTTAATGTATTAACTAGCATTAACTAATTATGAGCAATACATTTGTTACTATTTGTTCATATCTGTTAAAGTTAGTTAATAAAAAAACAGCTGTTTATTGTTTGGTCATGTTACTTCAGAGTGTATTAACTAATGCTAACAAATATTAATGCTTCCATTGTTAAATGCTAAACACTATTGTTGCCTTGACAAGATTTTTTTACATTCAAAAGACTACCTGTTACTCATTAGAGGAATAAACGTTTTTACGCTGACTAACTGGAGCAAATTAATTGATTTAACTTAATAAGTTGAGTGTGATAGGTTGCCTTATTTTTTACAAGTTAGTTCAACTTTCCTTTTCTACAATGTATAAGTCTATTCTGCTCACCAACATTCATTTATTTGATCTAAAATACTATAAAAACTGTAATATTGTGAAATATTATCACAATTTAAAATAACGGTTTTCTATTTGAATATATTTTGAAATGTAATTTTTTCTTGTGATCAAAGTGGAATTTTCAGCATCATTACTTCAGTCTTCAGTGTCACATGATCCTTCAGAAATCATTCTAATAAGCTGATTTCCATATTGCATTCGAACTGTGACTTGCTTAATAATGTGGAACGACCTTTTTAAGTAGGGTTTTCTATTTACCTAAGTAGACCTGGCAAACTATTTAACAAACCTGTCTGAGATTGATACCAGTTATCTAAAAAAAAGGTGTGGAGAATTAAAACAAAGTTTGTTACTAAGATCTGAATGTTTGTTGTACTGAAATCCTACTGATATGTCACTTGCATAATAATTTGGAACAGTATGTGTGTGTTTTACTATTAAGCCTTAAGTAGTCTCCCTAACGAGCTTAACCACCAATCTGTACATTAACCCGTGTTGTGTTTATATGTGTTGTAGCCCGTCATGAATTACAACCCATGGATGCTGCTCTATTTCATCTCCTTCTTGCTGATTGTGGCTTTCTTCGTGCTCAACATGTTTGTCGGCGTGGTGGTCGAGAACTTTCACAAGTGCCGGCGGCACCAGGAGGCCGAAGAAGCCAAGCGGCGCGAGGAGAAGCGTCTTAAACGCATGGAGAAAAAAAGAAGGAGTAAGGAGAAGGAGCTAGCTGGTCGGTAGCCTTTCCACACCTTTCTGAGTCCTGCTTGATCATTTTGATTTGACCGCGTGCTAAATTAGTTGCTAATGCTAATTAGAGTGACCGGCGTATGAGGAATGAGATGCTCGGGCCCGTAATAAGCTAGGAATCCACTCCCCGGCTTGCCCCCCTTTTGCCTGGGAACGTTTCTAGAGCATGTCCCATGGCTTGCATGGTGATCTGCTTACTGAGAGAGCAGGGTGTGTGGTGGACCCCTGCCACAGGGGTCTGCCCACCCTCCTCATCTCATGCATGTAGGGCAGTGCAGTCTGAGAAGTAAATAAAAATTCAGTCTTGTCACACTCCAATTGGTTACATCCATCAGCTGCCTGCTCCAATGCTCCTCCCCAGGATGCACGGCGTGGTATTGATGACCTTCTCTTTCGGTTCCACTTCCTGCTATTCTCAGCACAAGGCGTTAGCATTAAAACGACTTCATTGAGGATCTCTGTGTGGATGCTAGCTCTTGTTTTGACATTGGCTTGGGCATTGGTCCAGCATGTTTGATCTTTAAGCAACAGTTTAAGCAAAATGGGAATTTCTTTTTTTTAAGCCCTTGAGAAATACAGATGTAAATAGGTGATCTATAAACTACAACATTTGAGTCGGACACTAAAACTCATGCAAGGACAACAAAGCTATTCTCATTGGCACACACCAACTTTTATCACTTAATCTCAGTTCAAAGGTCAAATGTATTCCTCTCTAAATGTCCTATCACACCATACTTTCTCATTAAGATGTATATTTGATTTGCGCATTAGCTGATCAGTGTGTCCTTTTGTGTTATAGCGCTATCATGCCATCAGTTTTAGTTGGAGAGGGAAAAGTGCTTCATTTTACCCTCAGTTCTTCATCTTTTCTTTTTGCTACAAATCTAATTTTCCGTAGGTGTGAATGTCTGACGGGATGTGTCAGGTTTCTAGGGTGGAAATGGGATTAAACTGCGTGTCAGCTTTGCCTGGCTCGATTAATATTTTGAAACTTCTTTTTGAACGTAATGTCTAAATATCCTGAGGTAACTTTGTGGACTTCTGCTATAAAAAGTTGAGCAGAAAAGTTGTGGTTCCTTTCAGGTGAACTTGTTGGTATGACTGTTATCATGAACTGAAAAAGTTTACTTGTCAGATATTTCCATCCACAAAGTCCACAACTATCTAGGACTAATACTGTAGATCAGTATTCCCAACCACGTTCCTGGAGGCCCACCAACAGTGCAAATTTTGCATGTCTCCTCAATCAAACACACCTGATTCAGGTCATCAGCTCATTAGTAATGACTCCAAAACCTGATTTGGGTGTTTCAGACAAAGGAGACATGCAAAATGTGCACTGTAGGTGGGCCTCCAGAAACATGGTTGGGAACCACTGCTCTAGATCATAAACAGCCGGGATAAATAGATTTAGTATTAGAGTTTACACACAACAGTAGGGTTATTTTGGACTCAGAATAATTGGAACGCCCACCAGCATATTCTCTCAGAAAAACCATCCTATTTCAGCTCCTTTGATGGTTTATTTGCTTGCCCCACCTGATTAACATGGTTTCGTTCTTCTAGATGTAATGCTGACCGGTGTCAGTTGGTCCAGTCCTGATCACACACAAGGTACAGATTGTATATGGCATGTCTATGTGTTCACCGTGGTGGTGGTTTGGGATGAGGGAGGGGGGACACCGGGTGGGAGGGCACCATCAGCGCCCATGTTCTCACCTCATCAGATCTGATCTGGTCACACAAGAATTGTCTGTGAAAGTGTGTATGTCCGGTTTCCACACCTCATCACCAGTTCCAGCCAGCCCAGCCTCAAGCTCACACAGGGGATGGATAGAGAGAGAAAGGGATAGAAAAACAGCAAATGTTTTTGTATTTTTTTATTTCCTTATTATAAATATGGTTATAGTTCTTGATGAATCACCTCAGCCTGCAGTAAGTGCTTTGGTGGTATTATAGGTCCGATCTCTCGATGTTGCCCCCAATGTGACTCACTGTGGCTGACTGTTCGAAGGGAAGAGTATCACTGTTATTGTCTTTAGCTTTTATTGATCTGTCTGCTTTAAAATTCTCTCATCGGTTTCATGTTGTGGCATAGTGATTCACTTCGTTTTGTGATGTTACCCCATAACGCTGTTCTCAAAAGTTACTGACTTGCTAAACACAACACCACACCTTGCTGTTGTTCAGAGGCTGCATGACGTGTTGAAACTCATTTGTGACTTACGTGAGTGAAATGTTTGTATGGCCACTTCCACTTTGACTTAAGAAAATGTTGCTGTGCTGAGCCGCTCCACATGATTTTAACTGATAGAGTAACTTGAGTACAGCTGAGTTGTTTGTATATAAAAGGATACAATATACTATTTGTTCCCAGTACTTCTTAAGTATGTAAGCTAGGGCTGATTCTAACAACTATTTTGATTTATAGATTCATCTGTTAATTATTTATATGAATAATGTGCAGATGAACTGTTCAGACAATGTGCAGTCTATATAATGTAAGTTATTTTTTTAAAACATTGCTCATTGTTATTCTTGCTGTTGTAGCATTTCATGTCTCAATTACTCCCCATTTTAAACCTAAATTTGATGTTTGTTATAAAAATGTAACTGTAATAGCGACATTTACACACTTGCTCGCTAATAATGAAGTTTATTGTCAATTATTTTAATTTTCGGTTATTATCAGTTAGTTGTTGCAGCCCTAGTATTAGCCAAATTTAACTAAAAAAATGAAGAAAGAAATGTCTATGACAGTTTTCAAATCTAATATATATATATATATATATATATTATATATATATATATATATATATATATATATATATATATATATATATATATATATATATATATATATATATATATATATATATATATATATTATATATATATATTATATATATATATATATATATATATATATATATATATATATATATATATATATATATATATATATATATATATGGCAGTTATGTAACACAAAAAGCGGAATTTTTTTGTGCATGGAACATGTTTACTCGTGTTGTTCTCAGTTTAGCTGAGACACTCTTATCTCCCCCGTTCTATCTGTGTTCTGCCTCGGTGAACAAGAGCTCCCTCATGAACCCCTTTTTTCTTCTTCTCTCCCTCTCTTCCCCCCCTCTTTCTAACTTTCTTTTGCCTCTCCTTGCCCCTGTTCACCTAATGTTCTTTCAAAACATTATTTTTTTTTCCTTTCTCAATTATCCTTTTTAAAACCCCTTAAATTTTGTTTTATCACCAGTGTTTTATTGGAGACTTTATGTAAGGAAAACTACTGATGTGGTGATTATTATAAATTTGACCATAATTATGTGTAAATATAGAGTATAGGTGCACTCAATAATTAAAAAAATATATATTTATGTGATTAAAATTTGTACACTGCTTAGCTGTGAAGTGGCAGCAGCTAATAAACAAATGCAATGCATCCACACCAGGTGTCAGTGTAGCATCCAAGACCACTGGAATAAATAAGCAAAAAACATACTTGCTGCATTCAAAATCACATACTATATAGTAGATGCTACATTTGGTTTGAAACGTGCTTTGCAATCTCTCCTGTGGCTTCACGGGACAGTAAAGTGTCCATCGAATGTAAATGCACAAATTCGGACATACTACATGTAGGGTAGGGCCCTATCATACGCAAGTGTCTTTTGCTAGTTTCAGCCTGACGCAGTTGTCATTTTATCGTTCGGCACCACTTTGTTTAAATGGCAAATGTACTTGCTCCCATCTGTTTGCCGATGGGTGTGCTGGTATGAAAACGAGGTGTGTTCAGGTGCATTGTTGGCGCGTTGCTTTTTTGAGGCTGTATTTTATGTGTTATTTATACGGTGCCTTTGTAATATGCTCCTATAGGTGGGTACACAACGCACGTACAGTTACACACACAAAGGGACGAGCAATAGCACACAAACATTTTAAATATTAAAAATAAAAGGATTCCTCTCTGGAGAAGCGTTCAGTCTTTCTGCTCACAAATTCCGCCCAACTGGCTTTTAAAGGAAATGGGAGATGACACTGATTGGTTTATTGCATGTTACGCCCAAAACACTGCTCCTTAAGAGACCAGGTACAACCCTTATGGGCCTTGCACCTGGCTTGCAGACTGTTTTTTCCGTCGTTAAACTAGCGAAAGCATATTCGGACACGCCCTAAGTGCACCTGCGCCATGGGGCCCATACTGTTATTTGCATATTTGGATGCAGCAACTGAATGCACTTCTAATGTGGTTGATGTATACCCCTTCTCCACTTGAAGTTTTGTGTTTTTTACCTGACTATATCCAGTCTAAAAAACATTGCACGTCCCGGTGTTTGTGCAGGCACTTCTGTTTTGCTGTTCACAGCACCGGGAGTGATTAAAGCTAGCTAGTGGCTCCAGGACTCTCATCTGTCGTTTTCGGAGATGTATTGAAACTGAAACTGTTGATTTACTCTCTCACACGTTAGGTCTCTCTCTCTTGCACATATCGTTTTATATATCTATATATAAAGAGCATTTAGTGCAATGTTATATTGCTCAGCGAGATAGCGTCAGCATTTCTCTGGTCCCTGGCTCCGTTCGAGACCTGCAAGTTTTTAGGGCCGGAGTTAAACTGGTCTTTCCGGTCCACAACCCGTTTTTCTGCAGTGGAAATGCACGAAACGGTTTAAGAACGGACACAGAACGGGAACCCACAACAGAACCATGTTGGTGGGAAAGGGGTGTTTGGCCCTGTCCCAATCGGCACACTTCATGTGTACTTGCGGAGACTGCAGGGTGTCACATTTGTCATTTTAGGTTTCACAAGGGTGCTCACGAGTGCCTCCTTTTCAGCCGATATGCGCCCTTGAAGCGCACTTGTGCCAAGCCTGCGAGCTCCACATCAGACTACATTCTACCCGACAGTCCAAGCCGCATTATGTCTTTAAAGTGTGGACTCGGGGGAAGATTGCGAGGGCTTAGAGTTCCGTTTGGGACAGGGACATTTTTTCTTCTTCTGTATATACGCATATATATTCTAACATGAGAGTTGAGAGCACCATGTAACCGCTGATTAACAGATGTTGCCATATGTCGAGTGTATCGATCACACCTTTTCCATATATTAAACACAGTTCACAGTTGCATGCATCAGCATTGTTCACACAAAGATTGCGTTATGTTGTCGCATTCGGGATGGAAAATGACAGGCTTCATTTTGCTTCTAATTAGAAGGCAATGTGTTAATTACCCGACCGTCTAGTTACACTGTGCCTCTATATTTTATAATTCTGTTTTGGATTTATTTTTTGCGAGAGGTGGTGGTTTACCCCCTACCAGTCTGTCTCTCTCGATTAGCTTCTTTTCCCCTCCCGCTGGACCGCCTTCGCTGCTGTATGCTCGCGTATGGGATCAAAGGGCTGGTTAATCATATCACACTGCAGTAGGGCTGAAACCATCTGCCTCTCCTCTACCTGTGTCCTCCCCCAGTCGCCATTTATTAGCCGTTCTCTAAGGTGCCTCATCAGAAACGTGTTCTGCCAGCAGTTTGTCCGGACACACTATATATTAACAAGGCATATTATTTGGAGGTGTCCTTGATTAGGTAACATCTGATTTGCAATAAGCAAAGTAATAATTCTTGCTACTATTGATTGAGGGATGTTTACATTTTTCTTCCATTTAAAACCAGGATTGTGCATTGTTGACAAGCGCAGACAAATTCTGTTGAAGCGTCATTCTCGAAAAACGTTATTACAAAACGTTGAAGCTTTGAATTCAGTTTAGTCTTCTCACATAAAACCTTATGGTATGTATATATTAATGACATTTTTATTATTCGTTAGGAATGACTTAACTTTTGATATTTATTTTATTTCAAAGATGAAGCAAAGGAAGCATCTCATTTTCTTGATGATGTAGATGTCAAAACACACATAATTGATTACAATGATTACAGTAAATGATGTAATTTAACCCTTTTTTATATTACACAGTAAATCGTGTAACGTCAAATTATAGAGTCAAGTATTTAAGGTAAATCAGCTTTTTCATTGTGATGTGAAAAATCACCAAACACTGAAGAATAGCTTTCTAACTCTTTACTTTGTAAATATTTGATTCACTGTATTTGCATAGCGCTTTGCATATTGTTCCAAAGCAGCTTAATATAAAATATAAAACAAAGAAGATAAAGGACAAGAAAAACTGTGCTAGACAACCCCCCAATGAGCAAGCCAAAAGCAAGAGTGGTAACGACAAAAAAAACACCTTGCTTGAAAGACATAACTACTTTGTATTATATATTATTATTTATATCATATATTTTGTTTATTTTTGCTGCCTAAAGCAAAATGAGTAATAAATAATTGTATTATATGATGGACAATAGTGTGTTTTACATGTCTTTTACATGGTATATCTTAAAAAATTGTAATGACTGAAAGCTCATGTTTTTCACCATATTTTGAGAATGACCCTGACATTTTTTTCAACTCACCTTTTTTGGCATTCCACATTCTTATTCATAGCTGTAAGCACAATCTTATTAGCTAAAATACCTAATTAATGAACTGGGATGTGTGCAGTAGAACTCCATAAAGAATGGACGTTCTACTTCTTCAGGTCTACATGCCTATTCAATTGGGTCCCATGCACAGAATCTAATCACATTTGTATGAAAAACTAGCCCCTGACAAATTCACCTTAACAAAGCATTCTGTATTTATTTAATTGATCCTCCTGCACCCTTGTAGAGCTGGGGATGACCTACCTATCTTTCTTTTCATATCTAGCACATAGTATAGTATATTGTCTCTTGACTGATACTCGGGGAGCAATAAGACAGCGAATGACAGAGGGAGAAAATTAAATTACTAAGTGTCGTGTAACCTCCACTCTTGGCAGCAGAAGGCAGCACGGTCTCTTATGTAACCTGGCAGCTCCAAACACCATTTCCTTTCTTCCTACTGCAAGTGAAAATGACTCAAAGTCTTCTTTATGTAACTTGGGCAAGCAACAGCCCCCAAAATTGAACAGATGGCATAAAGTTTACAGCTGAAAGAATTACTTTTGCTCCGATATATGTCATGATATGATCCTTTACCTTTAGATAGTTCATGTGTCAGCTCTATTGACATTCTAATAGAGTTGCATTTGTACATTACACATATTTTATGCTCTTTGTGATTATGAAATGCATGGGTGGGTGGTATAAAGTCCATGTAACCATCTTGAAATACTGTATATAAATAAAAACTGCTCATTAATTGGATTAATTTCTACCTCGGGTGAGGGTACAAGATATTCAACTTAGTTTGATTCTGATTTAAAATGCACACAGTGTCCTACATTTCAGCAGACTCATGCCTTTTGGCAAGAAGTGCACCTAATCTCTTTATGGGTCTTCATGGTTCATTTTTTCGGAAGTAGGTTTATTAACAGAATAGATAGAGAACGGAGTTAAAAGTCTTCTGCAAGAGTTGCTGTAACCTCTTAGTGCGTCTTGATATTCTTGTAACCTCACAGAGAATTTGTACTGATACGGCTGGCTTGTTTGTCATGTTGTGGGAGTGGAGGCTTGACAAATACCAGCCGAGAGAGGGATGTAACGCTGTCTGGGTGGTTAAACAAGCCATGTGAGCTATAGAGAGAAAATAACAGAGGAAGAGTTAAAGATATTCTGCTGAAGTAGCATCACTTGAGCAGCACAAGGGATCTGTGTTTGAAACTGATGTATCAGTGGTTATAGATAATAGATGTTTACATGATTGGTCATGTACATGTTTTTGTTTTTTTAGCAGTATCAGAAAGTGCACAGTTGTTCTGTGAATTTTCGTGGGCGAAATCTAGTGATTTTAATAGGAATCTACAAAAGACTTCCCCTCGCAGTTTTCACAAATTCGCTCCGTTGACAAACAAATAGCTGCTTGGCTTGAAAGTGACTTGTGTGAGCTGTACTTCATAAATTGACTTTTTTTTCTCACCTAATTTTTGCTAGTGTGACCACACCTAATATATATAATAGGGGCAGTTGTAGCCAAGTGGTTAGAGGGTCGGAAGGTCACGGGTTCGATTCTCAATACTGGCAGGTAACGACTGAGGTGCTCAAGAAAGGCACCTAATCCCCAATTGCTCCCCTGGCACTGCAGTAAATGGCTGACCACTGCTCCGGGTGTTTGTGTCCACGGCTTGTAGTGTGTGCGCTCACTACTCACTGCTCCTAATGTGTGTGCATTAACTTGGATGGGTTAAATTCAGTGGACAAATTCCGAGTATGGGTTACCTTGGCCTTCACGTCACGTCACTTCACTTCATGTATGGCCATATACACAGTCAAACCAAAAATTATTCAGACAACAAATATAATTTTTACTAGTGGGTGCAGGACACTATAGTTCAATAACCCCTACCCTAACTCCACCCTAACCCAAAATAAAGTAAACTGTATACCCAAAATATTATACTCAAAAATTCTTCATACATTTGGACTACCAGTAAAATTGATAATAAATTGGGACCGATATTATTTAGACACTTTGACCTGACCGTATTTTGCTTAAGTGTTTTTTCTTTAATTGCTAATGCGCCCTTTTACACCACAGACTGAACAAAATTAAGCATTGCTTGGTAATTGGTTGACCTAAATTAGTATTATCTAATTGTGTACTTAAATGTAACCGCTGATTGGTTGATTGTAATCCATTACCGTCAAAGTTGTCTGACATAATCTAGATGAATTTGCTCTGACAGTTTAACTTTTTAACATTTTAACACAGTTCTTGTCATATTTTATTACCAATTTCTAAACTATAGCGAATAAACTGTGATAATGTGAGAAAATGTTGAAGGTGTCTGAATACATTTTGGTTTGACTGTAAACGTAGAGTATAAATGTAGAGTACTACAACATAAGTTACAACCAGTGTTGGGGAAGCTGCTTTAAAACTGTAGCTTGCAAAAGCATTTTTTTATTTTCTTCTGTTAGACTGAAAAGTATGAGCTGAAAGTGATAATAGTGATCCTTTTCTTTTTTCTTATGATTAAAATATGCAGTTACTCTCTACGGACCAACAGTGTTTGCATTTGGAGGTTTTACAATAAAAAATTCCCTTTTCTGTTAACTGTCACGTACCAAACATATTACCTCAAATGAGAACAGGTTTCGATTGTCAGATATGTCAAACTAACTTCTCATGTTGAGTAATATAGAATGACATCAATCTTGCGGCCCTCTGCACATCATCACCGTTGCCCATCCACCAGCCTCTGCCATTCTACCTCCATCTCAGATGGCCCATCTTGCTCAAGTCAGACTCAGAAAGAAAGTGTGGTTTGTCTGCCACGTCTGCCAGCATGATATATGATATGTGTGTCTGTGTTTTCGTATCACCCTAGTCTATCCTACAGTATATGTTTGCCTGTGTTTATGTGTGAATGTGTTTTCTTTACCATGCCCTCCCATCACTGAATATATGATTGATTTATTCCCCTTATAATAATTTTGTTTCGCTTAAAATTTCTCCTCCTCCTCTGTTATTTTTCACTCTTTTGCCTGTTTTAAGAAGGCATTTAGTCTGTCATTTCCTGTTGGTTTTGACTCTGTGTGTGCTGGCATATTGTGCCAAATAAAAAAAGTGTATCTGCCAAACAAATTTTTAAAATTGGGTGCATCAGCAGTATGTCCAGCAGACATCGACTCATTACTTTAGGAGCAACTCATTGACCATGCACTTCAGGGGGGTAAAACCAGCCTCAATTAAAAACCATTCGGCTTAGAGTGAACGCAACTGTAATTTGGCGCCTTCCCTATTCAGATGGCTGTTTTTATCATCTTTGCTTTTTCCCTTTCTATTTTTGTCTGACATTTTGCCATGCAGGCTTTAGAATTTTTCTCTGGCTCTTCCTTTAAATAACAGTCTAGTTCTCCCACTGCCCACAATTCCCCAGTGCTCATGACTTTCACCCCACATGACTCATGAAGTCTGCATAATGGACAGATCTTTCTTGAACATATCTCTTAGTGGTGTAGTTTGTTGCAAGTATGCCAACCTTAACATGAATAATCAACATCAGGACATTGGTGATGTCCACCTTTAGGCCCTCACCCTTAGACTGTCAAAATTATTTATTTAAATAATAACTATTATTATATTATTTTTGTAGTACAAATAATATTGATAATGGACCAGAGTTTGTCTGTATTTCCCAACTGACTTGGCTTCTAAGGTACTAGCTGCTATATGGTTAATTTCTTGGATTTACACCTTCCACATCCTCTCTCTTCTCTCTTCTCTTGTGCATTGTTAAAATATTTCTGAAAGGACTTTGGACCTCCTAAAAGATGGGAAGATAAAAACGTACAATTTATTACTGATTTATTTATTTTCATTTTAAATGTTTAATTCATATTCATAGATTCATATCAGAATCTTGTTTCGTGATGACTCTATCAGTAGTATACTTTTTGCAAATATTAATAAGTAGGGTGATCATGCATTTCCCATTAGTAAATCATTTTATGGGGTCCAGAGTTCCTCAATTTAAAGGTTCTTTTAAGAGCTTTTTTTTTTTTCTCCAAGTGCACGTGAGCTGCGGCAAAACCAGAATCATGTCGAAAGCATCAAGACCAGCATGAAGTCTCAGTGGGACGGAAATGCCAAGAGATTTGTTGTCGTACCCTCCTTTTTGGAGGTTGATGGGTATTGCACTGAGTTTTAGCACATAACATGTCCAGGACTGGTTGGCGACCAGTGTTTTGTGGCTATATTCAAATGTGGTATCATTCAGCCCAAAACCTTCAATTGCCTCACCCAATTATCTGTCCGTCGTTCTCAAATGTATTCATAGATGGAATTGGAATGGGCTAAAATTGCCATCTAAGCAAAGAGTGTCTCATTAAATCATAGTCATGGTATCATTAGCTTATGCCACAAAAATAGAGACAGAGATGGAGAGGTCCCAGACCCACATTCTCCATCGCTATTTCATTCTTGTGTTGGTTAAAAATAGTTTTAATCCATTTTCCTTCTCTTTAAATTCTTTAAAGCTGATTTGGCTGATGTGGATGTTACCTGGACCCATTGCAATGGCATGACATCAGAGTGGCACCACTGCCACTAGGAAACAAAAGTTCCATCCATTATCTGTAAATACAGTAGGATGCCAAGTCCTTCACTTTCTCCCAGCTTTTTTTTAGTTGGGGCACAAAAGACCATCTTATATGAAACTCTTTCGTTAAACTCAGTGCAGTACTCATTAGATTTAAACATCGGGTTATGGAGACCGCTTTCCCTCTGTCACTAATTTATTAGTATTATTATTGTGCTTAGGACGATTGGAATTAGCAATGTAAGCCAAACAAAACATAGTTTTGTCCTACCGACATAAGATCTTACAAGATTCGCTTTTTTTGAATGAAAGTGCACAAAGGGAGATAGTCTCACTACAGAGGGTAGGAGGGAAGAAGATGAGTGGGGATGTCCTATGGGAGCTGACCCGTCTACTGTAAAACCAGGCTGTGAACATACACCTGTTCCCATCCCTCCGTAATTGAGCACCTTTGAAACTGGGGCAGTCTACACAGTAACTGTTTTTGGTCCCAATGAATGGTTTTGGTTGCTGCCCCCCTGGATGCTGTTGTCTGCAGCCCAAATAAAGTAATTTAGAACACATGGGTTAAAGAGCAGAACATTGACTTCATCGAAGATCTTGTTAGATCCTAGGAGTCATAAAAAAGCAATAAATAAATAAATAAATAACAACCAAAGTGGTAATGTTTAGCCAAGGCTGGATATTTAAGATTCATAAGCTGTACATTATGAAGCAATGGTAATGTTGAGTCAGCACATTTAAAAACACCAGGAGCATGGCTCCAATTAGTGAAATTAAAGCCAGATGGGTTAAAAGATTCCTTTAGTAATTACCCGCAGAACCGGTGTTGCTGACATCTTATCCTGAGAAATCACAACAGAGTGACCTCATATACGTCATATTTAAGAAATAGGACACGAGCAAAGGAGTGCTGGGTATGCGATTGTGATATTGCTTTTATACGTTAAATAGAAGAAGTTAATATTAAGTTACTAATGTTACTAAGTTACTGTTTCATGTTTTTGAGCAGAAAACAGTAGTGGCGTTTTGTTCAGTGTTTTCAAACAAATTGGTTGAGTCAGTGATTCAATGACTTACTCATACAAACAGCTGGTGAATTCAAAATAGCTTACTACTATATACTTCTACTATAATACTACTATTTTGACATATTTTTATATGGAAGTAGAAGTAGTAGAACGGTATGCTAGTAGTTTCAAATTCAGCCAGTGACTTGTTTTGTTCCTGAATGAGTTGGCTTTTATGAACAAATCAGTTGATTGAATGAATCAACGACTCACTCAAGATCAAATGGAAAATCTATTTAACCTGCTGAAAGAGTCACTCCTAGTGTTGTTAACTAAAGCTATTAATTTGCTTTATAAATTGAAATCAAGCTAAAATAAAATTAGTGCTGTCAAAATTAGCGTTAACACGCGTTTAATCGATTGACAGCACTAAATAAAAATTGATAAACATCAAATGAGTAATTTAAATGAAAATTAGAAATGTTGCCTTGGCAAATAACTGAAATAAAATAAGTTAAAGTACTAAAACTGAAATAAATATAAGTTAAAGCGAAACAGAAAAAAAAGAAAACATCACAAAAATACTATAACTTAAGATAAAATTAAAATGAAATAAATTAATTAATGCAAATTCAAAGTCTGTATGGAGCGCAAAAAACAAACAAACAAAGACAATGGCTTACTTGTAGAAATCTCTACATGTTCAACTGAGATTAACATCCAAAAAATTACTTCACCTTTAACAAGCAAATCATTTGGACAGGTTCTAGATGAGTCATACTCAAATTCACTATCCAGTGGGGAGCAGCCATGTGATTAAACAAATACTGCTGATGTGGCTCCATTATATATAAAAAAGAAAAGGTTGAATGCAGCACCTGTTCCTTCAGTCCAGTGGCTGTTGCCAGGAAAAGCCTGCCTTAATGGGCTGACAGGACCACAGGGAACACAGCTGCCGCTCACAGCCCTGTCTGTGTTTCGGGACGATAAGCCCCCCGGCCCCCCGCTGCTCTGCCATCCCTCTAGTCCTCTCCGTCCTCAGCAAAAAAACAGAGGAAAAACACAAGAATAGAAATGGATCAGCAAAACTAAGAAAATGCACAAGTCCGTCCTTGTGAAACGGAGATTTGTTAATGTCTCAGGCAATCTCATTAGAAAGTCCATGATGTAATAGGACAATTTGCTTTGTTTAGGTATCTGTGAGTGAGCAGATCTCAGGCACAGTGGCCCCTCAATCTGGGCTCCTCTGCCTTTGATTTGGCATAGACCACAGAAACAATCACAGTTAAATGGAAAGTTCACACAAAAGTGAATATGGCCATTTACTCACCCTCATTTTGTTCAAAACCCATATGACTTTCTTCTGCACTATTTAATAATACATTTTGAAGACTTTCAAGCTCACCAAAAGCACCGTTTCCAAAGTATCATAGAAGTGGTCCATGCAACTCATGCACTATTTTACAAGTCATATGAAGTCATACAATATAGCATTGTGTGAAAACAAAAAACAAAAACAAAAAAACTGGTTGAATTTGTTGCTCGCTGAAACCTTTTAAGATTTGTAAATTATTCATAAAACTTAGTTCATAAAACTAATCTGAATGATTCTCTCACATATTGGACTGATCCAGTTTAGTTCAACTCACTGACTTAATGATTCAGTCAATGATTAACTCTGATTCACTCTATTCCTCACACAAAGCAGTCTTAAGGCATCAGAACTTTAATATGATATGGGCCACTTTTATACTTTTATGGTGCGTTTGCGGCATGTCTAGAGACTGAAAGCTCTAGACCCAAGTGCAATCACAATATTAACATTTGTAATTGCATGGAAAAGAGCAGCCAGCGCAGTCTTCAGAAATTCTCCTTTAGTGTTTTACAGATAAAAATAAAGTCAGGAAGGTTTTTGAACAACATGAGGATGAGCAAGTACATTTTCATTTCTGGGTGAACTTATACTCGTGATCTATCTCTTAGCTTCTTCTCTTTCCCACTGGTTATTTCCCTCTTCCCCTCTTTTCTCAGTGTGGGCATGAGTGTGTACAAAGCAATGTTTGTTTCAGTACAGTTATTTCATGCTTCCTCCCTATTCCCATGGTTTTTCAGAAGCCCAGAGTAAACCCTATTACTCAGATTACTCACCTACACGGCTTCTCATCCACAAGATGTGCACCAGCCACTATCTGGACTTGTTCATCACGATTGTCATCGGGCTCAATGTCATCACCATGTCCATGGAGCACTACCAGCAACCTAAGGTAGTAGAGCAGTGAGAGTGTATGCGCTTGTTGATATTTCATTAAGGAAATGAACTCACTGCAGACAATGTTACTGTAAGTTCAACTCACCGTTATCACACTTTATTGTTCTGCATAATATTAGCTGATTAGGTAGATAATGTTTATGACTCTTTGCTATACTGCATTTTGGTTATAGCATAGTGGTGAGTATTTAATTTTCTTTATATTATTATACTTATTTGCACTTTCATTGTGTTGCTCCAGGACATTTTGTACCATTGCCTGTGTGTAAAAAAGCCTTATGAGAGCAATGCTTCACCAAAATAAACCACACTGTAGTGTATGCACTGAAATTTATGCATATTCCCTCATCAGTCTTTCCCCTCCGCATAACACTGCAGAGACAATTCATGAATATTCAATAGAGGACTAAAACAATAACTTGAGTTTGCAGATAAGTTCTGGGAGTTTAGATTGGATTTTGTAAATCATTTGGGTGGTATAATATGTTCTGAACTGCTTTTTTATTTCTTTATGACAAAGGTCACCTTTGACGGTAAAAGACCACTATAAATTACCCTTGATAGTTTAGTTGTTCTTTCAATTGCTAGCCTACGGAAGGTAATACATAGCTCTGTCTCTTTTAGGGAAAGTGAAATAGTGCAGAAGAAAAGTTTGTCTATAACATATTATTTTAATAATATTTAATTAATTTTTTTTTTTTTAAAGCTTGTTTCACAGAATAAAACTATTTAAAATATAATTGTGACATTTTATCTCGCAATTCTGACTTGTTTCTCACAATTGTGAGTTTATAGCTCGCAATTCGAACTTTATAACTCACAATTGTGACATCTTTTGGCAGAATTGTGAGATATAGGGCCTTATCATACACCCGGCACAATGCAATGCCAGGCCACTTTGTGTAAATGTGTTCACCCATGAGCATGCTGGTCTGAAAACGAGGTGTCTTTCCGCGTTTCCAAATTCCACCATGTAAATTCAGATTTACTTTATTTGGCACACAACCAGATACACAAGTGCAACAGTAGGTGCAATGCTTTCTTAGGTGCTATTCCAAGCAACATAGTAACATGACACAAGACATATGACAACAAAAACACAACTGTATACACAAGTGCAACAGTAGGTATTCTTACTGCGTTCCAACAGCAAAGTGACAAGACATGGGACATACGATGACCAAGACAACATAATCAGCTAAGGGGTTCACACCAAGGCAGCCTTCAATTGCGCCATCTTTGAACCAGAATATAGAAAGCAGATTCACAAGCATACATATGCAACAAAACATAACATAGCATGATACAGTACACGTGGTCACGTGCTGGGATTTTTTGTGTGGGAATATGAAGGCAGGGGGAGAGAAGAGAGAGAGATTGAGAGAGGCAGACGGGTGGAGGGGGCTGGAGAATCCGTCATGGTGCAAGCGCAACTGGCTTTTAAAGGAAATGGGAGATGACACTCTGATTGGTTTATTATGCGCGCAAAACCCACCCATGATTCATTAACTGACAAAAACCTTTTGGATGATGTGCCTGGCGCACCAACCGATTATTCTGTCGTTAAACTAGCAAAAGTGAATTTGCCCTAAGTGCACCTGCGCCATCCGCTTCAGACCATGTGCTCAGATCGTTAAAATAGGGCCCTCAAACTCACAATTGCGAGACTGCAATTATCTTTACTTTATTTCGCAATTACAAGTTTATACCTCTCAATTCTGACTTTATATCTCGCTTTTATATATTTATATCTACTTAATTCGCAAAGATTATTTGTGAGATATAAACTTTTCCTCAGAATTAGACTTTATAACTCGCAATTGCGTTTTTATGTTACAATTCTAAGAAAGGAAGTCAAAATTGCGAGTTATAAAGTCAGAATCATTAGATATAAACTTGCAATTGCGAGAAAAAAAGTAATGATTGTGAGTTAAAAAGTCGCAATTACCTGTGCCACAAACAAGCTTCCAATATGTCTTACCTTAAATCAAAACTAGTGTTTACTATCCCTATTAGTCAACTCTGTATGATTCCCCAGATTTTCACCCATCATTAATGGAGGTCCGTGACCTGATCTGTGGCTATAAATACCAGTCTGTTTTAATTAGAGCCCCATTGGCCTGCAAAATCTTGGAGCAATGGAGCAAAGGGGATTGTTAGGCTTTGACCACTAACACTCTCATTCCGTGAACAAAAATCAATTGATTTTCCGGTGCATCGTCACACTTAGCCTGGCCTTAATTACGGATGAGGGAAGGCTCCCTGCCAATGTCCACTGACTGTCAGACCCTGAAGATGCCAGCTAATGAGTTGTTTTCTTTGTGCTAATCTAACCACCTTTGATAACTCATCATCTTTTACACTTATTGATTATGGAGTGACCTATTTGGCCATTCATAGACTACAGTTTTTGTTTGTATTTTTATTGTTCTGAAGACGTGGAAATATGCTTGTTTATTTCACTATTTCATTCTCTTTGTGGCTAACAGGTCCTGGATGAGGCTCTGAAGATCTGTAACTACATTTTCACAATCATATTTGTGCTGGAGTCTGTCTTCAAGCTTGTTGCCTTTGGATTCCGTCGCTTCTTCAAGGACAGGTAGTAGACGTGACCCTCTCAAAAGTTACACCTAAAGTAGTTGATCCAAAACAATTATGACATTTACATTAAAGCCATAGGCGTAGCTTGACATTTGAGCTAAAGGGGTGCCAGACTCGCCTGTGGAAAATCAAAAGAAATGACCATTCTTTCTAAAGAAATATAAAATAAAAATGTGGGAATACATAAGGCGTTATTTGATTCTAAATAAAATAAACCCATTTGATTCTGTGGTATGGTTTTAAGCAAAACTGAAAAACACTGAATTAGCTCAAATTCTTGCCTTTAAAACTAACTGGAATTAAGATAAACAAAAAACGAAATTAAGTTATCATATTTTTGTTTTTGGTTTCATTTTCCCACAGAGAACCCCAGAAAATATTATATCTAGGGTGACATTATGAACTCTTTTTTGCGCTTTTTAACATTCAGGTTTATCACCACATCATGATGGTGTTCTGCGCCAAGCCGCTTCTGGTTCTGCGAAACGATCGAGCTGAGTTTCGGGGTACACCTAGAACTTCTTAAATAAGTTGTTAATAAGTTGTTCATTTGTATGTACGTGTCAACGTACAAATGACACATTTTTTTTATTCAATAGCAATATTTGAAACTTGCTCCGCCCATGCCATGTAGGTGCTCCAATGACCCTATCTGTGTGTTTTTTTTTTTTTTGGTGAACGCAACAGGGTTTGTTAGTATCCCTAAAGCCACATCCTTTGAAATGATATCACAGCTTTGAGATTCCTTGGTTTACCTCAAACTGTCAGAAGCACATCACGGGCTGAATGCACTGGCGTCTGTGGTGGAAAACAAGGACTGAATTTATATCACTTGTGGTTTTGGTAAAAGAAACCCCTCTTGAAGCATGTAAAATCACAATGCCCGGGGCTTAAACAATGAGAGCCTCCTAAATGTATTCCTCTTACATTAGTGACAAAGATGTGCTAAGTGCCTGATGTTACAGTTTGAATATGTGTAGGCAAAATTTAACACACACACTTTCTTTATAGTTTAAATGATCCATTACTCTTTTAATTAGTCTTGAATAATCAGTCAATATGTGAATTAGTCCCTTTAGTGAAGTTGATAGGCCATTAGAAGTTTTCATGTAATCAGCCTTTTCTTTCATTAGCGTAATAAGGAGCATTTCATGTCAGTATATTCCCAGATCCCTAATCCATGTGTAAAGCAGCTATTTGCATTCTAATGAGAACTTTGACATAACATAATTGATATGATTTTAAAACAAATCTCTCGCCAAAGGCCCTCCACTGTGTTGAAACTACTGTTAAACATTTCAGAACATGCTGTTCAGGAGGTGAAGGTTTAAGAGTTGAAACTTTAAGGCTTTTTATTGGTTTACAACATTTGAAATGGCGTTCTGTTACTTTGGTTCTTTCACGCAACACGCTCCAAGTCGGCAGGGATGGAGGATGGAAGTACACTTTGATCACTGGGCCCCTTAGCGAATGAAGCTGGTGGGAAAAAATGTAGAAATGCTTTGTGTAATCATTTGACTTCAATTTCCCAACATTTCTAATGAAACACCTCTCATGGCTGCAGGCCCCAGCAAATTGAGGTGTCCTAAAACAGGCTCTAGGCTCTACTTCACCCATGACAGTGTTATATTTGACCCTTAGAGGGAGTTATTTAAAGTTAGCCGCGAAGCCATATTTAGACAATGAACCTGCTGAGAAACTTTATGGAAAAGAGAAGTAACATACAGGGTCAAATAAGAGTTATTTGCACAAAATGATGTTTCTTTGATCACTTCAAGTTTTCATTGCTTACAGAGAGACTCAAACCCTTATGTTTTGACTCCTGGAATTGTACACACTTTTAAGGATACAATGCTACTTTCAAGTACTTTTCTATTAGTGTAAGATTGAAGAAGTCGTATTCTTTTTCACTTATTGACAAAGGCAATTGTAAAAAAATGTAATAAAGCAGGCACATTCGGTGTGCAATTGATGCTTTAACAATGCATTTTAACCTTTTTGTGTGGTCACAGAGAATCATGGGTAATGTAGTTTTGTTGCTCAAGACCTCATAAACGTTTGAGTAGAGTTTTTGGCAATCTGTCAGTTGTTCATCAACAGTACACAACATTAATACAAAATACATTTGAATGTCAACAAAACTAAATTTTTAACTATTTAATTCTTAACCCAAAGAAGGTAAATGCAACATTCATGTGAACTCATCTTGTAAATACAGTACACATCCATGTAAAAAGTTTGGTGTGGTTAAGATTTTTTATTTTTTTTGAATGAATGAATGAAGTCTCTGAAAGCTGCATTTATTTGATAAAAAAATACTGTAAAATTGTAGTATTGTGAAATATTATTACAATTGAACTGTTTTCAATTTAAGTATATGTAAATTAAATGTATTGCTTTGATGGAAAAGCTGAATTTTCAGCATGAATTTCTCCAGAAATCATTCTAATGTGGTGATTTGATGCTCAAGAAATATATATATTTTATTATTATTATTTATATTATCATAGTTTAAAGCAGTTGCACTGTGTAACTGTGTAATGCACTCTTTATAATTCTGAAATTCAAAAGAAAATCATTTATGTTTTTAAAGCAATGTGAAAGTCTTTACTGTCACTTTTGATCAATTTCATGCATTTCTTTCTTTGAAAAATAAATAAGAATAAAATACTGACCCGAACATTTGGAATAGTAGTGTACAATCATTCTGACATTACTTAAAGGTAGCATTATTCTTATATATATTAATTAACATAATGTGTCTTTATGCAGGTGGAACCAGTTAGATCTTGCCATTGTTCTGTTGTCTATAATGGGCATAACACTGGAGGAAATCGAGGTCAACGCTTCCCTTCCCATCAACCCCACCATCATTCGCATCATGAGGGTGCTGCGGATCGCTCGTGGTTTGTATTCTCTTCCCTCTTATCTTCGATACAGCCAGTGTCCATTTTTCTCCCTGTGAAAGTTTACACTCCTCAGCGGCTCCGCATGTTAGCCTCAGTAGATCAGACCCGGTTGTGTGTGTCACCCTCGGGATCTCTGTTGTTTCACAGACTGCTCACCAGAAGCCGTAGTTTGTGTAGAAGGAGTCCAGATGGCTGTAATGAGAAATTCACACAGCCACTCTACTTACACACACACTCACAACGCACACAGTGTAGGAAGCTGTGGTGCTTTTCTGCTTGGAGCGATTATTCTTCCTCTAATGAAAGAGCTGCTGGGAGAGTCTTTATTGATTATTCCCTCAACAGAGATGGCCAAGCAAACACACCTGCTCAGATGTCTGTGTTCTCATCAGGGTGTGTGTGTGTGTGTGTGTGTGCGAGTATGGGTGTGCCGGTACATCTTCGCAGCCTATTTCCTCCTGGATTCATTCAGACATTCTTGTAATGAAAGTCACAAGCATCATCCACTTACAGCCCTGATTGCAATTAACCAAACCTCCACAATGGCATCTCCTCCATGGCTGAACGGCCATCATTAAAGCTCTGTGTGTAGTGCACGACCCCAATAATAGCATTCTCCGTGATCTGACCACTGTGAAAATTACTTTCCACTGGCCACTTTTAAAGAAACAGTGCATCCACTGTGTGCACATTTATGTCTTTCCAAACAGGGCTCTGTTAAAATATTGAGTCACAGTTTGATCATTTGTTTTTCTTTCTCAAATGCCACTTTTGTCAAAATTTGCATCTTGGGACATCACGTCCCGTTTTTGATTCGTTTACATGTCTTTGGTCCGTGTTGCGTTCATATATCAATCGAACCGCACCAGAGTTTGTTTGGAAGCGGACTGAGACCCATCTAAGTGTGAACTAAGTTGTGAGATTAAAAAAGCTAAATTCTTCTTTTTTGAAGAATTTAACAAAGTTTGGTGAAACAAAATTTGGTAACACTTTATAAGTGCATGTAAGTACAAAGTACACACGGTTACAAAAATCCGGCGATGCACGTTCAGTACCCGCATACTCTTCTGATGGCGAAATTTGTGTATGCTGACCCTCACGTACGCGTAAAAAGGGAAGTATACTTTGGCCTTTAACTTGTAATTATGCATAGTTTACTGTTATTACTAACTATGTATTATAATAGTATATTATTATAACTAATTACCTGTAGTAATGTGCTACTGTGTCCTCTCCTTTTAGTGCTGAAGCTATTAAAGATGGCCGTCGGAATGCGAGCTCTGCTTGACACTGTGATCCAGGCCCTGCCTCAGGTACTGCACAAAACTTTTGTCTGTCTTCCTCATAAAGTTCCACTCTCACTTATATCCCATGAATCCTGCACTGAGAGAGAGAGAGCTCCTGGTTCCCATTCCCTGTTCTCCTGCGGCCCCTCCACTCTCCACAGGCCTCATTTGCATAGTCAATCTGCCATGAAGAGGCCACAGCAGTGCAGATTGGCTCTGATGGGCGGCATGGAGAATAGCAGAAATGACAGAAAACAGAGAAGAAAATCTCCAGCATGCACATTCTTTGATAACATCAGGTTTCACCACCGCCTGCAGGGTTTTTGATTTGGAAACATGCCGCACCACAGGACACACTATTAATTCCAGTCTCTCTTCAGAAATGCATTTCGATAATCAGACATGTAATTCTACGTTTAACTAATTGTCACTAATTGGATTAGATCATGTTTAGCCACCGCCTCCTAATGCCCTTTCACTCTGTCGGCTGTGACTTTCACGCAGTTTTTTATTTTATTTTTTATTTTGTTCTAAAGTTGCTTTTTGTGGTTCTAGGCTATTGATCTACTCTCCTGCAATTTGTGAAAGGTGTTCTGATCCTTAAGAATGTTCTGAGATATCCTGCCAGATTGTGTCAGCTTGATCTTTGTGTCTTGAATCACTGTGAATCCAGCCAGTGAAGTGCACTTAAGAGAGATTAGGGTGGGAAAATGGCCAGCCTTGGAAAAAGAAATGTCAATGCAATCAGATTTGTCAGCACATCTAATCTGACTCTTTTTCATTTCCGTTTTCCTCCGTTTGCCTAATCATGCATGAACCAGTCGTCTGTGATCATTATATGTTTCATGTGATTCTTTTCCGAATCCAGCTGGGTGTTTGGGGGTTCTTCCTCTTATGCAGTGTCATTTTTCTATATTATAAGGGTATACCAGAACAGGGTTCAGACACTTAAACAATTATTAACAATTATATAATAATTATTAATTGTATTATTATTATTATAGCTGTTGTTATTTCAGTAGTTGTAATATTAACAATAATAATATTAATTATTAGTATTATATTTTACACTATGCTGATGATTTAACAGGATGAACATAAATGTCTAAAGCCATTGCTCATTGCAAGTTATCTTGAATTTAATGTGATATACTTTGAATAATTTCTTGTTGTGAAACTCTAGATGGTGTAGGCTAATAGGTCCTTAACTCAACTTGCTTGCAATCAGATCATCCTCTATAGGGCAGAGCTGATTGGTTCCTGCTGTATCAGTAGCCAATGAGCTTGCATGCTCAACCTTAAAAAAAAAACTGCACCCTCCCCAGCTCCACCTGTTTAGATCTGGTAGTGGTAATTCGTACAGCAGCAACATGTCTCACTGGCTTACAGTAATGGGGAAAAACAAGTCCCATACAGCAAGAATACCCAGCAGCAGCAATAACAGCAGCAGCAGCAGCGTAGCAGGTCTAATCGACCAATACCTAATATATGAACATCGTCATACCCATTACCATGCCAGAGTTTTCATGACAGAAATACATTCAAATCAATGTAGTGAAATTATTTAAAATTCACACCTATGTTTAATTTCTGAAAAATATTTGATTTTCCTCTTTGAAAATTATGAATTTAATATTTATCCAATATATTAAGACACATAATGGTGACATGAAAATGTACTGCATAATAAAATCGACCCAGGACTAAATAGTATTTTTTTATTAGGCTAGGATAATTTGATTTATTTGGTTCTCTGACACTTCTTATTGGTTGCGAGAAAGAAGTAATGAAATCAGAAAACAAGACTGCAGATTCATCCCCCCACATGACTGTAACGTGTGCAAAACTTCTGCTACAGTAGCTACGGCATAGTTCGAGATTTAAGTTTACAAAACTGGCAAGCTGTAATCAGGTGGAACACAACTGTCATCTTCTCACTTCATGACTCTCTCTTGTTGGCTCCTCACAGGTGGTATTTCTAGGTCTGCCCTGTCAGTTTCTTTTGAGCTCCATGACAAACTCTCCTGTCTGCCTCTCCCTCTCTCCCTCCCTCTCTCTCTCTCTCTACAGGTGGGGAATCTGGGTCTTCTCTTCATGTTGCTCTTCTTCATCTTCGCTGCTCTAGGAGTAGAGCTGTTTGGTGACCTGAGTAAGCATAACAAACACACACAAATAAGGACAATTTTACCTTTTGGTCTAATTCACTCAGACAACTCCCCCCACCCCACCCTCACACACACACATGTTTGTTTTTGTGAAATGTGGGGACATTCCATAGGCGTAATGCATTTTATACTGTACAAACCGTATTTTCTATCCCCCTACACTGCCCCTGCCCCTAAACCTACCCATCACAGGAGACTGCGCAGTTTACTTTCTGTGAAAAAAACCTCATCCTGTGTGATTTATAAGCATTTTGAAAAGTGAGGACATGGGGAACATCCTCATATTTCACCCTCTTTTTGTAATACCAATGTCATACCCATGTCATTATACACATTTGTGTCCTCATATTTCACAAAAACATGCCCACACACACACACACACACACACACACACACACACACACACACACACAAACCTATGTACTCCTCAGAATCTTCCTGTCTGGATTTTATTTTATTTTATTGAATTGTAAATTACTTACAACCTCTAGGGAACCAACACACAACTGCTGGGAGTCTAAACACTAATTTTTGTGGTAAAAATGAAAATATGCTCTACACAACAATACACTATTATTATAAACCTAAATTAATATGCCAAACTAACTTTCATTGAGTGTGCCACGTTAAAATGTATTAAGTAAAACTGCAATGCACCAGTGTGTGATTTTCATTGGGTGTTCAATGAAAGTATCTCAACAAAGTGTAAACATTAATATGAAACTTTATATACAATATTATATGACTTAAATGCAACACTCAGTGAAACTGATTAGGCCACTGATGTTGTAACTCTATCCTCTAATGTAGCGTTATTGTGTTTAAAATTGCTTGGTTTATTACTGTTTATTTGTTTTAAATTGCTGTGAGATCACTTTCACATATTTTAGAAAGTTTTCCAACATTGTCTGTAAGAGCAAACCATAAATATGGTACCTGCAGCAGATTTTCTCTAAAATACGTGGCAGCACATTTGGCACTGGTTTACTGAATACAGCCTGCCGTGATTCATTGCAGCTCAGCACAATACCAGGGTTGATGTCATTTCCATTTCCAATCAGCCGGCTCAAGATAAACATAGAGACTTCATAATTCATATCCAGCTTTACAATGCTGTCCAAGTTCAATATATGGCGTCTGCTGGCTGAACTGAGATTGACTTGTCTGCAAGGCAAACTTTTTTCTGTTTCTTCCCACCTAAGGATTGGGTTAAATTGTTGGCTGGTCGATTCGTAGTTTGAGTAATTTATCTCTATTTAAGTAGTTATACTGTATGTATGTCCTGAAACAGTAAGTACACTGCATAGAAAGTATAGTTGTTGTTTTTACATATTAGTTCATTTAAATGCCTTTTCACCATTACATAAGGATAATACTTTTATATAATTTTGAGTCTTTGAATGTATATTTTTTATATTTCTCACTACATCAAGTGTATGCCAAAATTAAAATCAGGTGCAACATACATCGTACTAGAGTAGAGTGACACCTTAGATAGTATAAACCTCAATAAACTCATATGGGCTGCCAACAGTCTCTACGGTGTATTTAGGATTAAGATGCTTTTGGGAAATGCAGCCCTGGTCTAGTTTGGTCATAAGCATTGGAGTATGTTGTCCCATCATGCCAACATAAAAAAGAGTTGCCTTAGCCCCTTGGAGTAAATGTCGATGAGACATACAAGTCTGGGAAGGGATTTAAAGGGATAGTTCACCCAAAAATGAAATGTATCCCATAATTTACTCACCCTCAAGCCATCCTAGGTGTATATGACATTCTTCTTTCAGACAAATACAGTCGGAGTTATATAAGAAAATGTCCTGGTTCTTCCAAGCTTTATAATGGCAGTCCAAAATTTGAAGCCCAAAAAAGTGCATCCATCCATTATAAAAGTAATCCACACGGCTCGGGGGGTTAATAAAGGCCTTCTGTGAATCGATAAGTCAGTCGATGGGTTTGTGTAAGAAAAATATCAATATTTAAAACTTTGTAAAGTAAAATATCTAGCTTTCGGCAAACCGCCGGAAGTATTCAGTATTCAACTTATGAAACTTACGAAGTATTCAGTATTCAACTTAAGAAAAAAGTGCAACACCTCTCGCAGTTCAAAGCCCCCTTACGTTTCGTCTGACGTCATTGTCGCGCTAGTTACGCTTTTTTCATAAGTTTTTTCCGTACAATACTTGGAAGAGCTAGGAGATTTTTTAATATAACTCTGACCTAGGATGGCTTGAGGGTGAGTAAATCATGAGGTAATTTTATTTTTTGGGTGAACTATCCCTTTAACGTCATTTCAAGCTATTCAATATAAACAATGTCGTTGTACGCAAAATAATACACAAATGGAGAAGATTTCAGACCAATCTGTCCAAATTAGTCCGTCTCACCAACTTCACCCCAAGAGCAGATGCTTCAGGAATATGTCTACATGTTGAAAAAGGACAAATTGTACATAATCATAATGAACAAACACATCCTTCATCATATGTAGATTTGTACATTTCCATGTATGTACCTCTGACATTTTCTTTCTGTCCCAGTATGTGATGAGCTGCACCCCTGTGAAGGTCTCGGCCGTTATGCCACATTCAAGAACTTTGGCATGGCTTTCCTCCTGCTGTTCCGTGTATCCACCGGGGACAACTGGAATGGCATTATGAAGGTGGGACACAGTCAACTCATAGTGCTGAATTTAAATGATGCACAGATTGTTTTAAATGCATTGCGTGTGTTCTGTGTAAGGTTGTTAGAAACCTATTCAGCTCTCATTTTTACACTCGTCGCAGGACACGCTCAGAGACTGCTCCCAAGACACGGGACACATCTGCTACAACACAGTGGTGTCCCCCATTTATTTTGTGTCCTTCGTCCTGACGGCGCAGTTTGTGCTGGTCAATGTGGTGATTGCTGTGCTCATGAAGCACCTGGAGGAAAGCAACAAAGAGGCCAAGGAAGAGGCTGAGCTGGAAGCCGAGATGGAGCTGGAGGCTGCGGGTGGAGATGGAGGAATGTCCCGAGGGCACATGCCACCTTTGGGACCTGGTGACATGAGTGGGCCAGGGGGGTCACCCTGGATCTCAAGAGACTCTCGAGAACTGTCTGGACCACTTTACCCCTCAGACAGTCCACCTGCAGACATACGCAGAGACTCTGAAGATCACATAAAGACAGATCCTGATCCTCTTCACAATTTGGAGCCGCCTTTAGAGGTGAGTGGAAATGCTAGGTGTGAGGTCAATGGTGTGTACTGCCTATGGTGTCATTTTCAGGTTCAACACGAGTCAGGCTATATGCTAGCTGGTTTCTTGCTGGTCTAAGCTACTTACCACCACATTAGACCAGCTAGAATCCTGCTTAAGCTTGTTTTTGTCCTGCTTGCTTTTGTTTTGTTGAAATATTTTTATCTCATAGTGTTTCAGGGAAGACGCTCTATTATCTAACTTCACGCTATACTGCTAGACTACATGCCATATGCTTCCATAGGCACCTGGACCCATTGATTTCACTGACGCATATATTAAAGGAATGTTCTTGGTTCAATTCAACTTTAGAATCTACTGCATGTTCTCCATTACCACTGAAAATAATTGTGTCCCTCAATTTCCCTCAAAGAAAAATAGTTGGTTAAAGCGTTAGTTCACCAAAAAAAGAAAATTATCTCATAATTATTCTCATGCTGTTTCAAATCCGTAAGACTTTTGTTCATCTTTAATACACAAATAAAAATATTTTAATAAAATCTGAGATTTCTGTCCCTCCATTGACAGTCAACGCAACTTTTGTTTTTGAGATTGTAAAATTAATCAATATGAATTGAATGGTTTAGTCAAAATTTTCTGAAGAGACACGATCGCTATGTGATGAACAGATTTTATATAGTTTTTATTCACATATAAACATTCATCAACGCACACATCAGATATGGTAAACTTAAGCTTAAGTATGCTTGCTTGCTTGATGTGCGAGAACCAACGAGGTTCATTCTCATGTGTTACACAGCATGTTTCTCACTCGTCATGCAAGTACGCTTGAGCTTCTGTTTATGTTCGCTGATCAAGTTTATATGTGAATAAAAGCATAAATTCAATCTGTTAATCATATGAAGCGATCCAATCTCTTGGAAAATTGGAAACTTTGAAGCGACAAAGTGATAGTTAAATGGACTGTCAAGTGGAGGTAAAGAAACATATCAGATTTAATTCAAATATTAATTTAAAAATGTGTTTCGAAGATAAAAACAAAAGTCTTATTGGTTTGGAATGAGATGAGGGTAATTGATGACAATTGTTTCATTTTCCGGTGCACTAACACTTTAAAGCATTTATAGTAGTCAGTTTATATCAGGACTTGTGTATTATTTGAGCTGTAGGTAATGTTTTAGCAGTGGGACAACTGTTCTAAACAGATGAGATTTGGTTCTGCACTACCGTTGCAATTCCTGTGAATTTCTCTCTAAGTGAAAAGCCACTTTTTGGAAAATTGCAGGGTTTACTGGCTTTATATGGTCATGAGACGAACTGAAGAAGATAGTAAACAATTTTGTTACTCTGGTCTCATGTAAACACGCATAATGTGTAAGCCTTGTGGTAAAACATACAACACTGCAGCTTTAACATTTATTACTTTCCAATGCAATGTCACTGACTTCCATTTAAGTGAATAATTGTAAACATGGTTTTTGCCTAAAAACATTCTATAGTAATTAATAACACGGAGCTTAAAGGAATAGTTAATCCAAAAATGATTATTATTTCTTCATATACTCACCCTCATGTTGTGTCCAAACTTGTATGAATAAAAAGAAGATATGTTTGAGAAATGTCTATGCCAATGCTCACCAAAACCTTTTTTGTTTAAAACTATCTTATGTGTTTGGAACAATCTGAGGGTGACACTAAATTCTCATTTTGGGGTAAACTATCACTTTACCTTGTCACCTGGATCGTCTTTTAAAATACATTATATATGATACAAATATCTTAATTTCCGACAATGTACAAAATGTTTATTTTTTTCATGGTTTAATGTAATCATCAGTGTCCAACAAACAATTAACCATTTATTAGCTCAAAAGATGAGTCTGCCAATATGCAGATTTAGTATTTGTCAGGGCTTTTCAGAGCATTATAACATGCATTTAGGTATTTACCCGAAAGGCACATTTTAAAACTCTTGACTGTTATTTTTAAAGTGGGGAAGTCCACCAGTTTTCGTTATTTCCGTAAGTGCCTGTTGTTTGCTCCTTATAAACTCGGTGGTTGGAGGTCAGACTGGTGCCATGGGAAAGTAGTGATACAGGCCTCTTATTTTTTAATGTAGGCTGGCTATTTCCAGAATACCAGCCATTTTTTATGTTAACAATGACACTATCCCTCCAGCCCTCTTCTGAAGTGTGGCTGTGTCAAATGTTTTGCTCATCATCAGGACTAATGTTCATAGAGTTCTAGTTCCACCTTGTGGATGTCAGTGGTAGAGGCTGTTTTACCTTTGAGCAATTCATCTTTGTAGTTTAGATCTCAACACTACTCTGTTCAGCACATAAGTTATATATTTTAGGTACTTCTGGTTTAAAGTATCAGTTCACCCAAAAATTTAAATTCTATTATTTATTCACCCTCGTGTTGTTCCAAAGTTGTACGGCCTTCTTTCTTCTGTGGAACGCCAGCACATTCTTCAAAAATATGTTCCTTTGTGTTCCAATTGAAATAATGTCATATGGGTTTTTAAAAACATGAGATGAAGTCTCTATTTTTGGGTGAACTGTCCTTGTATATTCCTTTGTAAATCTTCCTTCTGACTAATTGTGTTATAGTCTGCAAACTTCTCTCCTTCCTTCATTTCTCCTCTGTTTTTCTCTGTGTAATGTCATTCACATTACCCCTCCTCATCTCTTCTGCCTCTGTCTCTGTCTGTTCTCTTTCTCTCCCTTTGTCATTCATCCTGTCTTCCACATTTGGGGATTTTAGCGGAGGCCTATGCTTGACTCAGTTTCCCTGGTGATCCAGGGCTCACTGGAAGGAGAGCTCAGCCTCATGGACAACTTATCTGGCTCCATCTGCCACTTCTACGCTCTGCCCCCCCTTCCCAGAAAGCACTGCACTGAGAAACAGGTCAATAGCTTCCCTGTTCACCCGGCTTTGCCTCGTACCGCACTCCTCTCCTCTCCTCTCCTCTCTCTGCCTGTCTCCTTCCCTTCTTCTTTACTCTCTCTGGACCACTTAAACTTACATAATAGCGCTGATGTTTCTTTGTGTCAGTTACAAAACCACCTCAGCACTGTGGGATTTCCAGCGCTCTTTAGAAGGCAAGGACTTGGTTCTGCTCCAGTAATATCCATTGAAGTGTGCATATTTCCTGATCCTGATCCCAACAAAGTCTTGCAAAATTGTGTGAAATTTGTGCCACGTTACAAAGATCATAATTACCCCCAAAAAGTGATGGACTCATCTGGCTGGAGTCGAAGAGGTAATGTGTGGATCGATAAGGAGCTGGACCGCTGTTGAATTATGCAAGAAAATCTCTTTTGGTCTGTTTCACAGAGAAATATTTCATTCAATTGCATTAGCAATGTAAAAGCCGAGGCTTCTAAAAGCTTTTTTAAATGCAATTGGAGAATATTTAATGTCTTTATGGAAATAGCTGGCTCTTTTATTTTGACGACTTTGCAAAAAAGTTGTTCCAGCTCAAACTCTCAGGGTCAATTAAACGGTGCAGTATGCAGGATTTCGCCTATTAACGTTTAAGGATCTATGAAAGAGGTTCCACATTATTCCTCTACGAGGGAAATCTGATATAACTTTAATGTCTGAGGACCAATAAATATTTCGGTATCTATCGTGGCTACTGGCGGAAGGTTACGTGCATCTTGTCAGCTGACTTGGAGGGTGTCTTTATCAGGGTTGGGCAAAATTCTGAATTGAAGTGAATTTGAATTGCATTGACCTCACCCCAAAGGAAGCTCAATTGGAATTTGAATCGGAATGACAGGAAGAATTTACACTATTTAGAGCAATATCCATCCAAATTTTATACAAGTCTTTGGCAGGCCAACATTAAAAGTCTTTCTGACAAACTTTTTCTAGTTGTTGATCTGAAAATTCAGCTTTGTCCCGTTATGATTAAATCACAGGACCGGATACCAGTTGCCTTGTCAAAAACTCTTTATTGCCATATGTATCAGGCATAGGAGAGAAACTTGTTGTCTTCGTGCCAGCTGTATATGTTTCTCTGAGGCAGTGCATCAACGGTGAACATTTTATACACTGACTAAAGGATTTGTAATTCCTTACAAGGTAAAGAAACATGTTGGTTCGTTTAAAATAGAATGTATACTTCATGCTTACATCAGTTGATATATATCCCAAAACAAATACATCAGCGGAAAATATAAACCTGTTTACATCAGTGATATACATGTATGCACATTCCTGCAACAAATATTTAAGCCTGTTTACATCAGTGATATACATGTATGCACATTCCTGCATGGACACGCATTCTTTGTAGGACCAAAAGTATCTCCCTGTGTCCTTCTCCCTGCCATATGACAGTAATATGTCATGCAACTTCAGCTCATGCAGTATATATAACTTTCTCATGCACTTAGACTTCACAAATACATTATAGATTCAATTGTAAATATAAATAATATTAAAATAACACATTTCTGATCTACAACTCCCTCCATTGGAACTACCGGCCGTCAGTTCCACACCATCATCGTCACCTAATAGAGTGATAGTGAGGAGAGAAAAAGCAAACCAAGAAACAAAAGACATACAAAGGACAGAAAAGTAGAAACATGAGGAATCGGGAATAAAATAAAACAAAACAAAATGAACCCCAACCCATGATATGTTCCCGCATACTATGTGTGTAATTACGTCTATGTGTAAGTATTTAAAATGGACCCCATACATCTAAGAAAGGAAAAATTAATAAATCTTCACCAGTGCCTGGACTTGTTCGGTACCTGAACTCCTCCAGTTCCTGGTCAAAATAACAAACTAACATAAACGTTGATGTTAAAGAGTCCTATTCATTGGGGTTGTGAATCAGTAAGCGGGTGTTGATTGTTTGTGGGGTTGTGTTTTGTAAGTGGTGCAATGTGTATAGAATATCCTATCTTACTCTATATTTTCCATTTTCGGCTTTATCCATATAGTTAGAAATAACCAATTTGACAGGTTTAGTACCTTTCCTTCTAGTAACACATATGATGATGTGTACTACTACCATAAACACAAGAACTCCTACCATAGTTAGAACTATCCAGTCTGACCATGATAGATTTCCTAGAATTTGTGTCAATTTCCTTTCAGACATTAATTTGGCTACTCCATTTGTAACGATAACATGTCCCATTGCTTGAATTCCCTCCTCTTGGGCTGCTTTTACGCTTTCTTTAACTCTTTTAACCATTTCAAAGAGTTCATAATTCCTTTCCTCTACTAAATCATTATTCCACCACTGTGGTTCTAATTGCAGCAATTGCACATGTGGAACATGGATCCCACCTAAATGAAGAGGATAGAGAATTTCAATGCAAAATGGATCAGGGGGAATTGGACACAACTTCCCTCCATATATCATATTCTCACTTATTCCATCATGTAATATACACCACTGTGCTTCTGACACCTGCCATGCACCTGTGGCTTGATCTAAAGGAACTACCTCCCAAACTGCAGATCCATTAAGGGATAGACTAAACATTGTAGAACATGAGCAAATTACCCACTCATGTTCCTCGACACAACAGTCTGTAGTAGAAATCATCGGTTTTTCCCCTTCAGCCCAATATCCATTTCTTCCTAATCTAATTACTGAATTTCCTTGTCTAATACCCATTGATTGGAATTGTCTGACTGTCATTATATTGCGCTGTCCATATTGAGGCCATACCATTGTCGTTGTGTATTGAGAATAACTTGCAACCATCTCTAATCAATGTCAATGGAATTGATTCCTGTAATGGAAGCAGAGAAATCATTAACACCACTCCTTGTTACCCAGTTTCTAAAAGTAACTGACGAACATTGATCATTTTCAGGCCATAAGCTATCGCTATCATTTTGTTCATTCACTAAACAAGGTTTAACTTGTGACCAATGATACCATCTATCTGTTCCTACACCCTTCCCTTTAAGGCAAACACTCGTATCTGTAGTTAAGAGTATCTCATATGGTCCTTCCCACCTAGGCTCTAAACCTTTCCTAGCAATTCGTTTGACCATAACAAAACTGCCTAACTCGGGAATGTGTGGAATATCAGTAGTGGTGTGTTTTTCATCCCACTGCTGCTGAGCTTCTCGCACTTTCTGGTTGTTTCCTTTGGTAGCTCTGTCCAGCATAGTGAGATAACGTTTTAACTTTTCTTGGAACAATGTGGAATCTCCTCCTGTTCCGCAGGCGCGGAGCATCAGGAGAGTAGAACCATTGCTCTTCCAGTCATTAGTTCAAAAGGGGTTAGTCCTGTTACTCTGTTTGGAGTTGCTCTTAAGTTCCACAAAATAGCAGGTAATAATCTGTGCCAACCTTGGCCAGTCTGCAGAATGGCTTTAGTAAGGGACGTCTTTAACGACCGGTTCATTCGTTCGACCAAACCTGACGATTGAGGCCTATAGGGGATATGAAACTTTTGTTTAATCCCAATCAATTTCATTGCTTCCTTCATCAATTTTCCAGTGAAGTGAGTTCCATTGTCGGAATCAATTTCATATGGAAGGCCCCAGCGAGGAAAAACTTCTTCCACCATTACTCGTGCTGCAGCTTCGCAGTGCAAGTTTTTGTCGGAAATGCTTCAACCCATCTAGTAAATCGATCTATGATTACTAGAATGTATTGATATCCTCCACTGGATGACAATGGTCCTGTGAAATCAATTTGGAGATGTGTCCATGGCCCTGTTGGTCTGGGTGCATGTGACATTCTCACCTTTACAGGTTTTCCCACATTTGCTTTTATGCAGATCAAACATCTCCTACAATAATCATCGATGTCTCTCATCATTCGCGGCCACCACCAAGTCTCGCTGATTTGAGCTTTCATTGCTTTTGCTCCAGCATGCACTTTTCCATGATACAGCTGCATTAGTTCTTTCCTTGTTCCGATAGGCATTACCACCTGTCCTGTTGGAATTCTCCAGATACCTTGATCATCTTCTTTTGCCTTCTTTTTCCATTGTTCTTTCTCTTCTTCTGTCTCTGTGTGATATGACAGAAGATGCAGCTCAGAATTATCTTTTCTGTTTTCTTGAACCAAGGTAACAGGAGTAGGGGAAAGTAAAGCCGCTTCTCTGGCTGCCACATCAGCTGCAGAATTTCCTTTGCTTTCCTTGGACTTGTCAGATTGATGTGCTTTTACTTTGACCACAGCTGCTTCTCGTGGTAATTGACATGCTGCAATCAACCGACGAATTATGGAAGCATGTTGTATTACACTCCCACTGCTGGTGATGAGTCCACGTCTTTTCCATAGGGCAAGGTAGTCATGGACCACTCCGAAAGCATAACGACTATCTGTATAGATGTTGACTCGACCTCCCTCCGATAGCTCAAGAGCTTCCGTAGCGCCATGAGCTCAGCTACTTGTGCAGAAAATTGCCCAGGAAGAGCTCCTTGCTTCACAACAGTTCCATCAGCCTTCACCACAGCCCATCCAGTATGTCGTTTTCCATCAATGTAGTAACTGGATCCGTCGACCCATAACTCATTATCTGGATTTTCAAGAGGGATTGGATTAACTGGACCAAGGCTTTCTTCTTCTACCTGTTTTTCACACTCATGTGGAATTCCCTCATGTGGTTCCAGCATCATTGTTGCCGGGTTAAGTGTAGTGTCTCTGATGATTTCCACTCTCAAGTCCTTGTTCAGCAAAGTTGCTTCCCATTTTGCTCTCCTCGCATCAGTGATAGTCTTGATGTTTGTGTTGTTCAACAGCGTTACTATACTGTGTGGAGTGTGCAGTGTGATAGTTTGTGCACCAATCAGATTTTCCACAGCATTCACTGCCCACGTGGCACCATCAAGGGCTTGTATACATCGTGGTTGACCTATCATGGTGACAGGAATCTTTGTGGAAAAGTATCCAACTGGTTTATATCGATCACCTGGTTTCTGACACAGTACTGCTGAGTAGGTCTCATCTCCCACCCTGGTCCACAAATGAAATGGCAACGACCATCAGGAAGTCCCAAGGCTGGGCTGAAATCAGTTTCTTTTTCATAGAAGTAAACGCTTCCTCAGCTTCTGGTGTCCATTCCAGCTGTTCCACTCCAGGCTTTCCCCTTTATACAGATCAATTAGAGGACTAGTGATGCTGGCAAAATCAGGGATATATTGACTGACAATAGTTAAAAGTCCCATCACCTTCCGCATCCCTGTAACTGTCAGAGGTTTTGGAAGTTGCTGCATTGCCTCTACACGCTCTGTTGTCATTCTTCTTCCCTCAGCAGATATTTCTTGGCCTAAATAAATAACTTTAGCTTTGGCAAGCTGTGCTTTGTCAGTTAACTTTAAATCCACCTTTCCTTAGAGCTTGCAGAGTAAAATACAGAGCAGATACATGGCTTTTTCGTCTGGGCTTGCAATTAACAAGTCATCAACATATTGGAGGCAAACACTTCCTGAACTCTCAATTTCAGCTTTTACTCAGTTAAGAATTGGTCCAGGGCTCTATGAAATACAACTGGTGAAAGATTAAGACCTTGTGGAAGTCTATTCCAAGCATACTGGTTTGCGCCGACAGTGAAGGCCAATTTCTCTTGAGATTTTTCATCAATAGGTATAGACCAGAAAGCTGACAGCACATCCAAGACTGTGAAGATTCTTGCATTCCCTGGAATATCATTCAAAATGGTAGCAGGATTAGCCACAATAGGGTGTGGTTTTGGTGTTACACTGTTAAGTCTTGTATAATCTATGGTTAATCTCCATGAGTTGTCAGACTTTTGACAGGCCAAACAGGGCTGTTGGTAGTAGAAGTAGTTCGTCGAACAATTCCTTCAGCTTCCAAGTCTGCCACAATCTCAAAAACAGCTTGTCTTGCCTCTGGTCGAATGGGGTATTGTTTATGCGGGGCATGTATCGGTCCTCTATGATAACAGGGTCAATGTTGGCTTTACCACAATCCAATTTGTGTTTAGCCCAAACATCTGGATATAAGCTGCACAGAAGACCCCACACACCTTCTTTTCCCCAGTCTCTGGTAATTGGTTTTGCTATACCAACAGAACTTATATTACATGTGCGATCTTCATGTGGTATTATTCCAGCTGTTGTAGTAATTTGAGTGTCGGTAAATATGATCATGTTTAACAATGGTAAAATGTCCATACCTATAAGGCTTCCTTGTGAATTCAGCCCCACCCAGAAAGGTGTCCATAGGACTTCATCTTCATGTATTTGTAGAGGAACTGGTATACTTTTGTGAAATATCATGATATCTCCTCCAACTCCTTCAACTTCTATGGCTTCATGTGTTGTAGGTAGATTCAAATCAGTTATGGAGAGGAAGCTCCTGTATCGATTAGACAGTCACATTGATGGCCCCTATCAAAGCAGGGATGAAAAGTCGATTGTCTCTTTTGTTACTCTTACAGGGGGCCGCTGATTCCTATTGCGGACGCATAATTCCCTCAATGAGCTGGAACTTGTGCTTCAGTCCATGTCTTCCCTCGAGAGGTTTTATCATTGTTTTTGGCGTTTACCTGTTTAAATGACGGGCCTTTACCTTCTGCTCCACCTCCTTTAGCCCAACAGTCTTTTATGATGTGGCCAGTCTTCCCACAATTTTGGCAGAACTTCAACATCCTATCTGCATCGATGTTGGATTGAGCGACGCCACTCCTCTTCGATTTGATTTGTTTCCTTCATCCTTGTTTGATCTAATAGCCATTTCTAGACGACCAGCCCATTGCATAATTTGGTCAAACGTTTCTCCTGGATTGACTCAAGTAATAAGGCTTGTTGATATTTTGTGCTAAAACCATCCACAAGTGTGTCAGTAAACTGTACATCATCTCTGTCTGGTTCTTTTTTTGCACAGTGAGCCCATCTTTCATAAGCATTCCATTTACAAGGCATATTCATCTGGAGATTCATCATCTTTTTGCTTAATCAATGTTACTGATGTGAAAGGAATCTTACCACTGCCCAGGATCTCTTGGATTTCTTTTCGGAACACATCTAAGGCTTGCCAAAGACCCAGGGGTCGTCCTGGCCATCAACCCACAAGTCTATCCATTGGGCTGTTGTTATTGACGCTGGCAAGCGTTCCCATCTGTCTCTTGGGATTTTAGCTTTTACAATGGTGTGTATGTCTCTTAGTGACATTTGATGTGCTTCAACCAAGGAATCTAATTTCGCCAAAACTCTGTGTTTGGATCTTGTCTCTTCAGAGGAGGCAAGGCCATGAGAATGGCTTCTCCTGGTGTGAATGGTCTTTCTTCCATCATCATTTCAGATTGTACTTCTTCCCTTTTCATAGCAGGTGAAGAGAATTCGGGACCGACCTTATCAATTGTTATCATGTCGTCTTCTCTTGTCTCATCGCCCCAATCAGAGGCAGGTGCTGGTATACCTCGCAGCATGTCTCTGTTTGGCTGGGTTGATTTGGACCTGGTTATTACTGGAGCGGCTTGTGCAGATGCAATAAATATTTTGTCCACTGGCCCTCCATTTGGCTTACAAGAACTGTTACATTGTTCAGGCAAAGTTGGATAAATTGGGTTGTATGGAGGAGGCATTACAGTTTTGCTGAGTTTACTGGTGCTTGCAAAAATTTACTTTCAGCCTCGGCTATTATATTTGTCCAATCTGGATCAAATGAATCATCAATGATTGTTTTATCTTTTTCTGAACATGTAATAGACATGATTTTATTCAACTTGTTATATGCTTCAATCTGTGGCTTCATTGCTTCAACAAGTGGAACTGGACTCCCATCTGTACTGCAACAAATTCCACCTTGTTTCACAATCCAGTGGGCTGCCAGGATCGGAAAGGCTTTCAGTTTAACAGAGTCTTTTGGATCATGAACCATCTAAACTGTTCATCCAAAGAGGCATCAACATCCAGTCCTTTCTTCGAAAACTTGGCTTGTTTTTTGCTCTTCTTTTTTAAGTACCAAGCAGATATTGTTCTGCTATTATAGACACTCTCTGCCATTTTGCAGATGGTCTGTGTGTCTGTGCTTCTCAGCAGCAGGGCTATGTATAGCTCTGTGTGTGCGTGTATGAGTGTGTGTCTATGTGTGTGTGTTTGCTGAAGGGAAGGGTCCTGCCCTGCCCTCTCTCCCTCTCTCTCTCCCTAGCTGACAACTCGGGAAACAAATAAAGTAGAGAAAGAAAACAAAAGTTAAATCCTAAATATTCTTATAATTCTTAAAAATTTACAGTTGAACTCAGATCAGTTCCCACCCCAAAATATTGAACAGCTTTACTGTCAAAATCAGAAGGCCAACGATTCTAGCCACTATTATTTATAAAGGCGCCTTATACTTTAGCGTGTTTAAACGTTTTAGGGCTTTTTTTCTTTAAACACTGCACTACCTTTAGCGCAGACCCGCCACTTTAAACCGCTTTAATCTCAAAGCTCGTCGCACTTCCCCACACTTCTTCTAAGTGTGGCTCTTCAGTGTGTGGACATGTTTTAGAGTTTTCCTGCCACCGATTACTGCAGACTCGCCACATTCCACCACCTCACAGTCACAACGAGCTAATTGCTAAATCGCATTACGGATTATTCTCCGAAAATTGACAAAGTTGGTCTTTTGCACAAAAGATCCACTTCTACCCAGCTTCATTCAATATTTTGGAGGTTCACTGATCAGAACAACTTAAATAAGTTGCATCAAATTAAATTACTATGTCTGATACACATTCATTGGCAACACAACTGGTATTCCAAAATAACATAGTTCTTTTTAGCAGTTTCAGTCATTGTCTCAACAGTATATATATCATCAGGCAGACTTAGAATCTTTAAGAAAAGAAAATGTCTTACCTGATGAATTAATTGAGACAAATGTCTGAAATGCAGATCCTGTTCGTGTGACGCCAAGTTGTTGATCTGAAAATTCAGCTTTGTCCCGTTATGATTAAATCACAGGACCGGATACCAGTTGCCTTGTCAAAAACTCTTTATTGCCATATGTATCAGGCATAGGAGAGAAACTTGTTGTCTTCGTGCCAGCTGTATATGTTTCTCTGAGGCAGTGCATCAACGGTGAACATTTTATACACTGACTAAAGGATTTGTAATTCCTTACAAGGTAAAGAAACATGTTGGTTCGTTTAAAATAGAATGTATACTTCATGCTTACATCAGTTGATATATATCCCAAAACAAATACATCAGCGGAAAATATAAACCTGTTTACATCAGTGATATACATGTATGCACATTCCTGCAACAAATATTTAAGCCTGTTTACATCAGTGATATACATGTATGCACATTCCTGCATGGACACGCATTCTTTGTAGGACCAAAAGTATCTCCCTGTGTCCTTCTCCTGCCATATGACAGTAATATGTCATGCAACTTCAGCTCATGCAGTATATATAACTTTCTCATGCACTTAGACTTCACAAATACATTATAGATTCAATTGTAAATATAAATAATATTAAAATAACACATTTCTGATCTACACTAGTAAATTATCAATTTTTTTGTGCTGTCAACGTATTTATAATTTTTTTAACACAATTAATCTTTCTTTAGCTAGCATTACATTAGATGATGCTCTTATTTCTGCAAATGCTTTTAAACCATTCAAGCGTGACAAAAGAGAACGCGCCATAATCGAGTTCTCTTTCGCACATGAACAAACAATAACAGACACAGTTTTGGCAAAATGTCAGTTTTTTCCTCATAAGAGCAGTCTTAAATGAGTTAATAAAAGGTACATGAATGTAAAGCGGCTTAAGGAAATGAGACTCGTGCGAGATCTGCATCATGAGCAGCATCGACAGGTCTTAAAGTGACAGCCGCCACTAATGATGACGGTCATTAAAGGATTAGTTCACTTTAAAAAAACTTTTGCTGATAATTTACTCACCCCCATGTCATCCAAGATTTCCATGTCTTTCTTTCTTCAGTCGAAAATAAATTAAGGTTTTTGATGCAAACATTTCTCCTTATAATGGAGGCAATGGACCCCAAACGGTTCAAGGTCCGAATGACAGTTTCAGTGCAGCTTCAAAGGGCTTTAAACCATACCAGACGATGAATAAGTGTCTTATCTAACAAAACGATTGGTCATTATAAGCACAAATGTTCGACCCTTATTCATCGTCTGGTATGGTTTAAAGCCTTTATGTTGTTTCTACATTATTTAGAGAGTAAATGTGAAATTACTACATTATAAAATATTAAAAAGTATAAAGTGTTTTAATTGCGATTAATCATGATTAATCACAGAATTTTTTTTATTGATTGACAGCACTGAATTGAGGTCTGAATTGCAATTCTGCATCCATGTTTGCTATATCAAATTCAAAACATTAATTGGAATTTAAAAGACCTTCTCATTTTAAATCCGAATGGCGCACAACCCTGGTTTCCACGCAGTTAAGTTCACAAAATTGAACTCACCACATAATGTTGTATTAATTGTGTGATAGTTAACCTGTGTGATAGTCTGCATGTCTTCTAACTATGCATGTGCTGGTTGCCCATCTCACTCTTGGCTCATCTCTTCTTCTTTAGATTCCTCTAGCCGAGATGGAGGCTCTATCTCTGGCATCGGAGAAATCCTGGTCCTTAGCTCTGACGGATGACTCTGTCCCAGATGATTTTAACCCCCTCTTACTAACCAGTCAGGAGTGCAATGTATTTAACAGTAGAGCAACGTTCATTTTCCACTCCTGCCTCTCAACCTTACACTGCTTCCAAAGACATCCGCCCTCTCCAACCTGCTTCAGTATTTGGCCCTGAATATTTTATCCCCAGGTCTTTTGGCCCTCTAATAGATTTGCTGTTCAAGTAAATATTATGCTGCTGTTTTAAGATAGTTACAGCACAGTTTTAACTAAACCTTAAAGGACTCCTTGGTTTCATGTGGTACCTATTGTGGAGTTACTAAACTAAAAGTGTAAAATCGTAGTGACACTAACTTAACTGCATTTTTAGTAGGCATACTTTTTCTAGTGAGCAGCAGTAATGAAATGTTTAAATGACAGAGATATTATTGTAGCATTTATATAATATTTAGTCAAATGCTGCTGTTAATCACTATACTTTCGACTTATACACTACCACTCAAAAGTTTTGAATCAGTAAGATTTATTTTAAGAAGTGTCTTACACCATAAATACACAAGGCTGTATTTTTTAAATAAAAAATAGAAAACAAAAGAGTAATATTTGTGGTTATCTTTTTCAGCAGTCACATGATTCTTCAGAAATCATTCTAATATGCTGATGTGGTGCTTAAGTAACATTTATTCTCATCAATGTTGAAAACAGTTGTGCTGCTTAATATTGTTTGGAAACTATGACACTTTTTATTTGATGAATAGAAAGTTTTATAAGTAGCATTTATTTGAAATTATGACTTTACTGTCACTTTGAATCAATTGAATGTAGCTCAATACAAATATTATCTAAAAAAACAATTACTGACCCCAAAACGTTTCACTGTGTGTACATTACATAGATAGATAGATATTATATTTAAATTTCAATATGTAATGTATAATATAATATAATAATCTGTTTTCTGACACTTGGTGGATAAACATCATAAATGATTTATGCAGAGCTGAGAGGCGAGTGTGTTTGGAACTTTGGGGGTTTCTAACCGTCCACTCCGTTCTCTCTTTTGTTCTTTCTCTCTCTTTCCCTCTCTCTGAACATTTCCCACCAGCCTGGTGTTTGTATGGTCTAGTCCAGTCCAGTAGAGTAGAATTACTGCCTGTCATTCTGCTCCTTTCCTGTCTGGGTTCTGCAGCTATGTCCCCGTTCTTCTACCAACACATCTAAAGGCCATTTCTGAACATCTTCTCCATCTTGTCTCTTCATACTTTTTAGATGTTCCTGTTTCCATCCTCGATTTATCTGTCTGCATATCTACTTGTGTCTGTATGTTTTTGTTTCATGATTTTATCTTTGTCTTTATTTGTGTGTGTATTAAAAGTGAAGTTTCTCCCTAGTACCATGCTTCTTGAAAGAGCAGGAGTGTGGTATGGGGTCGGCTTCTGCTGTCTGCCAGCTACAGTAGTACAGGCTCTGGGCGCAGCTTCTGAAGGGAGAAGGCTGATGGTTTCTGTCACCTCACAATTTAATTCATATTCATTGTTTCAGAACTATGCCCATAGATCCATAAATAATTTATACATAGTATTTCTCAGATGAGTGAGATTTAGATCCAGCATGTTCTCATTTCTCTGACGTATTTATGCGAATGCATAATTCCTCAGTGCCTATACCATGGAGCATCATCAAAAATGCCATCATTAATGTTAATGGGTATGTAATAGTTTCCCATAAAGAACGACAGTAAACAGTAAAAGTGAACAGAACAAATTCACTCAAAACACATTTAAGCACAAACAATGAATATGGATGAAAATTGATAAAATGATTTACATTTCCAAGCAAGAATATGTGGATTTGCATGAGTGTCATTTCAAGGAATAATTCACCCTGACATTTTTCCAATTGTAATTTACCAATCTCATGTTTTACTTAATTATAATTTTTTCATGAAAATAAGAAATTCTGAAGTGTGTAGCCTACTTGTAGCCTTCAACACTAAACATGTATCACTAAAATGGTCCATAAGACAAAATATTAACAGACCAGAATTTCTTATAGCTGGCTACATTCAGACTGCAGGCAAAAATGGCCCAAATCCACCACAAAATATGTGACTTGGATCAGTTTTTTTTCATAATACCACATGGCATCTGATCTTTTCAATTTTGATTTGAGCCAGCTTCAGCTACGTTCATACTGTCAGTCCAAATTCGATTATTTGTCAATCCGATTGGAATCTGATCTAAAATGATTGACTGTCCACATTGTGTATCGCAACTGTTCAGATCCAATTTGTGTGTCCATGCCATACTTTTTACGTCACTCAAGAACGACATTCGTCACAATTCTGCACTGATGGGAGTCACTCCAAAGATTTTCCATACTAGTAGTTCTTCCGGTGGTTTCCGGATCAGTCCAGGATTGTGACCTGTTCACACTCAAATCTGATATTGGCCACATTTTAAAGCTGCAGTTAAAAAATTATCCAAAATCAATTTGAGCAAGTATACAACAAGCCAAGCTTTGCCCCATTCACAACGGTAAGCTTGTAATAATGTGTTATAATTAGAGTGTTGTGGTGGATTCCCGCGGGAAATTCCAGCATGTCTTTGCGTCATTACTTTACGTCTGTATACATAAAGAAAGAGTCCGGCTAGTAGTAGTAACGCACGTGAGGAGCATGTAAACCACATGTTCTTCAGCAGTTCCTTAATAGCCTTTTCTCACATCAGCTGGAGTAATTAAACTTATCATTTTGATCATGGATTGTAATCCAGAAATGCCCAAATGACATCAGTGACAACTGGAGATTTACCCGTAGTCAAAAGCAAAAGATTAGACTGTGTACAGAAATTGAAATCTACAGGTAACGCTAATAAAAACTAATTACACATAGTCACGCAATGCTAATGCTGTTAACATGAACAATTTGAGAACAAAGTATAACAATAATAATAATAATTTGCACGGTTTGATGTGCATCACTGTTGGTAGCACTGTTTATTGCAATGTTTTGTTCCCAAAAGTGGCAGACATGTTACTTACTTGTTCAGATTACATTTTCCGGTGAAAATTCTTATTTAGGTTATACTCCAAAACGTAGAATCTGTGATTGTGAAGTACAGTATCCACACCGGTGCGGTGACTGACAGCAAAGCCGCACATAGCTACTCCTCAAAACATCAGATTAATCCGCGCCGACGCACAGCTCACGCACAGATGCTGACTCCGCAAATAACTGCAATTGCAGGTTTCCGACAGAGATGGCGACACAGAGGCAAAACTTACAGACAGCAGCTTCGAAAATAAAATAATGTGAACAGCCAAACCAAAAATCTGAGAACTAAGGCTTGCAGTGTGAGTATAGCCTAAAGTGAGTCTGATTCAATCATGATTCATTCAAACAGATTTTGTGAACTGGATGAGTCGATTCATGAAAAGGACATGACTCAGATTGTTCACAAATGTTCATGTCTGATAGAACTTATACTTTTAAGTCTTAGTCTTAGTTCATTTAAATCGATACCATATACAGTACATGTATATGAAAAGTTTAATTATATGTACATATTCATATGAAAAATAAGCATTTGCATTCATACAACATGATTTATGAGATCGTCTCTTGATCAGTCTCCTCCCTGTGTCTAGTGCGCAGTGACGTTTGCCTTTCATTGTATGCTAACCAGTCCAGCCTCTGTGTATTAGGTACAGTGTGTGTGCGTGTGCGTCCATGTGTTCATAAGGGCCCCTGATGCTTCAAACACAAGTACCAGCTCTCACCTTGACTTGCATCTCTTTCAATGTCCCTCAGACCACAGCTCCACCAGATCCTCTAGACCCCCAGCAGCCAGACGAGCCAACGGATGAGCACTTGCTGTTCGTGAAGAAGACCTCAGTGGGCCGCACACATTCTCTGCCCAATGACAGCTACATGTTCCTGCCGCTGCAGCCCAACTCGACCCACAGTACCCACACAACCTCACCTCACCTAGCTCAGACAGGTGCAACTCTGCATTTTATTCCTGAATTAGTTTTAAAGTATGGTTGTTAATGCATGTCAATAATTGTGTCATATCAAATGTCTCCTCACACAGGGTCTACAGGCTCTATCCAATCTCAAACAGAAGAACCCACCCAGCACTTGACTGTGCCCGCCGATCTGTTCAGACCGATCAGTCCTCATAGCCTATCAGACTCAGAGAGCATCCCACGAATCCCCCCACCTCGCCGGGCACACACACTCTCACGCACCCTACGCAGACAGGTGAGCTCAGGCCTAGAGCTTTTCATTATGTTGTGCTTGCAGAGTCTGTTCTATTAGCAAATATTGATGCACTCTGGTTTTACATAGTAGCTCTGATCCAAAACCCAGTGAGCTGCCTCGATGCATACTTCTTATATATTCAGCTTTTTTATGTTTATGAAATAATTCTCTTATGCTCACCAAGACTACATTTATTTGATCAAAAATAACTGTGAATGTTATTACAATTTACAGTAACTGTTTTCTATTTTTAATATATATATTATTCCTGTGATGGCAAAGTTGATTATTTAGCAGCCATTAATCCAGTCTTTAATTTTAATATGTTGATTTGCTGCTCAAGAAACATTTCTTATTATTACCAATATTTAAAGACAGCTGTGCTGCTGCATATTTTTGTGGAAACCATGATTTTTCTGTAGTCTTTGATTAATAGAAATTTTAAAAGGAACAGCATTTATTTAAAAATGGAATTATTTTGTAACATTATAAACTAGTGCTGACAAATAGAAAAGTTTTGTGTTTAGTACATAATATATGTTTGTGTACTGTGTATAATTATTATGTATTTATAAATACATTCTCATTCATGTTTATATTTAAGACATTTTGCATGTATATACTGTATTTTTAAATAATTTATATTATACATTAACGTTCAAAAGTTTGAGAACGGTAAGATTTTTCAAATATTTTTAAAGAAGTCTCTTCTGCTCACGAGGCTTCATTTATTTGATAGTAAATACAGCAAAACAGTATTAATTTGAAATATTTTTACAATTTCAAAATAACTTTTCTATTTAAATATATTTTAAAATGCAATTTATTTCTATGATTCAAAGCTGAATTTTCCAAATCATTACTCCAGTCTTCAGTGTCACATGATGCTTCAGAAATCATTCTAATATGCTGATTTGCTGCTCAAGAAACATTTATTATTATTATTATCAATGTTGAAAACAGTTTTTTTTCAGGATTATTTAATGAAAAGAAAGTTCAAAAGAACAGCATTTATCTGAAATATAAAGCTTTTGCAACATTATAAAAGTCTATACTGTCACTTGATCAATTGAATGCATCCTTGCTGAATAAATGTATTCATTTCTTTTAGTTCTCCTTCTCCCAAAGGAGTAACCTACGGATCGGGAGCGACATGTGACTCCTTAAAATATGCAGCTCACTAGGTTTTGTAACAGAACAATTTTATCTCTGCTGGTCTTCTTTCGTAATGTATAATATCCATTGTCTTCCTTTATGGATTGTGATTGGAGATTTATGGGAATTGTGACTGGTAAGAAGTCTGACACATCTGCACTGTTGATCTCTCCCTCTGGCTAGTATATTTCTTCTCTTAATCCTTCCTGCATTCTCTCCTTTTTTTTCTTCTGCTTTTTGGCCTGCATACCCTCTAATGTGACTTACTCCGAGTAGCTCAGCATGGTCCAACCCAAGCCTGACCCCGAGCTGCTCCTGAGACACAGATACTCCTGTTTCTGAGAGAGCTGGAATGGGCAGCTTGAATCAGCTGGCCTCCAGCATCCTCTCCACAGATCCTTGAACTCCATACCCAACTTTGTCCTACCACACCCCTTAAATCCTGTTCCTCCAGCCCGACACATTTCACCATGGCTACTGTAAAGGCCAAAACTGCAGGGTAAAGATCATGGGGAATTAAATTAGTGGACTGAGGTCTTCTACACTCAAATTATTTGCATTTATTCAGAAATAAAAATTTTCAAAACAAATTATTTGCAGTATTGTAGTTATATTAGTTGCCTTTTTAATTAAATTTAAACCTTAACAATATTAACTATTTGTTTGATTGTTTTATTAAATTAGTAATTATTTTGAATTATTTTTTTCCCAGACATTTAGTCAATCTCTTGTCATGCTAATGTAAAACCAATTTCCTGCCACTAGGTGGCAGCATAGTTTCAATCATACAAGTCTCAACACAAAAAGGACACTCATGGCTTGGTCTCTTACTCCAAGTTGGCTAACTTTCCAAATATGACATGGTTCCTCTTGATCTTTAGCCCCTCCCAAAACACCCACCCACCTCTCTCCTACTGGGCCGGTGTCTCTCTTGGCTTCCTCGATAAAGAGAAATAGACAAATTATGGGGGTTTCCGAGAGAGATTGACCCAGGAAGACACATGGGTCCTGTGGTCTGTTGCAGTAGCCCAGTGGCTCAGAGTGCAGTCTGCCAAACAGTGCCTGTAGTTTTGCCCTAGGGTAAATGTTTCTCTGCCCTAGTTAAAACAATACACCTATTGCAAACTTTTCTCTAAAAGTGCAATTGATATTGTAAGTTTTCACCTATGTGACTTCACCCAGAGCAGTAGCATGTACAGTACTGCTACTCAGGCAGTGTGTCAGTTTTGTACATGGGGAGTAGATACTTAGTTCATGTCAAAAATTAGACATGAAGATAAAGAGCAAAAGGAAGACAAATATTGATTTGCCAATTTCTCCAGTATACTGTACACACAAAATAGCGCAATAAGAAGGACCAGGGGCGGTTCTAGGGTCAGGGGGTATTCGAGCTTAACCCAAACCTCTGTGGATGCATGAGTCATCATATGGTTAAATATTAGAATTATAATCTTTAAACTACGTGTTGAAATGTTATGAAGTAAATATTTAAATATATAACGAAATAAAAATAAAAAGGTCTCATTTGCATGCATGCATATGTTTTTACCTTCAGGCTTTCTGTAGCTCTGTGTACAGGTTGACAGCTGTGCCAGTTGTGACTGTCACTTGTCATTGAAACCGTTTTTAACTGTGTTTTTAAGATAGTTGATTTACCAAAGTTTGCGAAGTTCACGGCCTTGTTTGTGGTCTTTATAAAACAGTTTCCAAGAACCGCAAGTGTCAGGCTCAAGCACAAATGTATATTCCGTTTGTCTGTGAAATAGTTGGTGCTAGATGGAGTGCAACTCTGACTAAAAAGTCAATAGATCCTGTAGTTTCTTCATTATCTCTGATTTATAGAGCAGATGAGGGTGACCTAATATTAAAACTCAAAAGTATTTTTTTTAAAAATGGGGCATAGGCCCTGGAAGCCCATCCCTAGGACTGCCCATGAGACAGAACGTACTAAGAATGTTAACTAACTGGAGTTTGTTGAACTAAGAATGTTACTTCAGAATGTGTAACTACTATTGAGCAAGTTTTATTGAACTTTTAGCACAATTTAAGCACTATTTTTGTCGGTTAAAGGTTCAGTGTGTGGTCGGGATGTTTTGTGGTGAGTTACTTCATTTGATACTTTCAAGTTTGATACAAACTTTTAAAAAAGATAAATAACAGTGTCAGATTCTAAATGTCGGCTACCTCTGATTGGGGCTACAAACTCATTCAAAATAGACACCCTGAGGTGTTTTTTTCTATTTTTCTAATTTCACTTCCAATCCTTTGAAGCAGAGAGCTTGTGGAGTGTAATGCTAATGGTGAACTCCACTCTAACTCCACGGCTCAACCTCCCCTTCCACTCTGTCTTCTACACCCCTGACATCTCATACTAACCAGTCTCCCTCTCACCTGTTCATGTCCTAATCCCTAATGTTACCCCTACCTTCCCCTCACCTCCTCCCGTCCCTGCTCTCCTCAGGTGGCAGTGAGTGCTGACTCTCAGGAGACTCTATACACAGAGGGAGGGGAAAACGAGGGTCCCCTGGGACTTAGAGAACTGTCCGACCCTCCCGTCAACCTTCCACCTCAGCAGCAGCACCAGCCTTCGCTCTTTTTGGTCCCTGCCACACCAGGCGCCTCCCCGAAACCATCGCGACCTAGCGTCCACACGCAGCACAACCCCTACGACCAGTACGTGTTCTCCAGCCGTTCCCACTCTCCGCCCCTACCGCCGCCGCCACCACCGGCTGCCAGGAAGCAGGAGGAAACAGACTCTGTGGATCAGGAGGTATCTAGAATTATCCGTGCAGGGCTCACAGGGAGGAGTGATGATGGAATCGGAGGAGAAACGGGAGATCAAGGTGCAAGACGTCAGCTTAAGAAGTTCCACAGCGTAGACACTCAGGGCCAAAGAGCTCTGCTGTTACCACGGCCCTTGTCCTGGCTTGACGACCCACGCCGGCACTCCATCGAGGTGTGCTCGTCCGTGGAAAGCAGTCCCCAGCGCAGTTCGATCTCCTCCGGCTTTGTCTCGCGAGCTGACAGCCTCCAGCAGCAGTCCTCGCCACGCCCCCGCAAGAAGAAGATGAGTCCACCGTGCATCTCCGAGGATCCACCCGAGGGTCCAGAGCTTCCGGGAGGCTTTCACCCTGCTCTGGGGATAGTGCCGCCCCCCTTGCCAAGCCGGGACACTTGCCTGAGGAGGCGCGCTCCCTCCAGTGACTCCAAAGACTCATTTGATTTGGGTGGAGGAGGAGATGGGCTGCCTCAAGAGGGCATCCCAAACTCCAAGCTATTGACTCTGCCTAGTTTCTCTTTTGAGAAAACAAGCTCCGAGCACTGAACACTGACTCGCACGATCACGCACACACATGCGCACATGACACACGATGCACTCCGTGTATCCGTGATGGTGATAGTAATAGTAATAATATCTTAGAGAGTAATAATGCTAACTACAACAATGGTGAATACTACAAGATCATGAGGAATAGTAACTATACCTTGTATTTTTTTCTCTACTGCCAAAAGAACACAAAAGGATGTTGTGCTGAGGATTAAACAAGCTAATAACGGGACTCTCTCTCCTCAAAGAGGCCAGCCGATGGGTTGGCAACCTCATGACCTCCTCGTGGAGGTCAGTGCAGAGCCCGGGGGAGGGCGTCCCCTTCTGGCTGTTGTGAAGACTTCACAGTACTGTATTGCTGAATTCCCTAAAGGGCACTGATGAAGGTACAAAGCAATATGAACGTTTTAGAGACACTATTTTCTTAAATTATTGGGCCATAGTGTTTGTAAAGGTGTAGAATTTCTTCTTTTTTGTAAAATTTCATTATAGTTTTATTTGTCTTTTTGTGATTTTTCTCTTTTTCTCAGTGTTTAAATTGTTTGTTCTTTGCTTTATTTTTTCACCATAGGATATTTTTAGCGTTCTTGTTTTAACAAAGACAAAAAGAAAGAAAACATTTTTCAAAGCGCCGGGATCCATGTATTTGTAGAAATAATGATATTATTATTATTATTATTATTAATGATGATGATATAATATATATCTTTAAAAATAAAGCATTAAACAGCTCTTTGATTTTTAAACACAAGTATTAGACTGGTGTGCCCTGACTGAATAACAAGTCTTGTGACACTGTCTGCAGAACGGATTGTGTGCCACTTTTACTGACAGCCTTTCAGACTGAAAATAACAAATACTTACACTAATTGAACTCATGAAGCAGAAAATCACTGCAAAAAACATGCACAAGTTGAGCATTTCTTTGGAAATCTGGTTTAAATTCTGATGATGTTTTTGGACACCAGGTTGTCTAGTTAAATAAATGCTATCAGTACAGCTCATACAATATTTGTGTGAAATTGTAACATGAAAAAATTGTGAGAAAAGAAAAGCGTTTTATGGGGAGTTTTCGAGTTTCTAAAAGCTGTAAGGCTGTGTTTTTCACTCCAAGACTCGCCCACATTGTCCAAAACAATATTTGATATATATTTGAGTGTATATTTTGTAGTGTTAATAGATTAAAATAAATTATTGATTTATTTTGTGATTTATAGAAGTCTCAAGAACTGTATGTTCTTCAATAAAAACAACAGTTGTTGAGACGACAAAGTAATGTCCCATTTTGTTGGACAGATTTGTCCATTTTTACTCAGCACAGTAGGACCAGCAGGAAAAAAAAATGCAGCACCAAATTGCTACATTGAGGTTGAGAGTGGACAGAAAGCATCTCTGAGAAAATGTTAATTTATAAATAAGAAACAGCTTTTATTTCTCTCTTTAATGACTTAAGCCGGGTACACACTGTGCGATATATAATAGTCATTTACGATTGTTCCTTGTCAGACTGTACGAACATGATCCCCGCTGTAAGCCACACTGTAAGATAAGTTGCCACTAATGTCAGACTGTATGATAGTTAAGGCGCGTTAAAAACGGACGCATGCAAGAAAACTCGTCCAGAGTTTTATATCATCAATCTAGACATGTGCCGGTATACGGTAATATGATATATCACAGTAATGAAAATGCACGATATTGTTATCGTAGGTACTTAAAAAATACCATGGATAATTATTTATTATGAATTATTCAGACTTTAAGAATGCATTTTAAGAATGCTTTACCCATCAACCATGGAACGTGCATGTAAAAGCACATGGCGGAACGAGTGAAGGAAATGAGCCGAATGAAAATGCACATTCACTCTCTGACAGCAGAGGGCGCTGATGGAACACATTCACTCTGACAGCAGAGGGCGCTGATGGAACACATTCACTCTGACAGCAGAGGGCGCTGATGGAACACGTTCACTCTGACAGCAGAGGCGCTGATGGAACACATTCACTCTCTGACAGCAGAGGGCGCTGATGGAACACATTCACTCTGACAGTAGAGGGCGCTGATGGAACACATTCACTCTCTGACAGCAGAGGGCGCTGATGGAACACATTCACTCTGACAGTAGAGGCGCTGATGGAACACATTCACTCTGACAGTAGAGGCGCTGATGGAACACATTCACTCTCTGACAGCAGAGGGCGCTGATGGAACACATTCACTCTCTGACAGCAGAGGCGCTGATGGAACACATTCACTCTGACAGTAGAGGGCGCTGATGGAACACATTCACTCTCTGACAGCAGAGGGCGCTGATGGAACACATTCACTCTGACAGCAGAGGCGCTGATAGAACACATTCACTCTCTGACAGCAGAGGGCGCTGATAGAACACATTCACTCTGACAGCAGAGGGCGCTGATAGAACACATTCACTCTGACAGCAGAGGGCGCTGATGGAACACATTCACTCTGACAGCAGAGGGCGCTAATGGAACACATTCACTCTGACAGCAGAGGGCGCTGATGAAACACATTCACTCTGACAGCAGAGGGTGCTGATAGAACACATTCACTCTGACAACAGAGGGCGCTGATAGAACACATTCACTCTGACAGCAGAGGCGTTGATAGAACACATTCACTCTCTGACAGCAGAGGCGCTGATGGAACACATTCACTCTGACAGCAGAGGCGCTAATGGAACACATTCACTCTGACAGCAGAGGGTGCTGATGAAACACATTCACTCTGACAGCAGAGGGCGCTGATGGAACACATTCACTCTGACAGCAGAGGGCGCTGATGAAACACATTCACTCTGACAGCAGAGGCGCTAATGGAACACATTCACTCTGACAGCAGAGGGCGCTGATGAAACACATTCACTCTGACAGCAGAGGGCGCTGATGAAACACATTCACTCTGACAGCAGAGGGCGCTAATGGAACACATTCACTCTGACAGCAGAGGGCGCTGATAGAACACATTCACTCTGACAGCAGAGGGCGCTGATGGAACACATTCACTCTCTGACAGCAGAGGGCGCTGATGAAACACATTCACACTGACAGCAGAGGGCGCTGATAGAACACATTCACTCTGACAGCAGAGGGCGCTGATGGAACACATTCACTCTGACAGCAGAGGGCGCTGATAGAACACATTCACTCTGACAGCAGAGGGCGCTGATAGAACACATTCAATCTGACAGCAGAGGGCGCTGATAGAACACATTCACTCTGACAGCAGAGGGCGCTGATAGAACACATTCACTCTGACAGCAGAGGGCGCTGATAGAACACATTCACTCTCTGACAGCAGAGGGCGCTGATAGAACACATTCACTCTGACAGCAGAGGGCGCTGATAGAACACATTCACTCTGACAGCAGAGGGTGCTGATAGAACACATTCACTCTGACAGCAGAGGGCGCTGATGGAACACATTCACTCTGACAGCAGAGGCGCTGATAGAACACATTCACTCTGACAGCAGAGGGCGCTGATGGAACACATTCACTCTGACAGCAGAGGGCGCTGATAGAACACATTCACTCTGACAGCAGAGGGCTAATGGAACACATTCACTCTGACAGCAGAGGGCGCTGATAGAACACATTCACTCTGACAGCAGAGGCGCTGATAGAACACATTCACTCTGACAGCAGAGGGCGCTGATAGAACACATTCACTCTGACAGCAGAGGGCGCTGATGAAACACATTCACTCTCTGACAGCAGAGGGCGCTGATAGAACACATTCACTCTCTGACAGCAGAGGGCGCTGATAGAACACATTCACTCTGACAGCAGAGGGCGCTGATAGAACACATTCACTCTGACAGCAGAGGGCGCTGATAGAACACATTCACTCTGACAGCAGAGGCGCTGATAGAACACATTCACTCTGACAGCAGAGGGCGCTGATAGAACACATTCACTCTGACAGCAGAGGGCGCTGATAGAACACATTCAATCTGACAGCAGAGGGCGCTGATAGAACACATTCACTCTGACAGCAGAGGGCGCTGATAGAACACATTCACTCTGACAGCAGAGGGCGCTGATAGAACACATTCACTCTCTGACAGCAGAGGGCGCTGATAGAACACATTCACTCTGACAGCAGAGGGCGCTGATAGAACACATTCACTCTGACAGCAGAGGGTGCTGATAGAACACATTCACTCTGACAGCAGAGGGCGCTGATGGAACACATTCACTCTGACAGCAGAGGGCGCTGATAGAACACATTCACTCTGACAGCAGAGGGCGCTGATGGAACACATTCACTCTGACAGCAGAGGGCGCTGATAGAACACATTCACTCTGACAGCAGAGGGCGCTAATGGAACACATTCACTCTGACAGCAGAGGGCGCTGATAGAACACATTCACTCTGACAGCAGAGGGCGCTGATAGAACACATTCACTCTGACAGCAGAGGGCGCTGATAGAACACATTCACTCTGACAGCAGAGGGCGCTGATGAAACACATTCACTCTCTGACAGCAGAGGGCGCTGATAGAACACATTCACTCTCTGACAGCAGCAGGGCGCTGATAGAACACATTCACTCTGACAGCAGAGGGCGCTGATAGAACACATTCACTCTGACAGCAGAGGGCGCTGATGAAACACATTCACTCTCTGACAGCAGAGGGCGCTGATAGAACACATTCACTCTGACAGCAGAGGGCGCTGATAGAACACATTCACTCTGACAGCAGAGGGCGCTGATAGAACACATTCACTCTGACAGCAGAGGCGCTGATGAAACACATTCACTCTGACAGCAGAGGGCGCTGATAGAACACATTCACTCTGACAGCAGAGGGTGCTGATAGAACACATTCACTCTGACAGCAGAGGGTGCTGATAGAACACATTCACTCTCTGACAGCAGAGGGCGCTGATAGAACACATTCACTCTCTGACAGCAGAGGGCGCTGATGAAACACATTCACTCTCTGACAGCAGAGGGCGCTGATGAAACACATTCACTCTCTGACAGCAGAGGGCGCTGATGAAACACATTCACTCTCTGACAGCAGAGGGCGCTGATAGAACACATTCACTCTCTGACAGCAGAGGGCGCTGATAGAAGAGCAGAAATGCATCCGTTTCCCCGGCAATCCTCGTAAACAAAACATATGCTACTAAACACAGCCTAAATGCAGTTTTCTGTATTTGCTGCTCATCACCTAACCAAATAATACTTAAAGACTTACGGCTATTCATTTTCAAACTTATACATTTATATTTTAATCTGGACTAAATTGCATGCCCTAGATATTGTTTGAATATGTTCTGATTCTGTCTCACACTTTACAGTAAGGGTCTATTATTTAACATTAGTTCACTCATTAACAAACTGACAATGAAAAATACTTCTTAAGCATGTATTAATCTTAGTTAAATGTAAATTTCAGCATTTAATAACACATTCAAATCAAAAGTTGTAACTGTATTATTTGTCGTAAGAGAAGTCGTCGTAAGAGAAGTCACACTGCAGGATTGTGCGCCAAATCGCCTGACACTGCCAGAATTTCGTCTGAGGTGAATTTTGATCGCAACGGTCATTAATCGGCAAACTAACGATCAAAGACTTCAGATTTTAGCCTAGGATTAGATGAATCTTTTAGGATTTGCAAAATTTGTCTCAGATGGCCAAATCGTAGCCAAAATCGTACAGTGTGTACCCGGCTTTTGAAGAAATGTGAAAGATTGTCATCATGATTGTTATTTTGAAAATTATATTAAGGTCATTTTAAAATATATTTGAAATACTTTGAGGTCATCCTGCAGCCCGCTTGGAAGTTTGCAGATGCCCCCAGCTTCTTTGAGTAACATAAGTGATGTTATGAGCAGTTATTTACATATTGTGCCAACCTTATTTTTTACACTACACACGTGCTATTTAAGGTATATTTAGTTCTACTATTGAAGCCTCACTCAAATGCATGAATCAAAAGTCAAAATGCATGTTGATTGAAGCTGTTGTCAAGTGCACTGTGGGAGACTCACTGAAGCGATTCCCTTTGGGTTTCATGAAAGCTAATCTGCGCATCTGCAGGCCTCCTTTCAAGAAAGCTTGTGCTTCACAGGGTCCAGTTCAGTAATATACCTTTATTTTACTACAAAGCCCTGGATGCAGTCCAAATCTGTGGTTCTGCCGTTTGTATATGGTTTCAGTGTTTTTGTCATTGGACCAATTTCAGAATGATTTACCAGCCTCATTTTAGCAATCTACATAAGATGTCTCTAATTTCACTTGAATTATGCATGTACCATACTTTTTTTTTTTTTTTTTTTTTTTTTGAAAGAGAGAGAGGGATGCACCAGGATGGAGTTTATAATGATTGTAGAATGTGCAAAGCACCTAATGATGTTCTGTACAGCTCGCCATTGCACCAGACATTTGGTTACCGTATAAACTCTTTATTAGTGGTGTGTAATTCTACCTCTAGGATATCTTCGGAACGGATCATTTTGATCAAGGTGATGCTAAAACAAAAGAATTCAAATGAAGAGTGTCATCTGTTTGCTATAATATTATAATACTTTTTTTACTTCAAACATTTGGCTTACACATCACAGCAAAAACTTCATTGACACTGAAAGAAGATGATGACGTTCCCACTCAGCTTTCCTATTAAACTGCAAAATCCTGGAAAACAGCTTAAGTGACCAGATGGAAAAGGAAAATATTGAAGTTATTGGTAAACCTCCTCAGGAGGAAATGACAATTAACCTCCGCTGTGTTTCTATGCGTGTAGATCATGTTAGCGATTCAGCTTCTCCCTGGGTTCCCACTCCTGAAATGAAGCCTGATAGCTGAGAACCCTTCGATATTTGAGCTCTCTATCCCTTCCTTGTAGAAAATGAGTATTGGAAAATCTATGATAACTTCATTTACTGAACAGGCTGAATCAATTTGACTTCCAAAACATGACGCAGTTCCCACTGAAGACTGTGAGAAGATGGCCTGGCTGAAAATTTAACGTTTGGGAAAACAACACCTCGAGAGACGTTTGGAGGTGGGTTAAAAACTCAAAGGCCTTGTTTACCAGGCAAAAAGTCATCAAGACACTTTGGGCGGTCCTCAGTGACTGGCTGAGTTGCTATAGAGAGTGTGTGCTCATCGATGTTGCTCTGGTGCTCCGCTGAGCATGTTTCAGAAAGCCAGAAGAAATCCATTCATGACCTCCTCCAAAATGATTGAGAAGACAAGCCCTATCACATCACATGAGCATCAACACAAAAACATAAATATATTAAAGACAACAATTAAATGGGGTCCTATTATGCCCTTTTACGAAGTCTTGATTTTTAATTTTGTGGTGTACTAGAATTTGTTTTCATGCTTGATTGTTCAAGTGTTTTACATGACTACAGCACCTCTCTCCCCAGTCTAACTCGAACACGCCCAACTGTTTGATGAAGCCGCTCCTGAAATACGAAATGTGTTGTGATTGGCATCGCTTAGTGTGCGTTCGTGAAATGTCACGCCCCTTTACTATAACCGTGAGTTTCGTCCGCTCAGGTGTAAATATTAAGGATGGCATAAATTTCTAAACAATTCAAGCCTGATTCAAACTTAATATTAACAAACAAGAGGATCGTCCAAGCACGGATTTCACAGGATGTTTCAGAGTGGTATGTTTTTTTATTTTTATATATATATATATATATATATATATACACACACACATTATAAATACAATGTTATACACCATTTAATAATGAAATGTGTTGGAAAACTATGGTAATACAAACAAAAATCGATCACAAAATGGTTAAATTTCCTAAAGGGTGGTGAACAGTCTTTTCAGTGGTTTTCAAACTTTTTTAGGAGCTTTTTTTTTTGCAACCCATATATAGGCCTACAACCATTTACATTCAAACAAATTAAGCCAAGTATAAGAATACTTATATACAATTGGCCATTTCATTGTACAATCCATTAAACCAGATGGCACAAAAACATTTTTTTATCTCAGCACTTTTCTTAACAACTGCTTCTGATCCTTGACGCGTTCGCAACGCAAAGTTGATTCTGCACTAATTTGATCTAGCTGTATATGGAACGCCAATTAACTGGTTAACCCTTAACCAACAACACACACACACACACACACACACAGACAGAGAGAGAGAGAGACACAGGGCTCATCATTAAGCCTATTCACGACAAGTAAATCTGTTATTCACTTGTCCGAGTAAAAAATGTGCTTGTGTCTTTTTTTTTTTTTGGTGTTGTAAATATAATTTATTCTGAAGCAATATTCTCACCAGTGTTCACTTAGCTTTGACATATTCAAATCTGCATATTTGATATTTTTACCTTTTATAAGGGGCATTTTTTCAATAATCTTATTAAATATAGACCATGTTTCAGCTTTTTTTAAATATTCTTACATTTGATCTATAAGACTATAGGCTGTTGCCAATCAAATTAAATAATTTCCAATTGAAAAATTTCAGCTGCATTAAATAATGTTATGAGATTGTTTTAAATATTTTTGAACATACAATTAAGAAACGTTGGAAAGAATGTTTAAACATGAAACTAAACTGCCAGTAGGTGGCGATAGGGGGCCGTCTTAATGAGTGAGTCATTGAGTCGATTCGTTCAAACGGCTGATTCTGATTGTTTGGAACTACAGGTCCTTCTCAAAAACTTAGCATATTGTGATAAAAGTTCATTATTTTCCATAATGTAATGATAAAAATTATACTTTCATATATTTTAGATTCATTGCACACCAACTGAAATATTTCAGGTCTTTTATTGTTTTAATACTGATGATTTTGGCATACAGCTCATGAAAACCCCAAATTCCTATCTTAAAAAATTAGCATATCATGAAAGGGTTCTCTAAACGAGCTATTAACCTAATCATCTGAATCAACTAATTAACTCTAAACACCTGCAAAAGATTCCTGAGGCTTTTAAAAACTCCCAGCCTGGTTCATTACTCAAAACCGCAATCATGGGTAAGACTGCCGACCTGACTGCTGTCCAGAAGGCCATCATTGACACCCTCAAGCGGAAGAGTAAGACACAGAAAGACATTTCTGAACGAATAGTCTGTTCCCAGAGTGCTGTATCAAGGCACCTCAGTGGGAAATTCTGTGGGAAGGAAAAGTGTGGCAAAAAACGCTGCACAACGAGAAGAGGTGACCGGACCCTGAGGAAGATTGTGGAGAAGGACCGATTCCAGACCTTGGGGGACCTGCGGAAGCAGTGGACTGAGTCTGGAGTAGAAACATCCAGAGCCACCGTGCACAGGCGTGTGCAGGAAATGGGCTACAGGTGCCGCATTCCCCAGGTCAAGCCACTTTTGAACCAGAAACAGTGGCAGAAGCGCCTGACCTGGGCTACAGAGAAGCAGTACTGGACTGTCGCTCAAATTTTGCATGTCATTCGAAATCAAGGTGCCAGAGTCTGGAGGAAGACTGGGGAGAAGGAAATGTAAAATGCCTGAAGTCCAGTGTCAAGTACCCACAGTCAGTGATGGTCTGGGGTGCCATGTCAGCTGCTGGTGTTGGTCCACTGTGTTTTATCAAGGGCAGGGTCAATGCAGCTAGCTATCAGGAGATTTTGGAGCACTTCATGCTTCCATCTGCTGAAAAGCTTTATGGAGATGAAGATTTGGTTTTTCAGCACGCCCTGGCACCGCTCACAGTGCCAAAACCACTGGTAAATGGTTTACTGACCATGGTATTCCTGTGCTCAATTGGCCTGCCAACTCTCCTGACCTGAACCCCATAGAGAATCTGTGGGATATTGTGAAGAGAAAGTTGAGAAACGCAAGACCCAACACTCTGGATGAGCTTAAGGCCGCTATCGAAGCATCCTGGGCCTCCATAACACCTCAGCAGTGCCACAGGCTGATTGCCTCCATGCCACGCCGCATTGAAGCAGTTTTACGATTTACCAGTGGTTTTGGCACTGTGAGCAGGTGCCAGGTCGTGCTGAAAACGAAATCTTCATTTCTGCAAAGGATTCCGACCAAGTATTGAGTGCATAACTGAACATAATTATTTGAAGGTTGACTTTTTTTGTATTAAAAACACTTTTCTTTTATTGGTCGGATGAAATATGCTAATTATTTTTAGATAGGAATTTTGGATTTTCATGAGCTGTATGCCAAAATCATCAGTATTAAAACAATAAAAGACCTGAAATATTTCAGTTGGTGTGCAATGAATCTAAAATATATGAAAGTTTAATTTTTATCATTACATTATGGAAAATAATGAACTTTTTTCACAATATGCTAATTTTTTTAGAAGGACTTGTATTTTCACTACTGAAATAGAACAAAAACAGTCGATATTGCATCTAAAATGTAAGTGACAATCTTAATTAATTGTTTATGGAACTGTCATATGGAATCAGTGTCATTTTCAGTCGTGATGGTATTCAGGAAAACAGCACTCTTGGTTGAGTGATGTTGCTTAACTGTATTATATGTTATAAATATAAAAACTCCACAATTGGTATTTTTAACCGCAGTATGTTACAGAGTTTCTCTATGAGCGGCGCTCATTTGTTATGATTTCTCCAAGATTTCTCCGCATCGAACAAAAATGAACCAAACTCAGCAGCAGAGACGCAGTTTATTTTTCTTTCTTTTTGTTAATCTGTTAATTATTTAAGTTAAATATATTTTTGCATATTTGTTCCTTTTATATAGGCCTATAGACTGATTTTATGGGAAAAAAATTTGGTTATTTAATTTTAGTTTAATTTTATGTAGCCTAACTCCATCCTGGAGGGTCACGACCCAGGGTTTGAAAACCACTGCACTAATATTGGCTAGCAGGTAAGCGGAGGCAAAGCTTTGCCCATTGTTTACCTCATAGCAACAAAATAAAACATTATTGCAACTGTAAGCTATACAGCCATACTTACAAGTGGCGATCAACAAACAACAGATTGTCCCGGCAAAGTGGGAACTGCTCCATATCAGGAGAAGCCTTTGTGCGTAGGCTGCATATTAGCTCTCTTATTCTGGATACTGTCCTCTATAAAATGTGCAGCACACAGATAAACATTGGCGTTATAATGTTTAGGAACAGTGTTTTAAATCAATTTTAAGTTCTAAGTTCTTAAGGAGGTCAAACAAATGAGTTTTGGTCTCGTTGACGTAACAACAGCTCAACCAGGCCTGTTCCCCTTTTCTGTGAATTCCGTTGGCAGGGAATACTTAAATGAGTAACACTTTACTTCATAAAGCCTGGAAAAATGTATTGTAGTCCAAACGAGTCATTCGTTGCTGTTCTTGGAAAGTGGATTCTGTAAAATATAATATCTCAACGATGTCACACAACCCCACCGTTTCACCAGCTGACTAAAAAAACAAGCTAGATCAAAAAATTAGCATGACAGAAGAGAAAGTTTGGACTTTAAAGATTATGTTTTACAATTTAAAAAAAAGTTACAGTAACAATTTTTTTATGTGTGTGTGTGCACGTGTCAGGAGTGTACATCAATTATGCTGAATCAAACTGGTATTTACCATTTCACATAAAAAGAGTACATGCATATAGTTTTAAACATTTTTCATAGTTTTGAGCTGAATATTGTTTAAATGTCTTATGTTGAAGTTAGCTGGTAACCTGATATAATAACATGGGAAATTCGCCTATGTTCATGGCCACTCCTCAAGCCCCAGTTGGCCCACTTTGGACCAAGGTATTCGGCGGGCCAAAAAACCCTGGCCCAATCAAGTCCCAGAAGTGAGAGTGGAAACGTGACTGACCCTGGCATGCACTAGCAGGCTCACCTTTGTCCAACAGTGGAAATGTGGATAATAGTGCCAACAGTTCAAATCTTGGGCTGTGGACAATGTGAAACATATTGTTCTCTGATGAGTCCACCTTCACTATATTTCCCAAAATTGTGGGAGTTACGTGGAGTGAAGCATAGGGGTGGATCAGTGATTGTTTGGGCTACAATATCATGCCATTCCCTGCTGTGCTTGATGGGCGCATCACTGGCAAAAAACTACCAAACCATTCCGGAGAACCTTCAAACCCTGAAGGGGTGCCATGTATCAGCAAGATAATGCACCAATACACACAGCAAGACTTGTGACAGAGTGGTTTGATGAACATGAAAGTGAACATCTCCCATGGCCTGCACAGTCACCAGATCAAAATATTTTGAGCCAAGTCAGAAAACGGTTTCCTCCACCAGCATCACAAAGTGACCTGGCTATTGTTCCGGGAACAGAATGGCTCATAATCCCCCTGGGCTTGTATTTGTCATTCCTAAGATGAATTAATGCTGTATTGGCCACAAAGGGAGGCCCTATATAATACTAATAAATGTGGTCTAAAACCAGGTGTCCCAGTTTCATTGTCCAAGCCCTGAATTTGTTTTTATTGTTAACATTATTATCTGGGTTCATTCACATCCCATAAAAGACCTGACATCAGGAGGTGTTGAGGTAATACATTGAATTAACCTTGGCATACATGGAAGTACATGGAAATCACATACCATGAGTCTCAAACACCATTGCTTCCTCCTTCATACTTAAATCTCATGCGTGAAAAACACAGCGGAAAAATAGGCAAATCTCAACATAACAGACTGTGATGCAACAGTCGGGATCATTAATATACATTAATGTATATTAATGTATAATTAATATACTGTCGTCCCCCTCTGTAGAAATCGCATTTGGTTGGTTAATTCGCTTTCCGGTAGAAATTAGAAATCGTGGGCACTTTCAAAGGGGTAGGGGATCAAGCCCGCTGTTTAGAGTTAGTGATTCAAAGTGAAGAAGCTATCATTGTAAACTCATCCGGTGACACATTACAATAATTCAAATGATTTTACAATGCTAAAAACAAAGTTGTGACTCCTGACGTTATGAGACAAGTTAATGCTTTATGCTAGTTAACGTTTAGGCTGAAGTTAATACTGGCTAGTATTGACGTAACAGTTATGTTTAGCAGGTTCTTACTGAAAATAAAGTCTAAACTTACCACTCAGAGGCATCCATTTCCAATCTCAAAACAATTAGATGTTCCTCAAAATCTGCATCTTTCTCAGAAAAAGGCTCAAACATATAAGGTTGGATGCCTTATCTCTCCATTGTCATGAAGGACAGTAGAGATGTGTTTGCTGTCACTGTGAACTACTGAAATAGGCCGTGCAGTGAAACAGCCAATCAGAGCGGAACTCAACATTACTATTCATGACCCTTCCAAATAAGGCAAAAACAGACAATTTCATTCTAGGGACAATTTCTAGTGTTGTAAATGGACCTGTAAAACCATATCTGGACAATTTTAACCCTTAAATAAGCCACATACCCTTTATGTAGATAGCATAGAACAATTTTAAATATTGTTTCAACTCATTCTAGGGCACCTTTCAGTTTGCTTATGATCTGTGATTTCTCTCTAGGGAAACCACACATTTTTGGATCATACTCTAGCGCATTGCGTACCTTTCCACCAAGCTGGTGTGCGATTTCAGCTTCAGCGTCATCACTACGACGCTACATTTATTCACACAGGGCGCATTCCGGGACTGATCGATCCCAGGATCAATCCAGGGATGTGTTTGCGTTCACAAAGAAGGCACTCCAGCCATTTTATGTGCCAATGCTCTGAAAGGGGCTTATTAGAGAACATCTTTCTTTTTTTGTGTGTTTCAGCCTCCTTTAGTGAGTGGGAGGTTAGATAACAGAACTTTGGTGTGGCTGTACACAGTTATCAATAGGCCTGGGTATTGACACAAATTTCACGAGTCAATTTCCATTCACAAGCTTTCGATTCGATTCAATGTCGATTATAGAAAAAAAATCTATAATGCTGTAAACTATACATGGTAGTCAGTTGGTGGAATACTATAATATTGAAGCTAACATTAACATAAATTACACTCAAGGATGTTTTTATAATAATAAAGTTATAATACTTACTTTACAATTACATAATCATATTTCTCCAATTAGTTTTTGTTTTTAAATATAGCCTAAACATTTAGCCTAAATGGTGGCAATAAACATACATGCATTAATACTGAAGAACATTACACATTATAATGGGTAGCCTATGTGGTGCATATATTTATCAAAATGCTCATCTCTATAGAGTTATTTTTTCTTGCTGACGAATGAGTTTATTGTCACTGAATGGTTTCCTGAAATAAATGTGACACATTACATATTGTTTACAGTCTGTTTCTGTCCGCGGTTGAAACACTGATTGAGCAATTACATGTGACGTTCTAAAGATTTCAGTGCCTTATAATCTATCTTTTAATATACCTTCAGACGTTCATTCATGTTTATTTCGTGCGTAACCGGTATTAAGCAGAGGAGATGATCAGTTCTCGTGCTCCCCGCGTGTGAACCCTTCTCTTGAGTAATACAAATTTTGCAATAAAATGGCCATAATTTGAAATCTGGGTGGGAGGGGCTCTAAAAGTGCCGTTCATTCATCAACTGAAAACAGGATGACTAATCGATTCTTGGGATTTAAGAATAGATATCGGTTCATAAAAATGAGAATCGATTAAAATTGAGAAATCTATATTTTTTACCCTAGTAACTTATCAAGTAACTTAACTGTACATCAACACACTCGAGTCCTGCTTTCCCAAGCAAATGCACATTTCAAAAATACATCATATTTATTAAAGGGATAGTTCACTTTGAAATTAAATTTTGATATGTTTTAGGTTACCTCATGTGCATCCGAGATGTAGGAGTATTTGTTTCCCCAGTAGTTTCAATTTTGATCGTTTTAGGTCAAACCGTTCTTGTCTGTGCCTCACATAATGCAGGTCTATGGTCACCACCTCAAAGAGCATACACAGAGAAGTCCAAATTAAACAATCCCTCATCGTAAGTACACACTGATGGCCTAAGACACGAAACTAGCCGTTTGTGTGAGAACTAACAAACTAAAGCCAGAACGCGTGAATGTCACTACAGGAAACATGCACGCGCGCCCTCGGATCAGTCGGACGTAGTGGTGTACAAGAGGTAAAAAAGATATAAATGCTGTTCGTTTTCTCACACAAACTGCTCGTCTCATGTCTTAGGCCATCAGTGTGTACTTACGATGGGGGATTGTTTAATTTGGACTTCTCTGTGTATGCTCTTTGAGGTGGTGACCATAGACCTGCATTATGTGAGGCACAGACAAGAACGGTATGACCTAAAATGATCAAAATTGAAACTACTGGGGAAACAAATACTCCTACATCTCGGATACCCATGAGGTAAGCTAAAACATATCAAAATTTAATTTCAAAGTGAACTATCCCTTTAAGCATTTTCTTGTCTATTAGAACTTTACTCTGAAGGGGATAAGGTCATTCTGCATTCATTACAGAAAAAATATTTTAAGAGCACATTGTGCTCTCTCCAAAAGCACTTTCCATATGTCCATAAAGACAAAGTAATCTCCTTTGGCATTAAGGTATCCTTCATGTCATTCACTTTAAGAAATCTTTCATTAGAAATCTATTATCTATATTGAGATTGATCTGTAATTTTGTGTGGACCACTATAAAGCTTAATGTGCTGTGTTCACCCATGTCGTAATTACCACAGTCTCGAGATGACAACATGTGACGTTTAATTCGGAGCTGTTCATGTCCTCAGACTGAGAATTATGCCTTTCTACAGCAACACTAACACTTAATGAATCTGCAGCGCTAGATTTAGCTACTTTCCAGACCCTTTTAGTGACTTTTTCCCCAAAAGCGGCAAGTGAAGCAACAATTCTAGCAACTTCTTGGATGAACCTTATCTACTTTCCGAGGTTTGCCGGTTCTGCCGCATGAGCAGGAGGTTTTGCTTTCCCGCCGCACACACAGCTCTCTCTGCATCTGCTCTGTTCAGCGAGTGGTTGAGAGGAGCAGTGGCAGCGCTATCAGTTAAAAAAGATTCTGTTGCTTCTAACCTAAAAATAGCTGTATAAGCCAAGGTCACACTTGAGTTTGAGCATGTTTCCCTGGACACTGCAACGGTTGTGGTATGATGTCACGCTCTGCAGCGTCTTTTTTATGAACATGAATTCAACAAATAGATCTAACAAATAGTAGTACACTCAAAATGTACAAAATATTAAATCTACTCAACTTTACTGGAAAATTATAATTCTTTTAATTCAGCCAAGAGGATACACCGTGACGCATCCATCTTCTACTAGTCGCATGTCTCCATGTGATGTGAATTGGCAGCTCAGAGTTCACCAACTTTTGAATGCAGCAAATTGTGAAACGTTTCGCATGAGTTTGCATTTCTGGTCTGACGCTTTCACATGTATTAGAATGGTACAAAAGTGAAGTGTGCCCGCCCCTTTAAAAGGCAGCGTTTCAGTCACCATTTCATAATTTAATAAAATATATGTTATTCATTTTACAACTATATGTATTCATTTATATATATAAATGGCTGTATTAAAATACAGTATATGAGGAAAGAGTAGGAGAGAAGCCAATATAAATGTAGGGGTTGTAACTACCGAATGTAATGGCTGACACTTGGCAGAATGCAAATACTATGCAATTAAATCATGACTAGCCTATGCTAATTAGCGTATGACACCATCTAGCAACATTTGGCGACTTTGAGCAGTATTTAGCTTCTTTCCATTGAAAAAAGTTGCCATTTGGCAACAGTGGTCAGGTGGTACAGCTAATATGGTGCGTTCACGCCATGTCGTATAATTATTGCAATTATATGGCGTGAACGTACCTTTAAATATTACATTATAATAATTACATTTAACGTAAGAATGTTAAAGGATGTAGTGTACTTCTACACAACTTTGTTTTAACAAGTTTACCAAACAAAAACATAAATAAAAGGATGGAATGAAGATGAAATTAACTTCAAAAGCTATAACAATTTGTCAAGAGTCAACCAAAAAGCAATAAAAACATGATGGACAGTTCACAGAATTGAAATCAACACCTAAATGAACAATTTTGTGAATATTTGCTAGATGTTGTGTGTGTGCTGAGAAAATGTGTTTGTACGTAGTCCTGGCTGTGTAAATAGGACAAAAACACAACAACAGTGGATCTGACTGAGGCATGAAGCAGCACAACACTATAATAGCCAAAAAGCCATAGGGGGTGTATACGCTCTTAATACGGGAGGAGAGAGAGAAGAGAGCAAGCTGGACATTTTTAGAAAGCTGTAGTAAGAGAAATAGCTGAAATATTACCAAAGAGGAGAAGGTTACAACATTATGATAAATGGATATAGGAATGTAATTGGAAAAAGAAGGGTTGTGATCAGTTAAGAGATAGGATCTGCTTTAAAATTTTAAAGATTTCCAGAGCCGGAGAGACATAAGAAAATGGGAAGGCTTTAAAGCGGACGTCAAGGTTGATTAATGCTTAAAATTACGAAAAAAGTGAGATAAGATTTGAGTTATATCAACCAACTTTGGCCTAAACAGTCCATCATTCTTTATTTTTTAAATGGGGAAATTAGAGATTTGTGAATTGATACGATTGTAGATTGTGATGCTGCTTGGAACAAATTATGATGTGACATTTTTGCCATATATCGCCCACCCCTACATGTAGGCAATTAAAATAAATGTAGGCTTATTTCTACTATGTTTGCATGCCTTGAGAAGTACAAATGCAGCAGCCTTGGCACGTTTGTCAAGACCCTCATAATAAGGACTTGCTCATGTAAATCAAAACAAGTCTTGTAAATTCTGTGCTTATATCAAGTAATTACAGAACATCATACAAACATTAAGAACATGTTAAACAATAATACACAAAAAAAGTATAGAAAAAACAATAGAAGTTTCACAGTGCAGGTCAAATGTCTTGTTTTCATTGCAAATTGCACTTAAAAGTTTTTATTGATTCTCAGACACTTTTCAGAATATAACACAATAAATCCCTGTTAGCAACTCCTGCAGGTAGGAAAACAGAAATGCAGATAACTAACTCAAAAACTGAACATATATGAACATGTGAAAATAAGTAAATGAAATAAAAATACATCACAATTAGGCCTACTCTTTTAACTGTGATCATGTTTCTCAGACATGATTATTACTGCCCATTTTACAAATAGGTTAGATAATTTCTTATAATGATCAGGTTATAAATTTAGTTTGTCAGTCTGTTTATGACATATTTTCAAATGCAGCTCTCCACCTATTTCTGCTACCCATTCCTGAAAGGAGGGTGCCTCCTCTCACTTCTAGTTTTTAAGAAATATTTGTCTGCCAATCATTAAACTGGTTTGGACCCAGTTCCTTTTGTGCTTGTTTCTTATTTTATTGTCTGTCCACCCACCTAATATAAACTGTCTAGGACCTAGTGAAAAATGAATATCCAAAGCTGTACTGATGTGTTCACAAACTCTTTTCCAGAAATCCTGAATTGTTCAACAAAACCAGAGCATGAGCCTCCATCCTCAGCCTTACATCTCCAGCAATATGGTGTATCTTTTAACCCAAGGCAAACAGTCTGGAAGGAGTCCAGTAAAATCAGTACATAATCTTAAGCTGTACAAAGCGTTCTCTTGACATTCTTTAAAACTCGATGACATTCATTATCGTCGAATGTTAGGTTTAGATCTCTTTTCAATGTTTCCTTAAGAGCTAATAAACCTCCATCACCAAGTATTTGAATCAACCAGGAGACTCAGGAAGCTGTGTAAAAGAACCAAAAGTAGAATCAAGTAGAATGTAATAACTGTAAATACAGATTATTCAACCATATACCAAGGGGAGCTCGCTCAGGAGGAAGTGACCAATGAGCCAAGTGTCTAAGATTGAAAGCATAATAATAAAACAAAACATTAGGCTCACTTAGGCCATAGAAACATGCCAAGATGAAAAGCTGCATCAGGGCAAAATGCAATTAGTGCAGGAGCTTCTGATTTAAACCAATTCACCCTATAACCTGAAAACTTACAGAAAACGTTAATTGTTCTACAGAGGCAAGGAGACCTACCACCCCAGGGTCAGAAACATATAATGAAATGTTGTCTCCACAAAGCATAAGCTTATGTATTTCTACCCCCACTACGATACCAGGAAGATCATCATCTCTTCTTATTGTGGCAGTTAAAGGTTCCAAAGTGAGACAGAACAGCAACGGGTCCCTCTACCAAGTGGAAAATACATCGGTTTGTAACAAGTGTGCCGCACACGTCCTGTAGCAAACAAGCTTCAAATGCCCAGTTTTGTCCCTTGTTTCTTGGCCACTGTGAGAGGTGCTGATGCAATATTTCTGACGCGTGCAAAGTAGCATGAATCGATCCAAAGTGGCTTGTTGATGTTTCAAAAGGATAACTGAAGTTTATTAAATCTAAAATAAAGATGCATTGTAGCATAAAACAAACAACTCCAAGACCAATTTCAGGCTTTCTCCATGTGTACGGTCTAAAAACTGCCCTCACATCCTGTCAGGGGTGGCATATCCTTTAAACATGCTCTCACCTAAGAGGGCACACACTCAAAGAAATAAACAATAAACAACATAACAACAAAAATTATATTTAAATGAACAAATTGATAAAAATAAAATAAACTAATAACTATGGCTCCTACATGTCCTGTCCTGAAAAGTGAAGCCAAAGCCTTTCGATCGCCCCCCTGGTGGTCCCAGTATAGCTCATAAACCCCACCCCTCCATGTTTTCTAATGGGTCGCGGGACAATCCAAACAATCAAATTACATTTCAAATTCATTTTTTCCAAAGATGGTTTCTGTAATTTTAGGTAGTATCACACTGATGTCATTTCAAGCGTTTGTCTAATGTCAATGTCAATAAACTGTCGAAAATTATAAGAAGAACTATGACCAATAATAAACCCTATGTGATCTACATGTATAAGTGATTATTTAACTTTATTTAAGCGATTAGTCAGGATCTTTGGCTACATTTTCATATCCAGTTGAATCAATGATATTGGAAAGCTAACTTTTACACTCGCTTTTGTAGCGACTGGACCGATCAAACAATTTTTACAATTGAATCTCCTCAAGGACCCAGACAGGCTCCTTGATGTCATGTTTCCCAACTGTGAATTAGCACCCTGAGGCCCACTCATACATTTCCAAGACACTTGGGCTGATTGTTCTCAAATGAGAGAACAGTACAACCAACAGACAATTCTCCTATAGAAATGGAATTCTACCTACCAATTAATTGACAATCTGTTTAATGAATGAACATACATTTCCCCAGTACATTTTTGTGTATCATTACTGTATGTCTTTTTATATTGTATAGTGTTATGCGTGCTTGATGATAGAATTACTAGTTAATGTTAGCTGAGTGTTCGCTGGACGAACAGATTATTTGATAGTAATACTAATTCAGTTACATGAAGTTACTTCAGTTAACTGATCCAAATATTCATAATACTAAAATGTTATGATTAATTATTAATTTCCCCTTTGAGCTTATTTGTTACACTTGAAACTTTATCCTATTTAAGTTTAAGACTAATGAGAGCTTGTGACTTCCTCCATCTGAAATGCCTCCATGAAGACTTCTAGCGCTTACGAAGCAAGTTCTGTAACGTGAACGTGTAACGTGAAAAATTCAGTGGGAAAACCATCCAGTCCAGGAGCTTTTCTTGTAGGAAATGTTTTGATCACCTTCACTTTCATAACTTTCTCCAGGGTTATATCTGAATCAACAAGTTAGTTTATGGAAATCTAGCGGTTCCAGGAATCTACTAATATCCTCATTAGTTGACGATGACGCTGACTTGTAGAGCTCTATGTATAATTCTTTAAATGTCTTATTTGTATCTGTTGCAACAGTAAATATATCTCCCCTGGAAACAGATGGAATAATGAAGAACACTACTTGTGTTTAATATAATTAGCTGTAAGTTTCTCTGCCTTATTCCCTGATTCAAAATATGTCTGTCTTGTTATGAATAGCAAAAATTCATTCTTTTGAGACAGAATGGTGTTATATCCATATTTTAGTTGAGTCAAGACCACTAAACCGTTTTAACTTTGTTTCAGCCCTCTTAATGCTATTTTTCAACTCCAAAAGTTCTTGTGCTTTACTATAGCCTATACACTATACAGCACTTTCATATTTTATACTATAGTTTAATATTTTTGTCTGATATGACAAAAAAAGTAGGTTTTTTATCACTATCTAAATAATCTGGCAACTTGCAAAAGGACACCGGTTAAATTGCTTCACTAAATTGTATCGACGTGTTTCTTCATCTCTCTCACCTAGAAAAAAACAAAAACACTGAATGTGATGCAAAAACTTGAAAGATAGTTTATATTGTGGAGTTAGTCTTCAGGCAAACAAGCCACCCTCAAAATAATTGCTACACATTGAGATATAGCACGTTGAATAAATTAACAATTTAAGTTGAACTAAAACAAAAAAAAATATTAGTTAGATGATGTTACAGATATTTAGCTTTAGTTTGCTGACTAGCAACTATTAATATTAGCCAAACTCTGCATGGATTAGCAAACATCAAATTCGATACAGAAGCTGTAAGAAATACTTAGGGTCAGATTTACTGACAGCTTGTGCCAGTGCAAACCCACTTTTGGGGTTAAAAAACTACTGCAGGATTTACTAAAGACATGCAGCCAAAAATGTGTGCTGAAAAGGTATGGGTAAAGTTATTTTTGTGTCTGACATATGTATTTGTAAGATCTTCCCTTTCAGATGCTAAATTTATAGGAGGAGAGTATTTAAATTAATCATGCAAGGTGATTTACTAAGGTTTGCATTCATCAATCTTTCTGGTGTATGCTCAATTATTTATACAAATGCGTCTATGTTCTTTAATCAGATCACGCGCTGAACTTTCCACTCCTATCTGCTCTTTTGTGCGCTCTCACGCTAATTTGCCTTGTTTAGTCGATCTGGCCCTTAGACTAGTATGTCATGTATATCATTTTTATTACACGTGTAAACAGATATTTACTTATCAAAATTGATGATGGTGGAAGATTTTAATCTTGTGCTGATAAGCCCTCCATCATGGCCAATAAACGTCTTCTGTCTGCTTCACGAGATCTCACGATAAATGTTCTGAACGTGATTCAACATGTTTTTAAGTTATGGTGGCAAATGCTCTTGTTAAGTCAACTTATAAACTGGTTAAGACACTAGTTAAGACAGTGAATACTTAACATTAAGTTGAATGAACAAATTCAGGAACTTTAAGTTTACCAGCATAAATAAAAAAACAACTAAACTGCGAATTCTTTTGTACGCTGATTTATCCATATTTGCGCGATATGTCAGATGTGGCAGCTGTTAGTGGTTGCCTGTGTTGCATAGCGCGTTCTTTAGTTTGGGGGTGGAGCAATGAAGGGAGGGGTGTGTTTGTTTGGGTGTCGATTTCAAATATCACCAGTGTTTCTCAGAAAACGCTTACTGCACCTTTAATGACGCTGATTAAGGAGTTTTGGACCCTGAGGTCTGACAGAACAGTATGGAGCCTGCTAATGTCTTAATCATGTTGGAGGTGCTGTCTCTGGTTCGCTGGGGCTGGTAATTCAGCAGTTGTTGTTGGGCCTATGTATGAATTTTGTTGGGCCTATGTATGAATTTTGATAGGTTTCACTCTCATGTTGAAAGGGGAGCATCAAAATGAGAATTTAGTGCATGATTGTCAAGTTTTTCTTGTCTAATATTTTATATTCATTTTATCTGACTTTGTTCCAAGGTCTCCCGTTCAGTTATTCTCATGTGTAAAATAGATTAGTGCACATAAATTCGTAAAGATTGATCTCAGATCCCAACATTATTCTGTGGAGTAAGGTGTTCAAGCAATCAATAGCGTAACCGATACCTGATATTAAATATACTGTTCATATAAAAAAACTTTTAAAAATTGTATTGCACTGTCAAAGAAACAGCAATCTAGTGTTATTTTTAACTGGGCAGCATTATATTAAGTTAACAATTCAAATGTTGAAATTGAGAAACTTCCCAAGTGAAGTTATTAAGCGTAATTTCGGGAGGAGTACGTCCTCGGAGCTCGGGTATAATATCCTCTCCGAGCCCCTCTATAGCAGACAGCAAGCCAAATCCGTTTACCTCTTTCACTAAGATTATATGGGCACACAAACTCGTGAAATATGCATTGAAGTAAGGAAGCCCAAGAACTGAAATGTTTGTTTTGCGTATACAACATTAGTTAAAAACAGAGAGAACAGCATTGTTTTATATTACTTGCTTAACCATCAAAATGCTAAGTCAAAAAGTCTTGACTTTTGAACACATGATTCAGTAAAAGCAGCATCTGTGCAGAAACCCTTTCAGTCAGATGAGATCTAGTCAGTTTGTCATCTCTCGGCAGGTCTATCCTGAAATTGAATTGTTTCATCAGATAAGACTTTTCTGAAAATCTGTGGATTTTTTTATTTATTTATTATTATTCTTTTGATTTATTTGGCCACATTCTGAATCCTTTTTGTTTATTAACCTCAAGAGCTCAAAGGACTTTAGATATGAGAGATGCTACATTGCAGCATTGGCACCAGGATGAAACTAAATGTAAACCTGCTACAATAAAACAGAATCAAGAATCTAAAGTAGCAAAGGAGCCTATGAGTAAATGCTCTATTGTTGTGGAACAGTAAACTGAGATGTCACAAAGCTGCAGAAGTAAGTGTTTTGTTTTTTGTGGCTTGGGTTTTATAAATGCTATTTTTGCAATAGGGAGGATGTTTTGAAATGTCAAGGAAATTAAGGGGGAAAATTTTCCACATGCTGTACCTCTGCCCTAAACCAATCATCAGCACAATGCAGTAGGAAACCATTTAAGGAGATCACTGGACATTGAGATTTTAGAAAACTCATAGGATACCCCCTTTTCCTGAAAAAAACACACTTCACAAACCATTAAAAACCTATAACCCCGCCATCCTGTATCCTTAAACCTACCCAATGGTTGAAGAAACTCAAAACAGGCTGACTAATAGGCTGCATCTCCTGTTCCAAACAGAAGCTTGATCCGCCCAAGATAATCAGAAGAGGAGGAATCCTGCACGTCAGCCCCTCATATTAAAGAAAACAGTTCAAAGAAATTGAACTCTCCCAAGCCAAAGTTCACGATATTCAGCACATTTAGTCAGTGCCATCAATTTGCCTGTTCTAGAGTCAAGAAAAAGAGTTTGAGCTCTACTCCAGTTTTGTGGCAAACACAGTGTAAGTCATTTGTTTAGTTCTGTGTGCTGTACATTGTGTGTGGCATACATTAATGCAATAGGGGGCCATGGTTTCAGCATCTGCTGATGCTATCTCCTCTACTTCCTGTCGTTAAGGTCTATGCCATGTTCTTCACGTGCCTATCAGTGACCACACATATTGGGAACATGGCCAAAGATTATAGAACTCTGTGAATGTAATAGATTGACATGATAAGCAGAATGGCAGTGTGGACTGCCTGCTTCCTTTTTAGGGATTGCTGGAGTATTATTTTAAAGTAAGTATCATTCACAGTAATTCACAGTATCATTTAAATCTGAGCAGTTATAAATGGATGTTTCACTGCAATTTTATTTATTAGTGTTTTGTCACTTTGGAGTCTTGTTTTTAGAAAATCAATTTTGAATTCCAGTTATTTTTCTTACCCCAAATCTTAAAATTTTGCAAATAAATGTATTTTGGATGCTCATATTAACATTTTATTTTAAATGTATACAAAGGCACCTGTATTTTATTTGTATTTTTTTGCACTATGGGATGGGATGTTCAGATATTTTATTGAAAAACAAGTTTTTTTTGTTTTCTTTTTTTTCACAGTGCATCACCGCAATCTGACATGACACTTCACACCCAATCTTTGTGACTGATGAAGTAGAGCACACAGAGAACTTTTCTCTGAATGTAACATTCCTGTCTCACCTCTTATGATAAGTGCTAAAGATAGATGCTCATGAGTTCCCTTGAGCACCAGCATATCCCTTGGCATATAATGCACCCCACCATATACAGTCAAAGTCTTTCTTCACATTGTGAAAGCCTCTGATGATTCATTCAATTCTTAAGACATTGTGACACTTCAGGAATTATTAATGGCTGATAGAGGACAGTGTAAAAGCATCATGGATTCACTTGAGGGAATCAACTTTCTATACCCCTCTAGATCTTAACAGGTTAAAACAATGGTGTTATGGGAAAACCTTGACCTTTTTTTGACATTTAAGATCTATAGACAGCTAGACATGACAGTGTACTGCACCTGAATAATAAAGAGATAAATCATAACTATTGCATTGTTCAAATACAGGTAATTTGACTCGACACTCATCACATAAAATTTGCTAAAAAAAATATTTAGGCTCCGCGCAGCATGTTATTCCATGACTGCGCAACCACTGCAAGTCACTTAAACAGAATATAAAAATTAGAAAAGTTTGATTTTTTTTTTCATAGGGTCCATGAGGCAATTTAAAAAGCAATGCCACGGCTCACTGATTCGCCAGTCCTGCTGGGACCTCTGACTGCCTTTTCATACCAATTTATTGAGATTGCTGTGCCTCTTTGACATTGATCACATTAATGCCCTGCATAGCTTTATAATGTCAAAGGGCACAGCAGCACGTCCATTTCCACATCCAGCATGTTTGTTAAAAAATCTAGTAAACTTGGATATAGACTAAAAATATTTGTATACAAAGATGAAATGTTTCAATCAGTGTGAAATCAAGCTATGCTAATTCTCATGGTGCTCCATTTCAAAATTCATTTCTCTAACCTGATGTAACACTGATCCAGGGCCGTAACCACCATAGACATTGAGGGGGACAAATCCACACCAATAATTAAACGTGGCCAAATTGGATGTCACAAGTTCCGGATACTTTAATTTAAAAATTGTGATGTTACCAGCATTTCTGTAGTACCAGTAGTATATCCAGTACCCGCAGCTGCGTTCAGTCGCTTCCGTGTTAATCTAAGCGCAGGGCTCCAGACTGTAGGAGAATATATACTGGTGTCTGTGAATATTAAACTTCAAAATACTATTTAAATATTACTTCTGTGTGGATAGCGGACGCGAACACACACAAAAGTGCACGTGAGACTCGCTCGCTGTCTTTGTAGTCTCTGTCACTATATGATATATATAAACTGTCACTTCATGAGAATTTACCATTTCAGTTGAGAAAACTGTAATATCATGAACACAGACACTCATAGGTCTTCATGGCAACCCGTCAAAATAAAAGTTTGGTTTAAAGTAAAGAAATTGACAGAATATATAAGGCTACTTTTGTAGCCTGCAGTAGATTTTGCTACGTCTCTATGTAATAATTATAATTAGATAGTTACTTATTTTTCACCTGTTTTGTTGTAAAGAGATTATTTTCTGATTAATATATCTTTTTTTTTTATATAGGCCTACAGTTATATTGTAAAACTAAAATCCCTTTCAGTTTGCGATGTTAGATTTGTGACTGCATTTGAAGTTCTTTTTCTCTTAAGACAAATAAATAATATTACTGTCAAATGCATGTCAGATAATAAAAATACTGTAACAAATGCAGGAGTTCACTGTATGTATTTGTTCATGTTTTATTAAGGGATAAGTGTGAAGGACGTTTATACAGTATCGGATCAGTACTCTGTATCGGCCGACATCCTGAGCCTTTATAACCCCCCGTCTTGCTCACGGTGGGTGGGATGACACTATTGCAAGATCAATCATCCTTTAGTCTGCCCTTAGACTGAAGTTTAAAATGACCCAGTTTCGATTTTGTTCTTTATGTATTGGCACAGGGGGGCTGTTCAGCTGTACCTTTCAATATGAAACCTCCAGTGTGTACTTGTAAAAAAAGGTTTGTCCATTAAATGGATACTACACAAACATTTTATAGTGATTATTGTTTCTTGCAATTAAATAATGTAAAGGATTTTACGCTTACATGAGCATTTTTTCCCCTTAAGACCACAAAAGAAAGGTTAATGCTGTTTTTTTCATATACCGACTATGGGAGATTAAGTTTCAGAAAAAGCATAATAAATGTAGTTCATACAACTTGTACACTATATTTCAAGTCTTCATAGTTTTGAGTGAGAAAAAGACTTCAAGCCCAAGTATTAAAAAGATTCTCCTCGTGAAACAATAGCATCAATCGGAAATTCAACTCATCTGCATATTTGAATAGATACATATGTGAACCATGCTGGCAAAATGAGTTGCAATGAGTACATTTTCAAAAATTAGTTATTGTTATTTTGAATCGGACAAAAAAATGACTGCGCTATACCTGTTTGACGTCGATAGAGTCAACAAATCAGTTTTGAGAAAATCTAGTTAAATTTTTCTGAAGGTTCCAAAACAAATATATTAAGACCTACTGCGTAGGTATATAATGTCTAAAATAATGTCACACATCAGAAGTTTTTCCCCAACATTTAACCAAACGTTCACATAAGACATAACAGATGTTTGCGTGAATACTAGGGGTGTAAATGAATCGTTTCTACGATGCATCGCAATGCAGACGAGGATGATTTGGTATTGGTTCAGTAATAGACCATAACCGATTATAATGTAGTACTTATTATTTCTGACGTCATTTGTCACGCACGTGCTTTGTTGCGTACAATGACAGAGGAGGTGAGATGAGAGTGCAAATAATTAAAATGCTCCAACTACTTTAAAAAAAAGCCACATCTGGGCACATAATCCCAGAATGCATACTTCTGCCGGAGAAGGTCAAAACAGCGGCGCGATCATCGATAAAGAAGAAGATAAACATCAAATTTTCACTTTTGGGTGAACTATCCCTTTAATGAACTAATTTTTGTGAAAAACTCAAAATCTACATTTTTCACTTGTTTTGCCTATAGCGTGAAATTATCCTGTGCGCATTCCGACTCAGGACTAGCACAGGTCAGGTCAGGTCAGATATGCTAATGAGATTTGAGTCACTGTATGTTTTACATCATTATAGAATTGTGTATATATTTTTGCATATTTATGTATTTAAGTTTTGGGTAAACTGTCCCTTTAAGCTATGGAGTCAGTAAATTATCTTCAGGAACCAGATAAATACAGGTAGCACATCTTCATAAACTAAATAGCCTGGGGGATCAGGTTTCTGTCAGTGTCTGTTCCAGTGAGGATTTTCCTTTCAATCACCTTCTGCACCAGTGGTGCCGCTTTCTCCTGCAGTCTCCATGTCACTGACTTGTTTCAATAATTCACATACACCCAGCTGCCACGCTTTGATTTCATGCGTTAAGCATTCATGTTGTTTTAGTGCAGTCGTGATGAGCTTCCCAATTCATGTGTGCACGGAGTGTGCAATGTAGCTTAGGTCAGGCTTTCAAAAAAGGATGTTTGCATCACATTTGTGGCTTTGAATAATCACTTTAGGGAGAATAAACACAGAGGCATTTCAGGGATTTGCTGTTCCTCCTCATGAGATGAGTAATGCGTTTCTCTCTCTGCGTTGGTCCTTATTGACTAATCCTGTTTGTGATCATTTAATTTAGCGTTATAGCTCAAGTGGCCAGAGCCCTCTAACCTTTCAATTTACCTCTGCTGCATGGCAAAGCAATTATAATAATTTATATATAATAATTTTCTTTATGAGGATTATCATCTTGTTTTTAGTAAGAAAATCTAAGCAACCTAAAAACAAGATTAATATACTTAATCTTAAAATAATACAGCAGAAGAAAATACAGTAAGACTTGTTTTCAGATATGCATTGTATCCCCATAATAAATCTAATAAAAAAATGCAGATTGTTTTCTGTGATGGGTAAAAGTGTAAAAATCCAGTACAAAAATGCAATTTTTACACACTCTAAAAACTCCTGGTTATTTCTTCAACCCATTTTCTGGGTTATTTGACTTGGGTTAAAATTATGGGTTATTTTTTCAGAGAGTAACCAATTTCTGGGTTATAGGGCTAATATTTTGACCCAATTCCTGGGTTGTTTGTGTTTCTGGGTTATTTTACAAAGAGTAACCCATGTTCTGGGTTCACGCACCCCCGCCCCTCCCCGCTGCTGTGGGATTTTCTCAAATTCAGTTGCTTCAACCGTCACTTCACGAGCTCGAACCGTTTTGACCTGGGCTTCCTCGGTGCAACTTCGTGGTGTTTTCAAGGTAAGCTACTATTTTCAGTGTCGATGTAACGTAAACTTTTCTGTGTTCATGTCCTCGTTGTCAGTTTAGCACCATTTGCTGAAAAATGAGCCGTGGAATTATGTGGTTGAACGTTAGGCGCGCGGCTGTCGCGACAACTTAATCTTAATAGTTTAAACTGTGCTGTGCATATCTCATTTTTATAATACCGGTAATAATATGATAAGTAGTATAACGTTAGTGCAGATAGTGGCGACTTCGTGCCACATTAAGGTAACAAGTCGAACCCGGACGAAGCGCCGCGCGTCTGGGACAACTCGAGGTAACGCGTTATCGGCCACTTTCTCAGTTTATGGCCAGCAATATTGTTATGTTTTAGGACATTATGGAATTAATGTCAGTACTATGTTATGATTGTACTGTATAATCTGCTATGCAGTCTGAACACTTTACCTCAGAGCGTCTGCTAACTGAATGAATTGAGAAAATCACTTGAAAATAAAGTAACATCAGCAATTTTCATTCAAGCAGCTGATTTCAAATGAATGTAAAACTAAATATTTGTTGCAGAACGACACTTTGAGACAAATACGTAAATTTAATACAGAATTATGTACATGACGCTCTGTGGCGCTGCAGGATTTTGAAGGTCCTGAGTCGTTGCTAATATTTTGACCCAATTCCTGGGTTGTTTGGGTTTCTGGATTATGTTAACCCATGTTATGGGTTCACGACCCTCCCCGCTGTTGTGGGATTTTCTCAGGATTTTCTCAAATTTAGTTTCTTCAACCGTCACTCGCCGCGATTCGTTATGACCTGACGAGGCAATTTCGTGTATTCAAGGTAAGCTACTATTTTCAGTGTCGATGTAACGTAAACATTTCTGTGTTCATGTCGTCGTTGCAAGTTTAGCACCATTTGCTGAAAAAATGAGCCGTGATAATCATAGCCGCCCGCGGCTGTCGCGACAACATCGTACTCGTTTAAACTGTGCTGTACTTATCTCATTTTATAATACCGGTAATAATATGATAAGTAGTATAGTGCAGATAGTGGCGACTTCGTGCCACGTTAAGGTAGTCGAACCAGAACGACAATTTGAGACAAATACGTGTAAATTTGAATAAAGAACTATGTAAAACGTTACATGACGCTCTGTGGCGCTGCAGGATTTTGAAGGTCCTGAGTCGTTGCTGGGCGCCGCGAGACGCCGTCGGTGTGTTCACTCATAGAAAATAATGTGTCTGAAATTTAAATAAGTGGGTCAAGTCTACAAATTGTTGTTAACCTCTATATTGTTATGTTTTCTCCAGGTCATTTAAATGGACAGCTTTGTTGTTCAAAGGCTAACTGAGTGGCGGCTGTCTGAGCTGATAGAGATTTTTAGAGGTGAGCTTTTTACTCTTACTGCCCTCATATCATCTCTCTATACCTAAACATTTTTTAAGACTTATAGTTAAAAGATACGTGTGCCTTGTCATTAAGCTATTATGCATATTAATGGATCAGATATTCACCTTTGCATTTATGTCATTGGTTAATGAAAGAAAAACTGGACAGTATAGATCAACTTGGTTGATCAGTTAACTAGCAAATTAGTTTTTAAAGGATTACTTCAGTGATTTAGCATTAAGCTTTTTATTTAAACTGGGTCATTTATGTAGTAGAAATGTGAAATTATTTTTGAATTTGGTGCCTTCTAGACTGAGAAAAGACAGAAAATGTATTTTTGTCTAATGTGGATGAAAGACAACAACTCCCAGAGTGCACTTGCTTAGTTTCCCCATGGAAACCGCCTAGATCTCGTTTTTTGATTTTCATAGTAAAACAATCACTTTGTTCCATTAGAGAATAAACACTACAATTAATGGATTAGTTTACTTTAAAAAAACTTTTGCTGGTAATTTACTCACCGCCATGTCATCCAAGATGTCCATGTCTTTCTTTCTTCAGTCGAAAAGAAATTAATGTTTTTGATGAAAACATTTCTCCATATAATGCACTTCAATGGGCACCATTCTGTTCAATGTCCAAATGACAGTTTCAGTGCAGCTTCAAAGGGCTTTAAACAATACCAGTCGATGAATAAAGGTCTTATCTCACGAAACGATCGCTTTCTGTGACAAACCCAATGCTATTTATGGTATTATTTTACCACTTATCAGACGAAGGGTTGAACTTCTGAGCGCTGCCATTACTTCCACCCAGCACGATCATAACACATAACACGACCACAACGATGTGGTCATAGATATATCGATCATAGATTTGTCACAGAAAGTGATCGTTGCGTGAGATAAGACCTTTATTCATTGTCTGGTATCGTTTGGAATTGTTTAAAGCCCTTTTGAAGCTCTACTTTGAAGCTTCATTGAAGTGCATTATATGGAGAAATGTTTTCATCAAAAACATTCTTTTCTTTTCGACTGAAGAAAGAAAGACATGGACATCTTTGATGACATGGGGGTGAGTAAATTATCAGCAAAAGTTTATTTAAAAGTTAACTAATCCTTTAAAAACTCAACGTGTCTTTTCACAATCCTCAAATGACGCAAATATCGTAATTTACCAGAAATAAAATGCATAATTCTCTTGTCTTAGGGGGGATGATACCATAATTTGAATATACAACAGGGTTTCTACATATACAAAACCTAATGCTATATCACTGAAGTAACCCTTTAAAAAAACATTCACTTAAAAGTAATTATTTGTTAGCTTGACTATTTGTTAGTCTGGTGACACTCTTTGAGTGGTTCACATTTGTCTCGACTTATTAAAAGTAGTTGTCTTGTTTTCTGTCTTTCAGGTGAAGACATAGATGAGGAGGCATTTCTTTTCTTAGATGAGGACACTATCAAAAATCTTATCCCCAAAGTTGGCCCCAGGGTTAAATTCCTGAGGCTCTTCAGAGAATTTGTAAGTTATCTCCACTAGAGTGCTAAGGGCTTTCATCACAGCTGATCACCAGGCAGATGGCCTATACATGCTTTAAGTGCAAAAGGCTAATCCTTGGTGATATCAAGTCTCTCTTATCACATTTACGCACAGTTCACAATGTAAATAGTTCAACAACATATTTTCAGTGTTGTGAAAGCAGTTGTAGCAGAACATTTTCCTTCATCCGTTCTTATAGAAGACACCTACATAGGGAACACGAAGAGAACGAGGCTCTGGCCCAGCCTGCTAATGTTTTTAATGTTGACAAAGATGATAATCAAGAACAAGTTGAAGGTGTACAAGCAGATCAGTTAGACGATGATTGGGATGAATTGGAGCAAGAGGAATTACAGACAGAGTAGCCCTTTTTCTAGCTCATCTAAGATCCAGGTCTTTCCCAGACATTTACTAACATAAACTTTGTGGTTAAACACACCTCAAGTTTAATTGGTGACATTGTGACCAGACTAAAAACCAAGACAATGTCACTGTTTAGTCAGTTAGGTCATGATCAGAGCCCACAGGTAGAAGAGCTCCGGCAGGTACAACTTACACCCCTTTGAGATGTGTGTTTTGAGAGATCCTGTCAGCCTCTCCACATATTGTCTTTTAAGCTGAGCTGCGGCAGAGTGATCTCGTGCCACAGCACCAAAATGTTAATATTTTTGAATTTCGGAAAAATAGACAAAATTTGAAACTGAGACTTTGTTTCATATCAATAGCAATAAAGCACAAAATTATTGCTTTTTATTGGATGGGAGGCGCTACAATTTATTTAATTAATAACTGAAAACAGGATGACTAATAGATTCTTAGGATTAAAGAATTGATATTGTTTTGTAAAAGTGAGAATCAAATCAAGAAATCAATATGTTTTACCCAGCCCTAGTGTGAACTAGGCATAAGGTAGCAATCTGACTAGAAAGTTAAAGATTTTAAGTTGTATTACTCAGTGAATCTCAACCCACATTTTCTTGTACACATTCATGACCCACTCAAAATGAAAACTAAGAACCACAGCTCATTTGATTTCCTTGTCCAGTTAGTATCAGCATTATAACATAAACTGGTAGTCTATTATTTTGCTTACAATTCACCTAATGCACAATATTCATTTTCTTTTGTCTGTCTCTGTCTGTTTTAGGTTGGAACAAATATGGTGGAATATCTTCAACAAGTAAAGCCATTCCCCTATGTCTTGGCACTGGGAAATCCCCAGCAATGTGCTTCTCAGGCGTTTGTTATACTAGCTGGTCAGGCACTCCCTCAGAGCACACTGCTTGGGGCAGTTGATGTGTGCTTCAAGGCATTTTATGTCCTTGATATCAACTACCCCAAGCAGTGTGCTCCGCATGGGAGTTTCTGCAGCAAGCCATATATCAGATCGAGGAGAATCAAATCCTGTTAAGTTTCTGAAGACTGCCTTACTTAATTGCAGGAATGTTTAATTGTCAAACGAGTTGTTTATTTTTGTTTTTTAATATAACATTTTTTAATATAATATAAAATAAAATATTTTTAATATAAAAATATGTTTAATATAAAAATAAAAATTTTGTTTTTTGTTCTTCTATTATTTTTGTTTTTAGTATTACAATGTGACCTAAAATGAATAGGTCAAATTGCATGTTTTTATGTAGAAATGAATTTAATACAATAAAAATGTAAAAGAGCTTGAAGTGTGACGTTTTATTTTCTGAAATAAGGGTTACCTGGCTGGTTATTTTGGTTAAAAAGGACCTACTAATTTCTAGGTTATTTCAACCCAGATATTGGGGTGTTATATTGACCCAGAAGTTATATTAACTACAATGTTCAGGGGTGATAGCGTTCCGGCACCACGCCGGATTTCCGGCGTAGGCTACTGTGGTTGCTGAAAAAAATAAAATAAAATTAGGTTCTTGTTATATTGGTCTACAGCGGCGTTTTAGTGCCATGTTAAAAATAATAATAATAAAAAAGATTGTCTAATGTTTATTTGATGTCTGTTTTTTAAAGCACGGAAGAGAATATGTGCTGTTCTGTTAGACATCGTTTCAGCTATTAAAATAGTTCCGTTTTGTATGTATGGCAAAGTGATTTCGTTTCTGTTTTTATTAATTAAGTTGTAATGGGAATATTTTTTATTCCTCAGATATAAATAAGGTATAGGCGCATATCCATTGGTTTGTGCGGAGAGTGGAAGCTTGCACAATGCAATAGCGCCAGAGCCGTCACTTGCACTTTTTTTTATCCAGTGGAAACGAATTATCCTCAAAACAATACATGCCTTACCAACATCAAATACATAGATGGAGAGATTTAAATTATTGCTTAACGAAATAAAACAAATCAAACCAAAAACTATTTCATTATATCTGTAAAGATGCATTTCTCGCGTCAAAGTGGAGATTTCTATTAAGGATCTTGCGTCACTGATTTAGAATACACTAGTTTATTCATAAATAATTCAAATATCCCCTTACCCTCAGACACATTCATTGTTATGTACAAGGAATACAAGTTGATGTTGACCAGTGGTTTTCAAACCCTATGAGAATTAAAAAAATTGTCGCCAGGACAATTTAAGGAAAATGGAGTTACACTAAAAATAAAAATAAATATTTTTCATAAAATTAGTCTATAGGCCGATAGGCCTATATAAAAGGAATAAATATGCGAAATATAATTGATTTAAATAATTAACAGATCAAACAAAAGAAAGAAAGAAATGTGTGACAGTTGCTGCTGAGTTTGGTTTATTGTTTGAGGCGGTGCTCCTCAAACAAGTTCACAAAATGGAAACCCAGACGACAGAAAGCACATCTTGTTATCTTTATTTTACAATAGCACAATGTAAGTAAACACTTTGCAATTTTTAACGATGTCCTTCTCTTATTATTTGTATGACCAAAATGACGGAGTATTTTATTTATGTTTCTCTGCTCGTTTCGTACAGCGCCTCAAACAAACATTCCAGCATTGCAAACTTGACATCGCAGTCAGTTCATCATCAAAATAAAATAGTTAACCTAATATATAAAAAGTTACACAGCTCAGTTCAAATAGTCAGTAAAGCCAACAATTCGTGCCATTCAGCGTGAGCACTGCTCCACTGTGGTGTTCCCAAATATAGAGACCGCGGGACGGATGTTACCTTCTCCCGCTCCCGCCCGCATTAAAGTATAAAACGTTTTTTTCTGTACGTCCATGACACTATTTCAAGTAATTTAATGTAAAAGCAAGCCAGTGCGTGGTTTGGCGTGGCAGAATGCGCGCAAAGTGCGCTCCATTCATAATTTAAAAAAAAGATGACATCTCAGTTGATCGCGATCTCACAAAGCTCTTGTTATCAATAAAACTGACTGCGCAATGGATCTTCCATAATGTATAAATTGTATTTGTTATAATCAGAGGATTTGCCAGCATTCAGGATTCAGAACTGCGCAAAAACTCAGACGTTTTGAGCGGTGAGTGGATTCTATCTTAAATGCATCTCTTTGGCCATTGCGCTCTAGAAATAAACATGTATTCGTGACATTACACAACGCAGCAAAACAATTTATAAACAGAAACCCTGCCTATACTTGCACCCGTAGCTAAATCGTTTTTATTTTGTTTTAGTTGTTCTTGTTGATTTGTGCAATAGATGCATAACAATTTATTTGTTGATGTTTTATTTATTTTTTTTAGAAATTTCTATTTTTGCGGGAGTCCCGCGAATAGTTTTATTCTCCCGCAACCCGCACACACGAATACCTTACCGCCTGCACCCGCACACACGAATACCTTACCGCCTGCACCCGCACCTGCACTCAGCCATCAAATCTAGTCCCGCGCCGCACTCTATATGCGTTGGGTCCCGCGGGAGTACAGGTCTCTATTCCCAAGCACATTTTTGCGCAAGTGAGGATGATTTTTTTCCATCAATATTGGGACACGAGTGAAGTACAAAGCCTATAATAAATAATTGTTATGCATCCAAATGAAATAGGCTACATCGCGAATATGGAAATTGGATTTGAATGAGGGAGTCAGGCTACGCGAGACCAAAGCTGGTTACGTTCAGTTTCTCATTAAATTATTTCGTTTTGGCTTTATATAGTTATAGCCTAATTGTAGGCTATTTTTTAAATTCTTGATCCATTCTGAATACTGTTCTCTTTGAAGGATTTGTTGTAGAGTGAGGGGAACTAAAATAGCTATGTCTGTGTTTATAATGTTTGTACATTATTTTGCTTTATACAGTTTTTTTTCTGGAAGCAATTAAATGCGACTTGTACATGACTTAGGCCTACCTGATTTTTTTCTCTCTCAAAAACATAATATATATATATATATATATATATATATATATATATATATATATATATATATATATATATATATATATATATATATATATATATATATATATATTGTTATAGTGTAGTTGTAGTGTATTTTGAAGCATGCAGCAAACGATTAATTGGTTAAAATTCTTGTTGGTTAACGGTTAACCAGTTAATTAGCCCCATATATAGGCCTATATCAAATTAGTGCAGAATCAACTTTAATTTGCGAACGCATCAATGATCAAAAGCGTGTGGAAAAGTGCTGAGCTGAACTTTTGTGCCATCTAGTGGTTTAATGGAGAATGCAGTCAAATGGCCCATTGTATATAAGTATTATGCCTATATATGGGTCGCGACAACTTAAGAAAAAAAAGAGGGTCGCTCTTAAAAAAGTTTGAAAACCACTGATGTAGACTAATATAAATTTAAAATACATCGTTTAATAAATACAAATCAGCAAAACTGTTTCAAGTGATAGGCATTATTCAATTAAAAGTATCAATGAATAAAACATTATGTTGACCAGGTGGATTATTCATTGAAATCATGGAGAATGACATTCATTTTTATTTTTATGAATGATATGAGTATATTCATTTTTTTTTATAGTTTTTCAGTTGAATGGTGCATATTTTGCAATTATATTTGTTAAAGAAAAATGAATGTGTGTCCTTTTCATGTCCTTTAGGTAATCAATTCCTGTGTACTTTGGAGTACTATTATTGCCACTTACTGACCTGTCTTGGTATGACTGTAGCATCTGCAGCATTTACTTCCAGTGATTGTACTAAGATGGGCTAATAAGGTCAATGTAGGCACTGAACATATTGAGAAGAAAATGCTGTGTTTTCTTGAATAATACTGAGGGCATAATGCAAATATGAAAATATCTAAAAAAGAGCCACTTGTCAATAATGATGATCAGGGTTATACATACTTAGGCTGTTTATATATTTGGGCCCAGGGGCCAACAAGTTGTGTTAAAGGTGCGTCGCATACATAGTACCCTCTCTTGGGGGCAAGGAAAAAAGTTCAGGCTCAGGAATTTTTTCACTATCAGCCCTGAATGTTGGGTTATTTTAACCCAAAATTTGGGTCAGCTATTTGACCCAGAAATTGGGTCAAAAAGAATAACCCATTTTTCTGGGTCGAAATAACCCATAAATTAGTTGGTCCCTTTTTAACTCAGGAGTTGGGTCAAAAATAACCCATTATGGGTTATTTTTGACCCAGGAGTTTTTAGTGTGCAGTGTAAAAATCCTTATATCTAAGTCAAAACAAAGGATAGCCCAACACCGATTTTCATTCCTTTTCTGTCATCTTGATTCACTCACATTATGTGAACTATTCACTGGGATCAGACTCTTTTTTTTTGTGAGGGTGGAGAGGACTACGAATTGAAATATTACAACCACTTGAAGCACACAAAGCACAACCCATTCTCACACAAGGCATCAAAAACTGAGGCATAGTCAAGACGCATTTAATTCTTTTCATTTGCACTGCAAAAAAATGCTCTTCTTACTCCCCAGAAAACCAGAAAAAATATCTCATGTCATTTTACTTATCTAGTAAATGCATCTTGATTTAAAAATTTATAGATATTTGGACTGGAAACAAGAAAAAATTACAAAGTAAGAAGAGCATTTTTTGCAGTGTGCATATTATTAATATATATACTTTTATATTTTGGAGGAACTAAATCCACTCCTTACCTAAACCTACCAACTTCTCAACAATATAAAACAGAAAACTATAAGTAAAAGGTGTTTATTACAAAACAGAAAAGTATTACAAAGTATCTTTAAAGAACAAAGTGGATCTTAATGTTTTCCTGTCTGAAAATAGATACACACAACTTTTTAGCATGACACAACTGGTCACGAGACACACGACACCATCAAAACTGACGAAACGCTCCTTCAGGCAGCAATTTTTGAATGTGTGCATTTGTACGGCAGATAGGGACTGCGATCTCTTGAGTCTTTTCTTCACACAAATCAATCGTTTGGACTCGGAGCGCTTTATAATATTTGTTCTTTTTGAATAAATTGTAGTCGTATCTGCCCGTTATGTCCTGTGTTTTATATTATATAATACACAAATGGGTAGGGTTTAGGGGTGGAGTAGTTCCATGTTCAAATGTGTCTAACCTTTTAACCAGCCCCACAATTTTGAAAATGTTCTGAAAACGACATACCCAAATGAAAATGTCTATATTCATAAATCTGGTCTTATTTTAAACTAGACACTTCAAATAGTGTTACCCAAGAATCATAATAGCTCAAAAAATTATGAGATTTTAATGTTGAGGTCCTGAAATTAACCATAATATAAAACTGAATGTCTGATCAAGTTTTGATTCAAATTTGAGGATGATTCTCTCAAAAATGTAGCTTCTATAAGCTTTTATATCAAGAAAAGACTAGGCGTCCTTTCCAAAAGGCCTTTTATTTTAGAACATTTGTAATTGTAAAGAGTAGTTTTTTTATTCAAATAAATCTGCAATAAACTGCTTATTATGATTAATTTACAGTTACTGAAAAACTAAATTAACTATTTACAGAATTTTTAAAGTGTAAAAAACTCATTTAGTTGATAAAAACAGTTTGTCATAGAGCCTGCGTGCTCCACTGCAGTATTGCGCAATCTGACTGGCAGGCGCCCGGCTGCTATGGAGACGGTGACTAGAGGCATATTCACCAATAATGCTTACAAACACAACGTAAGATAATGCCTTGTGATTAGTTACTACGTCCGTCAATCAAACCTTTGCCGGCAAGGCATTGGCTAGGCATTGATTGCCTTTATCCAACGAAAACCATGCGCGCTTTGATTGACAGCTGGCGGAGCGAGTAATCCGCCAACTCTGTGTAATGACTCATCAGAAAGCCTGCGTTTGAAGCAGAGAGACCTGGGAGGGTTTAACGTGACAGGAAGAGTCCACAGCACAGGGGAGGTCGTCAGAAACGGATTAGAATCGATATTTCATTGAAAATGGACACGATTGATTACTCTAACTCAAAACGCTCATGCTAACAAAGGTTTTTTTTTTGTTTTTTTCCTTATTTTTTCGTTGTTTTGGATTAAAAAGTGGGATGCATTTTGAAGAGTGGACTCTTACACGGACATGTATGCGGTTGTTTTTTGGATTCGTCTGATCTGATCCGCACGATAGGAGATGAAAGATGAGTACCTGGTTTATATTATGCTAATGTTTAAATAGCTAGTGCTTCAGCATTTCATTTAACCCTTTCCTCTCTGGTGTATTTATTGCAAAAACGAGTTCAGAACATGAATCTCGAGTGTTTTAGCTTTAGAATGATGCATAGTTTGTAATGGTTGATTGAATAGTTTGTATAAAACAAAAGTGAATAAAAGTAGAGACAAAAGGTTCCCTGTTTGTCAATAACGGGTCGCCTATAGGGGTACCTTTAGCGTTTTTTAATTGTAACGCTGTAAGGCACTTGACCATGCTTCAGTTTTTGACACCTTGGGAGTGAGAATGGGTTGCAACAAAGGACGGTTTCTTTTTATTATTTATTTATATAAACATAAAATGTATACATTTTTTGAAGGGGACACAAATAATACAGCCAAAATTGTACTTGTAAGGATATGTGTGGCCGATATCTCATGTCCGTTTTTTTTTTCTCTGTCATTTTATCTGGCCAACAGCACAAAGCAACAGTTGTCATCTAGGTTATCGGAGTTATCTAGGTTTATTACCGTGGGTGTAATATAATTCCACTCAGTCGCGTTCTCTCTTTTTTTTGCCAATATATACTCTCCATTCTGCATTTGTTTGTTTTTTATGTGCAATTCCCCAGAGGTTTGAGATTTAGCATGCTACATGTCAACCTTTCACATTTGTTGCGACAACTAACCTATACCGATCCTAATACACAATACATGCGTTACATTAGCGGCGGGAGCAACTTTTCTCTTTTTATGGATATGACAAGACAAGACACTCACAGGCGAGTGATGAATGTATACGCAATTCCCTGTGAAAACCGCCCCGTCGGGTCTAAAATATAAACATTTATAATAGGCTTACATCAGGAATCAGGATATGACAAAAACTAATTTTGGAAGAATAATTGATGTACTGCTTCATTTACATTTTTTTTAAAACAAAAAAACCTTGAATTAATTGGATCATAAATCAGTCCTATCTTCAATAGACCTATTTACTCAATCCTCCAGTTTTTCAAATCTGTGCATATAGAAGCATCTCTATAACAAAGATACATTAATTATATATATTATTAACAAAAGAGCTCTAGATTGCAGTCGAGTGTATTTCAAAACGTTGATATCAAAGGGTGAGCGATTTCTCTTTCTTTTCTGTTATCAAACCAAATGTACATTACAATAGGCTATAATTGTACAAGATAATATACCACCGCCTCTTGGAAGTCAAGAAACTCTCGCCCTTTATGTAAGTCCACTTATCTCTTAACACAGACAGGTTCCATTTGGGAAATTGGGACATATTCCTCTTAAATCCTCATTTTAAAACTTTCTACGCATTTAACTTTAGCCCAATGGTTTCGTCACAAATTTAGTCTCACATTACCATAATTTGGAACAGGCTCTGTCTGTACAGAGGATAAAGTCACTTTACGATGAAACCTATAAAAGCTAGTGAAATGTTTTAGAGTTAGAGAATCATAACAAGATGTGTGACACAATAGCGTAGCGTGTTTGAAAGCAAAAAAAAAAAGGAACATTAATTAGTCAATTTAGTGTGACTGCTGATACACAATGCCATTTTATTCCCCACATCATCTTTCAGAACGCTCTCATCTAATTTAGTCATTTTTAGCTCCGGGAAGCCAGTATTTTGCCATACTGACTGGCTTGTACATTATTCTGTATTTCTTATTACATGACTACTTACTAAATACATATAGACATCATATACTTTTATGAGTTTCATTTATTTATTTGTGATTTAAGGGCCTATATAAGAAAATAGTCCATTGAGCACTAAGACAAACACTGCAAAAAAAAAATACAATATCAATTTTTATTGTAATATCACCAATCTAGGGTACTTTCTCCATAGACTACTAAAAAATTCAGTTATAAAGTACATTTTCCCTCTCTTTTTAGTTCCCTCTCATCAAGCTCTTTTTGTCTCTTAATGGTTTGTTGGTTTTCTGAGTGGCATTTTAATTATCTTGCTTTAAGCGGGGTCTCGTGAGCTTATAATCAATCAAAATGTTTATACTATACAACAAAAGTAATATTAAAGTCAAAAAATAAAATTGATAAGTGAGAATAAAAGAGAAAGACAAGACAGTATTACAAGCGACCTGAAAATAGCCCCGTTATATTACCACAAACAACAGCTGAATAAAAAGTTCATTGGTCACTATATCAAAATATTACATAAATTAGTAATTAGTAAACAAACAATTTACCTAATACAATAGCAAATTAATAGTTTATATCTCGGTTCAAACCTCGGCCAAAAAACTTTTTTAACAAATGTTGGTAGCCGACTGTTTTGGTAGCCGACTGTTTTGGTGACCACTGTCTTCCAAAAACATTATATGTTCCACAGAAGAAAGAAAGAAACAAGTTTGAAATGACAGGTTGAGTAAAGAATTTTAACTTATGAACTACCCCGTAAATATGACAAAAGCCATGGGAAAAAGCTGACCTAGCTTGAAAATTGCTGGCCTGACCAATAATAACCCAGACGTATAATCTTCACTTAAGGGGTTGAGTGAATATCTCCATATCCCTCTATATCCTTCCATATCTGTAAAACAGCAAATACAGCATAAGGTTGCATAAACAGATATAAACTCTAAGACTATAGTACCATAGTTTAAGATGGGTCTTTCTTGGTCTTACTAAAAAATGTCTTACTTGGTTCAGAATGTGTACACATGAATGTGCTAGGTTTGAATGACATTCGTATAATTGTGCATATCCCTTTTTATAATCGTATAAGGAAGTCCAGCTGATACATGGAAACTTCCATTGAATTGAATGACTGCGTGCAAGGTCATTCAATTTCCTAAAATGTAAACAGAGACAAACACAACAGCAAAACTAAATTGCCAGCACTACTCAAAGACACCCTGCTCTATACCAGGCTCTGAGCCAATTTCTTCCAACTGCAATTCTGACATTCAGAACACTACAGCACGTCCACTCTGTGATAAACACACATTTGTTTGGCCTGCAGTAAAATAACTGGAGGCTTTTCTTGGTATTTGATTTGGAATGGTGCAGGCATACACAGGAGACTACCTCAAGTGTTAGGAGTAATGAGAGAACAGCAATAAATATCTGTTCTCCAGGCGAAAACACACTGACATGACACAAGAATGGTCAGAGGAGAGAAGTGTCACTAGAGGCAATTAGTGGGCAACAGAGGTCCGACTGTAGCAGCATGGCTGCTTGCCTGATCTCTGCTTGATTAGTGGTGTGTGCCATCCAATTCCCACTCTCTCACTTAATCTATCCCAAGTGAATCCACTTGGGATCATCCTAGGTCTGTGTAAAAGAAGAAAAAAAGGAAAGTAATTTATAATATGAGCTACTGGCTTTTTACATCGCAGTGATTGTATTAATCTCTCGCCTCTTATGGTTTCTGAGCATGCTCACTTGTGTGCAGGGCCAAGGACATTCGAAAAACAACAGCAAAGGCATACAGAGCTTAGATGCTGAGGAAAAATGGGCTGTGACTCCTCAGGCAACGCATTTCCGGGATCAAGCCTGATTTGACGTCTGTACTACTGTTGTTGCAGTAACAACGGCTTGATAGAGCGAGATGCTTCATAGATAGCTGGGGAGGGACTATGGCAGACCTTTTAGTAGATTAGCAGTGAGGTCTGTGAAGTGCTTCAAAGAGTATTGCAAAGGAAAAATGCATCTATTTGTAATGGGTTTTCACAAACATAACTGCCTGAATAAGTATCACACGGTTTAAAATTCCTACTTGTCATGGATTTGCTCATTTGAGATGCCATTTGAAAGCCTAAAAACAGAGGTATAAATATTTTTGAGACAGCCACGAATATAAAAGCTCATGTTTCTGTTAAGGATGACTTGTATGCATCTTCTCTCCACGGGAACTGCGCTAAGTGTGCCAGGCGTGTCTTGGCTAATGAATATTAATTACGTTCACCATAACTGATTTGCTGAAAGGTGTTGGTAGGTGAGCATTAGCGCATTCGTTCAGCAATTTGCTAAATTAGTTGAGCAGCAGAGGCTTTTTGCTTCATATTGAAGTCATTGTTGTTCACGACCAGCTACAATTTTGTTTAATTCACACTGCAGTCAAGCACAATGTAATGAACTGGAACTGTGGAAGACCAATTTGGCAATTTATAAAAGTTGTAATCATTGCTACGCCCCTGGTAGCAATGCTCACGAACACAATTATGCAAATAATCACATGAAATGGCTGTAACTAATATATGAAAGCCCTGAAAGGTAAAACTTCCAAGTTATCAATCCTGGTTGACATTCTTATAAAAGCAAACAGCACCAAAGGTAGATCATCAAGGCATAACCTGAGATTTAATTTAATAGTTATTTGGTTATTTGTCATAACAGTGCCTGGGCAGGATCACTAAAGGAGACTGAGGTAGCGCTGAGACCAAGTCAAGAAGACCAAGACCAATGTGTGTCGAGAGAGACCAAGACAAGACCAAGAAAGGGCGAGACCGAGTCAAGACCAAGACCTGACCAGCACTCCTTAAATTCATTAAGACCCACATTACTGCCTGAGAAATTACTTATTATTTTAATCAATTAAAATAATTAGAATAAGACACTATATATAGAGCTGTTGTACCAATCAAATGAAATCATTAACAACAAAATTCACCTTTGCACTGCAGAGGTGGTACTGAAGATGCCTCTGAAATGGTAATTACGCAATTCGTGCATGATAAATAAAGTTATCGTCTCCCAAAAGAAAGAATCGACTCTGAAATGCCTTAACAAGTAGTTTTTGTTAGAATGTTACTGTGATGATAGTTCTACATCACTAGAAATTATATCTGCATAATGCCCACCTATGCATGTCTGTCCGTTCAACGCGGGATTCGCAAAACGTTTGCTCTTGAAAGATGGGTCAGTACCAATTTATTTGGACCAGCTTGCTCCTAAGAAATCACAGCCTGTAAGTATTATTAATTATTTATGTATGTATAGATTTTCTACCAGTGTTTTACTGAAATATTCTGCTAATCAGCTGTGTTCCACTATTACCTAAAACCATGTGTCTATTTAGGCAGATTGTCTGTCGTTCTTACTACTTTATCTTTATCAAAGGATGAAGCAAGATTTGTTTTGCAAACTTTAATGTTGAGATTAATTAAAAATTCAGCAGTCACAAAGCAGTGATTTCCACACATATAAAAACCTAAAAAATTACACTTGCGATAAATACATGTGCAGAATACACATAGTTGAATTCAGAGTGACTGAGACACTTTTTGCCATTGAGATGACTTGGGAAAAGTGTCCCAGTCACCCTGAATTCACCCTACTTTTCCTTAAAATAAGCCTAAAATGCAAAATAACAAAACCAATTAAGGATAGTAAGAGTTATTTTCAAGCACAAACGTAACAAAACATTTATTTTAACAAAACAAGTATTTTATAAAGTATAAACTTGTAAAAATTAAATTATTATATAAAATGTTAAAATATTTGTAATAGTTTTATCATATTTATGCTGTTTTACTTTGTAATGTATTTGTGTAAAGTCATGTTATAATATTGTTCTGACTCTATTAACTGTTTTCATTGTATTGTTTTTTGTTGTTGTTGTTTTTTGCGTGCGTTGAATTGTATTAAATCCAGACCAAAAATCCTAATAATAAAACTAAATCATAATAATTATAATGTTAATAATATTATTTATACGAGTTAGTGACGCAGTCAAATATAACCTTACACTGGTTTCATTACCGTTGGGGCCCAGCTCGTTGGTGCACATTAACACACCAACTATGTAATCCGCACATTCTTGGAAACGAGAATTAACTTATGTCCCCGAACACGCGATGAATCCAGTCGTTCCACGTCCCATTACGAACCACAGGATCTGTCCAGTCTCGGATGAATTCCAAAGTCTACCACGAACACCCAATAACTTTATTGACATATTATCCACAAACTTGAATGTCACTGACTGTTATAAGGACTCATCACGCACGTCTTGATTCGGCGCGATAACTCATGGAGGAGTCAACAGAAATGAAAAATACTTTAAATACCAAACAAAATAAAACAAGCGTCGTTTCTCTACATTGTGCGCCTTTTGTTACAAAAAATATTAAGTCTCCAGAATGATAACGCACTTATTACACAGATGGCGAAATTGCTGGCAGCCATTTTCCTCCGCCATGTGCGATGCTCCTCCCCCTTTGTGACCTTTTTGCTCCTCCCCCACATTATGACGCAACCTTAAACAACCTTCTAACAGTTACTGTCCAGTAATATACACTTGCATTATCCCAAGGCATATGAAACAAAAGACATTTTAACATCACATATATTGAAATAAACAAAACAAAAAAAATGGAAAGCAGCCTAAATTTTAATAGGCTACTCTGCATTATTTTAAACAAAAGGCATATTTTAGGGTTTCCCTATACAGTTCTTCCACTATTTCATCATTACGCTGCATTCACACGGAGCTTCGGCGTTAACGCTTCTTATTTACTTTGAATGGGTGACATCATCCGTTGCCGAACTGAATTGTGGGTTCCGTCGCGTCGCTTCACTCGCGTTGCAAGCGGCAGAAGTTGAAGATTTCTCAACTTTTCAAGCGCCAACGGAGGCGTCATCCAATCATATCGCCCTATGCAAATACCCTAGAGCAGGCGTTAGCCAATTGCGTTCATGCAATCCTAGAGCAGACGCGTGATTGGCTGTTGTCACTATAACGGCCAAGCTTCAGCCACGCCCTCCGTCAAGCGTTAACGCCTACGCCCGTGTGAATGCAGCGTTAGACTCGCACTCGGATGGATATGGTAAAATCGACGCTATAGCTATTGTCTCGTGTGTACAGCTTAATGCAGAGTTCAGACTGCACGATTTTCAAACTGGTTGGATCACTTCTCTATTTACACTGCATGACTATCTGGGGTAGCATTCACTCTCTGTTGTGCGACAGGAGGTTTCACACTTCATGACTATGGCCCTGTCCCAAATGGAACACTTCATGTGCACTTTCGTTCTTGTGGACTTACAATGGCTGCTGTGTGCACGTGTCCGTTAAATGATTAGTTCACTTTTAAATAAAATGATTTTTCTTATGGACTTCAATGGACCCCAAACGGTTAAAGGTCCAAATGACAGTTTGAGTGCAGCTTCAAAGGGCTTTAAACGATACCAGACTATACCACACAATGAATAAGGGTCTTATCTTACGTTTTATAAACACAAATGTTCGCCTCGCAAAAATAAAACATGTTTACAGCCTGGTACAAATTCTAGTTTTGATCAAAAACGGCTAATTTTGCCCTTCATTACAACTGTCAGGGGGGTGAATCTGAATATAAATACATTATATAAAGCCTTAAAGTTCTGCATAATTAAGGGTATGGCCACTTTGAGTGGCAGGTGGGTAGCCATTTATCTGCTGTCTGTTAGTCATCGCATCACCTCAGCTCCGCCCACATCCCATCTCTTTGCCCATTTTCCGTTATCCGGGAGTGATGCATGATGACGCGCTGCTAAGATGGCAACGGCGAGCTCGTCCCTACTTTAAGCCGGGTGCACACTGTGCGATTTTGGCCATGATTTGGCCGTCTGAGACAAATTTTGCAAATCCTAAAAGATTCCTCTGATCCTAGGCTAAAATCTGAAGTCTTTGATCGTTAGTTTGACATGTTCACCGGAAGCCGATCAATGACTGCTGCAATCAAATTTTACCTCAGGCAAAATTCAGGAGATTTGGCAGTGTCCTGCAGTGTGACTTCTCTTACGACGACCATCAAATTATCTTCGTTTTTTAAAGACAAACCATGACCAAAATGAGCACTAGAGATTTCTTTGTAGCCACCATTTAAATCCCGCGTGTAATGCAGCTCACTGTCACTGAACACGTCATTCATTGATGACATAAAACTTGACGATTTTCTTGCGTGCGTCCGTTTTAACGCGCCTCAACTATCGTACAGTCTGACATTTATGACAACTTAGATCTTACAGTGAGACATGGCTTAGAGGGGATCATGTTCGTAAAGTCTGACAAGAAACAATCTTAGAGGACTATTATATAAATCACACAGTGTGTACCCGGCTTTACACTTCAAAACTGCTCTTCAGAATCCTATGGGTGACGTCACGGACACTATATTTGTTATAGTCTATGCCTACAGCCAATGAGAGAGCAAGATACAGGGCAGCGGGAGGTCCAGGGAGGAGTTATATACCAGAATATCAGTATTTTAATAGATATATTTTCAATTATCAAACAGAAACAGAGTAGAAACATTTGCTTGACCAGCCACAACAGCAGTACGTTGCAAAATTATTTATTTACCTCAAACTCTCCTTACAGAACACAATCCCATTTCCTCCACCATAATCTTTTTTCTTTTTCTCATTTTCGCTGCAAATCAGCGCAGAGACCATTTGGATGTCGCCAATACATCGTGCAGTGACTGAATGTTACCCCAGATAGTCATGCAGTGGGAAAAGAGCAGTAATCCGATGAGTTTGAAAATCGTGCAGAGACCGATCACAACAGACTGGGCCATCTGGCCAATCAGAGCAGAGCAGGCTTGCGGAAAGGAGGGATTTATAATTCATCCATCAAGTCATTTGAGAATCATTGAACAATGTGGTGATGTGCAATATTAAGATAAAATTAAAGCGTTTTTTTGACATTTGATGCATGTAAACCTGTTGTAGAAGACCTCCAAAACAAAATTAGGAGCCCTTAAAATAGCATAATAGGACCACTTTAAATGACTATATTGTAGGTCCAGGTTGGGCCAAATTACAGTGTATTCTGTGTGCAAAATTCAGTAGTAACAGGCTGTCCCCTAGCTTTTGCTATATCCTATAACGTAAGGCTCAGGTTTTTTTTTTTTTTTGCTTATTTTATATATATATATACACACACTAATTTAGGCATCAAAGCTGTTCTGTGAGGAGAGGCCTCCCAAAGTGATCAAACATGTCTACGGGGCAACAGCTAAATTTGTTATGGACTTAATTTGTGGCCGGAAAAAAATATTAGAGCTCTACAAAAGGTTGTGATTGGCTCTCAGGGATGCATAAAAAATAAACCATATTAAACTTTTAAATGGTGCTAGAGGGCAGTGTGGTGTTGGGTTGTGCATATCGCTCAGACATTAATCCTAAAATCAAGTATCTCTCTCTGTGTTTCGCTTGGGCTCTCTTTTATTTCTCCGTTTCCTTTAAGCCTAAAACGCAGGAAGAAGTGTTACTCTTTCTTTCAAGCTTTTCCTTTTATGTTTTTGTGAACCTTTGAAGAATCTGTTTCGGTAAACAAACTAACAGAGACGCACACCAAGGCTTACATTTGCAAGGAGACATGTTCACAGACAGTATTCTAGTGGGGGTTTTCTGCAGATTAAGTTTATACATTAATACTAATCAAGAAGTGCATTTTAAGGTGAAAAACAGTAATCTTTATAGAGTGAAAGATAAAGATAAAGTGCAAATTAAGACTTCTGTTTCTCAGAATTACCCCCTTGAGAAAACCATGCTGATAATCTCTTGTGTCACCTCATGAGTTCTCAGCAGTGTCACAAACTGTGCTCAGATTTAATGTTTAAATGCCAAGATACCAAAGTCTTCGATTGGCATTGAGACATCTCAAAATGGACATTTCTTATAAAAGAGCAACTTATTTGTGGTATGCTATCCAAACTAATTTTGTAGTTCTGCTTCCTTATTGTGTCATGCACTTTTTTTGGAGACATGCATTAAACTTAAATGTGGAGTATGTGATATGTTGTGCTATTCTCATGGCAATTCAAATATATTTTTTTTGTTTTTTATATTTTGGAAAATAGGTGGCTAATTTGAATAAATTTGTACAAATTAATTCATACATGGTCTGCTTATATACTGATGGGTATAGGGCTATCAGTGTACCTTTCTTACAGTATCATTGCAAAATATAATAACTTTTTCAAAGTTTAAAGTTTCAAACACTCCCCCTTCATCTGTTGCTTGGAGAAAGAGATTGTCCCGCCCAAACTCATGCAACTGGTTGATCCAATGTTGTTATGTTCACTCAAAAAATGATTAAAATTCAATTTGGTTGTCAGTAGTGCTGCATAAATTACATGCTTACATAAAAGACACATAATTGAGATCTCCACTAAATAATACAGTAAACTATACCAGAGAAATGTATGAGCAATTCAGCATTCCTCTAGGTGACTGTGGAATCAGAGCAGCGGACAATGCAGGAATATGACACCATGGCTTAAACTAATTAGTAAGGGTACTACACAGGCACAAAAACCTCTTAGGCCACATCGTAACTTTAACCACGTCTTTGCTGAATCAGTCACTGAAGCACTGCAGGGTTAATGGTGTCTCAGACTCTAGAATTGCAAGGGAAAAATTGTTGTCAGCAAATGTGTTGTCCTGACACAAGGCAGATCGAGCACTCCGTCAAAGTCATAACACACGTGACTCCCCTTGACATTCCATGTACCTGAGAACATTGTGTTCATGCGGTGATTTCCTGTCCATCAACACAATGCAGCAGAAGCGGCAGCGGGCCAAGCACTTCTTCACCAGGCGAACGTCTGCATGGACAATAAATCCCGCTCAAGAGATGGATGTCATGTATTTGTGTAGTGAGTGTGGGTTTGCTGATCTTTCAGATGTTGAACGTTTGGCACAGTTTTACAGACATTGTCTGGGTTTCTATTCACAAAGTGTTCCTATTCCTGCTACTTTTCCCATCACTTGATTAAGTCTCCTAAACTCTCACAGCCTGTCAGGTTTGATTTTGAGAGTGTGTCTGAGTTTGAAGCATAGTGTGACTGTGAATATATGGCAAAAGACAATTGGTGAATAACTGACTAACTGATGAATAACATAATATTTTATCATTTAGCACACACTCCCTTATGAAAAATGAGTTTATACTAGTGTGCTATTAGTATACTTCTTTTAAAGAAAAGCAAAAAAAAAAGAAAGTAAAGGTTTTTACTTTGTATGTGTAGCCGGTTTGGACTTTGTGTGTCTCGGTCACTACGGCTCGGCTACCCCTCTGCGTTGTGTTGTGTTGTGTGGTGAATAAAGACTGGAGTCGAATTGCTGGTTCATAGGTGTTCTTTATCTGCATGAGCTGCATGAGTTGAAAATATGCAGTAAATATGTTGTATTCAAATGTTGTGTAAGTTAATCAGCCTTCTCCTCGCTCTACTCAGACCTCCCGCGGACCGAAGCGAGTTCACAATACACATTCTCATTTACAGTAATTGAGAATATAAAGAAAATAGTAATATATCAGGTGTATCAACAGTCAGTGAAAGAATACAATATATACATTATAAATATACATATATATTGACACTAACCAAACTCATATAATATGCATCTTTAAATCACCCACATTCCAGCATTTTATATAACCAATTCGGCTGAACACATATAATAAAGAAATCACAAAAACAGTTCATAACCATACCTGCATGGTATGGTTATGAACGGACTGAAGCGAGAGCGCGCAACGTGCCAATGACGTCACAACCGCGACGAACGCAAAACTCATAAAGTCATAAAAAAATACATTTTCTTTTCTTACATACATATGTAGCAGAAAAACTAGGATTTTGTGTGAATTTTAAAATAAAACACAAGTTATAATTAATACCCGTTACATATGTACTTCTCAGAAACATACTTAAAATTGCACTTAAGTGTACTTGACTTATACTGGCAGAAATGTCTAAGTATTTGACCTATACATGTACTCAATCTTCTGATGGAGATAAGTATAATTAAGTATTCTAAGTATACTTGGCTTGTGTTGTCTTTACTCTTTTGATTGAGCAGCCTATGAAATACTTTTTTTCATATAATTTTACATACATACATTATAAATGTACATTAAAGTATTGATTTATAAAGAAATGTTCCTAATTCTGAGTATCAGATTTTTTCTGTGTAGACTAGTCCACTGATAGTGTACATACTTTGAATCTAATTTACTCCTTACCCACCACAGATTGAATTTGTTCATCCATGTTTTCACTGTTATATACAATAGGGGCCGTCTACACATCTTCTGAAAGAGTACAGAATCTCCAGCAAACACAGGAAAAGAAGAAGCAGAAACAAGAAAATATTTGTGAAATAATGCGATCATTAAACAGCGTACAAATCAAAACTGGCTAATGTCACCGAATTAAAGCTTTGAGGGTGTTGATGGACTTGATCTGCTCCATCTGTGTTTTGATAAAAAAAGAGGGTAAATGGACTGCATTTATATAGCGCTTTTAACGGACTCATGGCCATCCAAAGCACTTTACATCTTGCCTCAAATTCACCCATTCATTCATACACCAACGGCGGTGTCAGCAAGGTGCCAGCTCGTCGGGAGCAGCTGGGGTTAGGTGTCTTGCTCATGGACACCTTGACACTTGGACAGGTGGAACCGGGGATCCAACCTTCCGGTTTATAGACAACCTACATGAACCACTGAGCCACTGCCGCCCCAAGATAAGTATGATGTTATATTAAAACTTACAAGTATACAGTACTTACCATATAAAACTACTACACTAGTACTGCGAGTTACTGAGAGGTTACTTTCATAAACTAAAATAATGTGCTGCAAATATTAAAATAATAAACTACCAGTATACTTGAAAGTAGGCTACAGTTGTGGACTGTACTTAAAGTTTGCTACTGTTACACTTATAGTACACTTAAACATATACTCTTATATACTTAAAGTGGGCCAATTTAGTCCCAAGTTTCATTGAAATAGTTTGCATAGTGTACTTAGTACATAAAGTATACTTAAAAATATACTTGAACTTTACTTAAGTATACTTAATAAAATGAACTTGAAGTATACTTTTTCGTAAGGGCTATTATCCAAAGTGACTCACAAAATAATTTGAGTTTGACTTTACTAAGTCTGTATACACTTAAAGCATCAAGTCTTCACATCATCTCAGAAGATTTACTCATACTATTATTGATATAAAGTATAGTTCTATACAGAAGAGAGTTGACTGTACGTTCTGAGATGTGTATGATGTGTTTATCCGGTAATGTACACTGCGTTTATACCAGTATACCACTACAACCCTAGTGGGCTTAACACCTAGTGGCTTAACTGTGAAACAAGCAGAAAGACTTGCAGGAAAATCCTCACCAGTCTGATAATCTGCACATTCAGAAATGGAACAAGTGGTATTGTTACAACTACGGTAAGAACACGCATATTAGTCAGTAGACTCAGATTGTCAGATCCCATGTAGCCTTCAATGGTTGACATCATATAGAATTAAAACCATACAGTTTAGTGCAACCAGAGCAATCAGTTGGTCGCCATCAGTAACAGGACAACTCTAGAATCAGACAAGAAACCAGCCCTTCTCCTGCACTCACTCCTACATCTCAGTTGATCAGGCTGTACACTGTTATTATAATTACAGTGCTCTAGCTTTCCAGCCAGATGAACACTCAACTTTATATTGTGTTTGTGCTGTTCAGTTTATGACTCAACTGTCATTTTCTCCTTCTATTCCTCCTACCTTTCCCACGTATCCCTTCATGATGACCTCCAGATGTAACTTTCACAGGAGCCACAGGAGACCGACAACATCTATTAATCTGATAGTGGTATTGGAGTCCAAGCAGAAACAGCCCTAAAATATGAGCTGCTTTGACATGAGGTTACGATGATCTTTACTCTGGCCCTCAGAGATGAGAACAGCTAATTTGCTCAAGAGCAAAATGGATGACCTACAAATAATATTCTCTGAATCAAATGATAAGCTAGGCTAAAATGCTAGAGCTGTGGATGGTGTTTGCCGTGTGCACCAGAGCATATTATCGACTTGGATTGTCCATCTATCTGAAAGGGCAAAAATTCTCTAAACCTCATTTCCAGCCCTTTGAACTTTTAGCAACCGAGGCTGTGCCATCGTATGAACCTGGCTATATAAAAAAGTCAGAGATATGACTTCCTCAGGATTCCAGATCAGATTCATATTGTTGACTCTGGGAGACTTTAATATTTCAGTCGAAATAGTGCATTATAATTTGGTTGGTTTTCCCCCACATTCTTGAATTGATGAAGTCAAATCCAAATGTGTTCTTTGATAAGCCCAGTGCCATTGATTGTTTTGCAGTGGCGTTGATGTACTTCTGAATGAGTGTTCTGGCATTTGCTCTGACCTCTCACCACACGGTAGCCCATTAATTGACATGGTGCTTTGGCACATTTGCAAGGACTCAGCTCATGATGGAGACTGGCATTAATTTTGCTCATGTGTTAACTCAACATTTGATCACACCGACTGCCACATGAATACAAATGCTGTATGCAAATTGCAGTGGAGAGTTTTTGCTCCTTTATATTCACAGATATTATACATATATGCACCTACAATAAAAAAAAAAAAATAATGGTAAAACATTACAATGACATTTAGATCATTTGAAATTAAATTGTAATTCACTATAACCGATTTTCTACAAACATCTTACAAATCTTTTTCTTATTGAATTTTTTTTTTTTTTCACCACATAATTTTCACTTGGGTGAATCTGCCATCCAATCAACAACCGGTGGATATAACCAAGTCCTTGGCCAGCATTTTTAACATTTTCAATAATCTGTTTTACATTAATGCATGTCACGATAAGGAAGAAAAGATCTTTTGCAACCTCTGTTGCATCATAACTTTAATGTGCCATGAACCTAATAATAACAAAAATATGTTAACACATTTATTAATCAAGTGAAATATAAGCCATTTAACATTTTAAGTTAAATTATTAGTTAATATTAAAGTTAATGTATTTTGAACAAACATGAATTAACAATGAACAATAAAATATTTCTGAATTTAACCTAGATTATTAAACGCTGTTGTTCATTGTTAGTTCATAATACATAACACATTAACTCATATTAATAAACTAAACCTTATTGCGAAGTGTTAATTATTGTTTTTGCTGAAGGAGAAAAAAAAGAGAAAATTTGTTTGCTTCTTAACAGCAGATCCAGTAAAAATGTGGGAGTATTCTGTATAAAGTTCATTCTAAATCCATGCCATCTCGACATCCTTCATCACTAGAGTTGTAAACAAGCTCTGACTGTGGATTTGTCCCTGTAAGAGTAACATATCTTTGTGAAAAACGGAACAAGGCTGGCTTTCTTTCATAAAACTGCCAGGTATGTATTAAGTACCCGCTGAGAATAGTCTTTTAAGCCATTTTTAGAGGGATGACCTTTGGGATAAAAAACGCTGTCTTTAAAGTATAGGACTTGCCACAGGGCACTATACCCACTTTGGCCAGTTCCGACTCTTTCTGCCAGTCAAGACTTGATCAGTGCTTATTCTGTGAAATCAACGCTGCAAAATGTTTGGAACACCAAAGTGGAATTTTTTTTGATTGCTTGCTAACAGGAAAGACCTGAAAGACAAGAGGGGTAAATTGCCTCTGTCAAAAAACATTTACCTTAAACCCGTTTGCTTGAAATGCCTGCAAATTTCGTTTTGTAAGGGCAGCATAGTATAATACATTATGTTCTGTTTTATTATTTTTTCTCTTCATTTGGAGACAGAAACACAAACATGTAATATGAATCTCCACCCATGTGCGCCAATCTCCTATCTGCTATATGAATGAATGAGTTCAGGTAGTAGCTCATTAGTCCTTCACAAATAACACGCACACACATACATTTCCAGAAAACGTGGAATGCAAAATGCTCTCCCCCGAACCAATCTCTTTTCTCTCTCTCTCTCTCTCTCTCTCTCTCTCTCTCTCTCTCTCTCTCTCTCTCTCTCTCTCTCTCTCTCTCTCTCTCTCTCTCTCTCTCTCTCTCTCTCTCTCTCTCTCTCTCTCTCTCTCTCTCTCTCTCTCTCATCTCCCCTCCCACTCTATGTTAGTGTGTGAGTAGCTCTCTCTCTCTACCCCTCGCAGGCATGCACTCTGTCAGTGGAGGAGAGGGTTTCGAAATCCAGCTGTAGCTCAAAGTGATCGCCTCCTTGGGCATATCCATCTAAGAGGATTCTGCCCTTTTCCCCCTCGTACCACTTTCTTTTGTGGTTCTGAACCTGTTGGATTTTTTGATCTGCCACACTCAGGTTTGTGATTTAGGGAGTCTTCTGCTGAAGCATAATAGAAGTTTTTCTTACATGGATGATCACCTGCCTATTTCATTTACGTTTTTTTAAATGTTTTTTTTATTGACGTGGTCTATGTGTCCTAACACACATGACACGACTTAAGTCATTTCTTTTTGGTCTACTGGAATAGTTTTATTTTGCTACACAAGGGTTTCTTGCTGACAACGTGGTAGGAATCCCTGAGTAAACTCTTCAGAGAAAACATGAGTGGGACTCATTATAAATGCTAAATGTCCGTCTGCTTGGAGCTACGCCATCTGTGGAATTCAATCAAGGTAAAGCATTATTTTTTTCTTCTTGTAGTGACTACATTTTACTTTGGAGGTCATGTGTCCGAAATGCCTGCTATGGTAGATAAGCATATTTCATTAATTTGAGAGTGCATGGACTACTTTCAGATTCATTTGAGGGTGCAGGGACTAGTTTTAGAAATCAACTATTTCATTTCATGCTTAGGTAGTAATCATTTGATAAAAATAGTTCATTAAAATCAGCTGTCTTTAAATTGATTATATCAAGAAGAGAGTTAATCCACCACTCAACTGACTCAAAAGTGATGATTTTCAATAATTTAAGGCACACTAAAAATCTATAACTTTATATAGGTTAAAATGTATATATTTTTTAATTTTATATTGTTTTATAACTTACAAAACACAAGCCTTAAAAAAATGAATGCACATGAAACATATTAAACATGTTTATACAATTCTCCTTATGAAATAAGCCTGTAATTGTAAATAAAGTAATATTAAAATATTTGACAGAATGGGTTACACAATATAAATTATTATTAGGAATTGAAGCTACACAAAAAACGTGTAGTTACACAAAAAAGTTACACAAAACTTTTGTATCATCAGATTAAAATGAATTGAAAGACATTTTAAATAATTTTATTCATATTTGCAAAACTAGTGTGTAAGTGTTACAACTTTTTAACCACTTTTGACTATTAATTCCTCTGTAGAGATGACCACTGTATCAATGGAGCCCATAGTGGCGATGGTGGAAAAGATTTCCAATGTCACCGAGCGTCCAGTAGAAGCATCTAATGAAGACATGGCTGCCACCTTCACCATTGGCACCATCCTGTCCCTAATGTGTCTTGTGGGTGTGTCTGGAAATATCTACACGCTCGTGGTCATGTGCCACTCCATGCGCTCGGCTGCCTCTATGTATATCTACATTATTAACTTGGCACTAGCTGATCTGCTTTACTTACTCACGATTCCATTTGTGGTATGCACACATTTCCTGAAGGGATGGTACTTTGGAGATGCCGGGTGTCGGATCCTCATCAGCATGGACTTCCTTACCATGCATGCCAGCATTTTCACCCTGACTGTTATGAGCACAGAACGTTACTTTGCCGTACTCAAGCCTCTGGATACAGTCAAACGCTCTAAGAGCTACCGAAAAGCAATCGCCCATCTGGTGTGGACAGCCTCGCTGATTCTCACCTTACCCATGATCATTGGCGTCCAGCTGATGACGGAGAGTTCCAAGCCAATGTGTCAACCCACCCTGAGCCCTCTCTCATATAAAATCTACATCTCGTTTCTCTTTTGCACGAGCATCCTGGCTCCAGGGGTGATAATCGGTTACCTATACATACGCCTGGCACGAACCTACTGGATCTCCCAGACTGAGACTTTCAAGCAGACCAAGAAGCTCCCAAACCAGAAGGTCCTGTATCTGATCTTCACTATTGTGCTCCTGTTCTGGGCCTGCTTCCTACCTTTCTGGATTTGGCAGCTTCTAGGTCAGTTCCAGCCGGCGCTGGATCTCTCCACCAAGGCCAAGCGCAACATTAACTATCTGACCACCTGTCTGACCTACAGCAACAGTTGCATCAATCCGTTCCTCTACACCCTGCTCACCAAGAACTACAAGGAGTACCTTCGCAAGAGACAGAGGACTTGGACGGCTGGCAGCTGGCTCAACCGACGCTTCCAGCGGTCGCCCCGTCGCTCCTTGTCCTCCAGCAGTCAGCAGTGCACGGAGAGCTTTGTTCTAGCACATACTTCTCGCACCAACAACAGCAGCCTCTGAGGTAGGTCCCTGACCTTTTCTACTTGGCCTTCTATTGGAACTACATGCTTTTTTCAATCAAAGTCGATATGAAAGATAAAGATCGTGTCTGAATAAAACCAAATGTTCTCTAGTTTACCTTCGTCTTTGCTCAGTCCAGCAGATCTGTTCTGAATCAAGTTAGGGCCAGAGTTGGGACAGAGTTGTAGTTTTGTGGTCATGGGTCTGATTTCTGATCGGCACTTGTCTCTGCAAAGGGGCTACAAATGAGATATGAGAACTTAAAATGCTTTGCAAATCTTTTTTGGTTGCTCATTATGATGTTTTTAATTTGCCTTGTTAAAAAAAAAAACAGTACAAGAGTATACACAGGAAATGCAGGTAAAGGACAAATGAACTGGAGAGACATTCAGAAATGTTTTGTCTTTTTATGAGTCACCATTCTATTTAATAGTATGACAATCTTTCCTTTATTCCAGGTCTATACAATATGTTATGTTTGCAATTTACAATTTACAACTGCTAGTCTGAGTAAAATGGCTACATGATAATTGGGTTCCACTGATTGGATCTCAGCACCAAATTACTCTCCAATCGCCAGACCTTCTACCTTCAAGATGATCTACATGATACTGAATGCCTGCTTCTTATGAATGACTGTAGACTGAAATAATAAATCTCTAACCAGGCTGGAATGGGGTATGAGGTTGAGTTAGGAAGAAAAATAAATTACGGTGTCTTTCTTCGATAATTCTGTCTGGAATCACTCAGGAAAAAAACAACAAAACTCCCTTTAGATTAGAACTTGATCTAATCCGAAAATTTATTTTAATTTCCCACCAAATGACAAAATTAAAAACAGAGCAGAGAAAGGAAAGAGGGAAAAAGAACATACCAAAGCTCCTTTCTCATATTCATTAAGCACTCTCAGATCCAATTTGTGTTTCAGTGTGTTACTCAGCTTTGGGTTTAGCTTTAGCAGAGTACATTTTTGTCATTGGGTTTTCATTAATGTCCACTATCTATAGAATAGGTAACAGAATTTTAACATCCTACAAAATCTGTAATCATTCATATTGAAGAGTCTCTATTCGTATACTATACTGAAAATAAAATAAAATAAAAGATCACAGCATGTTTATTGTTAACTTCTGAGCACCAGACAAACCGTAGAACTGACAGAACTACATTAAAAATTATTATAAATAGACTAAATAATCTTAGAAAAGGTCATTATTTACTGAGAGCATTAGAATTCCACTGCACACATACTGGAATGATAGTTTGAAGAAAAAGTTAATAGTTCTTTTTCACAGTTCAAGAAAGAAATATTGAAAGACACGAACAAATAAACCAGTTAACTGAAGAAAAAAAACTTGAGAGCTGAACAAGAAAGTATCAAACAGTCGATTTAATCACTGCCATGTTTACAATATCATCACTTCCAAGGTCTATGCACTTTGTTGAGTTTCTTGTTTTTTCTCAGTCGTATTATGCTTCCATTGCCTAACTTCAGTGCACTACCGAGAGAGGAAATCAGTCAGCAGAGCAATGAAAATATTTTTCAGAGGTCTTTCCTCTTGGGTGGATTTTGATAATCTGTCTTTGGTGGGCCACATGACCCACATTTAGGAAGTGATGGACATTACCAGAAGGAAGACCTGTGTGACCCTACAGCTCTAAAAATAACCTGTCCTCTACAACAGCCTCTCATACAATGTCTCTATTTGGTGCAGACACTAAATCAACATTACACGTAATGATTGCTCTTCCCCTGGGTTTAAATATTGATTCACCAACACTGAGGGTGTGATTGCTATAATTAGGTGGATGACAAATATTTCTTCTATGCCCAGTTTCACAGACACAGTTTAAACCTATACAACTTGCTCTGACATATCATAAAATATGTCATAGTTTTGTCTCAAGTTGCGCACCAGTAATGTTTAAAAAATGTTTTAACATTTCAAAAAGCTACTCCTGGCTTAATCTAAGCTCTGTCTTTGAAACCAGGCCATAATGTCAAAATGAAATATAATTCTGAATTCACTAAAACACATGTTGTCATCTTGTCAACAGTTTTAATTGAATTATAAAAAAATAATACATACTGTTTCCATGGCATTCTGCCAAACAGCCAAAATGTGAAGGTCAACATTTACATTTAGAATTGCTACCTGCTGCTTATCTATTTTTTTTTGCATAGTAAATGTAGCTACATGAATAGCCTCTGAAGGTGGAATGCAATTATCTGAATTTGCATCCATATAATCTTTTACTTAGGTCTAGATAATAACTTAACAAAAGTCACATTTCGCATTCAAATCAAAAGGAAGCGCAAAGTCAAAGTGTCCCAGACAAAGCCACAACTTGCTAAATATACTGGCCTTGATATAGTTATTATAGGTAAATTAAAGTTAAATTAAAAGGACCACCTTAGTTGTTTCAATCTGGACACCAATCTTTTTCTGTCACAGAGTGAGAGACCTTATTTGTCAAGACGGTGGGCTGTTTCATCTGGTACTGATCCAATAAGGATCCAAATCAATACATCTCATATATTCCAGGAGCTCCTCCAGACCATCTTGAGCCTAGCATGAGGCACTCCTGGCAGAACAATTGCATGATGATGAACTGTTATGATCTTTGTTATCCAAAGAAGAATGGCACATATTTCCATCATACTTTATAAAAATAACCCTGGCTTGGTTCAGTAATCAGTGTTGCGCCTGCCTTACAAAAGCCACAATAATGGATCAATTGATTTATAATTCACATTCATACCACACATCTGCACACTGTTCTACCCCGGTTTTGATAGAAAATTGGCTTCATTTGTTGCATTCTGGCTGAGAGCCACTCAAATCCATAAAAATAGGGAACAATGTACTGTATTAATTATGTATTTTTTACAGGTGCTTTACCTGCATTTAGAATTTTGAACTTCATTGTGTTCTATGGTAGGGTTAACGGAAATGACTGGATAATGTCCAGGTAATGAGCTGCCAGTACTTTTTCCGTTGACGAATTTATTGTTTACAGTGTTGGTAGCTGAAAGCATTATCATATTAGACGAAGTATTTTGTAAAGTAAAAACTCAGGGGATGGAGGAAGGATGTGCAGAACTTGACGGATTCTTTTTGATTCTGCAGAGTGAGTGAAATACAAATGCAGTGGCTGCAGAAAGATTTGAATGTTTATCTTTCATTTTTGTTGGTAAACTTAAGTGAGATTCTTTTGCCATGGGCTGTAATTGGGGGAAAACCAGCAGGAAAACAGGTTAAAGAAAATGAGAATCAGCAGGTCGTGCATCAAAATATGTCCTGACTATTAAATACGTCTTATAAAGTGCAAAGTCGGATTATGCCCTAGCTACAATACATTATGCATTATACATACACCGCAGAGCTGCCTACTACATCATCTAATTAAAAACGACTGCAAGTGCAAACACTGCACAATTTTGGGTACGTCAGTATATCAGAAAGGTATGCATTTGTTTGCTATACACGACGGTGTTGCATCATTTTGTATTCTGAGTCAATATGGTGTGGGATAATAGATGCTGGTAATGGAAACAAATCAAGAAACAGGTTCACTGTAGAGCTGTTAATGGCAGCATCTTACTGACAGACCCAGGACAGCTGGCTGAATTTATGAGGCCCCGTTGCTCTTGTGTCCATGCTTGAAATACCGTTCCAATGACCCCGGTCCGGGCATCTTATCTCGCACAAACTGTATGCGCTCGTGAAAAATCCATTGTTCTGCATTAATTATGATCTGTGCCTTTGGGTAGGATACTCAGATATCGATCACTATTTACAGGCCCACGGATTCCTTCTGTTTCGCCATTGATCCGAGCACTGTAAATGTGTCAGGGTTTCCCCTTGAAGACGACAGTGGTGAATGTGGCTTTCTCTGATACTAAAGGGTCACAGAGTTCCATCACCCCACGTCACCCGGCAGGCTACCGCAGTATCTGTCTTATGAGGTGAGGTGAATGAGCGTCTACAAGGTCAAGCCATTACAGACAGTTGACACCGCCATCACTCACGCAGCACCTAGCTCATTTTAATGCACACATCTGTGCTAATGACTTTTTGTGAAATCAGTGCGGCTCAGACCCCTTCTGTCTTTAACCTGTCAAAAAGTGTAGGAAACTCGGCATGCTGTGCCAAACTAGGTCCTTCCCATAAGCCTTACCTCATTCCTTTTGCAAACACCGGAAACATTTTTTGTTATGCAACTTAAGAAACATTACAGACATCTTATCTTTGCATCTATAAATTTGTCCCCATTTTAGATGAAAAGATTTTGCTTTATTCTTGATTATTCTGATATCCACTGGAGGTTTGCCATGTTAAGATGATATGTTTACATGAAAGCTTTCGTTTTAGTGCTTTGTCAAGGCTTTGGCAATGTAAAAAAAAACAAAAATAAAAAAACGCTTGAATGATTGATGTATTAATGGTACTTTCTTGTGCCTGTTTTTTCCTGATGTTTTAAGATGATGAATGATAAATGTGACTATGGTGAGAGATTACAGTGTGTACTACTCTGTGTTGCTTTTCATTCATCAAACAAAAACAGATGTTGTACAAAAAGGAAAATGATTAAGCTTGATTAATCTGCAGAAACTAACCATTTTCTCATAACTGTCACAATTTTAAAATAATATTAGTACACATTAAACACTTCATTATCATATTATATATTGTATTATATGCAAGAGAACTACACCATGTACAGTGCTGATTTGGTTATTTATGCTGGCAAATTGGGTGCAAAAAAAAACATAGGCAGTGCATACAAGTTAAAACAAAAAAAACAAAAACAAAAAAACAAATCATTATCCAAAAACTGGAATTCCCAGTACTGTAAAACCGAATAAGTTGGCAAAACTCAAAAAGAATTTAGGCAGTCGGTTACATCAAATTTTCAGAAATTTAAAGCCGGACTTGCAGATTTTTATTTTGTACTCATATGTTTTAAATTAATCTCTTAACTTTAAATAATTAAGTAAAATTAAAATTAAATTAAAATTATCAACTTAAATATTTTAAGTGGTGGAAACTTAAAATAACTATAGCTAATTCAATTAATGCTACCTTGCTAATTGGTAACACATGCTTTGCTAGCATTAGCCTAGCATAGCACTTGCCCGAATGTAAGCAATAGGGAACATTTACCACACTGTATATCTGTTCCCATATTCCACTTGTCACCATAATGGTAACCCCGCCCCCTCCCCACAAAAACCCAACATAACAGAAACTCTTCTAAACTAACATAGAAAAACACTAAACTAAATCTCCACCTTTACATTAATCTTACTTTATGTTATATAACACTTTATTTTAGCATTTACTCTCCCTCTTGAGTGTCATGGCAAAGCATTCTGGTATAAATCCCAGCCCGGTTTCAGTTAAATTTAAGTTTGTCTAAATTAAAAGAAACAAGTTCATAAAACTCAATGAAACAATTCAAATAACTTCGAATCAAAAGAAAAAGAAAATACTCATAAAAGGTTATTTGCTTGAACAAATTTGTTTAATTTGAGTTGGCTCTACTCAAACCAATTCATTATTTGGAGCGTTAGGGACAGAGTAGTCAAAGAAGAAGAAGCCCTTCAGCGCCTTTGCTTCCCATAAGGACGTGTGCTGGTGATTTTACTGCATGATAATGGAAGTTATCATATAAAAGCATTTTGTCACACTGAGGTTTTGCACTCGGCCACTTGGATAACGCAGGAATGTTCTTCAGAGCATGACTAAGCCTTTGAGACAAGGGCATTACAACGGCAAGAGACAGATGAGAGAACAGGGATTACAAAGATCAACAAATGAGGCATTAGAGGTCAGAGAGACCCATTAATAAAGGACTTAATAATTAAGCATTATCTTTAGTGGCATTGAGCACAGAAACAGAATGTGAAACAAATGCAGCACAGATATTAACCGTCATAGACTTTACACTAATATTCATTAACAGGTATTCTTATGTTTAAGACAATATGCATTTTATTATAATATTTCCCACAGAATCAGTTGTTCTTTTGCAGTCCTGTTTATGATATACAAATATACCCATTGTGTTGTATCTATCCGAATGACTTAAAGACAAGCTTTTGGTTGCAAAAGCCTACAACTGATGAGAAAAAGTCAGGGCTGATAGTAATTACAAGCAGATGTTTAAAAAAATAATGAGCAGATGTGATTCACAAGATTTGAGCCTCAAAGTTCATCACTGTTGTCATGAATCGTGCCGTTTCCATGTATTCACAACATTGTTCCGAGGCTGGACAGGGATCCTACGTTTTAAAGATAATCAACAATGCCACCACCCTGACAATTTGAAAACATAAAAACAAAGGCAAGTGAAAACAGTATATGACCTTCTTTATGCTGAGAAATATGCGATGAGCTAACAGATACAAACTGTCTTAAAATCTATTCCCTGGAGTTGAATGATGATTTAGTTCTGAAATATTTACTTCTGATGACTAGACAAACAGTGTAAAATAAAGGATGCTTTTTAAAGAGGAGTAGCGACAAACCTATTAAATATTTGTTCAGTTTTTGCTTAATTTGTAAATTTTTGTGAACATATAATTATGTTAATTTTTCTGAACCTTTTTTTGTTTTCATTGTAACTATGAAAACGCTCGTAGACTTGATATTGATATAGTGTGGCTAGGGCAAAATCTTCATTTATGTGTGATTACACATTGCAAGGGTGTTTGTACAAGGAAAAGTTGATCCAGTGGGATCCAAATGTCTGAGAGCACTAGTGGAATTGCTTTTATTTGCATTTTTCTAAAAAACAAAATAATATGCAGATTACAGAGAAGTTTTAGAAGGGATCTCTGTCAATCTCATGCTGTTCTAAAACTGCTTTTTAGCCCGTGCATTGCTTATTTGATATGCAAAGCTTGTGTTTGGCTTCTTCTGGAACTGTTTTAGTTGGCGGAGATGAAATATACAAATAGCTAATTGGCCACTTTTTGTCTGAAATTAAAGTTCGCACACCATACTCTTTATGTTCTCTCTGAGCAGCTTGTGCATTTTCCCGGCATAACATTTGCTTACTGCAATAGCTGAGGAGTATATTTTGTTAGCCAAGATGTGCAAGTTTCCCAATGCCATGTGAAACACTCAATGAGGGACTCGATCACAGGGTCATCTGATCCACAGAGCGTCAGTAATGAAATAGCACAGCAGCTCTGTCCCTCTGTATTCTGCATTCCACAGGTGTAAGGCAATTAAAACAAAGAATCGGAGTAGTGGGATGTATTTACTTACGGTAACATTTTTTTCTAGGTTATGCAACAATATGGTACACAGTGTGCTTGTACTATTTGTCCATTGTGTCTTTTCTGTAAGTGCATGGCCATGTTCATTATGAAACTCACAACAATACTGCTGATGCCCCCTGATCTTTCTGTGTTGCAATGTCCTTTTACTTCCTTAAAGTGATAGTTCACCCAAAAACTCACCATCATGCTGTTTCAACTTTCTTTCCTCTGTGTAACATAAAAGAAAGTATTTTGATAATTTTTTTTAATACAATATAAGCCTGTGGTAATCATCTTTTTTTGTGTTCTGCAGAATAAAATAAATAACGGATCCAAAACACCCAGGACAATGTCGAAGAAAACTTCTATAAATGCATGTTTCACCTGATTGTTCTTCTACTTGTCACTTTAGTGTACATGAGAACTAGCAGACTTTGAAATGGTTCTGTTTTGATACTTCTGTTTCCCAGAAATGGAATGTGAGAATAGATTGTGTTTGACCTTAAAGGTGCTGTAGGTGATTCTCAGTTTCCCGTATTCTTCCAGGCTTAGCCACCCCCATAACTTCGACCACATGCCCTTTCTCCAAAACTTCCATGGATGTGACTGCAAACCTAAACAAGCAACTGACAAAACTTTCAGGTTTACATACCTTTTATTGCTTGTAGCTTCATTGCTTTGCATCTGGTTATGACACTGTGTTGTGTTGTCACAGAGGCATCTTGATTCCTCAGGACAGATTCTGAGCTATCTGTAAGGAAGAAGGGACATTTTATGTATGGTGCTCAATTTACAGCACGAATAAAGACAAATATAAAATTTTTGAAAGGCAAAAGTCACTTCTTGCTATTTCTTAACAGTCACTATTTCGCCATGGCATCTTCTTAGGGCTTTCTGGAAGTTGAAAATGTGGCTGATGGCTCCAGTAACACACATTAACACATCTATACACACACACACACACCTCATAAGTTTACCATAATCCTATCTCAGCAGCCCATGCTGTGAGTTTCTCTTCTCCCACAGATCAGAGCGCTGAAGCTTTCGGCTTGTTTTGAATGGAGAGGAAGTCCTTGAAGGTGTTGCAGATGAACTTATGGGGATCAGCAGGGTGGGCCAATAATTAGAGTTATGTGGAGTGTCCGGGAGGAGCGGAAAGAGGAAAACTGTGAGCTGGGATGATGCCGCAGAGCAAGCCTGGAGCAGGGAACACAGGATAAGGCAGGGTGTCTCTTAGGAGAGTTATAGCTCCACACTGATTCCAGGTGCTGCGCTCTAAGTGGTTTTGTTTTTCTAAGTGCTCGGTGAGGGAGGGCATTGCCGCAGCGGGTATTCTCTCAGGTGCTAGAACCATTAAGGCAGCAGGAACTCAGAGATGATATATGGTCTTGATGCACAGTCCAAGAAAGTAAAAAAAGTCTGTGAAAGCAGCCTTTGTGTGGCCTTCTGGCCTTTGAGATTCAGGGGGTTTAAATCATCATTTAACAAGGATGATTGTGCTACGACCGTGCTCTCTAGTTAACTTATCAACACATTGTCCTCTGTAAAATGACTGTTGTTGCAGAACAAATCACTTGTTTAATTGTTCTGGACTGCTCGTTTATGTTCGGGAAAAACATCAGTTTAATTTATCTCAGCTGGAAGTAAAAGGTTTTGCAGGCTCAGGTTTATGTAATTGTACCTATATTAGGATTTCTCATCTTTTTGGATCCCATTGTGGAAATTGTAAGAGATTGGAGACCTTCATGGTAAATTATCTTGAGGGTAAATTGTGGTGTATCTGTACTGGTGTATTTGTGCATTTGTTTGTGTGCCTGTACATCAGCCTTGGAAGGATAATGGGAAAAGCTAATGCACTTTCACACTGACTCTGAATAACAGCTGTATGCTGTCCAAGCCACATGGTCTCTACACTGATAATCACAGTGCAATAGAGATTATTCATTGCACAGAGGGACTGTGGTTTTGTGTGGTATTGCCGAACTGTGATCTACATGATAAATCTAAAAGGATAATCATGTATGGGGAAGTCTGAACACAGTTCACACTTTAACTCATGTCACTGTAAAGTGCCATCTAACAGGAAGTAAGATATCATGCTGGCTTAGAATTATCACAATTTTAATACTTCCTCATACTGATACTGATCAGTAGTTCCTACAACGTTATATCAACTGACAAATAGGGGTCTCACTTGGGAGCCTCAATCACCTCTGAGTTTTAGAAAAACTGTGAATGGAATTGGCGAGTGGAATTTGCATGCCAAGCCACTTGTCCACCCTCTACATACGGGTATATAAGAGGGCAGAATACATCGATTCATTCTGATTTTATCTTCGTAACCGAGTGGTTGCGTATAGCAATCACTCTTTTTAGTCACCTGTAAAGAAAAGCATGCAACAGAGGACATCTCTCTTGCTGGTGAAAGGGTGCATTCAGTTGTGTTTCGGAATTCAAAGAAAGAGTATTTGCTCAGTTAAGTGCAGCACTTTGGCGCAAAACAGCTAATTGGCGCAAAAGAGTAGATTTCCCCAAAAGAGCCAGCATGGGTGGTGAGCATCTTTTTTTAAGATGTGTTTTTGGATGCAATCCTTTCCTGTCATCATTTGACGGCCATGATCGCTGTCTCACATGTCTGGGCCATGAACATGAGATGGCATTCATTGATGGTTCATGCTCTCACTGCGAGATCATGACCACGTCGGCATTGCAGTCACGACTCTCCTTCTTCGTGAATGCAAGAGTCCTCTTTGCTGTAACTTAGCCCGCTGCCTCTGCACAAGGCAGACCTGAGGTTACAGTGGAAGCGCTTCTGCCGGGCCAGTCCCCACGGACCTCCGGTTTCTCTAGCATGCCGTATGCCATCGCGCTGCTGCATGATGGCGTGGGTCCTTCTCGCAGGGGACCCAGCGGATGAGGATCAGATGTCGATAGCTGCATTAGAGAGTGGCTATTGTCCTCTGGAGAGGAATATGAAGCGGAGTTTCCACCACCTGGGGTGGTTGCTAACACTGAATTGGATTCAGAGTTGATGGCCATTCTTGCCGGGCCACGGGCATCGGACTCGAGTGGAACCCTGCACCTTGTCTTGAGCATTGGATGATTGATTCATGACTGCAGCACGCGGTTCATAGCCACACCAGGCCCCAGTGCCTTTCTTGCCAGTAGTGCACAAGGAGCTTCAGAGGTCATGGAAGGCACCTTTTACTGCCCCAAGCTGTTTTGCAGCCTCCTCCACTCTCAATACGCTCTGGTGGGGCTACCAAGGGGTACGTGGAGATTCCCAAGGTGGAGCATGCAATTGCAGTGCATTTGTGCCTGCAAAGTGCCGCCACGGTGGCCCTGGTTGCTAAGGCTTACAGTGCCGCTCTGAATGCAATGGCCATCCTGCAAGTCCGTCAGGCCAAAGCCCTGAAAGAACTGCCTGAGTGTAGTTCTTAGGCAGGGTTGATTCAGGAACTGCGCACGGCGACTGATCTCACCCTCTGGGCGATGAAAGTTATGGCGCGGGCGTGCTCAATCCTGCGGCCGACGCGCCCTCAAGACAGCTCATACTTCCTTCAGGAGAATGGAAGCTCCATCCCCAGGTGGTCCGGCTGATCTGGAGTCGATTTCTGGATCCACAGGTAGACCTGTTTGCCTCCCTGGAGTCCTCCCACTTCCCACCCTTCAGCACGGATGCGCTGACACACAGCTGGCCCTGGGACCTACGCAAATACTCGTTTCCCCCAGTGAGTCTGCTGTGCAAGGTCTAGGAGGATGAGAAGCAGGTCTTGATGGTTGCACCTTATTGGCCCCTCCATGGCGGATTCCCCTGAGGAAGAACCTTCTTTCTCAGAGACGGGGCACCATATAGTGTCCAGACCTCTGGAACCTCGTGTGGAGCCACGTTTGGCTTCTGGATGGGACGTGAACACCATCACTCAAGCCAGAGCTTCCTGTTCAAGACAAGCTTATAGTTTGAAGAGGAGTGGTACTCTCCCTAGCAGGAAGACTCCCAGAAATGCCTGATCAGCTCTGTGCTTTCCTTCTTGCAAGAAAGGTTAGAGCAGAGGTTGTCTCCCTACACCTTGAAGGTGTATGTTATAGTGCAATCGCGGCACATCACGTTGCAGTTGACGTGGTGCTCTAGGAAAGCACAATGTGGTCATCAGGTTCCTGAGAGGCACCAGGAGGCTAAATGCCCTTTGGCCGCCCCTTAACATCTCATGGGATGTCTCTGGGATATTTTCTGGACTGCAGAGAGCTTCTTTTGAGCTGCTGGAGTCAGTCGAGGATTGAGTTTCCTCCAATCATCCTTCGGTAGTCCGACACTAAGCCCAGTACTCAAGATGCATGCCCAGTCGGTCAGCCTTTGTATTGGGTGGCCCCTTATATTGTGATTCACCATTGGTAATCCGATATGTGTATTCTTCCACGGTACGGTTTCCCTATCAATAAACCTGTGTCTTTCCCTGGGAAGATTCTGCTCTGCCCCTTCTCTACATCTGTAGTAGAACCGAAGCAACTAAAGCCCTCTTCCCGTGAATTGAACAAACTAAAGGAACAGCAGGTATGAATGTCTGCATGGTAAGCCTTGTCCCTTCCATCCCGTTGGCATGGAGGACTATTTTTTGGGGGGTTACAATGAATGAATGTTATTATTCTGTATCTATATACTCCAACGTGCACTGGTATACATAATGTAGAAGAAGGAAAATTCATTAATTCATTACACCCATATCTGTGATAATCGTCTAAATAAAAACACTGATATTACAGCAGCTGATTCGTGGGTTTTCACACTAAAATATTTAGTGAGAGAGCTTCTTATGGCTGTGATTTTCCTTAGTGTGTCCTTGCAGGAGAAAGTGACCTTGTGAGGTGTCAAGCAGCTTCATAAAGGAATGTGGTTCTCGTGCCCTCTGGCTCAGATCATATTGCAGGCTTATGTCATGTTCCCCTGAGATATGCTCTTCAATTCACAGCTGACTCTCTCCTCGGTGGTCAAAGTCCCAAGGCATCCCAATAATCACTTACCCCTTAACAAAATACATCACAAAGCCACATAACACTTGCTATAACAATCACATCTGTACTAAATTTGGTTTCATGAGGATTCCAGTTAACTTTATTATTGGAATAGTCTGAACATTTGTCTTTGCGCCGCTTCATTTGCTCAAGCCTCATTTATTCAATTACATACTTGCAGGGGTTAAATTGGGATTTTGGAGGTGAGGGAAACCTGTTATGTTAGCGGAAAACAAATAAAAATAATAATAATTATTAATTCTTTAATTATTAATCAATTCTTAATTATTCTTATAAATTCTAATAAATATTTTTGCTTTATACACAAGCAGTCCAAGGAAGCAAAATGCTTATATTTACACATAGAGATCTCTTTTTTGAATCAGTTGTGTGGGAATACCTTTCCCGGAATCATTCTCATAGTAATCCTTACTTGCTTGGCACTAACTTGATGTAGTTTGAACATATTAGCTGTTACCTTTCACGAAACCTCAGCTTTTGAAGTCTTTCTTGGGTGGTCGTGTGTTTTCAATGCTTAAAAAAAAGAAAGGAAAAGAGTTCTTTTAATAATGTGATTATTAGTTCCATAATGTTTGTTTTGCAAATTGTGTGCTACCCAGCAATGATTTATAAGCATCAGGGGACGTCTAGAAAACGGATTGACAATAAGCTGACTGACTAAGCCATTTAGAAATTATCTTTCCCAACGATTTGGGTAAAAGCCTAAAGAAAGTGATGGCATAGACTGCTTCAGTCTAGCCATTACACACTAGACAGCATGTAGGCTGTCCAAGAAGCAGGAATGTGTAATATTATGAGGTGCAATAGGCTCCATTGCTCAAGAAACTTGGCAGACATCCTACAAAGATAATGACTGAAGATTAACCCTAAACTGAAAACATACAAACACTATATATGATCTGCTACTGGCTGAAGAAAAACACCTTGTGTGAGTAGTGGGTGCCTGGCAGATGTGAAGCTTATTAAAATCTGTTCACAAGGTTGAACTGGTGCCTGAATTTTGCTAATCAGATCTTCCCTGGATTCCTACGGCAAAAGGCAGCCAGCCAGTGTACCTCTATTGCATGAAACAAACTAAATGGCATTAAATAACTTAAACTTGTAGCCTAAGTTCCAATTCGAAATATGCTAAAACTGCATTTCAATTATGAAAAGATAAAAAAATTAAAAATAATCATGCCATGACAGTGGCTGTGTCCCATTAGGCACACTTGACATGTTCTTGCAGTCATGAGATGGCTATGTTTGTCCTTGCAATCCAAGGCACTGTGTCCCATTTGTCATCTTAGGTTTCAAAGGAGTGCTCATGACTGCTGCCCTTGCACCCACTTTATGCCCTTGATGCACAGCCGAGCATGCGTTGATGCTGACAATGCATTCGGATTTCTATCTGACAGTTTATGCGGCACAATGTATAGCCCAGCCCAGCAATCAATTTTGCGTTCAAAAGATGTCTAGTAGCCATCTAAACACAGTTCTGACATCTAGGCTAAAACAAGGCAAAATTTAGGTTGTCAGCGAAAATATAATAGACGTCTAACCATAGCCCAAGAACTGACTAGTCATTAGTTGTGGCTACGCATAAAACATGTCAAAGAAATTAAACCAAACACCTTGTAATCACTGTTGACTTTGCTTACATGATGGAATATTATACATATAGGCTATTGTGGCAAAAACTACATGTTACCAAATTCAAGGTTAATTTGACAAGAAGTGGGTTACTCATAGCCGGACTACCGAGTGTTAGAATTAACTTTTAGATATACTATTTGTAGCCTCAATATTCTCAGTCATCAGGCGATGTCCAATATACACACCCCTGTGATGTGTGGCAGCTGCAGAACGAGATATCTCAGGAGAATGCTCAAGGAAACACAGACTCTCAAGACTCACGAATTCTCAAATGTATTAAGGAAGAAAGGTCATATATATAGGTGTAAGTAAAACAACATTCTTCATGTCTTGAGCATCCAATCATACTACTTAAAATCAAACCATACCATATATGGTATTTCAATATAAAATCAAGTAAGATATGCATGTGCGCAAAATGTGTGTATGTGTATATTCAACGTCTGGGTGTGCGTGAGTGTGTCCAAGGACTACTTAAGGTTTTGTCTGAGTGTGCGCACATACCATGGCAGAAAAGTTAGTGTTATACAACAACAGTTAAAAAGTGAAGCCCAAGAAATAAGAAAATAATAACACAGAGACTGGAAGACTTTTAGGGCTAAAAAGGTTTAGGGTAGAATTTGGCATATTTTACTCATCCTCATGTTGTTCCAAGCCTGTACGACTTTCCTTCTTCTGCAGAACATAAAATAATATATTATGAAGAATGTATCAATGGATTTTGTCATAATGAAAGAAAGTGGGGTCGAATGCTGTTTGGATTTCTTCAGTTTCAAGGGATTATTTTTCTTTCTACATTAATATTGTAATCAGAAATTACTTTCAGAAAATCCACATGTCAAAATATTCAAATATCATTCACATGTTGAAATAATATATCCTGTAAAAACTTGAATAAAAAGCATGATCAGTTATAGCCAGATCATCAAGGTTCACACATGGTTTATCTTATCCAACTTTACTTGGACTGGCCAAAAAAATTGCCGGTTCTGCAATGTTAATCACAGATGTGCTCTTTCCATGAATGCTGCGATACTGCCTGTTATTTCCTGCATCCTTGGTAATTATTCAGAGCACCTGTGGTGTGAATAAATCGTTAGGGTTGTGAGTATAAACCTGGGTTGGAAAATATTTTAATGGTACAGATAATTTATTTTTCCTCTTGAACTAAATGAGATTTTGTTGTAGGTTAGGTTCCAAACATAAATGTGCTTTTTTGCCAGAAACCGCTTATGATGGAGTTATCATCCTATCCGTTATCTCATCAGAGCATTAAAAGCCCTGACCTCTGAATAAACAACCTGCGGTCTTTAAGTATGGAATGCCAAGTCTGCCAAAGTTTAAAAATAAATAAGTACATAAATAAATATACAATGAAATTTTAAAAAGCCAACATTTAATCCCCTTTTTATGTATATATTTATTTTTCTACATTTATTTATTCTTTTATTTATTTCTACATTTACTAATTTCTACATTTATTTATTTCTACATGTATTTATTTCTACCTTTATGTATTTCTCCATTTCTTTGTCTTTAGGGTAACGAGGTGGGCGTGTTTTACCTCAGACATAGCAATTGAGCTCAGAGTAGGTGAGGGTGAAACGTTGAGGCCCCATTGACACCTTGTGGTGTGACCAAATTACAATAACTATAGCCTACTGACGTTGAATGACATGCACTCTAAAAACTATTACTATGGTTTACTCAGTTTGTTTGGTGAAACATTTTTACACTAATAAAACTGAATAAAACACAAACCTGAATTTCACAGAGGAAATGCACCGATTCTGCGACGCTGAGAGGAACTGCTCTGGAGACTGAAGAAAATTTAAACAGCGCGCCTCACTGAACCGTCGAGCTGTCGTCACGTCAGGGGTGCATTGTTTTAATCGAGTAAACTTACCGTATTTTCCGCACTATAAGGCGCACCGGATTATAATGCGCACCTTCAATGAATGGCCTATTTTAGAACTGTTTTCATATACAGGTCAATCTAAAAAAAATAGCATATTGTGATAAAAGTTCATTATTTTCCATAATGTAATGATAAAATTAAACTTTCATATATTTTAGATTCATTGCACACCAACTGAAATATTTCAGGTCTTTTATTGTTTTAATACTGATGATTTTGGCATACAGCTCATGAAAACCCAAAATTCCTATCTCAAAAAATTTGCATGGGATCACTTTGTGTTTACTGACTACGGTAGCCGTAATGCTGCAAGCGGTGCGGCTTTGTAGTTTACCAGTCGTACTGAAACATTTTATTATTATTAAATTGTTTTTATTGGTTTTTCATACTGAAACATTTTGACAGAGTGCCTTGATCCATATATAAGGTGCTCCGGATTATAAGGTGCAGTGTCGTTTTTTGAAAAAATGAAAGGCTTTTAAGTGCGCCTTATAGTGCGGAAAATACGGTACTCAGTTTATTCAGTGTGTGTTGAATATTAATAATCTTGATTTGAATTAAGTAATATTTGTGGTTCTTGAAACCGGTCAACTTAATTCTCCATTCTCAAATCTTTTTATAGAACTTTCACAAATATATTAAGTATATTTACCAATAACCAATCATTTATATACCAATAAATAATTGGTTATTCAATATATATATATATAGCTGTTGGATTTTTAGTCAATTATTTTGGTATTTTCAACTCAAACCATCAAGTAAATGATATTCAGAGATTTTATTAAGTTAATAAAGTTAATTATTAAAGTGATATTTACTAAGCCACTGAATTATTTTTTAGAGTGTGGATAAGTAATTAGGTATATGGCCAAAATCTTATATCAAGGGTTATGTCATAGGTTGTCACTGGACATCAGTTTATGGGGGTAGGTTAAAGACTACCACCGCTTAAGAGGTAAACCACCCCTCCTCATTACCCTACAGACAAAGAAATGTAAAAATAAATAAATAAATGTAGAAATGAGTAAATGTGGAAATACATAACAATAGAAATGAATTAATGTATAAATAAAATAAATGTGGAAAAATATATACATAAATAGGAAAATAAATGTATAATAATTAATTATTATTATTATTATTATTATTATTATTATTATTATTATTTATTATTATTATTAGCTTTTCTATGTATATTTCTATATTTATTTTTGCTTTTTTTTACATTTCTTTGTATATTTATTTTTGTATTTATTCATTTTTAATTTTGGCAGACTTGGCATTCCATATTTAAGATCATGTGTTTTAATTAGTACCCATCCCAGACAAGGATAAGTCACGAATGGAAAAAAGTTTTCAGCGCAATGGCTATTTTTGGCAAGCATTAGTGATTTTTACTAAGCCACTGAATTATTTTTTAGAGTGTGGATAAGTAATTAGGTATATGGTCAAAATCTTATATCAAGGGTTATGTCATAGGTTGTCACTGGACATCAGTTTATGGGGGTTTAAAGTGATATTTAAAAGGACACAGAGAACATGACCATTTGATGACATTATTGTTTCATCTAAAAGTAAACAGCTATTACATGTTGTTCTTCGCCTGAGCGTGTGTGTCTGTGTAGTAAACAACCTGAGATCAATTAGAAGGACATCTGTAAAGCTGCTTTGAGATCTTAATTTATTCCACTTGTGTTTCAATCGTAGATCCTGGAGAAAAAAAAGACAAACAGTATTTAATTATTCGATTCGGTCTCCTCGTGTGTTCTGTTTCCCCAAGGGTCTTTTTTCTGAAATACAGTCATATATTACTTTCCACTTGTGTTACTGAACCCTGTCTTTGTTTTGCACGGTTCAGTATGTGGCGTCATCTTGCTTATTAAAGGGTGGCACGTAAGTAATGCAAGTGTGCTGCAGCGTTTCCAGTTTTACTGCAACTCCTGGGAGGAATCAGAACCAGAACAAATACAAATACGGGACCCTGAGAGCTCAGCTGAATCCTCCAACCTTGAATTTTGATGAGAAACAGGTAATTTATACAGAATGCCAGCACATTCAATCATGCTTGATACCAATACAATTTTAAGGCAACAAATACAAAATGAAATTTGAAGATTATGGAATAAACTACAATAGGAATGTGAAAGAAACTGCAGACGACTTAAGTAAATAGAAAATTACTATACACCAGAGTGTTACGCAGTTTTAGTAAAGTATGACCCAGAAAGGTTCTCGCTAGGGTATTTTGTAGCCTTCTTAATGATGTAAGATCAATAAATGCAGGAGTTAAGTAGAAACAATTATACTATCCAAGATCCAGAAGGGTGTAAAATTTTTGGATGTAAGTTTTATTCTCTATTTTCAGCTCTCAGTACAACAGCAAAGAAATTCACATACACTGAAAAAGTGCACAAGGCATATCATTGCTCTAAAGAGGTTTTTATACTTGATCTAACTCAACACATTTAATTTTCTGTCTTGCCATCAGTGTTAAGTAAAAAGTTTGGTTGATTCAAATTAAAAGTAAGTCTTGTTAGTGTAAAGTAAATCCATTTCTTTAAATTAAATTAAAAATATTGCTTCCCATTGTCACGTGACTTCTGACATCATCCGTGGCCATGCGAGGACGTTCAGCTTTCCGCCATCTTGTTACACCGCATGGCAGAACTTCGCCGTGGTAAAACGGGAATCAAGATAATTGGTAAGTAATTTTAAACATACGTTTGGCCGTATTATTAACATTATAAATGTATGAATTCATAAAATATTGTGTTGTACTGTTGTTTTACATAGGCTACGGTTAGTATTACTAGTTTGACGGCTCTAACTCGGCTAGAAGGTTTACGTTTCCCTCATCATGATGTTAAACCGAGTGGAAATAAAATAATTATAATACAAGTAAACTGCTTGAGGTGAGAGGATTGATAATAGGGCTGCATGATTAATCGAAATAGAAACACAATCACGATATGCACAGTGAGTATGTGACAGCACAGATTGCTGTTCTGTGATCAGTAGTAAACGCTGTTCCGCCCGAAAGCACTTTGAGTTTGAGTCGCTATAACGTGCGTTTGAAAAAGCAACACTTGTCAAGCATCTTCACAAACTAGTAATGTGAAGTGTGCATAAACCTGTTGTCCAACAAAATACGTTTTAATAACATGTTTTAAATCACTTCATATCGTCAGTCGACTGTTTGTGAGCTGACGTGGCTTGTTGTCACAGAATGAGGCAGACAATGCATTATTCAGTTTTCAGTGATTAAGTCTATGTCAATCATCACTGCTTTATTATTATGAAAATACCAGAGAAGGCGTGAAGAACTCAAATACACCATATATTGATGCAGTAGTTTTTATTGTCCTCATGTTTAATCAGTCAAAGCGTTTCTATCTTCCTTTTATTCAGCCTGCAGCGCTAGCTTAGCTTCACGTTAGGGATTTCCTGAAAACGAACGATTACTTCTCTGAGGCGTATGTGGAGTTTCTGCTCGAGGGCGCCCTCTGGCCTCCAGTATGAATGAAACTTTTTGGTAACAAATGAGAAAAATTATACTTCTCTCTAAATAAATGTTTATGACAATGCTGATCCATATGTTTTTCCTAAATATACAGGAGTTTTTCCCCACACAGCGGATGCATAATAGGCATTTCATATTAAAGACAGACTAAATAAAAATTTAATTTTACAATAAATCCTTAGACCTTTCTAATGTTTTTAGTCATAGGCTGTCTGCATATTAACCTTTTTGTCAAATAAGTTTTCTGTAAAATATAAATATTATTATTATTAGTAGTAGTAGTAGTAGTGTTATATTTATTCTTAAATACTCTATTTTTAAAATCTATGTTCTGTTTCTCTTTCTTACAGGCCTTACATTAACAATCAGGATTTATGGCCTCTTTGGACAGACAGAGCTCTCAGTTTCTCCAGGTTATTAGGAGCTTCTCCATGAAAAAAATAAGGACACTATTGTTATTGATCAGGTATTGGTTGCATGCAAACAAAATTGCTTGTGGCAATCAATTTAGTAGGGTTTTGGTCTAATAAAACAATACATCTTGAACATTTTGTAGAGTCTGGACATAGACATCAGAAAAGAGAGCCTGCTGAAGTGCCTGATCATGTACCTTGGTGAAGAGACAAGCTGTCTGATCAAAGAATACCAGGTAATGTAGACAATGCAAACTACTGAACTTTTCTCCAACCATGTGTGCCTTAAAGTGATATTTCATTACCAAATCAACACTTCCTCATGTTTTTACTCAGGCATCCTAACTGAATATGGCTATATTCTTGAAGAACAAACAGTTAAAATCCTATGTATCATTTTACTTCCAAGCGGTAGAAGGTGAGTGAATTGTTGACTTTAAGCTTCAAATAGTACATCCATCGATCAAAGAACTGTTTGACACAGCTCTGTGGTCTTAACTGAAGCCTTGAGGGTTAGTAAAACGTGGGGAAATTTTCACCATTTCAATTAATTTTTTGTCATCATTTACTCTACTCTTGTAATAAACTGTACAATTTTTATTTTTACGCTGAACATAAATTAAGATATTTTAATGAAAGTTAGCAACAGACGTTTGGGCTCTACATTGACCTCCATAGTAGGAAAGCTAACTACATTTTGTAATAATTTTTTTTTTTTTTTTTCACAGTCCCTCAATTACTCTCTGTTCCTGTATGTTTTTAGGCTGACCAGAGGGAGGAAGCGGAGAGACAATTTGAAAAGACCACCATGGCATTTTTTGTGATCCGTGAAAGCGATGCTCTTAGTCGTGCACTGGACATTTCCATTGACGATGTGGAAGTGCTAAATGAGTTGCCCTCTGTTGCATGTGCCTGTGCCATGATGTTTGGACTCATTTATGCACTGAACTTAAAATATCCTGAAGGAAATCAAATATACCTTTGAGGCCTTTCAAAAAATAATCATGGACATGGATTGTAAGCAGATGAGCCCCAAGTGTGCAGGACCTCTCTTCAAAGCTGCAGGAGTAAATTTGTTTCATTTTACCCAGCTACAAAGTTCTGCTGATGGTACATTTCTTTGAAGATTTTGGACTGTATAAAGCTTTTTATACAAAGTTAACTTTACTACTGTTTACTAGACCTGATTTGTTTTATCTTGGTTAAGTTGTGTTTTATCTAGCGTAATTTAAATAGTTAACCCAAAATTGATTCTTACGTTGTTTACTCCTCCGTAAGCTATTCAAGTATTTAACTTTAATTAAATTTGGTTTAGAGACATTTTATGACAATTATGAGTGAAGTTTCATTTTTGGGTAAACTATTCCATGAAGGTGAAAATACTTCTCTTTTTTTTTCTACCATTGGCTAATTTGGTAGGTGTTTTATTAAAAGTTTTAACTAACTGCCAATTTAAAAGCAGTTTTGGGCCAAACTTGAATTCTAAAGGTTTGATTGTGTAGTCAGTTCTAAGGGACTGTTCATGGAAATATTTTCTTATGGTGAATTTACATTGTATCCAGTGTGTCTATGGATACTAAAAACTGTTATACAGTATGTGTTTTTATAACAATACTTTAAACATTCTAGAAATGTTTAATGAAAAAAATGGTCAAGTTTATAATGTGTTTACATTGTTAGACTGCATTTGTATGAGGATACTATACACATTGTAAAAAAGTATTATGACAAAATAAATTGTCAAAAGTTTAATGCTTGAAGTCATTCATCTTAAATTATAAAAATACACATTCTAAAAGTAAATACATTTCTTTATATTAATTTAATATTTTAAATTGTATTTGGTTTGATATTTGGTTAGATGTAAAGTAAAATAATTAAGTTAATACAAAGAGAAAACATTAAAACAAAGTATAATTTGAGATTTCATTAAACTTAAAAACGTTATTTGATTCAAAGATACTTTTGCTTTGGCTAAGTTATGGATAGTTAATTCTGCTCAAAGTAAAAATTTTAAGTTGATAAAAAGTAAAGTAATTAGTTGTAACAAGTTGACGCAATTTTTTTACTTTGATCCAATGAAACACTTTTTCAGTGTAGGAAGGAAGACAGAAGGAACACCCCAAATTTCCACGAGTGTGTATTTGTGCCATTTATGGTAATGTAAGTGTCTAACAAAATGAACCTCTTTCTGTTCATATTTTTGGGGTCGGTGAGATTTTTGAAAGAAGTGTCTTATGCTCACAAAGGCTGTATTTATGTGATTAGAAATGTAGTAAAATACATTAATACTTTTAAATATTACAATTTAAAATAATGGACTTCTGTGTCACATGAATCATCAGAAATCATTCTAATATGCTGATATGCTCCTAAATCATTTTTATTTTATCATCATCAACAATGTTGATAACAGTTGTGCTTAATATTTTTGTAGAGACCTTGACATTTTTTCAGGATTCTTTTAATGAAAAGAAAGTTCAAAAGAACATTGTTTGAAACTTAAAATATCTGTAACATTGTAAATGTCTTTACACTTCAATTTAATGCATCCTTTCTGAATAATTTTTAAATATCACATTTTTGAATGGAAGTACTATACAGTGGGGTTCAAACATCTTAGAGTACTAGAGAAAATGGTATATAGGTTTTGAATAGTTTTTCTAATTTAATACAAAAATAAATTATATACAAATATATTTTGTTATATTGTAAGTTATACACTCTCAGAAAAAAAAGGTACAGTGCTGTCACTGGGGCAGTACCCTCAGGTACAAAAGGGAAAAGGTACATCTTTGTATCTTACTCACCCCTAAATGGTACATATTAGTACCTTAAAAGGTACATATAAGTACTTTAAAGGGTTAGTTGACCCAAAAAGAAATTGATGTCATTAATGACTCACCCTAATGTCGTTCCACACCCGTAAGACCTCCGTTCATCTTCGGAAAACAGTAATTATTTTTTGCATTAAAGGTAATAAAATCATCATCATCATCAGTAGTCCATGTGACATCAGTGGGTTAGTTAGAATCTCTTGAAGCATTGAAAATACATTTTGGTCCAAAAATAAATCTGAATTCTGAATCGATATGCTGATTCATAACTGTTCTAATCTTTGTTCGCGGATTGAAAACAAACACAGAAGAGAAGACAATGCTTAATAAAGTCGTAGTTTTTGTTATTTTTGAACCAAAATGTATTTTCGATGCTTCATGAGATTCTAACTAAGAAGAGGTGACCGGACCCTGAGGAAGATTGTGGAGAAGGACCGATTCCAGACCTTGGGGGACCTGTGGAAGCAGTGGACTGAGTCTGGAGTAGAAACATCCAGAGCCACCGTGCACAGGCGTGTGCAGGAAATGGGCTACAGGTGCATTCCCAGGTCAAGCCACTTTTGAACCAGAAACAGCGGCAGAAGCGCCTGACATGGGCTACAGAGAAGCAGTACTGGACTGTCGCTCAAATTTTGCATGTCATTCGGAAATCAAGGTCCCAGAGTCTGGAGGAAGACTGGGGAGAAGGAAATGCCAAAATGCCTGAAGTCCAGTGTCAAGTACCCACAGTCAGTGATGGTCTGGGGTGCCATGTCAGCTGCTGGTGTTGGTCCACTGTGTTTTATCAAGGGCAAGGTCAATGCTGCTAGCTATCAGGAGATTTCGGAGCACTTCATGCTTCCATCTGCTGAAAAGCTTTATGGAGATGAAGATTTTATTTTTCAGCACGACCTGGCACCTGCTCACAGTGCCAAAACCACTGGTAAATGGTTTACTGACCATGGTATCACTGTGCTCAATTGGCCTGCCAACTCTCCTGACCTGAACCCCATAGAGAATCTGTGGGATATTGTGAAGAGAAAGTTGAGAGACAAGACCCAACACTCTGGATGAGCTTAAGGCCGCTATTGAAGCATCCTGGGCCTCCATAACACCTCAGCAGTGCCACAGGCTGTTTGCCTCCATGCCACGCCGCTTTGAATCAGTCATTTCTGCAAAAGGATTCCCCACCAAGCATTGAGTGCATAACTGAACATAATTTGACTTTTTTTGTATTAAAAACACTTTTCTTTTATTGGTTGGATGAAATATGCAAATTTTTTTTAGATTTTCATGAGCTGCATGCCAAAATCATCAGTATTAAAACAATAAAAGACCTGAAATATTTCAGTTGGTGTGCAATGAATCTAAAATATATGAAATTTTTATCATTACATTATGGAAAATAATGAACTTTTATCACAATATGCTAATTTTTTTAGAAGGACCTGTACACCTGTATCCAGATGCATCACTTCCCTGTTATAGGGCAGTTAAAGGTTGTCCCTGTCAGCTGGTATTTTTGCTCAGGCATTGACTCAAAGTAAATCGTCATTGACAAATACGTTGTGTGCTCAGTTACTCGCGACCTGCCTTTCAACCGCGGCAACCTACAGCAGACCAAATGGCACAGTGATCTCATTGGAGCAATCTGAGGTGAAAACCCTTGCTCAAGGGTCCCGTTGTGATCGACCTACTCAACGTGTCCCCAGTGTCACTTCAACCACTTCAACCATTATCCTAAACCGTCCGCCTATCCCTGACTGCATGGTGTGTGTTTAGCTTGTCAAAGATGATGTTCTTATATATTAAAAACACTGTGATAAATTAAATAGCTCGTATTTCAAACTATAAATATAAAGCCAGTGAATAAATGTATAAAGATAAAAAAATAAGTTAGTTGCAACTTCTCACAATTCTTATTTTATTATTATTTTTATTTAAAAAAAAAAATTAAAGAAAATCACTGTTATGCCCCGTCTAGGGGAGAGGGGTGCAACATGAAAATTCTGGAGAAAAAAATATTTGAATAAAGATGAATTTATTTATTTAATTTGGGACCTTAGATTCAAGAGTTGACTGGGCCAAAATAACAAACTAAACTTTCTTAAACCCTAACCCAAAAAGAAAAGAAACCAAAACCGGTTTACAATAAACAAAAATGGCGTAAGACCCCCTACTTCCCCAAATAATCAGCATTTACAATATATTTACAACCAGGCAAACAAACTGAAAAAGGCAGTCCCAATCAGTGTCAGAAAACAGGCAAAGGGTCAAATACACCAACAAAGTTCCTCTGATGCAAACAGTGATCAATTTAAGCAAGCAATACGCACAGTCTCTAATATTCTTAACACAGTCACACTCTCTCAAAACACAAGCTCTCTGGGTAGAGGAAGTGATGACATGCTTTTTAAAACAGCACAGAGACTCACAAAACAACAGAGATGTCACAAAATACAAACCATAGGGTTGTAACAATCGCAAATGCATGTTATTAACTTGCAATTGCGAGATAAAGTCAGAATTGTGTGATATAAAATTAAAATTGTGTGTTATAAAGTCAGAATTGTGTGATATAAACTCGTATTTCTGACTTGTTTTATTAGAATTGCGAGATATAAAGATGGAATTGCGAGATAATTTTTTTTTTTTTAAACATAAACTTTTATATTTCAATTGTGAGGAAATGTCAGAATTTTATTTCTCGCAGTTCTGACTTTATGACTTACAATTCTGAGAAATTGTCAGAAAAAGTCAAAATTGCAAGATGTAAACTCGTAATCGCGAGAAAAAAAAGTCTGTATTGTGAGATAAAAAGTTCTCTTTTAAATTGTTTTATTCCGTAATGGAAACAAGCTGCCATAGTTTAGAAATGTTCAAGCACTTTAATAGCAAAAAATAAATAAATTCCTTCCAACATCAGCGATTAACGTGCATGTTTTAGTGTAAAGGTGCATGCTAATTTATCTGAGTGTCAGCATGTCGGTGTGTGTGCGAACTGTAGCACTACAGATGGAGCTAATTGGGGGAATGAGTCACAAGGGAGAAGTAACAAGGATCAGACATTAGTGCCCCAGGTTCACTCGTTTGATGCATGATGTACCATATGAACCATGCATCTGAAATAGAGTGGAGAACTTTTCCTCACCCTCCACACATCATCAGTACAAGACATGATAGGGGTGTTTTGAAAAACACAAACACTTCTCCAAAAAAAAAAACGTTTCAAGATTTATAAAATGCTGTTTTTTCCTTCTTTTCTTTTTTCTCTTTTCCTTTAACGCTACTTCTTTGTTCTTTAAGGAAATGGAAGCTGGAGAAAAAGCTTCCTCTGATCTCAGCGACAGGAAACACAGAAAACACAGTGGCACTGGTGTGCACACACTTCTGCCCATCCACCCGCTGCTTTAGCTGCTGTTCATATGAAACACTGAACAAGTCATCATCTGGACTTCAGCGACATCCAATAGAGAACTTTACATTATCCATTCATGAGATGCATCCATTATTTTTCTCACAATATAACTTGCAATTGCATGTTAATATCTCACAATTCGGACCAAAAATAAATAAAATGTGCAAGATTTAAACTAATTTCAGATAGCCTAGAAATCTAGACGCACCCTAGCGGCAACATTTATTTAGCCTTGCCCTTGAGTGTGGTCTAGCATCTCTCAATAGACCTGAGAGCTGGAAAAACCAAACTCTGGTCAGGCCAATCACAGCGTGTGTAGAGTCGGTGGGCGGGCTTAACATAATGACGGTACGTCACGGCAGAGTTGCGGAGGTTCTGCGTGCTGCTCGTAAACAAAGAAGCTGACGAACAGCGATCTTTTGAATCGGCTTTGGCCGTGACTCTGTTAGACTTGGAGTTAAGCTTTTCTTTGAGAAAAGAACAAAGAACGGAACTGAAGTCATTCTTAAGAAAAGAAGATGTGTTCTGAGTTTTGCCGACCGGCGGATACCGACCGGCGAAAGTCTATCAACTAACGTTAGCTTGGCTTCACCTTCTTCTTCGCTCTGGTTGGTTGTGGCGCTTATGGCGCTATCCAAATGCATGCAGAGGGAATTTGAAAGACAACCGTTTATCCCGCCCCACGGATTGAGCCCCGTGTGTCAATGGTGAGTTTCCAGACCCAACATCTTGATATGGGTTTTGGCTTGTCAGGCTAAACTTCAGAGACACCCAATCCAGAATTTTACATTATCCATTCATGATATGCATCCAAATGGACCTTGCAGGATGTTTATCCATAAGCAGGCAAAAGCAGTCAATGCCATTGAAAAGCATCTATTTTGATTTAGATGATACTTAAAATAAGTACTTATACAGTACTTTTACAGGAGTAATATTTGAATAGGTTATCTGTACTTTTACTCAAGTATTTTTACTTTGTCCACCACTGGTAACTGGAAAATAAAATGTGATTGAATCACAGTATCACCCAGCAGCCTAATTCTACAGTGAACGTGAATTCACCAAGTACAACATGCTTCTGGATCAACATCTTCCAACATTCCAATCAACCAATCAGATATAAGGGACAATTTTACAGTTGCCAGTCAAGTTTACACTTACAACCAGGGTTAGGTGCTTCTACGTTATTCATTTGCCTCTGATTTTAGGAATAATTTATGGGTAGGGTTAGGTTTAGGTTTAGAGGTTGGATTAGGACTAAAAATGTTGGTTCAGGACCAACAAAATGTGTTGATCTAGGAACACATCTTACTTGGCGAAATCACGGTGACCCTAATCCTACAGGGGTCTCAACACACATTATCACACAGTAACTCATTCTGTTCAGACACAGGATTGTGTACAGGAGAAGTGCCCTGTGGTACACCGATAAGCACAGGGGTTGAATCTCACTGGGATTAACTGAAATGAGAACAGGACTGAGGTAATCCTGGAAGCCAGGCTTCACGACAAATTGAAGTGGCACAAACACTTCACCCACATGCCATCTCTATATCGGGAGGATGTGGAACACATATCGTAATACTATACATAATATCCTCCCACAAATAACACAAGGACTTGATTTAGATATCCTGCTTAATGGGCTTTCGCATTATACACAGTTCCTCCCTGCTAACCTGCAAATGAAAGCACTGATGAGGAAGCTTTGGCAATACTTTGCTATGCAGCTGGCATGCTGCAGGGGTGTACTGGCCAGGATTACTGTGCCCGGCGCACGATAGATGGAGCGCTGATAAGGATAAGGACAATGAGAGAGAGAGAGAGAGAGAGAGAGAGAGAGAGAGAGAGAGAGAGAGAGAATCACGGCACCTGTTGACATGCGAATGCTGCTTATGCGCTCTCTGGCTGGCTGCCCTGCCCTCAGTTTCTAGCCTGCCTCTTGCTGTCTGCATCTCACTGATTTACAAAGCATTTCAGGTCATTCCACGGACCGCACCATAATGCACTGTATTATGGTTTTCCACTGCCAGCCAAACACTATATTCCAACAGCTTGATTTAATCAGAAACAACACAGTAAATTTACTACTGCAATGCATTAGACCATCAATCAGACCACAAAAACAAAACCTGCTTTTTATTTATTTTCCCCCATATTTTTTTACAGATTCCTAATTTAATTCCCTTAAATAAATTCTCAGCAGATAAATGAGAGGTAAATCAAACAGGCTTATCCTTCAGGCAAGAAGAGAAAAAGCTGAAAATCTAGGTGACTAACACCACTGAAAAATATCCTGAAAAGACTCTCCCCAAAACATATTTTTTTCTCACCATTTCATTTTTTTAATTTTTTATATAATCAGCCAGTGCTTTTCATTGTAGTTGGTGAATTAATCAAGGTGGCAGTTAAATAGGTTTATATCGGGCTGGTGTTGAAATAGAAATAAAACATTTTGTCACTCATAAATGTGTACAAATAAGTACAAAGCACAGAGAAGACCAGGGAGGACAGATAACAAATACAAGTGCAGAGCATTCTGGGTCATTTGAAAATAGATTAACTTTGAAGTCAAGAAATGGTAACGAAAGGTTGTCTTAACATTCTTGCTGTTTCTAAATCCTTTTGGATGTAAAATAAAACAGCTTTTATGATGCTACCGACATGACTGGAGGCTCCATCTCATTTAAATTTACATTAAAACATTTTTAAAAGTATTCGTTTCTTTTTATACACAACCTATTGATGATGAAAGACGTACAAATATAGTGCATTCAAACCCCTAAAGAATGGGATCTATGATCTAGACCACAAGAAGGATATCTTATTTCCATTGCACTTTGAAGCAAGGTAGGCTACTATGCCAGCGGCAAGGGGGGATGTCCATATAGGAAATGTATGTTCCATCCCTCAGGTCATTTAAAAAAATGTATTTTTGTCCAAGGCCTTAGGACTTTTGTTTCACTTGAGCCACGAATACACACACACACACACACACACACACGTTTGGTTCACTATCTTTGTGGGAACATTCCATAGACGTAATGGTTTTTATACCGTACAAACTCTACATTCTATCCCCCTACACAGCCCCTGCCCCTAAACCTATACCATCAAAAGAAAACATTCTGCATTTTTACTTTCTCAAAAAATGTATAAGCCTTTTGAAACCGCTGGCTGGTCTCCACAATGTAGGTGATCTCATGTTTTATCTTTATGGGACATATCCCACAATGTAATATAAACAAGGGCACACACACACACACACACACACACACACACACACACACACACACACACACACACACACACACACACACACACACATACACACACACACACACACACACACACACACACACACACACACACACACACACACACACACACACACTATTTCTAATAATGTAATGGTAAATAAAACAAAATAAATAATAAAAATAAAAATGCATTAAAAAAAGAAAACATTATAAAAATGAAATGAAAAACTACTGATTTGTTACAGAGTGCAAGGGAAGGATGAGGGTTAAGTTGCATTGGATAAAACATGCCTAATAATTAGGCATATTAAGTAAGCAAACAAAGGGTGCTACGCTTTATATTGATGTATAAAATATAGTATACAAACATAAGTTTTGAACTTAATGAAAGCTTAGAGTGAGCTCAACAGAATTCATGCCAATTGGAACGACTCCTAAACAGTAATCACCGCATTAACCAAAACCCCAGAACAGACTAGCAGAGTGGTGGGTCAGCTGTGTTCCTGGTAATGGAGATTGTCAAAAGCTTTTTCCATATTTTCTTTCTGTATTGTATTTTCACTTTGATTGGATTGACTTAAAGTAGCGTGAAACGGCAATACAAATTTACCACCCTAAAGGGGTTCAATTTTGTTAGACCAGAATGTACTCAGAATTCAGGGCATCACTCATAAAATGCTGCTGTGGGTGCTAACAGGCCATGTGGTGCTTGGTGCCTGACTAAATCTAATTTATTGGATTTCCCCCTCTTTCTTTCACCGAGTGATGACATTTCTTCTCTATTTCCTAGTAATCACAGTAAGGAGATTGTGGACTGCTCTGCCTGGCTGCTCAGCCCCTGATCTTCTGGCCCTGATGCAAAGTCATTCTGTTTATAATGAGCACAAGCTTCATTTATTTTGGGCTCATTTCTAATGACTGCTGGCATATAATGATGTTGTCTTCCTTTTCTTGCCTTTTCTGGAGAAAAATCGCTTATTGCACATATCAGGAGAGAAGTCTATTTTTGAACATTTAAATAAGAACTAATGGAGAATGTGTCTGCTGAATGAATACACACAAAATGGTTTGTGGCAGATATGTAATTTATCGTAGGTGTTAAGAGGAAAACATTTAGGAAAGACATTCTTGGACATGACATGATTTTGGTTGGTAGGATCTCAGAGATTTTTGGGAAGCCCACTGCACAGCTAATGGAATTCAAACAGTGGGAGATCGATTGCAGTGTAAACAATCTGTCTGCTAATCTGCGATCAGTTGGGCTGCGCGCAGCTGGTCTGACCGGCAGATGTCACCTTGCTTCAATCCCACTGTGATAATGAGGACCTTCATGATTCTCTTATTGCCCAGAGTAATAGCCTAAATGGCCCCTGACAGCTGCACATATAGAGCCACATACCCCTCTGATTTAGGGTTAGAATCATTTACTTCACTTAGGCCTATATGATTTATGTTATTTCTGCTGTATTGCCATCTTCATTTCATTTAGGTGTTTTTATTTAAGTAATAGCACATAAGCCAGAGTGTTATACTATTTTTATAATACAACAGTTCAATAAACAAGATGTTAATAATGAGAAAATTACTTTTTAAACACAGTATTTCCACTTACTTTTTCTAGTTTAACTCCGTGATGGAAAATACTTCCAAATTAAGCCAAAGCAGAATTAATTGTTGTTTCCTTTTTGAATAAATGAGTGTGTTTTAACAAATCTATTAAGTAAATGATTCAATGACTCACCCAAAAAGCCATTCACATGTTTCGTTCCTGAGTCAGTGTTGTTAAACAAATAGGTACCGTTAAATGAGATTCAAGGATTTACTCACAAAGACAGTCACTTGAGGCCACCCACTGGTATAGACCTTAGGGTAGGTCTTTTCTTTCATTTTTGACAGGAGTGAAAACAAGGCCGTGAGGGATAGATTTACAGTGCGTTTGGATTGTACTGGTGTATAAAAACAGCTGACGAAAAAAAACTGTTTTAAAAGTTGTGAAAATGACATATGCTTGCCATTGTAAAGACTGTAAATCTATCCCTTACAGCCTTGTTTTCATCCACATTAAATTCAATGTGGTGTCTAACCTGAATATGGTCTATATTGATGTAACCTGGAAAAAGAATCACCGCCTGCCAATCAAATTCGAGAACCAGAACTAACTATTGTATAATAAGGAACATGTCGATGCAATCTTCTATTTACATAATATTGAAATTTTCTATAGTTAAAAAAAAAGTCTATGCTTCAGTGTTAAAATAAAAATTCAGTGTAGTTTGAAGTAATGAAGTTTAATGTTTAATATTATACTACTGCAATGACCTTCAAGACTAAACACAGTCAAGTATTTGAGTGAGCACTGCTTATACAAATACACAGAGGCAACCAGTTCGCCGTTCACTAGGTCAACAAATCTTTGAAGCAGCTGAATAGATCGTTCTATTATTACTGTGTTATTTAAAGCATAGGCCTATATCTCACCTCCTGATAGCTTCAAGGGTTATGGCAGATTTTGACTCATGTCATGACAAGACACAGCACACACCAGCTGCTGTGTGTGTCAGCACCTTCCTGGGCAATGGGACAAGCCCGAAATCATGACATGTAGGTGTTTGATTCCACACTTTTCTCAGGTTTATATGCAAACAAAGCTGTGGGACTGGACTTAATATGGTACGTTTCGACTTGTGACGGGGCAATATGGTCACCGAAGTGCTGAGTACTCTCATAATTATGCTTTTTCAGTACTTCTTTAAGAACTATTTGGGTCTTTTATTGAAACTTAGTTGTTTCATTATAAGGCTAGTAAAGAAAACCTCCTCAGAAAACTACAAACATCATCTAAATACCTCTGGAGGATGAAAACTAATGCATTTGATGTATAATTGTATGAAAAGAGGCAATTTTCACTCTTTGTAATTCAGATGTCAAGTAAATCTTATTGTTTTCAATGCCATTTTTTCTCAAACAGTTTGCAGATTGGGAAATGTCATTGCAGTGCCAGATCTCTAAAATACTGAAGCAAGTTTAAAGTGAAGCAAATGATACCTTAATTCACTGTATTAAAGGCCAGAATCTATAAACCACCATTTTTATGGATCACACCCTGTAGGCAGTGAATTCTAGTAATCGAGCACTACCGTAATAGGAAATATAGGAAAATGAAAGCTAGATAAAGCTTTGGTCCCCATGCACTGTTTTTGCCCCAGTGCACTGCTTAATCAATTCCACACAGAGCAAAGTGTTTGCACAGTCACAGAATGTTCTTTATCCCTTCTGTTCAAAACCTGACCATATGGGAGAGCGGTCTGGGTTAGCACGAACGACAGACTAAGAGCATGTTTATCTGCCAAATCAACTCCACATAGTTTAACTGGTTGTTCTGCTGCCATTACAGGGAAAGACGACTGTCTGGGGCAACACAAGAGCAAAGCAAGCCAAGACGGCTGGTATCTCCCTCCTCCGAACAGAAGAGGGAAAGCAAAGGAAGAGCAGAGTGGGCAAGAGAAGAAAAGCAAGTCACGGCACAAGGAGTATCCCCACATTAAGAGGCCAATGTGGGGTTGGAGCTGCCAGCACCTCACCTGTTGATTTGTTTCAATCCTGGATGATTTTAAAGAGGGAAAAACAATTCCCAGTTCACCGGTTTTCTCAAACTATTATCACTGTGAACTGGGTTATTTTTTATATATTTATTTCTTTGATCATCTGTCAAACTTTGTCATCGAGGACCAAATTTCAAAGCCGGGCAAAAACCAAGAGAAAAATGTGAGAACTTTCATCTCCCCTCTCCCAAGAGACTCACTATGATGAGAATCCTTTCCTGTAAACAACTGCAATAGTAGCCGTACATGACTCACATCAAAAAAGAGGCCTATTCGGAAAAAAAAATCTTGCTCTATTTGATCTTATGGGATTAGTTTGATAATAACCTATTCTATTTGATTTGTCTGATGATTTGATGATCTTCATTGTAGGCTTCTACAATGCAGCCATGGCAATTCAGTGATGGAAAGCCCCCCAGAACACTGTGGGAAGAGCTTCTACGCACCCTTTTAATTTTACAGAGTACTGTATTCTGTTCCTTGGGCCTGTCAAATGGATTCTCTCTGATCAGAGAAGATTTTGTCTCCTAGATCCTTGAGGCCAACAAGACTGGAGGTTTTGCGTTGACCTCAGACTGACCAGGGAGCTGTTTCTCAAAACTACAATACAGAGGATGCTTTGCTTTGACTTCTAATGAGTTGGACACTTTCCATTCTGACAAGACAAAACCCATCCATATGGAGGGCCTGTACTAATTTGCGAAGGTCACACAATGCGCACAATATGAGTATTGCAGAGTGCAACTCATCGACTTGGCAACTTTTGTTTCCTGACTCCAAAGGAATAGATTATTTATCTTAATGGACAATGGCGCTTATTATTGTTGGACTCTCTATTTGTTTTACACAAAAGATAAACAGGAAAGTACTGCCCAAAGTATGTATGTTGATTTGGTATGTTGAATCTGAGAAATGCCTATTTTGTTTTTGTACAGAGAGCTTACATATACTTGGTAACACGTTACACTAAGGTTTAATACTGTTTAAAACTGCATTAGATATGCATTAACTATCATGAACTAATAAACTTATATATAAAAAGCACTTAATAATCTAGGTTAATGCTAATTTAATTTTAAAATGACTTGTTCACTTTCAATTCATGCATGTTCACATGGAAATTTGAGTTGGAATTATTTTAAAGCTTTAGCTAAGATAAAAGCTACAATGTACAAAACAATTAGTCTAGCAAACATTGCAACATTATTACTGTAATTTTAGTGCTGAAGTGCTCTGATGTGTTGTCACAATACAGGAGTTTCTAACTTTGATACGATAACTTGAAATCTGATTTTTGATACTACAGGAAAATCATGCCATATCTGCATTGCTGAATTTGAAACATACCCATTCAAAGCATACTACCCATACTATGTCTGACATAGAAAAATATGGTAATAGTAGTACAAGTAGTATAGAAGTATGCGGTTTCCGAATTCAGTTTTCATTGGTTGAACTTTCATGTTGGAACAGGAACGGGCCATCCCCAAACTGTTCCCACAAAGTTGGTAGCATGAAATTGTCCAAAATGTCTTGGAATGCTGAAGCATTAAGAATTTATTTCACTGTAACTAAGGGGCCAAGCCCATCCCCTATAAACAACCCAACCCCATAATCCCACCTCCACCGAACTTTACACTTGGCACAATGCAGTCAGGCAAGTACCATTTTCCTGGCAACTGCCAAACACAGACTCGTTCATTGATTTCCAGACAGAGAAATGTGATTAATTACTCCAGAGAACCTGTCTCTACTGCTCTAGAGTCCAGTGCCGGCATGCTTTACACCACTGCAACCGACGCTTTGCATTGCACTTGGTGATGTAAGGCTTGGATGCAGCTGCTCGGCCATGGAAACCCATTCCATGAAGCTCTCTATGCACTATTCTTGAGCTAATCTGAAGGCCCCACAAAGTTTGGAGGTCTGTAGCTATTGCAGAAAAATGGCGACTTCTGCGCACTGTGCGCCTCAGCATGCGCTGACACCGCTCTGTGATTTTGCGTGGCCTACCACTTCGTAGCTCAGTTGCTGATGTTCCCAATTGCCTCCACTTTGTTATAATACCACTAACAGTTGACCATAGAATATTTAGTTGTGCGGACATTTTCTGAATGGACTTATTGCACAGGTGGCAACCTATCATGGTAATTCACTGAGCCCCATTCTTTCACAAATGTTTGTAGAAGCAGTCTGCATGCCTATAGGTGATTGATTTTATACACATGTGGCCATGGAAGTAATTGGAACACCTGAATTAAATGATTTAGAGGGGTGCCCCAATACTTTTGGGAATATAGTGTATGTGATCTATTTATGGTTTACTAATGTTTTGTGAAGTTGCAAACTTGTGTGTACTTGGTACAGTTTGGTCTCCAAATTAAACACATATGCTTGTTTTCTGCTAGCTGTGAACTTTTCTGGAATGTACAATGATTTTACAGATCACATTTTCATGATAAACAGTAAACATTTTTCACATTATGAAAACAGAGCACTTCTAAAATGTCAGCAAATTTAAAAGCACTTGTTAAGTGATGGTAATATTCCCTATATTCACTGTAAATCCAAACTTCTACTCTTTAAAACGACACCTATTTTGTGTTAGTTAAGCAAGTGGTTGTTAAGAGGTTAAGGTTAACGATAAATTGATTGTTGTTTAGATTGTGAATCTAAACAACGATCGATTATGGGAATTTATGTAAATTGACATCCCTAATCGAAATTTCGATATGCTTGACAACACTACTCAGAGTTAATTTTCACTGCAACCAATAACAGAGAGACAAGTTACAGGATGAGTGATATACAGCCTTGTTATTATGTTAAAATTGAAATGTTAAAATGTGATGTTAAACCTAAAAATTATCATTCACCTATTAATAAATGATGTAAAAAGTTCATTGTTATTTCATGACTTAATGCACTTATGTTGACAAATTATTGTAAAGTGTTACCATATACTTAATGTCTGTGTTGTATTTTATGTTAAATTTATAAGGGCAAATTACTTGTAAATATTATAGCTATGTTATTTCAATTTTTGCCTACATCTTTGTTTACACAAAAGCTAATGGCAATCACAGATCAGGTGAAGTACACAGATATGTATTATGTGAAATATAAAATAATATATTATGCACCTATTGCAAAATAAAAAAGTATCAGTGTGTAAATCAGAGGGAGAAGCCTTCCATGGAGTATGAGAATTCATAGTTCATAGTTCCAAGGCTGAATTTCATATCTCAGGGGAGAATGAGTTGTTTCCAAATGACTAAAACAGTAAGCTTTTTCGACTGCTGTGTAACAAGTTAATTTATTTCAAATATAAACTCTCAAGTGGACATGTTTTTGGAAGAGCATTTAGTGTGCAAATACAATTCAAATGCAATGCAGGAATGTAAAAGCAATGTTATTTTTTTAACCTGTTTGGATTCGGACCTACACAGATAATTCTACTGTACTATAGTTCTCTATGTGTCTTTGTTTTGCTATTGTGATGTGGTAATTGTGTTTTTCTCTCTCGCATTTGTCATTGTCATTGCAATGTACCTTACATGCACTCAATAAATATGTTCAGTAAACAGCAGGAGTACTTGAATCTTTACCTTATTTTTTGGTAACTATTACTCATTTTATATTAGCATAATGAAGACAGCAACTGACTATTGGTCTCAGCGCAGAATGAAGTATAATTCAGTAATGCTGGAGTGGTAGTTTGCTGTCATTCTTGTATATTAGATCAGAAAGTACAAAAGATATTGTGCCTTGAAATGGCAGAACCGAATTAAAAGCTTTTGTTTTGGAAATGTTCTTGCTGCAATGAACTGCCATTCAGATTTCACAGAAGACTTAATGAGCCAGATGTTTTAGCAGATGTTGTCATGAGAAGCTTGGAGAGGTTTGTTTGATATAAACGCCTGCCAAAGGACAGCACAATGGAAATATTGCTCTTTTGTCCACTGATGTGATTTACAGTAATATTAGCAATACTTTCATTAAATACTGTGTCAATCTGAAGAAATGTGAGTGCCAACTTCATATCAAAGTCTCATTTTTGCACAGATGATTCAAATTGAAAACATGTATGGCTAAGAATCATGTTAACAAATCCTAATTAGTGGTTTATTAACACTTTTTATATATTCAGATTGCCAGACTGATTCAATCAAATTAAATTCTAGTGGAGACTGAGTGTAATATTATATCTAACAATGAATAATGCAAACACAATGAACCTTTATAATAGGTCTGAAATGTGCATACTATTAATTAGTCAAAAAATGAAAAATCATTATAGTGGGTGAATTTTCAAAGAAAGGCCTGTTAGATGTTTCCAAGTAAGTTATTCACAATACCCCTGTTTTGATTTCTAATTTAATAATCAGCCAACACTGACATTGATATGCAATTAGTCATTTAATTAACTTAGAAGCAAAAGCCTTGTGGTAGAACCTGTGGAAGTTTTACATTTTAAATTGCAAGCTATCTTTTTCCAATTAAGATACCTGTGAAATATACATAAATGGTTTGAAGCATCACTTGTGGGCAGCCACCCAAAGAATTGCAGTAGGTGCAGAGTGACCAAATACGACATAATAAAGAGAGAAGCAAGAAGCCTGCATACAAATAAGTTGGTTTTCAGTTTTCAGTAAACGCATTGAATTAGCTTACTGAATTAGCTTCTACATATTACCAGAGTATGATTGTAGTAATTGACACTATTTTGCTTGAGATTCCTTTTTCCTTCTTTTATTTATTTTAATGTTTTTAAAGAAGTCTCAACATTAATATTATTATTTTTATATAAAATAAATGCAGCCTTGATTAGCATAAGAGAATTCTTCTAAAAACATAAAAAAATCTTACTGTCCAAAACTTTTTGACCGGTTGTGTAGATGTTATACACATTGTGGCAAGCAGGACGAGGCAGAGGGACCGTGTCTCACGGAGGAGCTTGGGCGCATAAAAGGAGGAGCGACGACAGTGAAGGACGAGAGAGGACCAGGCCTGGAGTTTACTTTCAATTTATTTGTTTATTTGATTAAAGTCTTTTTAATGTTCGCCAGTTCCCACCTCCTTCTTCTCTGAACAAAGAACTGTGTTATACACCGATCATCTAATATTGTGTTGATCCCCCTTTTGCTAACCAAAACATCCCTGACCCATCGAAGTATGGACTCCACTAGACCCCTGAAGATCCTTTAAGTCTGGTAAATTGCAGGGAATACCGTTTCCATGAAAGGGTCTGCAACAATGCTTAGGTAGGTGGTACGAGTCAAAGTAACACCAACATGGATGGCAGGACCCAAGGTTTCCCGGTAGAACATTGCCCAAAGCAAAGCCTGCCGGCTTGCCTTCTTCCCATAGTGCATCCTGGTGCCATGTTCCCCAGGTAAGCGACACACACACACCTGGCCATCCACGTGATGTAAAAGAAAACATGATTCATCAGCCCAGGCCACCCTCTTCCATTGCTCCATATTCCAGTTCTGATCCTCAAGTGCCCACTGTTGGTGCTTTTTGCGGTGGACATAGGTCAGCATGGGCACCCTGACTGGTCTGCGGCTATGCAGCCCCCAACAAACTGCGATGCACATTTCTTTCAGAACCAGCATTAACTTCTTGAGCAATTTGAGCTACAGTAGCTTGTCTGTTTGACCACTTGTGCATCAATGAGCCTTGGCCACCCATTACCCTGTCACTGGTTTGCCACTTTTCCTTCCTTGGACCACTTTTGATAGCTACTGACCACTGCAGACCAGGAACGCATGAGTGGGGTGAGAGTCCTTTTTAAATTCAAAATGCTACACAACATTTGTTTGCATTTTGTGTTGTGATTTCACTAGAATGAATAGCGAGCTGCAGAATAGCAAGTGGAGCACCTGTGCTGTGTGCAAATGAAAAACTACCACTTCAGCTTTCTGCCAATGATGACAACCACAACAATCATAAAACATGAAAAATCAAATATTAAGCCATGTGCTCATGCAGTTGCTAATGTGAATGCTGCATACTGAACATGAGATTAAAACGTATATACATAGCATCATACTGTGTACATGGCAACACTTTACAATAAGGTTTCATTAGTTTACATTAGTTAACTACATTAGTTAACATGAACTAATAATGAACTGCACTTATAAAGCATTTATTTATCTTTGTTAATGTTAATTTCAACATTTCCTAATACATTATTAAAATCTTGTTAACATTAGTTAATGCACTGTGAACTAACATGAACAAACCATGAACAACTGTATTTTTATTAACTAACGTTAACAACGATTAACTAATGCTGAACAGAGGTGTTGTTCATGGTTAGTTTGTGTTAACTAATGCATTAACTAAAGTTAACTAATACAAACGTATTGTAAAGTGTTACCGTGTACATTTTTAGGTTTCTAATTTAATAATCAGCCAACACTGACATTGATATGCAATTAGTCATTTCATTTTTTTAGAGCTGGCACACAACATGCTCCAGTGAAACAAAGTGATCTACCAGGTGCACATTACAAATTTGTCTGTTGTCAGATCACTTAGCAAGGACCAGACATTTTAGCCTCCTCAGAGGACGTGTGGTAAACGAGCTCATTATTATAAGTTATTATATAGTTTCAATAGGAATAAAAATGAGGGAAATTAATCTGTCTGGCTAACACACTATAACACAGCATGCCTCCTAACTTAAATTTATTATACTTCATTTTCACAGTGGCAGATCTCAGAAATCTGAATGAAACTAAACTAGGTGGTCCACAAAAGTAAAATGCACACAAATAAAGTTTCCCTTAAAAATGTCAAATATCTTTTGCAGACACAACGCATAAATGGAGCAAATTTCAAAACATCTGCAATGACCACAAATCAATGTAAATATTTACACTTTATTTTTTAAAGGCAAGGGGGCCCAGAGCAAATTATAGTCCCAAAATTCCAAGCTACAACTGTAATGGAATGTTTTGCACACTCTTGAACATGTTTTGTTTAGCTGAAAATTGTATGTTTTGGTATATAATGCAAACACATTAATACATTTTAATTGTGACCTATGCATCGAAATACATTTTTTACTCACTGTTTAAATACATCACTGCCTCAGAAGTCAATTATGTTGTATTAAATAATGAGGAATACTTTAAATTCTAGAAGAACAAAACATATTGGTATCACTTTATTTTAATAGTACTTGAGTATTAAGAACATTTACAACTACATGTGAACTACCAGTCATTATTAGAGTGGTAGTAGACTGTCTTCTTAATATCTGCTAACACTTTATTTTGATGGTCCCCCAAAAGATATTACTGACTATAAGTACATTTTCATTTACATGTACATTTATTAATGTACTTTTTTTTTTTGCAGGCTGCAATTAGGTGCTCAGAAAATTGTCAGGGATGTCAGGGATTTGGCTGGGTTGGCAAGAACATTTCACTAGCAAGTAACAGTGAACGAAAACATTTTGTGCCTCTCTGTGATGGATCACCATGAGGTGCTGCTCGCTTACAGGCCGGTGGCTCCTTGAGGGCACGTAGACTCGTAAAAAAATAATAATAAATAAACCTTGGAGGTAGGTGGGTGCAGAACCGTGTCTTCAACTTGATGTGAGCCGGAAAGCAGTGCAGAGAGATAAGCATCGGTATGACGTGGGCTCTCTTGGGTTCATAGAAGACCAGTTCAATCAATGAATTCTGGATCATTTGTAAGGATTTGATTGCACATGTAGGAAGTCCAGCCAGAAGAGTATAATCCAGCCTAGAAATGACAAAGGCCTGGATGAAAAATTGTGTTGTATTCTTAGATAGGAAGGGCCAATCTTCCTGATTGTGTACAGTACTTGTACCTGCATGATCATGCTGTAGTAGCAATGTGGTATTTGAAGGTCAGCTGGTCATCAAAGATTACCCCAAGATTCCTGGCTGAACTTGATGGGATTATTGTCGATAAATTTAGCTGGATGGTAAAATTTTGCAGTACTGACGGGGAAAACTCAGCTCCTGGAGGGCCAGGTTTCTACAGAATGTAGTTCCAAACATGCTCTATAAAACACACCTGTAGTTTTCAAATAAGCCTGAAGGACTTGATTGGCTGGAACAGGTGTATTTGATTAAGGCTGAAGCTAAACTCTCCAGGGCTGTGACCCTGCAGGAACTGAGTTTGACACCCCTGCCCTAACCCTAACCTAACAGTAAACTATGAGAGTTAATTGACATGTAGTTGCAAATTAATGAGAGTTAAGTAGCATGTCTAAAAATGACTTTCAAAGTGTTACTAATATTTTTCATACATTTCTTTTGCCAATTGCCCAGGGTTCTTTACATTCATTTTATCTAACAAGACTTAGCTATACTCTGTTTTTACTAGTGACCCTATTATAACAAAGTTGCATCCACCTTAAATGTGCCTTATGCTCTTAGAAGAGTTATTACTCATGGCAATTTCAGATGAGCAAAACAACATTATGTTCATCTCATACTTTTGAGCTTGGCTGTACCCTTTTAAAACCCAAAATAATTAGGAAGAAATTGAAAGAGAAAAACAATTCTTCAAATGAGGTTTTAGAAGTCAGCAGCCAAAGGGTAAAAAAACATCTGCAGTCTTCCCATGGGGAAAACTGTAACCCAGAACTCAAAATATAATTTTCTATTTACAAAGATCTTAATCACTATACTTTGGCAATAGAATAGTTCTATTGATGTAAATTCACTATGGAATAAAACTGTTTACTTTGATGATTTCAAGTTTGCCATCATCTTTAAACCCATTTTAGCCCACATTTTTCTGAATGGTTCCAATCATATAATCATGTTAATAGTGCTATATGTGAACATGTTCTACATTTATTTTTCTTCAGGTTTTTTTGGTAACACTTTACAATAAGGGTGCACTAATATGCATTAATTCATGCTTAACTAATGCACATATAATAATGAGTTAATGTGTTACTAATGGTTAACTAACCCATTTATTAATGATTACTGCATCAGCAACTAATGAAGATTCTACATGATTAATAGATTAAGTAATAATTAAATTGTTATTAGTTAAATGTGTCATAATGTATTAATTCCTTAATAACATATGATATCAACTAAAATGTAAATTAATGTGTTAATTACCACAAAGGTTCAAAGCCATGCATTTTAACTTCCAGTTGTCTGCTTTAATTAATCATTAGCTAATGATTTACAAATGTGTCATTATGTTATGACTATGTTGGGGCACATGACTATTAACTATATTGATTAAGTAATATGTAATTGTGGTTATGGGTTGTGAATTAATTTTTAATTAACTAATTTAACTATACATTATTAACAGTTTTAACAATTTAATTATTACTTAATCTATTAATCATGTAGAATCTTCATTAGTTGCTGATGCAGTAATCATTAATAAATGGGTTAGTTAACCATTAGTAACACATTAACTCATTATTATCTGCGCATTAGTTAAGCATGAATTAATGCATAGTGCACCCTTATTGTAAAGTGTTACCGTTTTTTTCTTGAAAATCGTATTTGAGTGTGCGGCAACTATAGTTGCCGGTGGGAAAATATGTTGTATGCACCCCCTCAATATCAAATTTGAATAGGAGGAGAACATTTGGCATCTAACTCAAAATAACTTAAATCGAACATTCGATGCAAACTCAAAAAAGCTACATCTATCTAATAATCTTTTGAATATGAAAACACAATAAAAACAAATACATTTGTCTTAAAGTGGTGGAACATGTGCAGAACAAAGTGCATCCATTAAGGGTGTACTCACACTAGGCACGGTTGCCTTGTACCGTGCCCGAGCGTGATTGTCCCCACTCCCGCACTCTCAGAAAAAGGTACAGTGCTGTCACTGGGCGGTACCTAAGGTACAAAAGTGAAAAGGTACATCTTTGTACCTTACTCACTAAATGGTACATATTTGTACCTAAAAAGGTACATATCAGTACTTTAAGAGTGCATATTAGTACCTTAAAGGTACATATTAGTACCTTTCGGTTTTGTACCTTAGGGTACCGCCCAGTGACAGCAATGTACCTTTTTTCTAACAGTGCGCTGGCCTGCACTCACACTTGCACTTTACGTACCAGGTAAAGCACTCTTACCTCATTCACGATGCAACTTTTTGTTTTGAAGAAGACCAGAAGAAAAGCGCTTTCACTAATAGACTGCCAAATAGATTTATAATTTATGCCGCGCAGCGATTTTCACTTGATTGCACTGCACATATCAGAAGATTACGGAGGCAGCTGACTTTGATGGAGGAATTTGCAGCTTTACTCGCAAACGACAATTCATGTTCATCAATTAGGTGAGAACCAGGCCCGATCTAAACCCAAATATACCTGAATTTATTTGATAAGTGTATCCAAGTAGTAATAGTTTGGTGTTTGCTGTTGTAATGATGACAGTAGCGCACATTTTCCAAGCGGGCCAGGGCTGGCTAAACGGGCACAGTTCAGATCGCCTAGCGTGAATACACCCTAAGTTGCCCCAACAGGGCATTGTGTATCAAAAATTTAAATTAAAATGAATGAATAGAATGATGAAAAAATGACATGGGGCATGAATTGGGATAGACTCAATTGGATAGACCTACAACTAGTCAGAGCAACTGAGTAAGTGACATATGTTGAGCGCAGCATAGTTGTCAACAGAACTCAACTTCTTGCACGCTGGAAGAAGTAGAAGAAGATGATGATGAGTGTAAACAATCTTTGCCGGTGTTGTTAAAAGAATTTAAGGATACACATACTCACCAACACGATCATCATTTTTGAGAGAAATAGTAAAGATGAATGCATACGAACAAGTTCTATATTTAGGATTAGAATTCAAAGCGCTCTTTAGTGACATGGATGATTACCTTAATGTTGATGTCCATCATTGTATAAAGCCCTCCCTGACAATTTGATTGGTCCAAACAGCTCTGGTTCGAACATAGTTGCTCCACAACGGATCAAGTTCAAACCAAACTTGGCTGGCGTCCAGGCTAAAATGAAAACTCATTACTACAGCAATTATTCCCATGCTTTAACTCTTTATCTTTCCATTCTTCTTTTTGTGTGACTGACTGAAGTTTGGAAACTGCTGCTGTCACTTGAAAACTGGAAGGCCCACCCACCCCATGGACAGCAGACACAGCGGTGGGACAAGAGCTGTGGAAAGATTGCTCTCTCATCTCCTCCTTTTGATAGATTTATTCCCTATCAAATTAATGTCTACTGTACAGTCTATGTCAGTTAAAGGGTTATGTTATGTTTTAGGTGGGATATTATGAAAGATTATGAAAGCACTAAAAAAGACCAAAAATCTTGATTTATTATCCTATTAACACAGTATACCCCATTTCCCCATGAGATATGTAGTTAAAAGTAATTTGCCCACCGGCAAGTATTTGCCGCTTGGACTTTTGACTAAGTATACAGAAAACTAGCTCTGTAAAAGAGTATTTGTTTTGTTTGGATGATTTTAGAGACCTTCATGAATATATATATATATATATATATATATATATATATATATATATATATATATATACATACATATACATGTCCTTCTATATATATATATATATATAAACATGTCCTTCCATAATGTAATGATAAAATTAAACTTTCATATATTTTAGATTCATTGCACACCAACTGAAATATTTCAGGTCTTTTATTGTTTTAATACTGATGATTTTGGCATACAGCTTATGAAAACTCAAAAATTAGCATATTTCATCCGACCAATAAAAGAAATGTGATTTTAATACAAAAAGTCAACCTTCAAATAATTATGTTCAGTTATGCCCTTAATACCTGGTCGGGAATCCTTTTGCAGAAATGACTGCTTCAATGCGGCGTGGCATGGAGGCAATCAGCCTGTGGCACTGCTGAGGTGTTATGGAGGCCCAGGATGCTTCGATAGCGGCCTTAAGCTCATCCAGAGTGTTGGGTCTTGCGTCTCTCAACTTACTCTTCACAATATCGCACAGATTCTCTATGGGGTTCAGGTCAGGAGAGTTGGCAGGCCAATTGAGCACAGTAATACCATGGTCAGTAAACCATTTACCAGTGGTTTTGGCACTGTGAGCAGGTGCCAGGTCGTGCTGAAAAACGAAATCTTCATTTCCATAAAGCTTTTCAGCAGATGGAAGCATGAAGTGCTCCAAAATCTCCTGATAGCTAGCTGCATTGACCTTGCCCTTGATAAAACACAGTGGACCAACACCAGCAGCTGACATGGCACCCCAGACCATCACTGAATGTGGGTACTTGACACTGGACTTCAGGCATTTTGGCATTTCCTTCTCCCCAGTCTTCCTCCAGACTCTGGCACCTTGATTTCGAATGACATGCAAAATTTGCTTTCAATCGAAAAAGTACTTTGGACCACTGAGCAACAGTCCAGTGCTGCTTCTCTGTATCCCAGGTCACGTGCTTCTGCCGCTGTTTCTGGTTCAAAGTGGCTTGACCTGGGGAATGCGGCACCTGTAGCCCATTTCCTGCACACGCCTGTGCTCGGTGGCTCTGGATGTTTCTACTCCAGACTCAGTCCACTGCTTCCACAGGTCCCCCAAGGTCTGGAATCGGTCCTTCTCTACAATCTTCCTCAGGGTCCGGTCACCTCTTCTCATTGTGCAGCGTTTTTGCCACACTTTTCCTTCCCACAGACTTCCCACTGAGGTGCCTTGATACAGCACTCTGGGAACAGCCTATTTGTTCAGAAATGTCTTTCTGTGTCTTACCCTCTCGCTTGAGGGTGTCAATGATGGCCTTCTGGACAGCAGTCAGGTCGGCAGTCTTACCCATGATTGCGGTTTTGAGTAATGAACCAGGCTGGGAGTTTTAAAAGCCTCAGGATTCTTTGCAGGTGTTTAGAGTTAATGAGTTGATTCAGATGATTAGATTAATAGCTCGTTTAGAGAACCTTTTCATGATATGCTAATTTTTTGAGATAGGAATTTTGGGTTTTCATGAGCTGTATGCCAAAATCATCAGTATTAAAACAATAAAAGACCTGAAATATTTCAGTTGGTGTGCAATGAATCTAAAATATATGAAAGTTAAATTTTTATCATTACATTATGGAAAATAATGAACTTTTATCACAATATGCTAATTTTTTAGAAGGACCTATATATATATATATATATATATATATATATATATATATATATATATATATATATATATATATATATATATATATATATATATTCAACCAAAAAAACTTATTAGTAACATGAAAATTACCTTTCTTTGGGGGGGTTTGCCTTCGCCATGCTTGCTGGAAGTAGGGGTAGGAAGTTGGAAGCCTCATGTGACTTTTTTTTTTTTTCTTGAAATCCTTAATTTGATTGTTTGCTTCCACATCATTAAGACATAAAACATGGATAACATCTAGAAAAATACTTACAAAAGTAAAATGACAACTATACACTAAGGCAACTATAGTATATTTATAGCTTAAATTGGTTAATTAATCATCTTAACAGTAAGATGCTTCACATTGCCTCGTCAAATGTCCCTTTGATACATTTTATAATATATTATGTTTTTATTTATTTTTGTATTCATTTTATATCTCACTGTCAATTGTCTCTCATTCTGAATTATGTACTTGATGTCTAGCAGACTGGACGGTTTGTGTTTGTATGTTTGAAAGTGCATGTGTGGGGGTGGATGACAAAGTGCCAGCTTCCATCACCATCATGGATAAATAATGAAATTGAAAGAGACTGATTGAATGATGTGCTTGTGTGCAGACAGAATCACTGAAATGAAATGTGACCAGATGACCTCAGGTAGTTAATGAATATTGAGCACCTCAACCACAGTCTTCCCAAGGGTCCCACCTTTCCATTGACTTTGGTATGCAGCTGAATTTTTTTTAAATCCCACTGATGAGCCCGCACTGAGTCACATTGTCGAACATTTGATGAAAATCACCACTGACACCACGATTAATTAATATATTATGTCAAATATGAAGTTACTAATTAAACTGCTGTATTTGGATGAACTTCTCGGTGCTGGCATCTGCCTAAAACTGTTTACACGATACAAAGAGAAAGTAGATATAGTATTAGATAAATATTTCATAAATACTCTTAGTGTGGGAAGCTGTTACCCTATTATTCTGAAGAAACCCTTGAGTCACTGTCCTTCAGAGCTGATTTGAATGAATAAATTAATTAAAGTTCTGCTCATTGCATTGCTTGTCTCAAAAAATGGTGGCAATAAAAATTAGTTTTGTTCCAATATGAGAAACAGTTGGTTTATAATTTGTATATTGATACTTTTATTAGGAAATCACATTTAATGTTACATATTAGAAAATGATTTCCTGGGAACTTTCAGTAGACGTTGGACCCTAAAGTCGGGAAGACGTTGCATTTTGGTTTAAAATGAAAATCGGGTTGACGTCAGAACCCAACGTCAGTGTTAAGGTTTTTTTGTTCGAGTTTTGCCGACCGGATACGGCAAAAGTTTAATCTAGCAACTAGCTCCGCTTCACCTTCTTTGTTGCTCTGTTTGGTTGTAGCATCCCATTTCGTGCAGAGGGAATTTGAAAGACTTGAGCCCTGCCAATGGTTCATTCTGAGTTCCTAGACCCAACATCTTGATGTGGGTCTGGCTTGTCAGGTACCGCCAACCCGCAATTTGTGTGTAATTTGCAGTGGCAACTGCCTGTTCCTCTTGAAAAGAAATGCCTTTGCTTAGACAGAGTTAACCAGTTTACACGCGCCTGCAGAAATATAAATGTAATTACATTTTGGAGAACAGATGGAAGAAGATCCGTCAATGTGAATGTGATCATGGTTTGTGTTCAGATGTTCAGTAGCAGTTCAATAGCAGCACATGTGAAGTGTTTTCACTCTTTCTTCTCCGTGTCAGTGTTTCCCTTTACATGAACGCAAAACTCTGCAGGTTCACTTTACTTTGACATTGTCTAATAATCCAAATGTAGCTGTATACATTATTATTATTCAAAGCAAAGAACATCCAGTGGAGTCTACAGATGAAATGCCAGAAATAATGCTTGTCTCTGCTGTGTTTGTTGCATGTTATTATTTAGATATTTAATTTAAATTATTATATTATTATCATAATGTGATATCTTTGCAAAAAACGTAGCGGAGACATAAAGCATAAATGATCTATGATCTATGTGAGATATATATGATCCGAAATACCTGAATTATAGTGACATATGTTTTCTGTCTCATCAAAGTTGGACCCATCGGAGGACAAATGGAGGTCCTAACAGGACCCAAGGACAAAAAGAACACATTCAAGTTTGCTCATGCTGGTCTTCTATGTGAGAAACTTCCCTGACAGGGCTCGCACAGATTAATTCATTAAAAAGACATTTCTCATCCACGTGTGCCCTAAAAGCAAGACCAAATGTGTGAGGGGAAACCAAATGTATGAAAGGATAAGGACTGGGTCAACAGGTATTGTATAAAAAAAATAAAAATCATCTGCACATGTGTATCTAATCATCTGCATAGAGCCTTCTTGTAATTCCTAAAAAAATCACGTTTTGAAGAAACACCTGCCAGCGACAGTGAAGAGAAAATTCTCGCCTGTTTATTATTTTTGTCCATTTTGTATAGCTGGATACTTTCCCTTAATAGTTTTCTCTGGTTAATTTACTCATTAAAGAGGCATGACAGAGGCATCTGAAACCTAAGGGACTTTATAATGAAAGAGCAAAGAGATATATTGTTTTCAGATGATTGGTGGAATGGCCTGGAAGTGTCTCATATTGTTGTATTTGCATAATGAATAATGAGAGAGGCAGCAGAGCAAATCAGTAATATGAAACAAACTTTCTCATACAAAGGGATTTTACACATTTTCTCTGGGCCAAAGATTAAAATAAGACTTGGGCAGTACAGAAAGTAACACAACTCTTAACACATATTAATGAATTTGGTGTAAATGCTGATGCGTTTTCATGCTGATGCATATGTGAGCGTGACATGCCGCGCACCGAGTTCATCTCACGGGTTCAAACACTTTCTTTGATGTGATCACATAAACGTGTGAAGTTTACTTTGTATTCAAAGAAGTTCACCTCGGATCACTTCAGTCCACTGGATTATATTTCCACTTTGTGCTTTTCTTTTGAACACCCTTAAAAGGATTCGTCTGTGCTCACAAGTAAGAGCCATGGTAGCTTGTAACTTCATTTTAAAGTTTATTAGAGCTATGCACAGGCTTTTTTTGTATTTGTTTTCTGTCTCTTGCCAAATAATGGCACTCAGAAGTATCGTGAATTACTGAGAATGGGTGTTTATGTATCTCATAACAAGAGCTGATGCTTTTATGCCAAAATAATGTCGAAACACTGAGAAATGTACCTTTATTCCAGCAGAATGACCTTCTTGGTAAAAAGCAGAGAGTAGTGCTTTGGGCAATCAGGAACATAAAAGGAAAACTGAACGATCACTTTGCCTGGACTATAAAAATAAAACCTTCGTTCCTGAAAATGTTCTTGTTTCACACATTGACAGATGGCCTCTATTGCATGTTGAGGTCGTACGGTTTGATGCAATATGTAACAGTGCTCTAAGAGTCAGAATAAACCCACACTTATCTTCAAGTACATAGATGGGAAAGCACATAGATCACTTCTGGGACTGACAGGGGTTCACAATGAGGGTTTAACCTTGGCTACCGCATTGAATGGTACGAAGAGACATAGTCAGATATATGGCCTCTGTGCCTACAAAGAAATGGGATTAACTCCAAAAGAAACAACATCTCAGAGAAAAACAAGCAGAAATCAGTATTATCTGTATTTCCATCTCTTGTTGACTGTTATTGATAGACTCCTTTACACTTAGCATTAAAAAGTTTTACATCCTGAACTGGGTTGCATTTAGACCTTGCAATAAATGCGTCACTAGTGTGATTGGTCAGAAAACAGCGCCAACATATGAGAAATGTTCCTGAATTTGGATATTTCAAAATGCGAAATCATTTTGACAGGTAAAAATAAGGTAAGGTATATGGTCTATTGCGTTTATCCAACTTAAGATTCCCACAGTCAAGGATGCAACACAGCTTGGTTAGACAAAAAGACCTTATGCAAGAAGTAATATCAGAGCACCAAGCATTGTAGTATTTTACAGGCAAACAAAAGTAGAGCATGAAATAATATTTTCAACTCAATCTTTCAAACCTACAAGACCTATACTTATGTGGATATATGCAGCTAAAGCCTTAGCACCCTGACCCCCTCCGCATGTCGTGATCTACTCAAAATGAGCCTTGGATGTACAGTATGTGCACCTGACATTTAATGTGGTCAAGTGCTATCTGAATGTGATACGATCACACGCATATTAATGCCAGGTGAAAATGAAGCCATAGTCACCCTTTCTTCATCTTAAAGAAAAATAAATATCAAATGAGTGCATCCTCATGTGAAAACAATCTAAATGTTCCTGTACAGATGTCTGCTTTAATTAGAACAAATGTCAGAGTTTGTTATTGTCATTTTTCAAATGCTAGTAGAAACCTGGTATTTTTACTTCAGAGTGTCAGAGGGAGGCATCCCGGGAGCCATGACTGGGAAAGAAGCTTTAAATTCCCTGCACTTTTGCTCTCAGACCAAATTCTCTCCGGAAGTTTTAATTGGTATGAACTTCATGGTAGAGTGCCACCACAGACGTCTTGAAGTATTGCTTGGGTACAAACAATCTATCAGTGGCCAGCACATTCAAACTCTGGAAAAGCTCTCTAAAATAACGTGAAGTGAAAGATATAGTGACTGAAAAATAGATCTCTGAGCTCGAAACAGCAAAGCTGTTGGTTTTCTTGCAGTAATTGAAGTCCTGTGAGTGTTCATTCTGACATCTTGGAAGACAGGTATTTCCTATGTTCTTTTGTACTGTCAGTGGGATGGCCAGCTCAAGAGTTCATCCATCATACAGCAATAAGCCTAATAATGATACCAATATCCACACTTAGAAAATGACAGGATGAAACCTATATCCGAGCAAAAATACTAAATAGGTAGCGTCATGGATTTCAGAATATACAACTTTGTTAATATTAAAGATGTTAATCAACACTGGTCATAATATTATTAGGCCAAAACACTGAATTATACTTTCAGAAACATATAGTCAAACCAACTGTCATGTCTCTGTCAAGAAAACATTGTAACATTATGAATATTTAGCAACTTATAATACACAGGAAAATACATCTCAACCTTAAAGTTGAGATGTGTAGTTGTAGCGCCACTGGCATCACCAAAAAACTGCAAGAACAATGCCTGTTTTCAAACAGATTCTCATTCCCTGTGTCTGTCACTGGCTGTACAAACAACCCTCCCAAGCCTGTTCAGTGGAAACTATCCCACAGCTGATTATAAAGAATTAATTGGTCATGTGTCAGTTGCCTACACCAAACACTAATATCCTTCATCCTATCCATCCTGAGTTGCCATGTCATACTGTTTGGAATTTTTAAACAATGCAATGTTTTGATAACCAGTGTTGGGGAGTATACCCACATGAAAAAATACTATAGTATACTAGTATATTATAGTACAATTACAGTAAAATTACTCTAGTAAATACTATAGTGTTTTTGAACCATACTATAGTAAAGATACTACAGTAAATTGTAGTATATTATAGTATTTACTACACTTATTTAATTTACTGTAGTATCTTTACTATAGTACGGTTCAAAAACACTATAGTATATTATAGTAAAATTACTCTAGTAAATACTATAGTATTTTTTCATGAGGTTAGTTACATGTAACAGAGTTATGAAATTTAATTACAAAATAAATGCAACTGTGATCCAGGAAATTGTGTAATTAAATTGCAGTTACTTATGAAAATGTTAACGATTACAAAGATGTTACATCTGAATATTTTGTGTAAATAGCATAATTCTGATGCTTTTGATTGATTCTCTTGTCTGAATTTGCAGTCCACCATGACTACCAAATACATCAATCCACATTGCCACTGAAAGCTTTAGAATTAGAAAAGGGCGCAAATATAAAGTTTAGTGCAAACTATGTTTGCCAAATATTAAAATGCGACCGATGTCAAAGGTTTCAACGTAGAACCCGAGGAAGCATCTCCTATGATGAATGTTAACCTCAAGCACCACCTAACCTCTCTATTAGTTTGTTCCATTTTGACTTGCAAAATACAGCTTTATAACTACATAACGGATGCTTTTATCCAAAGCAACTTACAGTGCCCTTATTACAGGGACAATCCCCCTGGAGCAACATGGAGTAAAGTGCCTTGCTCAAGGACACACTGGTGGTCCCACTGGGATCAAACCAGCAACCTTCTGCGTATCAGTTCCATGGTTTAACCCACTGGACCACCATCTCAAACATAACAGCACAGAGTCCCTGCACATTAAGCTTGGATAGAAGAACGTATTTTAACATGAAAAATGACATGCTTCAGCTTTAAAGTTTGAATTTATCCACTCCCATCTAAGCTCCCACATCTAAAAATACACCAAACAGTCTGTGTGAAATAGTTCCCTGTTTTCTTTGTAGTATGTAGGGGAATTCACTCAGACATCAGGAAGTTTAGATCCCCAGCTGATGGAGATCTTTGACTTTTAAACCATGCCCTGAAATCTAAAAATAACAATTCCCAGATGAGGGAACCCCACACCCTCATACAATTACTAAGGACAGACCAATACACACCCACAATAATATAAACATGAACTGTTCTTTTGCTACCCTTAGTTTCTATACACACACACACACAATTTAGATAATCTATTTCAGTACATTCTGAAGATGGTCCCCGTAGTCAAATAGGGTACATTAGTTGGTAAAATAGTGATATAGTAATGTAGGACCCCTAATGTTGAAAGTGCAAAAATGGTCTCAGATTCCCTTAATTCAACTCAATATAGTAGTGTATAAGGGAAAACTAATATAAAGTAAAACACCATGGAAACCTTTCCATGCAGTTTAGTTTCCATAGTGACAGTATGAGATTAACAGCAAACTGAGATTAATAGTGTGAAAATCAACAAGATTGTTATATAGTATCTGAATGACACAGAAGAAAATAATTGTCAATGTGGTGATTACAGAAGCTCATTAAAATATCTGATGACATTGAATAATGATTAAGATCATCACAGCCCTTCTCAGTTACCTGTCAAATGTATTGGTTCATTGATGCTTTCAACACTGAATATCCTGCTTTCAGAGTCTTTAAAATTTCACTGCAATTTATTTACCTTGTGTGTATCTTTAGGTGACCGTATAACATTTAATATAACAAATATAATAATAAAAAATCTGATAATAAAATAATCCAGTAATGGCTGTCACTTTCAAAAGAAACAAATGTTCCTTTACAGTTGTGAAGTTCAAGCCTTGAAATCAGCAAATAAAAACATCCTTCAGAGAGCACTATGGTGGTCAAAATTACATTTAATAATTTAATGTGAAAGTTGTGAAAGATTAGAAATTATGAAACAATTAACTGCGGTCCTCTAACCACTTATGCTCTGGGACCATTTTTAGGGATTTCCGCCTGGACTTGGCCTACCGAAATTGAAAATCTTCCCATACCCACATATAGTGGTCTAAATAACTTTTTGTTTGTGTATTTACAAAAAAAAATACACAAAGGGCACCTTTATAATGAGACAAATCTGATATTATTTTAATCTTATATCTGTTATTTACCAGCTGAGATTGTTATTTAATCCTGATCTAACAGCAGAAGACACGAGCCGCGGTTTAAATCCCAGTTGCGCAGGTGTGGTGTGTTGTAACACTGCGTTACAATGAGCCCCTATTAGAAATATGCTATTATTTTCTATACTTTTATGAAATATTTTGAGAAACCATGAGAAAAGGGTGAATAATGACTGAGAGTCAATGTTCAGAAATTATTCATTATTATGTTTTTATGCTGTATAGCTCTATTTAGCGATGTGTTTGTTGTCAAACTCATTTTAAAAAATATTTTTAATGATTAAGAAATGCCTTTATTTGCCACCTCGAGTTACAATGTCCGCTCATGTTGTCACATTTCACTCCCATTCTTTCGGGGTAAATCAAGAAAAAAAGTATATTAACGAAACAAAACCACATAATTGTACTAGACGTGTGAAATTAATGTGAGAAAAAAAATCCTCTGAACCCCAAGTGAATTTACACAAACTGAGACAGTCAAAAAGCGTTAGGTTGTGCCCCACTCTTCCCAATACATTTCTATGTACTTTCTATACTGTAGCAGTCATACTGATAAATGTGAATATTATCTGGTAATGGTGAAGTCTAAGCTCAGTTCCTCACAAAAGCAGTGCTTAGTCAATGGTACATTGACATGAAAGTGTCTTTTTATATTTTCCTGAGAGACTTTAGTATGTTATTATGTAGGACAATCTTACCTTGAGATGAGGTCTGTGACTACATGAAATGGAAAAGTGCACTTAAATGCATTATAAAATATACTGACTGGCACATAATTATCTAACATGGCCAAATGTCTCTTTAACTCCACTCCAGCCAGTCCTCAAGCCTCAGAGATATAATGTTCATCGCTGTCATTTACATCCTACCTGCTGAGTTTTACTGACAAATCAGACCCAAGACGGCAAACAGTAACTTGAGTCGATCGCACTATAATGCTGCTGCTTTAGAAGTGCTGTGATAAAATACAAATATTCAATATATTTCTACATAATAAGGGCAGAATGATTGACAGGATCTCAAAAGGCTTTTAGTTTTGTCATCATTTCAATTAAGTAATCTTTGTTTTCTCTCTAAAAAAAATTCTGGATTGCAAAGGCTCAAATATCCAAGGCTTCTTTTTGATGCTGTTTTGCTGTCGGTTGTAAAAAGAGGCAATACAATTAAGGTAAACACCAGCAGAAGGAATTTTTGTAAATAAAGTTTTCTGTCATTCTTTAACTCTTGTGTGAAAAGTATATATATAAATTTCAGTCCTTCATCCATCACCCCCACTCCCACCCAAATCAAGCCCTTTTCATTTATTTAGGATTGAATTCATGTTCTCCTACAGGCCATAGATATGCTTCAGAAGACAGTGATGGTGATATGCTCATTTTTAAGAAGGACACGTTCACCTTAGTCTCACAAAACCAAGATTTCACATTAATACTTTAGATCCTCTACAAAATTCCAGAAGAATCATGCATTTCTCACACATGTTCACCAGCTGCTGCCACCACCCACTATTGTAGCATTCCAATTCAAGGTTTTGGGTAACCCACAAGTCCAAGGTTCAGTCTTAGAGAAGGTGATAAGTCCACTCAACACTGGACGCGCCAGGAGAGTGACAAAATAATCAACAGCACAAAATCAAAGCAAAATGCTGGTAAGTTGATATACTTCTATGGCGTTATAATTTATTTGCTACCATCAATGTAAAAATGTCTGCCAATCAAGTTCTCTTCATAACTATGATTAGCTGATTACTGTTAATGTGTAATACCTGCCTCTTGTATTCACAAACCATATGGGTCAAACTGCTGGAAATGGATGGACTAATTACCACATAAACACCTTAACCCACTCAGACTACACCCACTTCTGCTCACATCTGAATCATAATGTACTTGAAATGATGATTGAGCCGGTTTTTCAGGACCACTCAGATCAGTTAATGTCTGTGAACATCATGGGGATTTGCTAAATAATGGTCCAAAAAAGGTGACTATTAATAAAATGATTAATAAAAGCCAAACAACAAAGTTAGTAGTAAATGGAAAAACCTATTTGAAATATGACACACTTATTTATAGCTATTTGTTTAAACCATATTATCTGTTTCTGTGAGCTCTGAATGAGCTCTGTGTGCATGCCATGAATCACTGAGCATTTAATTCAACATCCGGTCCCACACCTATTATATTAATCAACCTCTCAAGCCATGTTCCATATTCCAGGATGCCGGTGGAAAACATCTGGCAGTGAATAGAATACTATGGCAACCAATTCTAGGCTCAACATGTCAAATTATTTCCATAGCTATCATTTAAGGCAATTATGTCATGGCAATGATACCTTATTTAAAACATTGTCTTACCTGCAAGCGACGCGCGAGCATCATCAAGCCTCTTCTTTTTTCTTTTTTCTGCCCCCAACTCTTGGTGCCTTTTCGAGGCCATGTCTGCCAAATTTGACATTGATTGAGGCATAATCCAACAGACCACTGGGAGGTGGGGAAGGGGGGGGGGCACCAGAGGGAGACTGGCACAGAGATTCACCTTTTTCTCAACTAATTTGGTCTAGGCCTATATTACTTTTGTATTGCTTTTGTATATTAACATGCTTTTAGAAATATTTTATTTGTTATTTATACTAGTAGCCTATTGTAATGATTTTTTCACGATGCAGATTTTTTGGTGCCCCCCCCCCAATCCCTTGGTGCCCTACGTGCAGTGCGTGATGTGCGTGTGTGGAGCGCCGGCCCTGGTGTAAATAGCCTAAATAAATTCATAACCAAAGCCTTAATTAATATTTATTCTCCTATTTCTAATAATTAATTCCAGTTGATTTTACTCAATAGAACCACTGAATGTTTGTTCTTCCTTTATGTTTTCTAAAGTTTGTATTTGGCCTTTATCAGTATGTTTTGGGAAACATTTAGGATTGGAGCTCCACCAGCTCTAACCCAGAGATTGTGTATCTGTGAATGTGTGGAATATTCTGTTACAGATCAGTATTGGAGATGGACTACAGGCATCCTAAGAGATGGGTGGATTTGTTGGTCTGGACAAACTGGCGCCTGCTCGGATGAAAGCGTCAACAGGTGACGTGTATGGACACGTGCATCTGATTAACTGACAATGCTTAGAAATTTACCATGACTGTGCATTTTTCACTGAGCCAATCAGAATCATTCACCTTGCAATACCTTGAAAACAGTATAACTTGGGACAATTGTATGTACGGTGCGACAAGTACGGTGCGACAAGTACGGTACGATGGTACGACAAGACTGGTCGAGAGCGATCGCAGTCTACGAACTCCTTGCGAGACGTGGAGCTGGTTTCTGCTAATGAAACTGCAAAGTATTCTTCAGCAAAAAATGTCTTTAATTAATTGCACTCCTGACTCTTGGTGTTCATTCTTCACTACTGGTCTCTGGGTCTAAACTGTTAACCCCTAACAAGCTAATTCAATAAATATTACCTTGCTAATCGGTTACACAATGCTTTGATGGCATTAGTATAGCATAGTACTTGCTGAATGAGGACAGCAATATGTGAAGTTATTAAACGTAATTTTGGGAGGAGTACGCCCATCTAATCTTCCAATTATTACCAAGGTGTAAAACCAGCAGCTTACCTCTTCCTGTTTTTAGTTCCTGCAGCATCCCTCCTCCTCCCCTGCTCCTCCTTTTGTACAATTTTGCCTATTATGGGGGCAATCGGAGCTTGGGTAGAATATCCTCTCCGAGCCCCTCTATAGCAGACAGCAAGCCAAATATGTTTACCACTTTCACTAAGATTATATGGGCACACAAACTCATGAATAAACATTTAGTATATCTGTTCTCAAACAAAGCTCATGCTCCACTCATCACCATGATAGTACACTAAAAAATGCTGGGTAAAAAACAACCTGGGTCAAATATGGACTAACCCAGCAATTGGGTTGTTTTAACCCAGCGATTGTGTTGTCTTAAGCAAACATTTAACCCAACCGCAGGGTTAAAACAATGCAACTGCTGGGTTAGTCCATATTTGACCCAACATTGGGTTAAAACAACATTGGGCATTCTCATTTCTGTTTTTAGAGTAACAGAAATGAGTCTAAACTAGCATAAAACATTAAACTCTACTAAATCTCCCATTTAATATTAATCTTTGCACACACAAAAAAAAACCCATATAATTCTTAATTTTAGCATTTACTTAAGTGTCATGGCAAAGCATGCTGGGAAATAGAGATCACATCCCAGTTTCATAAATGTTAAATTTAAGTTTGTCTAAATTAAAAGCAACAAGTTCCTAAAACTCAAAACAATAAAATGATTCAGATTACTTAAAATTTGTAAACATTAAAAATTTTGTAAACTAAAAAAAAAAAAGAAAGTTCTAAATACTCATAAAAGTTAATTGAAATAATTTGTTTAATTTGAGTTGGTCTACTCAAACCAATTCATTATTTCGAGCGTTAGGGTTGTAGTAAGAGTAATACAGCTTAAAGCTTTGGCTTTAAGGTGACAATATAAACAAAATCTACTTTTTAAATGAGATTGTGTCTTTATAAGACTGCTTAAGATTTTTTGCATGCAATACAAATGTCATTCTTGGCCAAAAATAAATATTGGCTTTTTTATAGGACTTATAGACTAAGAAACAGCCATCAGAACATACTGCAGTGGGCTGCAAAACACACACACGAACACAAGGATCTTACAAAACCCTACAGTGTGTTGCTTAAGGGGCTTCTTGGGTTCACATGCAGCAGTTAGATGATTCTGAGATTATAAACCTAGATGGTGCAGTCCAAATTCCCATTTCACCAGATGTCCTTTGATCACAGCCATACAAAAAAAGATGTGAACCACTGAATGTACATGTTGAACATTTAATTTAAAAACCATGAGCATTAACAGAAAGCTGGCTCTCATTCTGCTGCTTCTATTCTTCTGGGAAGGCCTTTCACTAGATGTTGGAACATGGCTACAGAGATTTGCCCCAGTTAAGATCAAAGATCAGTGAAGTCAGGCAATGGTGTTGGGAGATGGGCTTAGCTCCCAGTAGTGCTCGAATCACACATGTTCAATTGTGTTCAGGTTTGTGCTTTGAGAGGCCACACCACACTAAACCATTTCCTTATAATTGATGAGGTGTCATGCTGAAAGCTAATAAGCTCTTGGGCACATCACATTTTAATAAAGTATTGTATAAGGAAACTGTATGTCTGCTTGTTTGCTCCTGTTTGTAATGGGTGCAGCTGAAATCGTTAAAAATTCTGTTTATTATAAGTTGGTTTCCATAGGCCAGTACGGTTCAGGGAACAAGGCCAGGGAAATTGCATTGGGATCTGCAACTTTTTCATGACTTCTTCTATTTCACCCTCTGGAAGCACACTGAAATTTAACGTCACTGAAATCAAGAAACCAAAATGTTTATAACAAAGTATTTTATTTTCTCTCCAGAAAGTGTTTCTGCAGTGTTGCAGTGCCAGGATGCATCCAAACTGTGACTGATAGCTTGCTACATGAGACTATGTACTGAGGTCCTATGGAAACAAACCATTTTAAATAAATCAATTAAATTATATAAAAAGATAACAAGAACCAGATGAACCATTTCATTATATAAAACTGTATGCAAAATATGCGACCATTTAAATTACATTTTCACTTTTCACGTTGACAATGCATCATCCCTGTCAAATTAAAAAATAAAATGCAATTGATTGATCACCAGTTGGTGAACCAGGAACAGGCTGAAGACTCAGAAGATCAAGGTACAAACTGAAACTTTAAAGCTACACTGTGTGATATTTTCCCCCATCTAGCAGTGAAAAGGTATATGACCATCCAGTGAATATTAGTTTCTGTTCCTCTCAAGTCCAATTTCGTTTTAAATCCTACGGTGGCTGATTTACTCCAAGATTAATATGGTTTCCAGTCCGATCAAGTGATGAGGTTACTTTAGAAAACTATTATAATTTGCAGTTATTTAATTTGTCAGTTAACATGTAGGTTATGACATCTATGTAAAATGAATAATAGTTTTACCTTTTCGTTATTTTTTACCATTTCAAAGCTAACATCAGCGATCAGGTTCCCAGACGAATGCAAGCTAATCTTAGTAAAGTAACTTTTATCAGTGCTATCGTTATTCTGTATATTGTACGACATCACTAGCGTAAGGCAAAGTTTACATTGTAGGCTATATCAGTCTCAAGCAATCCCCCTCTTCACATTCCACACGGTGCCATCGAGTGTTAAGACGCGAAAGGCGAAGCTTGAATTTACGGGTATGTCCCTCTTTGGCTAATGTACTTTCAAGATGGCAACAGGGCAACGCGCATTCGAACCCCTCACCCGTATGTATTTTCAATGGCATATTATACACTTACGAGAATACTTTATTACTTGAAAGAAGTAAATATACATTAATGAGGACATATATTTTTGAAAGAACTAAGTGTTTTTAGCTAAGAATAAACTAAAAAAAGTTACACAGTGTAGCTTTAAAGCCCTCCTGAAATCAAAATGGAAGTTTTTTTAGCTTTTAGTATGATTGTTAGCCTTAAGGTTAATAAGTTGGTGTGTTCAAAACAATAACAAAATTCGAATTTAGGAGATATAAGCATTCAAAACTTACTGTCTCTCACTTCCATTAGAATGAATCAGAGTTTTTGATGACATCATCGCAGACATCAACTTCTTCAACTTCTTCAACTTCTTCGAACTTCAGTGGGCTTTTTACAATGACATTCAGGAACACCCGCAGGGAAACACACGCCAACATAACAGTGACTAGAACAAAGACTGAGTGAACAAGAGGAACTTAAATAGCAGACAAAAACAAGATAATTAACTAAACACAGCTGAACAGAAGTTAACTAACAAGGGTGACCTAGGACAAGGGGCGGGAAACTAAGACAAAAGAACATGTGACAGAATCAAAACAAAACAGAAAGACATGTGACAGTGTTTCATTGACAATCTGCCAATATTAAAATGAAAAGACAAACGTGAAAAAGAAACAGCAAATGCAGCTTTTGCAAAGCTTTTTATTAGTGCTCATAATAATAGTGACACAAATCAAATTAAAATGTAGATTTAAAATGAAGTTTAGTTTTCATTTTATTTCCTCTTTTATTTTTATTTAAAATGGGCAGAAAATGCCTTGTGGTCTACATATAGCCTACTTTTTTTGCAGAGAGAGAGAGAGAGAGAGAGAGAGAGAGAGAGAGAGAGAGAGAGAGAGAGAGAGAGAGAGAGAGAGAGCTTCAATGGAAATGTACAGAATATGCATATTAATGATGTTCACTGAATTTCCCCAAGCTTTATAACAACCCTGGTTGTCAGTAAAAGCAAATGGCAAATTGGCCCAGAGGACCATAAATCAGTTTGAGCCATAATCTCAATTAATCGACATCTGCAAAAAATACGAACAGACAATTACCTACAGTTTGTGCCAGTGGTGATTATTATTTTTTTTTTTTATTATCACTTTATTCTGTTTTATTTTATTTTCGTCAGTTGGAACCACTCTTAAAATGTCAGTCCCATTTCTATGATTTTAATAAACATACATACACACTACATTTGGTGGGAAATTTGTGGAAACAACCAAAATGGCAGTGGATTTTTGTGGATTCAGAGCTGAAGTAGAAAGAGGAAGAAAACTATGGGCTATAAAAAGAAAATTATACAAGGCCTTTTGTATTCAGTGATTCAGGGATTTTTCATTTGACCAGTGCTGCTCTGTCTGTCATTACATGTAATGAGGCTACAATGTACCTTTTCTGGTGCCAGTGGCTTGCTCATCAGAGTCTCAAATCTACCCTTTATGGAAAAAGGTTTATTATTGATTTCTCATAAAACATCTGCTATGAGTCTATTGTTCAAACCCTCCCCATCATCTCTGAGGCTATACCATACTGATGGGTTTGGTTGAATGCCCAGGTAGGATTCAAATTATATATATAATCACAGCACCTGTTGGTTGTTAGAAGGAAAAATAGGAAAGTGAAAGGGTTTGAACGAGTTTGACAAGGGCCAAATTGCATGTTTGAGGTGTTGACTTGGCTTCCAGATTCCCCAGATCTCAATCTAATCGAGCATTTGTGGGATATGCTGAACAAACAAGTCCGCCTCGCAACTTACATGACTTAAAGGATCTGCAGCTGATATATTGGTGCCAGATACCAAAGCACACCTTCAGGGGTCTAGTGGAGTCCATACCTTGACGGGTCAGGGCTGTTTTGGTAGCAAAAGGGGGATCAACACAATACTAGTCATAATGTTATGCTTGATCGGTTTATATAACCAGCTAAATTGCCTTTTCATGCAACAACAAACTGCATTGAACTTACTGCGGGATAAGTGAGCATGATCTAACTCATTAAAAACAATGAGTGATCTTCTCATTAATTCAGTTAGTGGGGAGATTGAGGGAAGTTTTCACACAGAGAATGTGTCACTCACAAGCGTGATATCTCAGTAACTTCATCGGTTTTCTCTGATCGGATAGTTATACCATAGTGAAAAGACGAGGTGTAAATGCCCTCCGAAAAACTTGAAGGACAGTTTTTAATCCGATCGCTCAAACCTCTTCAGGAGGTGGTTTGAGATAGCCTGACGTGGTCATACTCAATTCTAGTCAGAATATGAATTGTCACAGACAATTGCCGACACGAATTGGTGACCTCAAATGTTGTGGGCAGTTCTAAATTCGGCTGGCGTGCAGGCTGGCTAGGTTTGAGACACATTCCAAACGAAACAGGAAGTGTAAATGCATCTGGTTGTTGGAGCCACATATGCAAATTTTACTCCTCCGAACATGGTAAAAACAAAATATGTGTGAGAGGGTGTTATATAGGATACCAGCAGTCAGATATGACAGCACTTTTGCAACATGCATCGCTTCAGGCTGCAACGCGATCTCATGAAAATACGTGAGTATTTTTACGTAAAGTGTGATTCTACTACAGGTACATTTACCTACGTTTTCACACACAATAAAACGTACAATACTGACTTATTTACAGCACTAAAATGTACAATATTGACGTATTGACAGCACTAAAATGTAAATTATTAATGTAATGTTTGTAAGTTAAGTTACCAAAATTGTGGCATTAATATTGTTTATTTTATATTCAATAGTCACATCAATAGATGTTTTCAGTCGCATTTATTAAATGCATTTTACTAAGTTAATCTACCTAATATAAAATAACAGAAATATAAAATAACATTTTGCTCTGACCGTGACTTCTGTTACAAACTCATTTCGGATGACTAGATAATGTTAAAAGAAGACTGCATTTTAAACACTTAAGATGAATAACGTTCTTGCCAACCATTTTGTAGTATTTAGCTTGTTGTTTGCCATGAGTGAGACATAACAAGGCTTTTTTTCCTATTCAGCAACTGGCGATCACAAGATAACAGTTACACCAAAACACAACATCAATTCACAAAACACAACACTTTATTCGTTTGCTGTAACGTTAATCCAAATCGTTAGAATCCATATGTTTGCGAGAAACAAATCAAAATTGAACCCTTTATCCAGTGATCTTCATCTCCATTAGCCTTCCGATTAGTCTTCATCTCCTCTCAGTAGCGCGATAATAGTAACTTAAACATTAAAACATCGCGCTCGTTATGAATTCAAATTCAAAAAACGCGCCCTCATGAAGCGTTAAGACATGATTTACGGCAGTGGCATCGAACGCTCATTGGCTCTCGGCTGCCTCGTCACAGATTTTGACATGCCGTGTTTCAGTCGATTCTCGATTTGTATTTGAAATGGGAAATCCCCAACATCACGGAGAGAAGCCGGATTAATATTTTCATTGATTAATAACTTTCTGCTCTGGACCGCATACAAAACTATTATATTCCATCAGAAAGGACTGCGACTGCAACACACTTTTGGTACCGCTTTTGAGATTTTTGCAATAAATAAATGATTGTGATTACACTGGTCTGTGTGTTATGCTTTTATTTATAACAGTACGTTGTTTTAATAAATGCTAATGGATAGCTAGGTTTAGGGGTAGGTGTAGGATTAGCCATTCAAAATATCTTTTTACTGCTATATTGTTACCAAAATTGTCATTTTCGAACGTTATACCTTTTATTCTCTTTATATTCTGTATTAAATTGGTATGTTTAGGTTTGGGGTAGTGTTAAGGGATCTTACATTAATCAATAAAACGGTCAAAGGGAAATTATATAGATATCTTTATGATATAACAAATAAAAAAAATGTGTTTGCCAGTATAAAGTTTTGTATTCTTAAAAAAAAAGATTTCATGATGGATTTGTAAATATGTTACGTTTTTTAGCTGTAAAAATGTAATAATGCTATGTTTAAATGTTGCCAATACGTCTATATTCTACATTTTAGCACTTCTCCAAACGTACTAAGACCTACATTTTGTTTCTTTGAAAGTAACGTATACGCATTAACGATGAGACCAGGCTGGCCCCAGATATGGCCCGCAGCAGATGAGCATCTTTTTATCTTACAGACAGGGATCCAGATAGCACCATGCACAACTTCAAGCAATGAGCTTTTTAACTGATGTATGAAGAGTAAAAGAGGATGGATAAGATATTATAAGTTTTTCTCCTTCTTTTGCCGAATCGCAAAGTCTTTGCATTTTGCAGAGAACAAAAAGAATAGGTTTTCAGTTAGAATGAGCTTTTCTAAAAAGTTAACTGTAGGATCATGTTATCATTAAGTTAAACAGAATACATTTCATAGAGTTCAGCTTGAATATAAAAACTTTGAAACACAGTTAATGGATAATGGTCTTCTAAACAAATCTTTAGAGTTCACCCATCAATTCTATGGGAAACAGACCATTCAAATGGTATCAATATAATGTCCATACCCTAGTTTGTATGTTTTGCCTAGCTGCAAAATGTCTCACATTAATTAAAGATATAGCAAAACGGAAAATGTCCGGAAATTGCTTGAAATCATCTTCTGGATGTGCTTAGATATAATGCTGTTGTCAAATAGCAACACATTTGTGTGAAAGCTATGGCACTTTAACAACTCATTCTTTAGGTTTTGAAACAAATAGCAGATTATAACTCTATGCCATACCATATGAGTCCATCGTTATCACTGACACAACATCTGAACGATTTTTATCTGTCGGTCTGTCACAGACAAGGAGAAGCACTGAGCTGACCCTGTCAAAAACCCTAAAAAATACAAAGCCACATCTCTGCAGGCTTGCATATCAAATGTGGGTCTTTACAAATAAATCCAGATCACTGTGTGGAACTTTAAAATCAAAACGAGAAGATACAATCCGATAATTTGTTTAGACTGTAATGGTGCTGACACGCAGGGAAGGATATTATATTAGATGCAGCTTTCAATAACACTTTTCTATACCACCGAAAGGTCACATTCAAAATCATAGTCATTGAATGTATTTATAGAAGTCTTACATATTCAAATTGAATTAGGTCACTGATTTTTTTATTAATATATTGGGGTTCTAATTCAATAGAATAACATTTACACATTGTATCATTTTAAAGGATTTCAGACCTGTTTTTCCAAATCTCTTGGTGCTCTTGAAATGCCCTTAAAAGTCATTTTATATCTTCTAAATGAAAAGCTGTCACTGACAATATAACCATTTTAGCATAAGAATAACTAATATCCATTCAAGTCCATTCTTGTAAGAAAAAAAAAAAAAAAAAGCTCTATGAAGGCTATTTTTTTCTTGACTCCCTTGACAGGCAGAAGCTTTCATAACTAAGTCACAGTTATTGCAGAAATTATCTGTGGAAAATACAATGTTAAGAAAAAGGAAAGAGGAATGTTAATCCATTAGATTCTTATGCAGCTTCTAATATAGTACAGAGCACAAATCATCACACGGGGGCTAACAAGTGAATTATTTTCCCTGTACTCTTTGCTCCAGCAGCACAGATCAACTTTAATTAATTTTGAATTGCATATGAAATTGGATGTACATTCGCCATTCTTCCAGTGGCAGCCTCCTCTATAGTTCTTCAAGCCGAAAAATCCCGATAATGAGGTAGATCAGCAGAGGATCTCATTCTGAGCATTCTTTTTGATTTGATCGCTCTATCGGAAGTGTGAAACCTTCATCTCATTATGATTTTGGAAGGACTCATTCCAACTCTTCTTCCATCTTCCTCTCTCTCTTTTTCTGGCATTATGTCTCTGCTCACTGAGCCCCTGGGCTGAATCACTTAATCTTGAGCAGCATTTTCACAGAACCACCCCACACACACACACACACACACACACACACACTTCTCCAACCCTATATTCAAATACACACACCATAACAAGACATCAGGCACACAGAAAATACATAAATTATCTTGTTTTATAGGATTGCATGCTGAATGCTGTCAATTGATACCTAGGCAGTGAGGTAGAAGTGAAAACCACTACGTGGGGATTTTGGAGAGAGCTGGAACTTGGTTCATTCGTTCTGAGACTCAAGCAAAGCCAGGAAAAGTGCTCAGCGGTAATCCATACGTTATCAAAGACAAAAAGGATTGCCCATTGCTTGATAAAACCTTAGAGCGTTTGAGCCTATATGTCACACAAATAGCAGGAATGAAGAAAGGAAGTGAAGTGGATCAGCTACTTACAGTTTAAAGATTACAATTTTGGTATATCGTCAAATAATAAATATAGTCAAATTTACAGTATTGCATTGAACCACCAAGTAGGAAAAATATCAGCCAAATGATGCCAGTTTTCTTTAACAAACTTGTTATGCTTTATGTAAAATCCACTGTCCAAAGCATACATGCAATTTTGATTTATGATGCATATAAATGCATTAAAGGCACAATATGTAAGATTTTTGGATTCAAATATAAAAAAACAACAACAAAAAACCCCACTAGAACAGTGTTATATATGTTGTTGACTTGTGTATTTACATTATCCCAAATGTTTCCAAGAATGTTTAAATCCAATAAACCTTTTTCTTTTCCTTTTTTCAGAACACAGATTCTGTCAACTATCAATGATCATACCTGCGTTACCCTTTGATTATTCTGATTAGACTTGATTAGCAAAGCCGTACACCTGTCTATATAAGACCTTACAGCTCACAGTGCATGTCAGAGCAAATGAGAATCATGAGGTCAAAGGAACTGCCTGAAGAGCTCAGAGACAGAATTGTGGCAAGGCACAGATCTGGCCAAGGTTACAAAAAGAGCACAGTGACCTCCATAACCCTTAAATGGAAGACGTTTGGGATGACCAGAACCCTCCCTAGAGCTGAAAGAGCCTTGGTGAGAGAGGCAAAGAAGAACTCAAAGATCACTGTGGCTGAGCTCCAGTGATGCAGTCGGGAGATGGGAGAAAGTTGTAGAAAGCCAACATCACTGCAGCCCTCCACCAGTCAGGGCTTTATGGCAGAGTGGCCCGACGGAAGCCTCTCCTCAGTGCAAGACACATGAAAGCCTGCATGGAGTTTGTTAAAAAACACCTGAATGACTCCAATATGGTGAGAAATAAGATTCTCTGGTCTGATGAGACCAAGATAGAACTTTTTGGCCTTAATTCTAAGTGGTTTGTGTGGAGAAAACCAGGCACTGCTCATCACCTGTCCAATACAGTCCCAACAGTGAAGCATGGTGGTGGCAGCATCATGCTGTGGGGTGTTTTTCAGCTGCAGGGACAGGATGACAATCGAGGGATGAATATCCTGGATAAAAACCTTCTCCAGAGTGCTCAAGACCTCAGACTGGGCCGAAGGTTCACCTTCCAACAAGACAATGATCCTGAGCACACAGCTAAAATAACGAAGGAGTGTCTTCACAACAACTCCGTGACTGTTCTTGAATGGCCCAGCCAGAGCCCTCGCTTAAACCCAATTAAGCCTCTCTGGAGAGATCTGAAAATGGCTGTACACCAACGTTTACCATCCAACCTGACAGAACTGGAGAGGATCTGCAAGGAGGAATGGCAGAGGATCCCCAAATCCAGGTGTGAAAAACTTGTTGCATCTTTCCCAAAAAGACTCATGCTGTATTAGATCAAAAGGGTGCTTCTGCTAAAGGCTTCTAGGACCATGTGATATTTCAGGTTTTCTTTTTTAATAAATCTGCAAAAATGTCAACAATTCTGTGTTTTCTGTCAATATGGGGTGCTGTGTGTTTAATTAGAAAAAAATAAACTTAAATAATTTAAGCAAATGGCTGCAACATAACAAAAAGTGAAAAATGTAAGGGGATGTGAATACTTTCCATACCCACAGTAGGTCATTATTCTTCATGACCTTATTCTGTTTCCCTTACCAAATAGCTAAACTTAAACACTACACTACCTTACCAGCTATTAATAAGCAGTACATTAGGAGCTGAGGCAAAAGTTGTAGTTAATAGTGAATATGTGTTACCCCAACACCCATACAAGTCTTACCTAGTGTATTAACCCTAACACTAACCTAAAAGACTATACTAACACTCTAATGAGAGTTAGCTGACGTAGTTGCAAATTAATGAGAGTTAGTAGTTGCAAGCTTACTTAGAATGTCTAAAGTGGAGTTTCAAAATAAAGCGTAACAAAACTATTATGAATAGTATATTAATAAATAAACAGAAACAGATGAATGCTGTAAATTGTTGTTGTTAGCTTGTGATACTAATGACAGATTGCTCAAAAGGTATCCATTAAAAAATACCCTTTGACAAAAATGAAAGGGAAATAAAAGGATTTCACTCTTCAGCATGTTTATTAAATGTGCCGTGCATGGTTCATCTTTCAGGGTGATGTTCACCATGTCTTTTTAGACTGAAGAAAATGACTATTGATTTATTGAGCACCATAACAAATGGCATTCTTGGAAAATCCCCGAACATACTATATCTAAGATATCTAACAATGTCACACTTCTGGGTCTTCACTATATATATTGTGTGATGCAAGTCATAGATTAAACCAGGTTAGACATTCAAAGGCAACCTGCAGTGTCTCTGGAAGTCATTTTAGCAATGCAGTAATCTTTATTATCCAACCCAATTAGCCAGACACATTTATTAAAATAGCACATAACTCAGTGTGCACTTAAGAATCACTGGGTAATTAGTTTAATGAATAATGTTAAAGCAGTATGTAATTGGACCAACTGATAATACCAACTGTTGGACAAATGCAGATGTAGAAAAATATAAATGAAAGAAAAGAGGAGAAAGTGCCCAGTCTAAGAGCAAATCACCTCAGTTGCTGGAGTAATGGATTTGAGACAAACTCTGAATGGGCTTAATGTTGCATGTTGTTGCAAGTCAGCACGTAGCTGATGAGGTCTGACATCAAACCGTGTTACTCTATCACTCATTCTCTTTCTGCCCACATCGAAGAGAGAAATTCAGCTCCAAATAACACTTTATATTCGAGGACTGAAAAAAATAAAAGGCAGATAAAAGGCTAACGGCCATCTGTCAAATTGTTTTTTGAATTTTAATCTAGAGATCATAATTTGAACAAATATTCAAATAATGTGTCCATTAATCAGCAGTACTTGTCATACCTGAAAAGTTAAAGTAATGTGCAATAATGCATTTAAAGGGCACATACATTTCCATTCAGTGGATCTTATTTTTCATATTTCCACTGCCCTGTCTAAATGCTAGCTGCTAATATTAGACACAAGCTGAGTAATTGAGATATTTTATTTATTCAAACCATAATAAATAATTATGCATGGGGTATAAACACATGAATTAATTATCTGTTATAGGCAATAACAAACTCTTATAATGATCCTCCTCTGTTTGTTTCTTGGCCAGTCAAATTTAGAAGAGAACTGCTTTCCTGCGGGCTAATTTATGCAAATATTATTTGTACAGATGAAAGTTTGGGTGGTGGGAATTGTGGTAATAAATTATAATTTGAATAGAACACTCAATTTGCAATTTGTTAATGTTATCTCTTGTGAGGTTAAGGAACACTGGAGGGTACCTATCAATCAATCTAGAGTAAAGAGACTCTGCATCTCTACATGCATGTTTTAAAGAGAGAAAAATTAAGTGCTTCTTTATTTTATATCAAAGAAATGTTTGTAAGTGCTTATGACAATGCGAATGAGCTATAACAATGTGGCTCTGCTTTTGCATTTCAAAATAGATGCACATCTATTCTGTTAATAGTCTCACCAGGGAATCGTTTCGTGGTGGCATTCTCTAGTTTGAGTTTCAGAGCAGCTGTGAGTTATGAGCTTTTTCCAGCATGTCAGTGTTTGACACATCTGGGATCTGTGCAGTGAGCTGATAACTCCCTTCTATCTTCACACCTGCAGGATTAATACAGAAATCTATACAGGGGTGGACACTTTTGCCCACTACATTGTGCTTCCTTGTATAGAACCCTGTTCTTTTTGGATAAGCACTAAAGCATTTTATTGACTAGAGGAAAGATCCTTAAAAATTCAAGAGAAAGTTTCCCCACTGCTAGACTGGAGGTGTATATTGACTGTGTTTGGAGAGTGATCCTTTGGAGTTTGATGTGTGATGGTCTCAGAGTCAATCAGATTTAAAGGTATACTTCAAACCAAAAAAGAAAAAATTCTCTCATCTCTACTCACACTGATGTCATTCAAAAGTGGTATGACTTTCTTTCTTGCATGAAACATGAGGGTTGTGAGTAAATACTGACAGAATTTTTGGGTGAACTAATTTAGCCCCGCCCACAACATTTGAGGTTGGGCAATTCGTTTCTGGACTCGATCCATTGTGGAGTAATTATGCCCGAACAGAAACTGTTCGGACCAATCAAATTGTCAGGGCGGGCTTTATACGATAATGGACAGATGATAAACAGTAACATAAGCATTTACGTCACTAAAGAGCGCTTGGGTTGAATTCGTTCTAATTCTAAACTGAGAAAAACAATTTCTCTTAAAAATGATGATTGTGTTAGTAAATGAAGAGCTCTTTTCCAAAACGCGATAAACGCCAAATTAAAAGAAAATGAGTTTGTCATGCCATCGAGCTGTGTACTGAACCTATTCTCTGCTCCATCAATCTTAAATGCCAAATCGTTATATTTCCTTGTTTAAATGTACTGCAAGATGCAGTTTTTTTCCAAACCGCTATAAGCGCCAAGCCTGTTTTTAGCCTAAACGCGATATATCCTCTCGTCCCGTCTCAATCCACTGCCCCTTTGAAAGTGAAAGTGCCCTTTTCGATCGCGCTGCGGTGTTCCGCAAACGCGTTCCCGGCGGAACAAAATCCCGTCTGGACGCAATTCTTACCGGCAATCTCGACACCCCTGTCCACCGAACCACGATTCGCAATCTCGACACCCCTCCTCACGGGCGATTCTTACCGGCAATATATGACACCCAACCCCTCGATTACGGTTGTAATCGCAATCGTTTTGACCCCTGATGTTATATGCTTAATGTGACATGAGTTGCGTTGTTGTTTTTGTTGTTGCTTTTACAGACATAAACTAACATATAAAAAAAGGATGGATTTGTTGCGTTTTGAAACAAAAAAATAATGACTTTGAATTTATAATCAACAATATTGTTGTTTCATTTAACAATCATTGTTTAACATGTTCAAACTGAGCCAATAGACCATTTTAACAGGATAAATCGAATATTAAAAAAAATTATGGGTGTAGGTAAAAAAATGATCTTTTCATGAAAACTATTAAAATGGATTTATAGCGTTTTGGAAAAGAGCTCCTCAAATAGTCTGAGTATCCTTAAAATCCTTAAAAACGACTTCTTCCAGTGTACGTGCAGTTGAGTTCTGTTGCTAACTAAGTCATGCGTTAGTGATGAGTCATTCATGAATGATTTATTCTTTTTGCACTAATCTTAAATATGACTCAGGAACAATGAGTTGTCTCAGAGAGCAATTTGTGCTACAGGCCATTGGTTACAGGCCATCGGCATGCGCTACAGGATCTTCTGCATTCAGCCTATGGAGCTGTGAGAACGAATGACACAAACCCAAAGACTCGAGAGCTGCACTTATCAATTCTGTTTTCAGGACTGCATGCATTGCTTATAAGGATGTCACGGCCCATATCCGACATTGATGATGGAAATGAAAGCTTTAGCATAAGTTCTGCTGGGAAGACTCAATTACTAAGTCACTTATCGCCTTCACTCCAATTAAATTATATTCGCATGCTCACTGTATAAAAGCTCGGTACTTACACATGTTTGAGTTCGCAGATACTGAAGTGACGATTACCCCCATCCTCCCCACCACCACCAGGATGGCCCTGTCCATACCTCCCGGGGGGTCGGCTACGCCCCTGCCCTAGTTTTCGGCAGGAATGGCAGATCCGATACCCTCGGATTATTCACTACGGACTGGGCCTACGCCAAATGACTCTGTACATTATCAGCTTGCTGAGTTATTAATAAATACGCTTTTGTCTAAATAATTCTCCCGAGTCTTTCCTGTAGAACTAACAACTCGAACCCGAAGACAGGACAGGTGTAACATTACTAATCTTTCCAGGGAACAGATGTGATTAAATGGTTTGGCCTTGGCTGCATTAGCTTATAATTTATTTTTTATTCCAAATGTGATCAAGTACTAGATGTGTGGGGATATTCCGAAATGAACGAAATGACTTGAAAAAAGATTTGTTAATTTTGCTGAACGAGATTCAAAGATCCCAGTCCGTGAAATGATCCGAACTTTCCACTACTATGCGTAGCTCAACATACGTCATTTACTCCGTCGCTCTGATTGGTTGTAGGTCTATCCAACTGAGGTATTTCCTGGTTCGGTTGAAACACACCCCAATAATCACAGCCCAATGGAGCGGTATTAGACTCATAATCTGACTAGAATTGAGTATTACGACGTCAGGCTATATGTAGTCTGTAAAAATGAGCAATTCACCTTAATATTGAACATTAGACAGTGTATGTTTATGTTGAAATATAGGTGCAAAAATATGAAATCATATTTCCCAGCATATTCTATCTGGGGAGCACTTGGATGATGAATGCAGTTCATCCTTCTCTTGCTTTCCTTTCCTGGAAAAGACTTCTAATATAAAACCACAAGGACAATTTCTGAACATTGTAAATGTAGAGACAACTCAGTTTTGTTAAAAGGAACATTCCTAGTAAAAGGAACAGGAACTCAGTGTAGACCAACACTAAGGCAAATTATATATGATCAAAATCATGTTGTATATTGTATGTCAAAAATGTTCAATAATTAATTATTCGAATTTCAAACTAATACATTAATTATCTGGAAAATGCATATGTATTACTTTTACTTGCCATATGACTAAAAAATATGGAACAGCTGGAAAATTGCATTGTGAAAATATCATAAAACAATATTTTTTCAATTATAAACACTGATTATAATATTATTAAAAAAATCAATTCAATAAAATAAGTACATTTCAAACTTTTAAGAGCCCTCCAAAAGACCCATACAAGAATACAATGGGGAAAAATAAATGGAGAAAACAAACTTATTTTTGAATGACTGTCAGTGAAGAAAAACACACTTTCTAAGCCCAGATGGTACAGTTTCCAGCAGGAGCTAATGGGGCCATGCTTACAAGCCTTGATCTATGGGAATCTGTTTATTTCAGAAGTGCATGGTGTCTTTGATGAACTCTTCACCTCTGCTTTTGCACCCCTATATTTTTTTTTTCTGATTACAGTAGAAAACTCTGAGTAGCCATGTCAGACGCATGAAAGGAGACACTGATGGAAAGAGACATGCATCACTCCCAGCATGACAGTACAATAACACTTTGATATCTGCACGGAAATAAGAGCGATCCAGTTTTTTTCCCCATTCAGTCAAACATGGTAAATATAGAAATCACACATCAGTGACACCATCGAGCAGTAAGAAATGAGCAATTATTCAACAGATTTTGGCACACTGTCACAACATCCACCACCAAAAGGAAATTAAAGACCTGGTGGCCATCAGAGACACTTTCGGTGATGCATAAGAAAAGTATCTCAATTCATTTGTCCTTATTTCTGGCTAAGGATTTTTGGCTTATGAAGGAAATGTGAAGTGTGTGTGTATGTGTGGACTGGTAATCCCTATGGTATGGGGACAAAATGTCCTCACAATGATGGCAATTTTCGAAATCCTTGTCCTTGTGGGGACATTTTTTGGTCCCCATGAGGAAAACAGGTCATAAATCACACTAAGTGATGTTTTTTGAAAAAGTAAAAATGCAGCATGTCTCCTGTGATGGGTAGGTTTAGGGGCAGGGGCAGTGTAGGGGGATAGAAAATACGGTTTGTACAGTATAAAATGCATTACGCCTATGGAATGTCCCCATAAAACATGAAAACCCAACGTGTGTGTGTGTGTGTGTGTGTGTGTGTGTGTGTGTGTGTGTGTGTGTGTGTGTGTGTGTGTGTGTGTGTGTGTGTTTGTCTGTGGTGAGTCAAAAAAAAGAAGATAGGTATTCAACAACCGAGGGATTTTGCACACGGCCACTACTAGTATCTATGGGGAGATAATAATTTGAATTTACTATAAACGGGATGTCTTTCAAAAACAATTTGTGAAGATTATGCATATTAGCTAGAAATATTCATTCACACTTTATCCCAATGGAATCACTATAATTTTGATAAACTCCACCACTGTACACTAGGACTATAGTGGTAATACAGGAGAGATATGATGACTTTGTAACCACCTACAAACCTAACAGGCACTAGACAGAAATCGTTGTAAAAGCTACAAATGTATATATTTTTCAAATTAAAAAATATTTTTAATATATGTGAATAATGTATATTTACAATTTTTTTTTACATAATTCAGAAAGTTTCCATTTTGCAAATATGTTGCAATTCAACAGTAACCATTAGTAATCTTATTTGATTTTTGTTTTTAGCAAAAGATACTTTTCAAAGCACACAAGTCTTGGGTCAACTGTATAGTCAAGAGTGATGGTTGAGTCAGTTTGTGTGCAAGCCACCGTTCCAAACGAAATAATAAAATAAAATAAAAAAACAGCAGTGTCTGCTGAAGCAAAGAAAACAAACACAACCATATAGCAGGACTTCAAACAGTGACAGTGAACATATGAAAGTAGAAGCAAACTTTTCTCAAAAGCCTCCATCCATGGTCACACACCAAAAGCACAGCCAGAAGGGAGCTCAAGGAAGAACGGTGCAATGCAGCAGGAACCATCAACAACCAGTGAAAATGTTTTAGACGGCAAAAGATAAATACATAACTTAAGCCATTCCTAAACAAACTTCATTAATCCACTCTAATAGGTGTCAGTATAAAGTCAAAGACCATTATGAGAAATATGAACTAGTGAAACCTCAACAAAAACATGACCCAAATGCTAAAAGTCATAACATGTAGTTTTATATGTATAACTAAACATTAGCTAGACATGAAACATAAATGCTGTATATATCTATTTTCATTATGTACAATATTTAAGCAATTGACATAATTATGCAATAAGATAAGTGCTGTGACTTTTTCACATTGTATATAAATGAAGGTATGCCCATAAAATGTAAGAAATGAAAGAGCTCATGACTCATGGCATCAGTGTGTCTCTGTGAAAAGACAATTATCTACGGTGTGTAAGTCAGATGCCAAAATATGATTTAGAACTATAAGACAAAGTCTGCATGAGAAAAGACTGTTTGACACCCTCCTCACTCACTTTGTGGGTGATATTCTTCCCTCCGTCTCACGCTCTCAACTAAAGGAGAGTTTCTCAATGCTTCAGGATTTACTGCAGTGTGCATGTTCTGAATTTAAATACGCAGTGTGTGTGGGGAGGGGGGGGGATTTGATGAACACAGCAAGACCACTATTGGGTGGCACAGCAAGACTATATTGGCTTTGAGTCATGGTCCATTTAAATCCCTCAATTCTGGGCATTTCTCTTCTCATACTCCTACAACTTCCTTTTCATCTCACAATTCCCACCACATTCAGTCTGCTATATCTATCACGACTGGAGTTCTTTGATCTTCTGTGATCACAGAGTGGCTTGTGTGACTAAGAATTTGGAAGTCCTAAAAGATTTAGCCATATCATTTTTTGCAATGCTTTGTAAAACAACAAACAGTCTAAGGAGGAGCTACTCTGGGGAAGGAACGTCCTGTCTTTTTATTAAATAAAAGTAGTGCTGTAGAACATGCATGCAGGAATTTAAAGGGTTAGTTCACCCAACAATGAAAATTCTGTCATCAATTACTCACCCTTATGTCGCTCCAAACCCGTAAGCCCTTCATTCATCTTCGGAACACAAATTAAGATATTTTTGATGAAATCCGAGAGTTTTCTGAACCGCACAGACTGCAAAGTCATTGCAACTTTCAAGGCCCAGAAAGGTAGTCAAGACATTGTTAAAATAGTTCATGTGACTATAGTGGTTCAACCTTAATGTTATGAAGTGATAAGAATAAAATAACGACTTTATTCAACGTCATCCTCATACGTTATTCACGTAGTAAATACAGTGCAGCACTTCCAGGTTGTACATCAGACTGCCGGCTTACCATTGGCCGATGCTGTTCACGTGAGCACCACGACCCATGCGTGTGATGCTGACACAGGAGCTAGCCAATAATTAGTCAGAGTTCTGATGTAGAACCTAGAAGCACTGCACTGTGTTAACAAAAAGTATTCTCAGCTTCACAACATTACGGTTGAACCACTGTAGTCACATGGACTATTTTAACATGTCTTTAATGTCTTTACTACCTTTCTGGGCCTTGAAAGTTGCAATGACGTTGGTGCTGTGGTTCTACCAGAAAGATTCGGAAGCTAGGTGAAGTCAAAGTCCAGTAACCAGTTTATTGAAAGTCCAGCAAGTATATTAGTTAGATGTTCTTTGGCGTAGGCCCCGTCCTTGGAGGTAAGGTCGGTGTCAGCATCTGCAAACTCAGACATGTGTAAGTGACCATCTTTTATACTCTATGAATTAGGACATGATTGGTTAGGTCTGGATCCGATTGGTGATGTAATATTGAATCTTCCTGGCAGAACTTTGCGCTAGGCTTTCATTTCTCGGATTTCAACAAAAATGTCTTAATTTGTGTTCCAAAGATGAACGCAGGTCTTATGGGTTTGGAACGACATGAGGGTGAGTAATTAATGAAATTAACAGAATTTTAAATTTAAAAGAAATGTACACACTAATGTTTACACTATAAACATCTGTCAAAATAAACATTGAAATTTAGGTTGGACAATGCCTTGACATAGACAGATATAGACAAACAGATATACGGACAGCTACTGTATACACAGTCCTATTGATTTGGTTGTCCCGGTGTGCTGTTCCTGCCTGCATTATATGTTCTAGGTTGCCACATGGGCTTCTTTGTAGTCAGCACCTCAGGTCTTTTTTGATGTTGTAAACCCCTGGCTCAACTTATCTGGTATCGAGTGTTTATTCTTGTTCTGTCATGATTAGTTTCCCTCAGTCCTGCTAGTTCCAAACACTGCTAGGATTTCCAAAACCCTAGAGGTTAGACCATCTGCTGTCTGTTTGTGGTCCATCACATGAATGGGCTTTTCTTTCTTTCTTTTTTCTCTCTCTCATGTTTTTCCTTCTCCACTGCAGTGTATAAAAAAAATAATTGGGGTATGTAAGATTTTTTTAATGTTTTTGAGAGAAGAAGTCTCTTATGATCACTATAAGGCTGAATTTATTTGATCAGTAATTCAATCATTTATTGAAAAACAGTAATATTGTGAAAATTTAAGCTGAATTTTCAGCAGCCATTATTCCATTCTTCAGTGTCACATGATCATTCAGAAATCATTCTAATATTCTGATTTGGTGCTCAAGAAAAAAAAATATTATTATTACAGATACAGTTAAAACGGTTATGCTGCTGGTTACTAACTAAACATTATTAACTATAAGCAACTTTGCAACTATGTCAACTAAATCTTATCAAAGTATTAGTAGACTGTTGATGTTTGTAGATGTTTGTTGGGGGGCTTTCAAAATAAAGTGTTCAAAATAATATTTTTGTGGAAACCAATACATTTTTCATGATTCTTTGATGAATAGAAACATTTATTAAAAATAAAAAAAATCTTACCAACCCCAAACTTTTAAATGTACATATATAAATGGAATCTGTGTTTGGAAAACATCATGGTGGTCTGGTCAATAAGACCTTTTTCTTTCTAAAGAGCAGAAAATGGCAAGATTTCTTTAGCCTGAGGGTTTAAAGACATCAGAATAACGTGAGCACAGCACAGAGGTGTTAAAGACAGAAGTGTCACTTCACAGAAGCTTAAGAGCCAGCTCTAAATTGGAAGCAGCAGTCCCAGTGAGAGTGCCAGACACCACAAATAACTCAGCCCGACAAAGACCTATGGATCTGGAGCTATGCAACCTGAAATAATGCACCTCTAGTGAGTGGCCACTTAGGGTGGGCAGTGATTTATTGTTTGCTGTATTAAGGGTTGTGTTAAGTGATAAAAGATACAGACATCAATTCTATAAAATTTAACAGTGTCTAATTGCACATAGCCTGACTAGTTGGCAAAGGCTATTTACACTTTCTCCAATGTCTGATTGGGCCAGACAAAATTATAAAAGAAACCCTTCTAATAACAGGAGAAGTGGCGCATGGAAAGTAAGGCTGGTAGCGGTAACGTTTGACATGAGTGGCCAGAGTTTGAATCTGCCCTTTTCCAATTTCATTCTTCTCCCCTTTCCCATCGCATATGAGATCAGAAAGGCATTGATTTGATATAAAAATGAAGAAAATATGTGAAAAGTAAGGCGGCATCCATTTAATGATTTTAGTAAATAAAATAATGCACTCAACATGTTGTTATTTTTGCGTGCTGTTTTATAATGTACTACACTGAGGGGTAAATAGTATTAGAAATCATAATCAGAAAGAGCTTTATTGTCTAGCATGTTTGAACACAGGGAATTAGTTTTGGTGACCAGCAGAGAGAACAAAAGTACACAGTGAGAAAAATATGTGCGAAGACACACACACACACACACACACACACACACACACACACATGTTGTGTTTCCATGTTTTATGGGGACATTCCATAGGCGTAATGCATTTTATACTGTACAAACCGTATTTTCTATCCCCTACACTGCCCCTGCCCCTAAACCTACCCATCACAGGAGACATGCTGCATTTTTACTTTTTCAAAAACATCACTTAGTGTGATTTATAAGATGTTTTCCTCATGGGGACCAAAAAATGTCCCCACAAGGACAAAAATTTGGATATTGCCATCTTTGTGGGGACATTTTGTCCCCATACCGTAGGGATTACCAGTCCACACACACACACACACACACACACACACACACACACACACACACACACACAGAATCACATTTTCTTTTACATCACGTTGATGGCCGGGTGTGTGTGCATCGCTTACCTGGGGAACACATGGCACCAGGATGCACTATGGGATAAAAGCACCCCGGCAGAGGCAGTGTGATGCTTTGGGCAATATTCTGCTGGGAAACCTTGGGTCCTGCCATCCATGTGTATGTTACTTTGACATGTAACACCTACCTAAGCATTGTTGCAGACCATGTACACCCTTTCATGGAAACGGTGGTCCCTGGTGGCTGACCTTTTCAGCAGGATAATGCGCCCTGCCACAAAGCAAAAATGGTTCAGGAATGTTTTGAGGAGCACAACAACGAGTTTGAGGTGTTGACTTGGCCTCCAAATTCCTCAGATCTCAATCCAATCGCGCATCTGTGGGATGTGCTTAAGACAAAAGTCTGATCCATGAAGGCTTCACCTCACAACTTACTTAAAGGATCTGCTGCTAACATCTTGGTGCCAGATACCACAGCACACCTTCAGAGTCGATGCCTCAACAAGAGAGAGAGAGCGAGAGAGAGACTGTGATCTACAGAAAATAGATGAGCATTGGTTCCATCATTCATTGAAATAAGTGATACTGAGAAATGTTAGCACAGCTGCACTAGCAAAATATATGTTAGCTGTTTACAATGTTAGAGACAGTCAACTCTCTAGAGAGACCTGCTTCTTTATTCACTTATTTAGATGAATCTTTATTCCTTATATAACCTTTTAAGTCATAGGGCTGGAGCCTATCCCAGTTTCTTAGGCCAGAGGCAGGGGAATATGTATATATATTTCTTCCCGGACACCAAAGCAAAGTGGCTGCCCACTGCGTGTGTGTGTGTGTTCACTACTCACTACTCCTAATGTATGTGTGCACTAACTTTGATGGGTCAAATGCAGAGGTGACTTCACATGTCACTTTCACTTTTAACTGTTCATGAACTTTCAACTGGTCAGAAAGACTGGCTGTGCTGGTGCTCGATGCTATGTAGCGCCGGCCAGATGGCAAAAGTTCAAAGAGAAGGTGGCTTTGATTTGAAGGACCCAGAGTGATTTTCTGAGCCCTTTTGTCACTCTGAATATATACAGTTCTTGGAGGGTGGGCAGAGGAGGACAAATAATCCTCTTAGCAGTCTGAACCAACCTCTGTAGTTGTCTGATGATTTTGTAGCTGAGCCAAACCAGATAGTTATTAAACTGTAGAGGACAGATTCAATACAGCGGAGTAGAACTACATTAGCACCCCGTGTGGCAGGTTTCTTCTGAAGTCCATCGTTTCCACTGTTCTGAGCGTGTCATCGTTATGTTGTTAGGACTGCATATATAAAAACAGCCTGCTGTTCCAACTCATCACCTTTGTGTATGAGGATGATAGTTGTCCCATGTTGACTGCATCATCTGCTGACCTGTTTGCTTGATAAGCAAACTCCAGGGGGTCCAGCAAGGGTCCAGTAATGTCCTTCAGGTGAGCCAATACTAGTCTCTCAAATTACTTCATAACCACAGAAGTTAGAGCAAAAGGTCTGTAGTCATTAAGTCCAACATTTTTTTTATTTTATTTTTTTTTCAGAAAGGGAATTCTTTTTAAGATCTGTGAGAAGATGAAGGCCAGCTGGACAACAAAGGTTTTTAGACAGCCTGGTGAAACACCATCTGTGCCTGGTGCTTTCCTTGTATTCTGTTTTCAGAAAATCCGACACACATCCTCTTCACAGACCCGAAGTGCAGAAGGGGGGAATGTGGGGTTGCTGGAGGTGTTGATGGTTGTGCAGATAGGCCGTCAGAGTCAGCGTGAGGTGCGAGACTGAGATATTCAACTTTGCAGTAAAACTCATTCAGGTCGTCAGCCAGTTGTTGATTCCCTGCAGAGTTGGGGGATGGCATCTTGTAGTTTGTAGTGTCTTTCAGGTCTTTCCAAATCTGTTTTATCGATTTTCAGAGGAGCTTCTCCTAGCCAATCTGATATCCATTGGCCTGTTTGTACAAGATTTTATCCCCATTCCTGTAGGCATCTTCTTTGGCCTTATACAAAGCTGTCTGAGTTTCTCTGTGAAGCATAGTTTGTCATTGTTGTATGTTATATAAGTCTTGGTATAGGAATGCACATATCCTCACAAAAACTGTTGTATGATGAGACAGAATTTGTGAGCTCATCCAGATTGGTGGCAGCAGCTTCAAAGACACTCCAATCAGTGCACAGTCCATCTATTTACAGTCCTTAAAGGCAAATTTAGGTTTCTGACTGCCTCTGCCAATGTTTAAAGGTTTACTTCAGTGATTAGCATTAAGCTTTGTATCAGTAGAAATATTCAAATTTTCGTACTTTTCCCCCTCATATGACCCTGAGACGAGAGAATTATGTATTTTATTTCTGGAAAAATTCCTCCGATGACGCAAATATCGTCATTTTCTCAGTCTAGAAGGCACCAAATACAAAAATAATTTCACATTTCTACTACATTAATGACCCAGTTTAAATACAAATTAATCTTCCCAGCGCTGAAGTACCCCTTTAAGTATTCAGATATTCAATACATCTGACCTGTATTGGACTTAGGACCACACATCAAAGTGGCCCAAATTGGAATTGAAAAGATCAGATTCCATATGGTTTTTGTTGATCAAAATGTCATAACAAAAACAGATCTGAATCACATATGAGCAAAACAACATATGAGCGGATTGGGGCCACATTTACCTGCAGTCTGAACACAGCCATAGTGGGCTTCCAGGGCTTCCATTTCCAGTCTAGCTGGTGCCCTGGCAAAACCGATATTATAGCAGAGATTCCAGCTATCGCTAACTGAATTTTCCATATAAATTATTACAAGGTTTTTGACAAAAGACAGAAAAAAGCCGCAAAAACCCATGTTTTAAAAATTCATAGGATTACCCAAGGATTGAAAATACAAAGAGAATCAATATTATTTATGACAGTTTCACAGTTCACTGAAGAGGACTGTTATCTAAAATTGGGCAGAACATTAGAAATGAAAGCACTGAACCAACTTCTTGTCCATAATGGTTAAAAGCACAAAAAAATAAAAAAATAAAATACAAATAAAAATACAAAAGGAAAGGAAAGGTGCTATAAAGTTTCAAAATGAAAGTATTAGATCTTAGCCTGGATTCCAGCCGAATTTAGCCCCGCCCACAACATTTTTGCTTGGGCAATTCGGTCTGGACTCGATCCATAGAGGAGTAATTATGCCCAAACAGAAACTGTTCGGACCAATGAAATTGTCAGGGCGGGCTTTAGACGATGATAAACAGTAACGTAATCATCCACGTCATCAAAGGCGCATTGGGTTGAATTTGCTGTCATCCTAAACGGAGAACTTGTTCTTATATGCATTCACCTTCACTATTTCTCTCAGAAACGATGATCGTGTTGGTAAGTACTCTGTGTATCCTTAAATAATTTTATTACAATACTGGCAAAGATCTTTTACACTCATCTTTTTCTTGTAAAGTTACTTAATCCAGCGCGGGTGCAGACAGGGTTGCCAAGTTTTTTTGCAATGTCGCGCACAATTGCTCCTCAAAACTATAGCCCAAAACAATAGCTTTTTGGTTCTCCGGGAAAAAATGGCGTTTGGTTGGCAAAATATGTTATTTTGGCAAGGTTGCCTGCTAAAATTCACATTCCTGGGTTTATATAATCACATAATTGGGTCGCTTCAACCCGCGGACATGGAGAAAAACACGGACATGGCAACACAGTGCAGTTGAGTTCTGTTGACATTTGACAACTAACGTTATGCGTCGCTCCGTTGCTCTGATTGGTTGTAGGTCTATCCAATTGAGGTCTTTCCTGGTTCGGTTGAAACACGCCCCATAATCAAAGCCCAATGGAGCGGCATCAGACTTAGCCTGACGTGCTCAAACTCAATTCTTGTCAGAATATGAGTCTGATACCGCTCCATTGGGCTGTGATTATGGAGCGTGTTTCAACCTAACCAGGAAAGACCTCAACACAACAGCACTGTTGCCAAGTCCATGTTTTTTCTGCGGGTTGTTCTCCATGTCCGCGGGTTGAAGCGACCCCAATTATGTGATACATAGACCCAGGAATGCAAATTTTAGCAGGCAACCTTGCCAAAATAACGTATTTTGCCAACCAAACGCAATTTTTTTCCGGAGAACCCCCCAGAAAAAAGCTATTGTTTTGGGCTATAGTTTTGAGTAGCAATTGCTCAACATTGCAAAAAAACATGGCAACCCTGTCTGCATGCACGCTGGATTAACGTTAGAAGAAAAAGATGAGTGTAAACGATCTTTGCCAGTGTTGTAAAAAAATAATTTAAGGTTACACAGGGTACTTACCAACACGATCATCATTTCTGAGAGAAATAGTGAAGGTGAATGCGTTCTCCGTTCTCCGTTTAGGATAAGAGTAAATTCAACCCAAATGCCTTTGATGACGTGGATGATTACTTTACGTTTTATCATCTGTCCATCATCGTCTAAAGCCTGCCCGGACAATTTCATTGGTCCGAACAGTTTCTGTTCGGGCATAATAACTCCTCTATGGATCGAGTCCAGACCGAATTGCCCGAGCAAAAAAAATGGTGGGCGAGGCTAAATTCGGCTGGCATCCAGGCTACATCAGACTCATATTCTGACTAGAATTGAGTATGACCACGTCAGGCTAATTAGATCTAGTTTTACCCTGATTTTATATACACGATGTTGGGTGTTACAATGTAACTTTCAGTAATTATAGTGTAACTATAACGTGTTATAAGGGAACAAAATGTCATATTTGGGAAATAAAGGGGGAACTACTAAAATAAAGTTTCTCTGCAGAACATAAAAGTTTTCCGAAGGAACGCAGAGTTTCTCAGGGAAAGCAAAACATTTGTGCAAAATCATTTTTAGGGGCTCTGTTATAAATAGAAAAAATAGTTGGTACACAAATTAAGTGCTACAAATCAACAGAAGATGATATACACATATAAGTGAGGATATTTACTAATATTATAGAATTGATTATTATTGAATACTAATTGATTATTAGAATGTCATGATTAAGCTTTAAACAAAACATTTTCAATTGTTTTGTAGAAGTATAATTTTGCTGTCTTATCATTGCATTAACATGCATGGCTTTATTCAGCAGATATCCTCAGCGCATGAAGCTTTGCAACAGTGAATCATTTTACAATGCAATTGCTTTAAAGGTGCACTTTGTGAGAAAATTGCTATTTTAACCAAGGAGCTGGGACGTCTGAGCAGCATAGCGTCTGAGGGAGTCGCCTGTCAATTGCGTCATATCTGGGTTACCCTCGGTTTCCGGTTTTATTTGGCAGAAACACTTTACTCATAGCAGTGTGCAACAAGTGTCACAGCAGCCGCCGATTGAACGCACAGAGTAATGTCATAACATAATTTTTAACACACTCAGATGTATCTAATATGATAAACGGAGCTACGTTACCTCATATTCATGACCGGAAAAGCGGAAATAGCGCCGGCGCCTGGGGACTGTGTCCTGTCATAATAGAAGTCCCGTGTGTTTTTCATCTCATTAACAATCGCTCCAGCGGCCTTGCTCAGTTCCACAACACTCGGTCCTGCTCTGCTTCATATTGCAGTAACGTTAATAACCGCATCCATGAACATGATTTCTGCCCGAGTCCTATCCCGATTCTTTTCTGTGAGGTGGGGTCGGTAGGCTGTGAGGTGAAAACCACATGTCCCAAGATGCTGCGCTCAAACTTAGCGTCATCAAACTACGTGCACCTTTAAAGCTTTGCTTCTCCCATCACTACAACCAATATGAGAGAGGACAATTCAGAATGAATCAATTTACTATAAAAAATTACAATTTCCTACGCTACATACAGTATGAGAGAGGGTCGTGTAGAACTAACCGATTCACTGGAATGAACTGGAATAAGCTTTTAAAATGAAAAAAAAAGGCTATTTAAAATGAATCGATTCAGTAGAACGAATTGACACTTGTTTTAAAAAGCTTGTTACAGCAAAAACACTTTTTTGAAAGCTACTGAAAAGTTAGTCAAATTGCTACTGAACCACTGCACACCACAAATTAGCCTTAAATGCTTCCATCATTTGTATGCAAAACAATAAAAACAGCATCTAATTAGATCTTTACAACATTAATTCAGCTCCCGGGAACACACAGTGACCATTCTCCCAGAGGACACATGGCAACCCTAATATGATAGAAGAGTAAACAGCGACAGAACACCAGGTGCAGTACAAACAACGCTGGACCTCACAAATGAATAAGTAATAATGGAGAAAAGAAGGACCTTGCTGAGGCATGGCTCTTAGCTAACAGATACTTTGCTCGATCATACATCATTTTGACATTTCCAGATTTTTTACTTTGTTAAACTATCTTATTAGTTGGTTAGCGGATAATTAGGTCTTCTATTCTCAAAAGGTTGAGTAACTGATTGGCAAAGACAGCAATGTTCCCTAAAAAAAATTAACTTCAACAGAAAATAACTATTGACACAGCAATTACGTCAATAATTGGGGTCACTTTGTGTTTGAGAAATCGGCCCACTTTTGGGAATGCATGTAAGTAATCAGTTAAATAACTTTTTCTCCTTCAGTGCTTTTCTGTTGAGACACTCTGATGGATGGTTTTAGTAAGATGCACAAATCTGTCACAGTACTGTCGAGGAGAAGGAAGTGGATGGATAAAATAATTTCCCCTGCTTCACAAACTCAGACGCAGGGCAGACTGCATCCACCGTCCCCACCATCCGCTGCAATGGATGAGACTCAGTAAGGGCCCTATAAGAGAAAACTCTAATTCCTCATAACTCATAAATCATAGAGGAAGGGAAAAGGGCTCACCGTCTGCACCCTGACGATTCCAACCATTAACTGCTGCTGCACTGTTGACTTTTACTGTCTGGAAACGGTGTGTCCATAAAAACATCACAGCGGCACAGCAAAGCTCTGCTTAGATCATTGAACAGAAACTGGGTAACTTCCAGTGATGTTGCAGCTAGGCCAAAAGATGACAGACATCAGTGTGACAAATTGCTGATTATTTCCATTTAATAACATATTTATGGGCCATTTTCATATAATTTGTGCCTTAATGTCTCATGGTGAAGACATTTATTTCTTTGCCAGATCGAGGCAGATTGAACATCTGAAATCTTTACAGATCCAAGCAGCAGTTCAAAAGCAATACCAGTCCTGTTCTTTTGCCATTTTGGAAGAGGCTGCGGCAAACTAAGCACATGTTCGAGAATTTTTTTTAGGCAGACTGATAGTGTGCAGCACTAGTATGAAATACTAAAGTGTACATATGGTAGTCCAGGCATCTTGAAAAGGGACTGCACACCCAATAAAACGCTTAAAGGATTAAACACCCTATAAAAATGGGGCCGTAACGGACAAATAACATACTGAATAAACCACTAACTTGTGATAAACAAGAAGAATGTCCTGCTGTGAACTAAAGCTACCATAAAAATTGAAGCAGATTACAGATACAGTGACACTGTAGAATAACGGTGAATTATAATGAGATTAAAAATGATAAAGAATTACCAATTAATTACTAATTACAACATTAACTACTAGTAGTTCTTGAAGAGTGACTAGGTAACACTTGAGTAATTATAATATATTTGAAGACCATGTTCAGAGTAAAAAAGACATTTGCTCACATCTCAGACACATAGCTGCCACTGTTATGTTAGGTGTGTTTGCAACTACCTGTCTTTTGAACTATTATTAAATTAGTACGATTTTGTAACCTGATTCATCTTTCTTCATCAGTCTGCCTGCAAACACCGTTACAGATGACCTGACCTGCCCAATATGGACGATACGGCAAAATTTATCGTCTTGGCTCAGGAGAGGATTTATGTTCTTTAGCCATCACCTACAGCCTGAACGACGAGACTCTTAGGACCTTGTTTCGGATCGTGGCAACATTCAACCAACAGATCGACTTCCCAGACACCCCAGGACTGTACTGGAGGGAGACTGTCAATTGGTGCCTGGAGAGCGTAGAGTCCCGATCTGGTACACAGCCAGATCCTGGGCCCAACACACCACCTTAGACCACATGTGAGCCCCCCACTGACAGAGAGCTACCACCCTACACAACACGTCAGCCAGAGCATGTGGAGAGGAAGACAGAGCTGACCCTTGCCCCGGAAGTGGAGCTCCATCGTGAGTCTGACCAGGGGTGTGAGCCCCCGAAACTAGTGGATGAGGGAGTAGTGAGGGTGACCACACTGGTCTCCTCTTGCGGAGGAGTAATGGGAACATAATAGGAGAGAGGTCCAGGCTTGGTCCTCTCTCCTTTTATGCTCCCGTCAATCCTCTGTGCGGCGAGACCGGTGTGGCGCGCAGCTGGAGCTCATTATCACTCGCCACCGGCCCGCTCTCACAGTCCCTCGCCTCGCTGCTTGCCACAATGGACAATGATGACTGGTTGATAAACTTCAGTGAGGAGCTAGCGACTCCCACCCTTTCCCACCCGGTACCTTCATCATCGCTGTTTCTAGACAGTACCATGAGCTATGTTTTTTTTTTTATCAACCTGCATGGACTGTGTTATATTTACCATGACTCTGTCAAGACTGCTGTTGCCACCATCACTGTAAAGCTCAGCCAGTACTCCAGCCCAGCCACTGCCGGAGGTTTACAGCCCTGCACCGTCTCCAGGGAGTCCCTGTGATGTCGAGTCGCAGGTCGTGTTTCCATCCTCTGGCTCTGCCTCTGGCCTCTGTTCTCTTCACTCCATCTGTTGGCTCCGTCTTGGCTCCTCCCACCTTCGGCTCCACCAGAGACCCTCAGACTTGCAGTTCCACCCGCTTCCCTCGTACTACCAGCTCCCCCTTGGTCAGTCGTCACACACCACTTCTGCCACAGACTTGTGGGCCATCCTCTGCAATCCGTCCCTCCACCCCTACGGCTGCAGCAGGTTCCTCATTCCCCTCGCCGATGCCTCTGTCCTCCATCACACCGTCTCCTCCTCAGCACTCGGGTATTCTGGAACCGCCTTCAACAATCGTCGCCATGGCATCACCTTGGTCTTCATGTCTCGATGTCGCTTGTTTTCATTGGCTCTTTGTCTGCGCCTATGTCCCCAGATGTCGCCGGCCACTACACCTCCTTGGAACCTGATTCATCTGTCTTCATCGCTCTGCCTGCAAACACTCTTACAATAGTAAAGTTGTGATTATTAATTAATTGCCAATTCTATATAATTTGTCATAGTTAATAGTTCTTCATGAGGCTTATCAGTAATTATTGATAACCAGTAAGAGACTATCTCAGTCCTTTTTTGCTGTAACTTACCAGTTAATTAATCTTGTTTCCATACTATTTCATAGTAGTTGCTGTTAATGTAGTGTTAGTAATTGTCTTGTATAGTTACCTATTCTAAAGTGTTATCCTTTTCAAACCGTTCTGAAAACAACAAACTCATGACAAATGAAAATCAGCTCAAAATATCAAAAACATGTTTATTTTCCTCTGACTGGATGAAATCAAAGCGTGAAGCAAAAAAATCTGAATCTCTACATAAATTGTCAACTCCAACTGCCGCAAATCTGCAGACTGGCTCTGACATTCAGCAACCTGCATCATATTGTCCAGACTGCAAATAGGGGTAAACAAAAAATATTTGCAAAACAGAGACGCATTCTAAACCATCAACGTAATCAAAATTAGATTAGATTAATGAGCTATAGCTTTGAACCGTTGTTTTTCCACACAACCACCATCTGTGTTTGATGCTGTCAGGTGAGGTGACTTTCGCCACCTTTTCCCAGCTCCTCTCATCTGCCTCTACTTTAATCAATCACTTTATGGAAGGTCTATCAACATTTATCAAGTTGGAGGTCTGTCAAAAGCACAGCTGCGTGTTTTCCCTGTCAATCCATTCACATTGTTTGCGACAAACAGTTGCTTTTCTTGGATGTGAATCACCAGTGAAAAGACTGTGTATAAACATTGGGATGTGTCATGAATGACAGCTAATATACATCATCCTATAGAAACTATTGTTCACAGAAATGTTGCTTGGTCTTAAATGCCACAGTAAGTGTCAGAAGTATTGTTGTTTGAAGTGTAAACAATTGTACATGCAATTAGCAAATTTAAGAAAATGAGCAAAATTAGCACTTGATGCTTAATGTTGATTACCACAAAAATGTATTTAGACTTGTCGTTCCTTTTTAAAAACATTAAAAATGAGCTACAGTGAAGCACTTAAAAATACAAGTGAATGAGGATGATGTGTGTTTCAATAGCCACAAGACATGAAAAAAAATGCTGTTCACTCAGACAGAACCCTCAAAGAGACACTTGGTAAGAACGAATAGTATTACCTTAATGTTACATATAAGGTACAATGCACCCTTCAGGGTTATATAAGGTACAAGGCATTACACTCAGTGTACTCTCCTAGCTGTCGTACCATTAAACGTAAAATGTTTGCACTTTTTTCCTGATAGTGAATGTGTGTGTCAACATGACTTTACTGTGGAGGGAAAACCAGCTTACTAACCTTTCTATGTAGCTCAGTCCAATTTAACATCATTACCATGACAACCCTACAATGCCATAAAATGAGAATAAGAATAATTTTACTGCTCAAATAATACACGTTTTAACAGAGGAATTAAGGGCTTTTATAAAACCACAGGCTTCACATATCTGCATTTAAATAACATAAAAAAACGGCCCCATTTGCTTCCACTTAAGTGCCTTTTTAATGGAGAAAATGAGGGACAAGTCAAACTTATTATTTTTTTAATTTTTTTGTAGCAATCAACATTATGTAACGAATGCTGTTGATTGAGCTTAACTTGTATTAAACCCAGGAAACTCCTTTAAATATCTATCAATCATGTGCATTTAAAGCTCTTAAAATATGCATAGCGATGCACTCTTGCAAAAACAAGTGTGCTTTAAAAGACTTGTCATCTTAAAAATCCTCTTCAAGACACCCAAATTTCAGTTATCAAAGCCCACTGAAACATCATCTAACACACTTTATTTTGCATAAGTGCTCATGACAGCCCAAATGATTGGTGACAGTTGTCTATGCTATGCACAGTAGTGCGCCTTCCAGCGGGAAGTGACTGCGGGGCTTTTGGCTGGATTACAAAAATAAAATCTGCTTCTATGAAAAGAGCAGTGTGTCAATTTTCTGTCTGTGTCCAAGGCCAGATGTGTGTCCTGAGCAGTCTGTTTAGGGCAGGACAGCCATCAGCAATAGCTGGATCAAAAAACAGGCTGTGAATTCATTTTTTCCACATTCATCCACACAACTTTAAGTCAAGAACTCAACAGTGGCAGATATATCTTAATGACTTCTGGAGCTAAATTGTGGAGTCCCACTTAAAATGCAAAAGCAATCTGTGTTAACCTCTTTGTAGTAAATATAATAGAGAGTCTCGGTTTGTGAGGAGTGTTATGCCGACTATTCAAGTTGAGTGAAAGACTGACTGAAAGGAAAAGCAATACAAGTTTTGTTAATATGTTATTTGCGCGCACACTCTCTCTCTCTCTCTCTCTCTCACAAACTCTTTTGTGTTTCTTTATTCAAAACGTTCAAAAAACGATTGAAAAACTAGTCAAAGATGGCTCCTCAGGGTATTTTACTGCCAACATCTGTGGGGAAATTAGCTCAGGCATTCAAGCATAAAACAGCATAAAGATCATTGTAATTGTCAACTAAACAAGCTTATGACTTTGGTCCCTTTCATTCAAACACAGCACGTGGTCTTTGCGTACAGATGTTAGGTGTACATGCAGGGATCACTGATAATTAATGTATGTCTAGCATTAGATATTACTGGCACCATCTAAGACCAAAAAAAAAACAAAAAAAAAAACATTATGCATCCACTCAGAAAAAATGTAAATCATAGAATGAATGCAGATGCAATTACAGAGGAGCCAGAGTACTGGAGAAAAACAGCCCTGCGTGTGATTAAAGTATTATCTATGTTATTGAGACAAAATGGCCCCACAAGCATAGTAATACCAGAAATTTTAGATTGTGTGGACATTTGTTGGTCCCCATGAGGAAAAAAATCATACAAAAAAAATTACCTTGAAATTGAAGTTGAAACTTGAAACTTGATTTTTTTGTGGTTAGAGTTAGGGATAGAATATACCGTTTGTTTGTTTGTTTGTTTGTTTGTTTTTGTGTGTTTTAAAGATACTTAGTCTGAAAATAGAAGAGAAAAATAATGAGTCAAGCTGTTGTGGTAAAAAAGGAATCTGCCCGAGGCTAAAGATAAGACAAAGCGAGGAGTACAGATGCTATCAGCATTTTTAATGAATAATTTCAGTGAATGATTCAATGACTCTCTTGTTATATATATATATAATAAGTTGATTTATTTCACTAATTCTATTTAAAAATTTTAACTTTTATATTACATTTATTCATTACACACAGACTGATTTATTTCAAAAGGTTTATTCTTTTAATTTCGATGATTATAACTGACAACTAAGGAAAATCCCAAATTCAGTATCTCAGAAAATTTGAATATTGTGAAAAGGTTCAATATTGAAGACACCTTGTGCCACATTCTAATCAGCTAATTAACTCAAAACACCTGCAAAGGCCTTTAAATGGTCTCTCAGTCTAGTTCTGTAGGCTACACAATCATGGGGAAGACTGTTGACTTGACAGTTGTCCAAAAGACGACCATTGACACCTTGCACAAGGAGGGCAAGACACAAAAGGTCATTGCAAAAGAGGCTGGCTGTTCACAGAGCTCTGTGTCCAAGCACATTGATAGAGAGGCAAAGGGAAGGAAAAGATGTGGTAAAAAAAAAGTGTACAAGCAATAGGGATAACTGCACCCTGGAGATGATTGTGAAACAAAACCCATTCAAAAATGTGGGGGAGATTCACAAAGAGTGGACTGCAGCTGTAGTCAGTGCTTCAAGAACCACTACAAACAGACATATGCAAGACATGGGTTTCAGCTGTCGCATTCCTTGTGTCAAGCCACTCTAGAACAACAGACAGTGTCAGAAGCGGGCTAAAGACAAAAAGGACTGGACTGCTGCTGAGTGGTCCAAATTATGTTCTCTGATGAAAGTAAATCAGGGTCCCAGAGTCCCAGGAGGAATAGAGGAGAGGCACACAATCCACGTTGTTTGAGGTCCAGTATAAAGTTTCCACAGTCAGTGATGGTTTAGGGTGCCATGTCATCTGCTGGTGTTTGTCCACTGTGTTTTCTGAGGTCCAAGGTCAACACAGCCGTATACCAGGAAGTTTTAGAGCACTTCATGCTTCCTGCTGCTTACCAACTTTATGATGATGCAGATTTCATTTTCCAACAGGACTTGGCACCTGCACACAGTGCCAAAGCAACCAGTACCTGGTTTAAGGACCATGGTATCCCTGTTCTTAATTGGCCAGCAAACTCGACTGACCTTAAATGAAAATGAAATCTGCATTATCATAAAGTTGGTATTGTGAAGAGGAAGATGCAATATGCCAGACCCAACGATGCAGAAGATCTAAAGTCAACTATCAGAGCAACCTGGGCTCTCATAACACCTGAGCAGTGCCACAGACTGATCGACTCCATGCCACGCCGTATTGCTGCAGTAATTCAGGCAAAAGGAACCCCAACTAAGTATTGAGTGCTGTACATGCTTATACTTTTCATGTTCATAATTTTCAGTTGGCCAAGATTTCTAAAAATCCTAGTAATATTCAAATTTTCTGAGATACTGAATTTGGGATTTTCCTTAGTTGTCAGTTATAATTATCAAAATTAAAAGAATAAACATTTGAAATATATCAGTCTGTGTGAAACCTTGGGTCCTGCAATCCATGTGACTGTTACTTTGACACGTACCACCTACCTAAGCATTGTTGCAGACCATGTGCTTCATGGAAACGGTGGTCCCTGGTAGCTGTGACCTTTTCAGCAGGATAATGCGCCCTGCCACAAAGTAAAAAGGGTTCAGGAATGGTGTGAGGAGTACAATAACGAGTTTGAGGTGTTGACTTGGCCTCCAAATTCCCCAGATCTCAATCCAGTCGAGCATCTGTGGGTTGTGCACCGATCCATAAAGGCCCCACCTCACAACTTACAGAACTGCTGGATCTGCTGCTACCATCTTGGTGCCAGATACCTCAGCACCACTTAAGGGGTCTAGCAATTACTTTTTAGTATTAAAATCCGAATGTCTTAAAACAATTGGTTTAATTTTCCTGTGTTAACTCTCTCAAAATTTAAACTGGTTTGTGTTAGTATTCAGAATCCTAAAGTTGTCAAAACTTCACAAAAGAACAATATTTGTACTCTGACAAATTTTATGCAAATGTTCTCTCATTCTTTTCTCTGCCCTTTACTCAGCAAAGCATTTTATTCAGTCAGTGATGAATTTTAGGTAATCTCTCCACATTTGACAAATGTATGTGCCAGAATCAAGTTCTTGCAATTATGCTGCCACAATTAGACCCAAGCAATTATATTCAGATAACAGGAATAGTAGTGTCATCGCATCGGTTAAAAGAGACAAATGAGCTGTGACTAGTTATGACCAAGCTGATCTGTGTATGAATGCTGGATGAACACAGTCATTAATGTTTCAGTTGTTTAAATGAGACTAACATGAGAATAAAAAAATCTTAAGTCACACATACACAAAGTAATTTCACAATAAGACACATCACATTTATATGGGTGTGGAAAAAGAGAAAGAAGCACAGTGAATGTTTCCTGGTTGTGCACCAGAATTCTGAATAAGGATTTATAATAAGACTCTTGAGGTTTTCAGCTAGACATCATAATTTTTTAAATGGTGCTGGCTCGTTTTCCAAATGTTACAAGACATTTCATCAACACTAGTTCAATGATAGATAGGCAGATTCTACTTTCAGGGACTGAAAAAGCCACACTTGTTATCAGAACATGGAAAAGCAACAGCTTAAAAATAGTGTTCCAAAGCTGGCAAGACATGGTAAATCTACATCACGAAAAAATTAGGACGCATACAAAACGGAATAAGGTATAAAAACATTAACTTAAATATGTAGTTCTTTTTTATATTTTTATTTTACTCTGTTCATCCTACCTTATTCAAATTGTGTTCACTTGATCAACTGTCTTCTTCATTTAACATCAGTAAAAAAAAGCCAGAAAAAAAGAGTATGAACTGAGAAAGTTGCAGCTGCAGTAACACTAAAAACTTTAAACCTTCATTTCTCTCATTCCTTCCATAGAAGCAGCTGACAACCTGCATCACCTCCTACAACCTCCCAAAATCCCATATAATTCCTTCACACCCCATAAAAAACTCTGAACCGAGGAAAACAGAAAAATGACAATCATGAAGGTCCTTACAAGCATTTCAAATCAATTAGCATGCTTGTCCATCATCGTACTATACTGTGAATACATTTCATGTTCTATTATAGGTTTTGATTCCCTCTTCACAGTGTATCCTACTTCAATATAAAAAGCCTCACTTCCAGTGCCAGTGTCACGTAATTATAACAACATTTGAAATCGTTCAACCATTTTCAAGCACTGCAACAATGTTCTTGTTTCTACTGTGTCTAAAATCTATTATTTTAAGAGCGTTAAATTATTTAATAAGCAAATATCTTCGTCAAGTGGTACCTCTCGTAATTTAAGGACATGCCACATTATGTTTTATTGTATATAACTGGCACTATTTTGACGGTTTCATTAAAAAAAATAGTAACCTTGAAGGATTTTTTTGAAAGCTTTGAAATTTAGCTTAATGGATAAATTAGCGAGACACAAACAGTTAATTTAGAGGCATTAGGAATTTCGTATTTGTAGACTCAGCAAGTAAAATTGACTTTCTACTTTACCTAAATGGGGTCATTGTCATTTCAGTTAGATGATAAATTAAAATATCTTAACCTTCGTTTATCTAGTGCAGTCTCTAAAGCAGCAATTGGGATTAATATACGCACCTTAAATGTTTATGCAACATTTGAATCAGCTATTGCAGCGGTTTAATGAAACACCACACTTGTTCTTCCTTGAGCCTCTTTTTTCAACTCTCTTTGGGGGCATCATTATTCGACCAAATCACATAGCAGCTGTAGCTTCTAAGTGAGTCCCTTACTCCCCCAAACCACTCATTCTTTTTGATAAAGTGGGAGCGTAACATGGCAGACAGAGCTTGGTCCCTGTAGTCAACACTACAAACTAATGACTGTCACAAAACCAACTCCTCTATGATCAAAAGGCCCAGTAAATAAGGTCTGTCAGCGGAGGATTGTCTCTCTCAACAACAGTGCCAAAACACAAAAGGTGCATTGCAGAGTTGAGTGTCTAGCATCTGCGCTGCAATATAAATCTGAAGGATATGGGCTTGAAATTACTGTCCATTTTGGCTGTAATTTAAAGTTTCAAGTGAAGCTTCATGCTTGGTGTTTGTCTCATGTCAAGCATTCTGTTTAAAGTTCATGCCGTTAGTCCCCGTTGAGAGATTACATGAACAGTGTTAAATGTGGCTGTCCGGATGTAAATGCCATTTATATCAGATCACCAGCTTTTTCATGTAATCTTACCCTGTTTTTTTTTCTGGTAATGGTAGACATAAGTCACGGCATTTGGGTTCACGGTTCAATATGAGTTTGGTACAACAGGAAAAAGCAACAAATCCCCAATGTTTCTTTTCATTTGTTTTGAACAGACAGTAGACAGCATATTACAGACTGCTCCACCTAGCGGTATTTATTCCCCCCTGAGGTAGTTAGTACAGCTTTCTTTAGAGTATTAAGCACTACACAGTAAACAGAATGCACTCTTGCATATAGGTCATATTTTTTGTAGGGCCAAGACTTGTCTGTATGAACGTATGAAGGCTTGTTGACTTTTCAAAATGATAACTGAAGTTTATTAAATCAAAATAAAAATGTATTGTAGCATAAAACAAACAAACAACTCCAAGGCCAACTTCAGGCTTTCTCCATGTGTACGGTCAAAAAACTGTGCTCTTGCACCAGCGCCCCCATCCTGTCAGGGGTGGCATATCCTTTTAAACATTGTTCTATAGAGGGCACATACTCAAAGAAATAAACAATACAACAACAAACATTATATTTAAATGAACAAATTGATAAAAATTAAATAAACTAATAACTATGGCTCCTACACCTCTATATACACAGAATTAATAATAAATAATACATGTGTTAAACGTTCTGCAACAAATATTTTAAAGCTGCACTATGTAACTTTTCAGTCCGCTAGGGGGCGCCTGTTCAAAACAAAGGCGAAGCTTTATGACACCAAGTTTGAGTGCAAAATCTCGGGACATTTGTTCTTCACCTCACAGCCGGTGGAAAAGAATCGGAATAGAACTCGGGCAGAAATTATGTTCATGGATGCGATTATTAACCTTAGTGTAGTATGAAGCAGAGTAGAACAGAGTGTTGGGGGAGCTGAGCAATGCCGCTGGAGCGATTGTTACGCAACACACAACTTTTATTATGACGGGACACAGTCGCCAGCGCCATTTCAGCTTTTCCGGTCATGAGTATGAGGTAACGCAGCTCTGTTTATCATATTATATACATTTAATGACATTTGTTGCACACTGTTAAGAGTAAAGTGTTTCTGCTAAATAAAACCGGAAACCGAGTGCAATGCAGATATGACGCAATTGACAGGCGACTTCCTCACAAGTCCCGTTTCCTTGGTTAAAATAGCAATTCTCAGAATTTACAAATATTTGGAAACATTTGGGATATTGTAAGAACTGAAATGAACAAAATATATAACACTGGCCTGGAGATTTTTGGAGATTTTACTGCAAAAATACTACATAGTGCACCTTTAAGTCATAAAATGAGCAGGATATTTTAAAATGTAGTGCATGGATTTGCAGGCATGTATTCATAACACTAAATTCATAACACTATTTTCAACTCGTCAAATATGTAAGATTAAGCAGAAATCGTACAAATATGTCCAAGCGAAGTTGTATTTGACAAATTGGTCAATTCGTATAATGTTGTACAAAATTACCTACCCCTAACACGCCCCTATCACTGCAGTATAAGCAAATCGTAAAAATTCATATGAGTGAGGTCGTATGAATTAACCACCTCGTACATATACGTACAAAACGGTTGTGAGATAGCGTTGACATAACTTGTAATATTCTAAAACAAAATTTGGACACAATTAACACTACATTAAGGCAATTCTAAGATGGTACTCTATGTGTTTTTCATGTGTAATAAAGTCTGTCAATCATCATTAGAGTGCCATCCTTAGGCTGAATAATGCAAGGAAATTCAAATTCTGTCAAAAGTGTGTCTGATGTGTTCAGCGATTAGAATATAAAGCTTACAAAATGGTTAAGACATCTAGCACTAAGACCCAGAATCTGCCCTATCTAAATGTATGGCCAGAAGCTGCTACTGTCTGCTATGCTGCTGCTTCAGAGCAAGTACTGAGACTTGCTACTACTAATACATTCACAGACGTTACACATGTAAGATACATGAATTAACCCATGTAGCAGGTGGAGCTGGGGAAGGTGGAGGGTTTCTGAAAGCATGCTGCAGACTGCTAATAGCAATACTACGGCAACCAATCAGCTGTGCTATGTAGATGTGATCGCTACCAAATGAGTTAAAGACCTATCAGCCTGCGCCATCTAGAGTTTAATGCCAGAGCTAGGTAATCATAAAAAATAAAACTTGTGCAGAGATTTTTCTACTCCTGTAGTCTTTTCCTGCCTAGCTCCGAAAATTGGCATATCTGGATGATGTCATCTGCCCACTACCACCCTCATTATAACATTAAACAACTTAAAATACTTTGTCATTTATGGTCATACAGATAAGAGTATGTTCAAAACTGTAAAGGGTCTATTTTTATTTGTGTATACTCACAATAAAAACAAAACATTGTTGTAAAAACAATTATTTTGTAAAAAAAGAAAAAAGAAAAAAAGGGTGAGAGAAACAGGATGACGCTGTACCTGTTTCCTTGCTATGAAGTTAGAGGAGCGCGTCACAACAATTAATCAAAATTCATTGGTACATAATTAAAAAGAATACAAATAAAAAAAGATTATTAATTTAAAGGGTTCCTCTGGTCATTATCACAGGTGACTTTTTTAAACTGGTAAAATATCTCATAAATTAATTTGCTGGAAAAGTACTCTTGGCTGCAGCATTAAGCTGAAAGTATGAACATAAAGGATGAGACATTGCTCAAAATAATCAAAATAATCATTCAAAGCTGAAAATAAGGATAAGATGCAAATCTGCAAATAGATGTAGAAAAAAAAATACTTTTAGAAAATCCTTCATGAATAAATATGTGCGTGTGTACGTGGATGGACATTTACAGAACATGACAAGTGATATGTGCCAAGACCTGCATTTTGTACTGATAAATACAATATTCTGTTCTACCTCTTCAAACAAACTGTGGAATCAGTTTTGGAACACATTTTCTAATGTTAAAAATGCAGTTTCATATCATTTGTATTCTTCTCTTGCATTATTTTCTGAAGTGAGAGTCTTTGAGAAGTATAATTGCCTAATTTGTGAACAAGACAATTTTCTCCAGATTTCTCTGTGCAAGGATTACAAAGATCAAAGAAACTTCCAAATGTGAAAAGGTGAAATGAATGTTTGATATGGACTGGAATTTTTTTTTTTTTTGCCCGTTTTAAAAGATGTGGAAAGTGCACATTGCATGCTCCATAGATAAATTAACTATACATGATCATGTTGTTTACTTGATGTGCACTTACGCGCCGATAGCCAACAACACACAGACATTTGAAGCAGATGGGGACAGTTGGGATTGCTCCATCTTTCAGCATTAGATGATCAGCAAATCCGTAGTTGAACTGGGCCTTGTTTATCAAACAATCATCAGCGAAATGTAGGGAACAAACTGAACAGGGTTTGTCTAAACACACTTCTTCGGTGACGTTGTTGATTTTGTGAAGTCCTGTAACCTGTGCAGCGCAGCCAACGACTTCCCTAAAGCCGAGCAAAGCATTTTGTTGAAAGCTCTTTCGCTCTCTCGCTCTGGTCGAAATGTGTCCATGCGCCCTTCCGGGAGAAGTGCCCGTACATCAAGCAGATCCATATTCTGAAAAAACATTCCGAAACCAGAAGGAGTACTTTTGGCACAGAAATACTCCATCAAATGTCCAACTTATTTTTTGAAACTCTGTCCATGTTTAACATGGGAGTCCAAGTCTTTAACAGTGTAAAAAGCCAGATGAAGATGAACTGGAATTAAATCACTTTGCCCCGCTGAAAAGACCAAACGCACAAGAAACCTTCACCCACTAATTGTAAGGCGTAATTGGGACGATTTGGCACAATGCACAATTTTATAGTTTTATTATATTATAAAATCCACCATGCTACTCACAAAATATGTCACCACTCAACAAATTACCAGGTGAGGGCTACATAATGATTTTTGTTACCTTGACTTTCTTGAATGTTCATGTCTGGTATTATATATATATATATATATATATAGCTATTTTTCTATCACAATTAAAAACATTCAGAGCATCCTAAGCTACTAAGTCATAAAAATGCAGTTTATTTAATAACAAAGAATGCTATTATTGTGGAATTATTATGAATTATTGTGGAACCTTGAGTTTTGTAGACAACCGTGAAGAAACTACAGGATTTGTTGGCTTTTAAGTCTGAGCTATGCTCCACCCAGCTGTAAGCACCATATATTTTACAGACAGACTGATAACAAAGCAAAACATACACAGGCCACCCAAAGCCCACTTACCATCTTTCAAAACTTTTAAGACATGATGCTACAAACTTTGGTAAATCCGCTATTTTAATCTTAGAAGATTAAAACAGTCTGCTAACTTTTCTGCAAAGTTTAAATACTCTGAGCACTACTTTCACCTTAATATACACCAGACCTGCATGGAAAGCCTAAAGAACAAACTTCTTTTGTATTTTTTAACTACCTCGTTTTGAAGGAAACTTCTGAGGTCGAGACAGTTAGCGGGGCCTTTTTTTAGTCTTTTCTCCAGTGATAAAAAGGGTTACTTCATTAAAATGATACCTTGCAGAAGTACCATAAACGTTTAATCATAAAATATATAATATTCTAATATTTAATCCAAGCATGGCACATACACCCGGTCTGCACTAAGCCTTGAATGTCCAATGACCCTAAGCACATCAGGCTACACATATAAACTAAACTATAGAGATTATGTTTGTTATTCACCATCATTAACAAATCATATAATGTGCTTTAGACAATTAAATAAACTAGGGTGTTTTCTAATTGTACAATTTGAATACATTTGTCAAAATACACTGATGTAACCAACCTGGGGCACATTCAAGCTCAAAAACACTCATACAACTAATAGTAAACAAACATATACAGACCTTATACCTTTTCGGGGGTGCTGTTAATAACTGGTAAACTTTGTATGTGAAAAACAACTAACTACCGTTTTTGTACCGTAAACACAATCAAACTGATGAAAGCTTCGGATTTTCCAATGTTTCTCTATGGCACTGAAACCTAAAGATGTCCGAGTTCCGGTCCCAGCGCAACTGATACTCAACTGCCATTGGCTCATCTGCGTTCAAGGGGAGGGGCTTACCGATAGGTCAATTTAAGATATTAGAAGACATGTTTGTGTTGGATGTTGGAACTTGGATCACAACAATTAGGAACCACAGTTTCCACAAATCCCTTCACTCGATTGGGATGTTCTCTTTTATTGTGGTCGGCAAGGGCAGTGACTTTAACATTGAGTATATTTTTATATTTTGCAGTATTAAACACGTATTTATACTGAGAAAAAAAATCTTCACAAAGAACAGAAAGAATGGTCTTCTCAGCTGCTATAGTTGAAACTCTTGCGTCATCAGAACAGGGTGCTCAACGCACCACCGCTTACGTTAAAGAAAATGTTTTGTCGGGGGCTGAACTCACAGAAAAATCTCACAGAAAAGTGTTTACTTTGCGAGGTGGATATTTCGTATGAATTCGTATAATGTAAATCATACAACGATGATTATTAGAAAATAAGCACACCTGCAGTTCCACCCCTATCCCCCCGTAAGGCCACCCATCACTGGGGCATAAGCAGATTGTACGAAAACATTCAAATGAGATTGTATAAATTAGTGAGAATTAGCCACCAATTTGCCAATTTGTAAAATGTTATGAAATGGCATAAAACTGGGCTGCCAGTAACCAAAAAAAATTAGTCTAAAACGATTAATGACTGCGATCTGATTTAAATCGCTAACTCACAAGCCTGACGGTTTCATGAATCTTTGTGAATCTTTCATAAATCTCCAATCCTTAAAATAGATACAAATTGCCTTGAGATTGTGTTGTCAGAAACTGGAAAAATGTTTCATTAAGGCAGCCAGTAATTGCTCTAAAAAACATACCGACGAGTCTGATTCAAATCACAAACTCACGAGCGACTGTTTTATGAATCTTTGCGACTGACACATAAAAAAAAAAAAAAACAGTTCAAAAGAATCATCTGCTCATGAATCACACATCATGACTCACGTTGTTGAAATCAAATAGAATAACTAAGGCTATTGTTGCAAAGGTTTTTAGACCCATTCTGGAGCCCTGATGACAACAGTGATATAACATTGAGTAGCGCTTGTTAGTTGAGATTGTTGTGTGAGATAAAGTCAAGGGTGAATGTTTTGTGCAAAAACCCTATTTGACATCACTCCCAAACGGCCTACGGAAAATAATGACAATGGGGGCTTAATTGTGCCAACATGCATAAAGGCACACAACACAACTGATGTTATCGGTTTACTAGTCCTCCTGCTCGTAGGACATTCTTCCTATTCATAACACATGGGATTTAAGAACAAACTCAGAGTGTGAATGTTCATATAGCACCTTCAGTTCATGCTGTTCTAACAAGTCACGAACCATGTGTTAAGACATTGTTCCAACAGTCTTGATAACTGCATTTCAGCCAATCAGCTGATTATTGTGGCCTTATTTTAAACATCTCTTAAAATAAACACAGCATTTTGACCTTGGAAACACTACAATATAATAACACTTTTAGAGGCTCGCTATTTTTAGCAGTGACAAGAGATTGCATGTTCTCTATGGTGTCTAATTCTGGTTTGCAGTAATTGCACAAGCAACAAGAGTCTGCCAGGCAATCACATTTGCAGACAATCAATGAACAACAATTTAAAAAACACCAAATCTAAACATATAGGGAAAGAGCAAAGACAGAAACCAAAAAGGACAGCAGAAATCAGTGCAAACCTGTAAACAGACGGGCAACTCTAAGTTTGAGTTTCCTGCATAGTATAGCAGAAGAGTTTACATTAATCTCATATAGAGGAAATCAGATCGAATGATCATATGAAAAAAACTTGTCGTTATAATAGCCCTATTCGGGCGGTAATTGTTTCTCATGGGGTCGTAAGGTATTTTTAACATTTACAGGGGCTATTCTGTGATTTTATTTCCATCTGAATCCAGAATGTCAGTTTTTTGTTTTGTTTTTATCACCACCTGCGTAAAAAATGCAAGCTAAATTACAGTACCTGCTGTATTTTGACAAACATCGAGGTCATGTGGTAATTCAACTCCCGCCCAAATCCACATCTCTGAGTTTACAAGAAGAGATCAATTCAAAATTCACAGTTTAAATCCTTTTTGACCACTGTGGAGCACCGTATAATAACTGTTGCGGTTAAGCTTCGCTGTAATTTGCATGCATTTCATGTACACTTTTACTGAAATGCTTTAAAGTGTTTACAAGAACAATATTTCATCACCGCTCCACCTCAAAGGAGAAAGAGAACAAAGCATGTACATTTTTGAAATGGGCCGTTATTGTGGCAGCAACAGGTATACAATTTTAAAATCTATTGTATAAAATGACATACATTAAAAAATATAAACCAAGCAGTTTTTTGTTTAAATTTCTTACATCATTTTGAGATAAAGTACAAAACCATTTCAACTATAGTGTTTCTTACTATCTAATAATAATAATAATAAATAGGATATTATTTTCCTATTATTAAATTAAATGTAAATGTACTCTTATTATTCCAAGCACATGCCATTTTATTTACAGCTTACAACCATGCGACTAACCATGTGAGCAGCGTACTCGGGTTCGTAGGATCACAAAACTCGTTTATTCAGTCGAGATTTATCTCTGAGGTGCAATGCAATTTTTTCAGACATCCACATGAGAAACAATTACCGTCTGAATGGGCTATATTCAACTGGAACAGTTTGCCAAGATCAATGAAGGTAAACTGAGCTGAGAGTCGCACACCTGGAAGGGATAAAATCAACAGAAAAATGTAGAAGAGAAGAAGCGATGGGAGACAGTAGTTGAAGCAGTGTTGTTAAAGGATGTAACATCCAAGATAGAGTGGAACCAAATAGCACTATAAAAACTAGTTTGATCAAACACTATTTTGAATATGAGAATGTTTACAGTGGCAAGAAAAAGTATGTGAACCGCTTGTAGAATCTCTGAAAATGTGAATAATTTTAACAAAATGAAAGAGATCCTACAAAATGCGTTATTTTTTATTTAGTGCTGTCCTGAATAAGGTATTTTACAAAACATTTTATTACATATAGTCCACAAGACAAAAGAATAGGTGATTTTAAAAATTAAAAATTACCCATTCAAAAGTTTATGAACCATTGATTCTTAAAGGGGTACGTCAGCGCTGGGAAGATGAATCTGTATTTAGACTGGGTCACTAATGTAGTAGAAATGTGAAATTATTTTTGAATTTTGTGCCTTCTAGACTGAGAAAACACAGATAATGTATTTTTGTCTCATGGGGATAAAAGACAACATTTCCCAGAATGCACTTCGCTGCCCTGCGAGACCACACGGCAACTGGTTTACTGGATCACTTGCCCATTCCATTTTCATGAAATCAGTTCAGTTAGAGACACTTCAATTAAAAACTGAACACGGCTCTTCAATGTAATGCGAGTGAGCCGATTGAGTGTCACGGCACAAACGCAGCAGGAGTCAGATTACATTCATCATATGAGCTGAGGTAATCGCGGGATTCGCGGCTGCGGCTGCATTCACAGCGCGTGATCAGTCTGGCGCATTTTCAGTTCATGTCTTTAGAAGCTTAACTTTCATAGGAAGTTCATTTGAAAAGTTGAAACACTCACTTTGCTCTCCACCGCTCCGTTTACATGAATCTCCACGAGCCGAGTGCTGTGAGTGCGATGTTGAAAACATGTGGAAATAGCGCCTCCTGCTGGCTGTAGTCTTTAGCCTCTGGCCAAAATGTCCTCCGATGATATTTGCGTCATCTGAACATTTTTTCCAGAAATAAAATACATAATTATCTCTAAAGTACGATAAATTGAATATACTCCCGGGTTTCTACTGATACAAATCTTAATGCTAATCGCTGAAGTAACCCTTTAATACTGTGTGTCGTTCCCTGGATGATCCAAGGCTGTTTTTTTGATAGTTGTTCATGAGTCCCTTGTTTGTCCTAAACTGCCCAATATTCTTCAGAAAAATAAACTTTTTATTTTCTTACACCAACTCAAAATAGCTGATCCCCTCAGTCAACTTTACTGTAGTAAACGCTGCACAATTGTTAAGGAAATACTGGTTTAATTCAGCCATATATGTTTGAACCAACTGATTCAGAAGAAGTGGAATTTAATTATACAGGGTTGTACACAAGTTGATGTATCAGAATGTTAATGCGTTTTATGCATATCCTTTGGCTTGACTACGTTATCAAACAGCTAATAATGTGTTGCTAATGTTACATAAACCATGCTCCCTTTTGCCATCTCAGTTTGCCTTCTAAAAATCAGTATCCTTAGAAACACTTTGAACTCAGAACATCAGAGGAGAAAGGCATATAGGTCATCATAACATCGTAAATATACATCATATGCATAATTCACCCGCTATATTTCTAAATGTAGCCAATTTAATAGCTACATAAGCTGTAACTTACGCACAGATGGTGCAACCGTCCCCTGGTCATGTTGTTCAACAGCAGTTTCTTCTACACAAAATTACCCATTCATTATAGAGTCATCATTTTAAAATCAGTGTTAATAGACATGCGATGAGTAAATAATTTCCCCATTGATTAGAGCATACAGATGCATGTTTCCCATCATTTGAATTAAAAAACATTCAGGGAACTGGTGCTCTTCAAAGAGTTATTACCACAGTGTGAAACCTTGCAATCTTGACAGAAGACTAAAGTGCACAGTTTGCTTATCTAATTATAAACAGCATGAAGGTCGTTTGTTTAAAGACATCTGTGTGTTATTCGATCAGGGTGAGGATTTTAATTTTGTTAGTTTAACACCATGTGTTCTGCACCGGTGCGAGGCGCTGTGAACAGACAAACCGTAATACACACTTCTGGAAGGAACTTGTCCAATTAACATACAGCACAGGAAAAAAACTGTTGTATTAAAATGAATAAAAGGCAGAATAAATGGGCACTTTAATTTTTTTCTCACTTATCATGACATGCAGATGTTGTCATGACATGCAGATGTTGACAGCCTTCGATTTTTTAATACTGATCTGCATACTAACTGAATGGAAATGAAATGGGCTCACTGAAATCACTTCCAGCCAATTTATTTAATAATTACCTGTGTTAAGGGCCTTTTTTGAATGATTCCAAAACTCCTTGTGGTGTCTGAACTCGGGGTATATTAACGCACTCCACAAACAGGGACACGCACACACACAGTTACACACAAAACACGATAATGAAGTCATACTGCTTCCTCTCAGTAGCTGGAAGCGTGCTAAACACATTTCAGACTTGCACTTTGGGCTGCATCTATAATTAAGCTTCCCAAACAGCGGTATAATGCCCAAAGCACATTAAGGTGCTGTACTGTCAGAATCCTACCAGAACTAGGTAATTGAATGTCTAGAAAACTTGATGACCTTATCACCTAGTTTGACTAGTTACTTATCATAATAGTAATAGCTAATTTCAAAGCACAGGAACAGTCAAAGGTTAACTATTAGCTGCAGAGGATTCTGTCAGAGGCGGCACTAAAAATTTTCACAGTCTATATTTACCTCTTCTGTGTTTGTTAAAGTGTATGCAACACTTTATGGATTATCATAACGGAATATAGACACTGGAGAAACTGTCTCAAGGAGATATGTAAAAATAGTCCCATTGTAATTGCTAATAATTCAATTCCTGTTATTTCACTTTTAATCAGACCTGATATGCCAATGTATTCTTCACAAATATAATATGCTGATTAATTAATCTCAAATAGTAGGCTAGTGTATATTAATATTTTTCTAAGAAAATATCCTAAATTAAGAGAGCGAAAGAGCATAACCATGTGTTTTGCATTTAGATATGGTATTAAGCTTGAATTGTAAAGATGGTGGGAAAAATCTAAATTATGTAGGGCAAGGGGCATGATTAAAATTCATTAATATATTTAATTTAATAAAATATAATGGATTTTACTAAATTACCATCTTAAATTAAGATGCAAGAATGGGTTTAAAAAAATTGGTTTAGTGTCATGGGAGGTTGCAGAACAAATATGAAGATAGAATTCCAATTTTTACGGATTTTACAAAATAAACAGGAGAAACACACACTAAATGTGAACGTAGACCGAACAATGAAAGACTGTGAAGTGTGAACGTAAATAGTGGCTGCGTCCGAAAACCTAGGCAGCTGACTTGTTGCCTTACCAGACAATGAAATGTAAGGCAGCGTTTGTGCTCCTCACGAAACTGATTTCGGACAGACTTCGACGGCAAAATAGAGAGAGCTTTTGAGAACTAAACAAATTTAATTGCTCGCTAGAAATTACATCAGATGTGGAAAATGTTGGTCAAAAACTGTGTGATGTACACTCAACCGCTAGAGAATACCCATAAGTCACTGTGAGAGTTGCACGCTGAATGAATTCCTGCGTCTCGCCAGGGGAATTCATTCAGACACCATCTTTCAGACTTTCAGACCAACGCACAGTATTGTAGGATATCAAAGGCAGCTCATCAGATGTAAGGATACATCTATGCTGCCTTCAAAACTCGTTCAGATGAAGGTATCTCGGGAGGCAGGAAGTGAAGCTAACAGTCCTGCCACTCCCACCACACGCATCATGTAGGGCACCAAGTGCTGAGGGGGGCACCACAAGAAAATTCTCTCAGCCCCCGTCAACAAAGTCCCGATTGGTGCAGCTGCGGGCATCATAAATTAATTACGCTTAGGGCATCACGACGGCCAGCGGCGGGACTGGAAGCCAACATTGGTTTTGGAAATTCTTTGATGCCTTCCTACCTTGAAATGGGTCCTCTGAAGGCAGCATTTTCCAGGTTTCGGATACAGCTCAATGACTCAAACAATATGATGAATGACATGCACCTGAACAGAAGGATCTAATGATGGTAACCATATCAGACCAGGCAACATTTTAGTGAGTATATATATTATTAGGAACACCATACTAATACTGTGTTTGACCCCTTTTGCCTTCAGAACTGCCATAATTCTACGTGGCATTGATTCAACAAGGTGCTGAAAGCATTCTTTAGAAATGTTGGGCCATATTGATAGGATAGCATCTTGCAGTTGATGGAGATTTGTGGGATGCACATCCAGGGCACGAAGCTGATGCTCTATTGGGTTGAGATCTGGTGACTGTGGGGGCCATTTTAGTACAGTGAACTTATTGTCATGTTCAAGAAACCAATTTGAAATGATTCGAGCTTTGTGACATGGATCATTATCCTGCTGGAAGTAGAGGATGGGTACATGGTGGTCATAAAGGGATGGACATGGTCAGAAACAATGCTCAGGTAGGCCGTGGCATTTAAACGATGCCCAATTGGCACTAAGGGGCCTAAAGTGTGCCAAGAAAACATCCCCCACACCATTACACCACCACCACCAGCCTGCACAGTGGTAACAAGGCATGAAGGATCCATGTTCTTATTCTGTTTAAGCCAAATTCTCTACTCATCTGAATGTCTCAACAGAAATCGAGACTCATCAGACCAGGCAACATTTTTCCAGTCTTCAACTGTCCAATTTTGGTGAGCTTGTGAAAATTGTAGCCTCTTTTTCCTATTTGTAGTGAAGATGTAGTCTTCTGCTGTTGTAGCCCATCCGCCTCAAGGTTGTGCATGTTATGGCTTCACAAACGCTTTGCTGCATTTTTCCCTTTTCACACAATTCTTTGTAAACCCTAGAAATGGTTGTGCGTGAAAATCCCAGTAACTGAGCAGATTGTGAAATACTCAAGACCGGCCCGTCTGTCACCAAAAACCATGCCACGCTCAAAATTGCTTAAATCCCCTTTCTTTCCCATTCTGACATTCAGTTTGGAGTTCAGGAGATTGTCTTGACCAGGACCACACCCCTAAATGCATTGAAGCAACTGCCATGTGATTGGTTGATTAGATAATTACATTAATGAAAAATTGAACAAGAGTTCCTAATAATCCTTTAGGTGAGTGTATATATATATATATATATATATATATATATATATATATATATATATATATATATATATATATATATATATATATATATATATATATATATATATATATATATATATATATATATATATATATATATATATATATATATTATATATATATATATATATATATATATATATATATATATATATATATATATATATATTTAAATCTTATGTATAATACTTTCATTTAATTGTTGTAATTGTAATTTTTAAATATTTATATAGTTTGTTTTACTGCCTTTATGCTGGTTTAAAAATAAACTATTACAATAATTATGGTAATGAGAATCACAATTAAAAAATATTGAGAATTGCACATATTTGCAGATAAAATATATTTTAATAATAGTATATATTTAATAAGTATATAGGGTCATGGGCGGGCAAGGCTAATTGATGCACGTGGGGAGCAAAGGCTGTGTGTTCTGATTGAACATATACATATACATATACACACTTACATGCACATATACACATACATACACATTTTACAAAAAATAAAAAAAATAAAATCAATTGACATGATTAAAAAAAGAAAAGAAAAAAAAAAGTGTCTGTCCAGAGAAATCCTTTAGTCCCTGCTCAGTCCTTGAGACCTCAGCTGAATTTCTCATCTGGTGCTTCACCCCCTGCACCCCCCAGGGCTCAATCATTACATCGATTACAAAACAGGATTACTGGGCAGTCACATCAAAAAGCAAGGGCCGAAGATGAGAACGCTCTAGCACCGAAACAGCACTCCACAATGAAGATATATGAAACCATTGCATGAAACAGTGGGAAAAGCGATAACACGGCAGTCCAAGAAATATGTACAATAAAATAGCTTAGTTGGATATTCAGAACTATAGATATAATTCTGACCTTGGCTTTTCCTTGGGCACATCATTAGATTTGGTGTTCAGCATACACCACTGAAAACCCAGGAGAAACCTTAAAAATTGAATATTTTTTGCACATTTTTTAATGATTTCTGTGACCTTGTTAAGGCATCACCCCATTCTCATGATAAATGCCCCATTATGATTGATGTCACATTTGTAAAAAAAAAAAAAAGAAGAAAAAGGAGAGAAAAGATCCTGGCATAGTCATCATTCTAGAATAGTGAGAATAGTGAGTAGAATCTTTATCCTATAAATAAGTCTGGTCTCCCTATTCACATATTAACATGTGGTAATGAGATTAACATCAACATTAATATAGATTCATATTTTATTTAATATTATATCTTGTATGTTTCCTACAGGCAGCCATAGATGGATCAATTGAACTGAAGCATTTACAAGGTCATCTGCTAACAGCTTATCAAAAAGCAGCATTGATTCTCTCCAAAAGTCAGACTTAAAGCAAATGTTTCTGCAACCCACTGAGCTGTCAGTAAATGCATGTATTAACCATGCAGGCATGAGTTCAGAATACTTTAGAACTCTACAGAGAATAACAACTATTCAAACAATTTTAACTTTCTCATGACTTTGTATAAACAGAAAAACAAAGAAGCATGAATAGCTATGCAGAAGCAAAAAATAAATAAAAAATGGAGGGAGTACATCGATAAAAACTGTAGCTAAAACGAATCAGATTTTTCTTTGTTATTGCATTTAAAAGAAACGTCTAGTCTAGCACTAGCTGAAAAGATAAGACAAAAATCAGCTGTGAGCAGTGTTTTTGTTGGATTTGCTTGTTTAAAACACAATCATTCCACTGTTTGAATTAAGATGGGAAGATCTTTGCACTGAGGAAGTGTTTCTAGCCCTACAGTCAAGTGTTTATTTGTGAGGAGGGAGACGGGAAATAGACAGCTGGTTGCAGATGATTCCTGCAGCTGATCTGAGCGGTTTGATTTGATCATTGCTGGCGAAACAGCATGAAGACCAGAAACCGTGCCTCGCAGTACAGACTGTCTTCTTCCCTGTCCTATTTCACTCTGCATCGAGTATCCTTTCCTTTGACATGTCAATACACACTTACGTAAGTCCTAAAGGTACTTGCAGTATACTGAGAAGTGTAGCCAGTTAAAGTGTAAGTTTTCAGTATTTAAAATGTCGGTGGTATGTGTTAATAGAGATGCTAAAAATTGCTGCCTTAAAATTTTAAGTTCAATCAACTTGGATGTTTAAGTCATTACAAATGAAAAAAGTCGAAAATTGCTTTACTTATTTTGATTACTTAAAGCAATGTAAAAACACGTTAACAACTTATTGATTATATAATTTTTTACAGTGCAGTAGTGTATGTAAATGTAAAATATTTACTCTTTCTCTATGTTACCCGGACCAAGAAATTCATGTTTATTTGTCAAACATCAAACAGCTCCAGGGCTTTCGTGAAAACTAGACTGTACTTTGGCAATGTCATACCCCTGCCCACGGACAGTCAGATCGTCATAGGGTTATTGACAATTATTATAGTAAAAATTATGCGACAGGGTTTTGCCTCTTCTTCCTAATTAACTGAAGGAATGTAGGTTTCTTTCATTTTTTTTGCCCTCCATTTGACCTAAAACCTTTGCTGTGTTTGAAATCGCCCCCTATACCCTCATTCCCTAATCCCTACATTACTCCTCTAAAATAGACCACTTGAAGGAGTGAATTCGGACACTGAGTATGACGGAATTCATTCAGCTTGTGACTCTAACAGCGCATTATGGGTATTCTCTAGCCGTTGAGTGTACATCAGTTGTAAACTTGTTATTGTGGTGCATTGTGGGATTGAATAATTGCACTCAATAACATCCACTATGGTTTCGGACACCACTACAAATGTTTTTTTTACAAATGGTTTTCATGTGACGTCACATCATTATAGGAACTTTATTCATGGAGGGCAAAACAAAAAAACATGTTGCGTTCATATTGTACTGGCTGTAGCCTATAGTATGCATCATCAAAAAAGCATAAACTGAATTTAATCTTTTAATATCACTGTTATAGTTATACATTAAGGCAGGTTGCACTAGCCTGGTGTCGGTTCATCCCGATCAGCGCCTTAATTCTAATGGTCTTTCATAGTTAATATGTGTTTAAAATTAAGTGGTGCAACACAAATCAATTTAAAATAAGACCCATATCAGCAAATCCTTGATTAGCGTTAAACTTTGCTTAATTTAATCCTTATTGGTGCAACTCACTTAAAGTGTTTTTCACGTTGTGTTTTAAAAGCGTCAACATATTTTAAGTGATTGATATACTTCAGCAGGTACTGCTGTACATGGATCACAAAACTTGAATCTTGTTCACATATTTTTTTTAAAGTTTGGCAGGGTTGCGCTGCAGTTCTATGGCTGTTTTGCCCTCCAGGGCTATGCGACAGTCACGTGGCCTGAAAACTATGAATAGGGGCGATTTCAGACACAGCCACTGTGTTCGTATTCATCCAGTTTGAAATGTTGACTACAACATTTCAACAATGTTTTTAAAAATTTTGCAGCAGCGTTCTCTCCATATTTACTTTAGCCGCTGCCTAAAATGCCCTGGATCACTGAAAACCGAAATGACTAACTCCTGCTAAACATTTACTCTCTGAATTCTTGCACCCGGGAACAATACAACTCGACACATTGTGAATAAAAGTTCACTAAGGAGAATTTCTTTCTCAAGCAATGCTTTCTGTACTACTCGTGTAATCAAAGCAAAATCTGTCTGCTTTGACAACTTCAATACCTTAACAAAAGCTGTTCTCTCAGCACCATGGACAGCTCCCCATTAACACACCTGAAAATAATGTTTTTCCCTAAAGAAGAAAATAGGGGGTCTTGTGTCATGCAACTAATCAAAACACCAAGAATTGTCACAGGAAGTGTCTTGCTTCGCAAATCATTTAAATACGCAAACAACTCCCCGCGCCTTGTGTACCTGAATTGGCCCACTTCCTTTTCAGCAGCTTTTGTAAAGCATCATCAGTATTCAGCTCCCACTGTTATGCTACAGTTCCGCCCCGCCAATCATGTGCTCACGGTCTCAAAAATATCCAAAGAGCTCTCAGCTTCATGCACACTCTGTAGTTACTGTATATAACAACATTCTCTGCCTCATGTGGTGCTGCCTTTCATTCTTGTGCAAGGATCTACTCTGATCAATGTCAGCTCCATTCACAAACATAAAGCACTGTTATATTGCAGAAGAAGTGTGGTGAATGCTTTAATATAAAATCACTAACCTTTGGTATTTACTTCATAGCCCAGAGGGACATGTCTCAATACATGACTCCTTTATTTAACAAATGTGATATTCATAGACCATGACAAAAAAAGGTGTTGACCAAAGTTCTACAAGACGATATCAAAATGACATTTAATGCATGGGGACTGCAAAGACATAAATCCATGCTTAAGTACAACAGAATAAAGAACACTGCCACAGCATTGGGGAAATAACTGTGGTGCCTCACAAAGCCTAACGAGTATTGCATAAACTGAATTTAGCATTGTCTCTATATTGAAATCTATATTAACTGCACTCTTACGGTTACTGGTTGTTTCATATCAAGACGCAAACTTAATTTCAAATCAGATTACAATATCAGAGCTCACAATTCAACAACAATTTATAAAAAGGACAGGGATTATGTAAGGTTATTGTTATTGAGATATAGGAAATCTGGTCTGCTGCATAGTTCTAAAATATGCCCCTGGACCACAAAAGCAATCATAAGTCACACAGGTATATTTGTGGCAATAGCCAACAATACACTGTATGGGTCAAAATTATTGATGTCTTTTATGCCAAAAATCATTAGTATATTAAGTAAAGATTATTTTCCATGAAGATATTTAGTAAATTTCGACTGTTATGCATATATGCATATTACTAATATATATTGTAATATGCATTGCTAAGGACTTCATTTGGACAATTTTAAAGGTGATTTTCTCAATATTTAGATTTTTTTTTTTTTTGCACCCTCAGATTCCAGATTTTCAAATAGTTGTATCTCAGCCAAATATTCTGTCCAAACCATACATCAAACCATACATCATATTTTCATCTTATTTATTCAGCTTTCAGATTATGTATGAATCTCAATTACCCTTATGAATGGTTTTCTTGTCCAGGCTCCAGGGTCACAAATGTTCTCTTTTTTCCCTCTTTACCGCTGTATAAAGCAAACACATTTACACAGCCAGTAAAACAAAGTAAGTTGAACATGTTAACGAATTTGTATGACAGGCAGAACATATCTGAACCCTTTTTGAGAAACAAATCTTGTTTGATTGATTACGTAAATAAATAAATAAATAAATAAAAAGGCAATTTGTTGCTTAAATGTTTCATATTTGTAGACAATGGCTAGTCATTTTTTTTTAGTTTGCAGTCCTGATTTTCACCGGTAAGATTTATGAGAACGCTGCAGATCACTGTAGGACTACTAACCCAAGGTCAGATAGCTACACGTGATAATGGGGTTAACGTCACAGATGTTTCGAAATAGCCTATATTTAAAACCAGAATAAACATTCCGAGAAGGTATCTTTATAAAAAGACTTGTTTCAAAACATTTGTCTTAGCGCAAAGCAGAAATTATAATGTTAATTGGGGGAATAATAAACAAATATGCTTTTGCAATTTTTTTGTGTGACATTTCTGCATTATACTTTTTTTTACCTGGTGTTTGTTGCCTGAGATATTGAGGGGAATCTAGTAAAAGGCATAAACAAAAACTGTAAATAAATGCACGTTGCCTCTAAACTTTCTTAGAAAACATTTAGTGGCCAAAAAGCACGTGCGGAGCGACGGTTTGACGTCAGGAGCAGTGGACACCGGCGAGTGCGCTCAGACACATCTGTCAAATATCCAAACAGTGTGTGGGGTCTGGCGCACCTGGCATAAAGTTCCCGTGCAGAGCTCCGCATTCACCGCCGAACGCAATGAATTACAACAAGTCTGGCGGTGTCAGCGGTCCGTCCCGTAGCAACTCCGGTTCGGTGGACGAGCTTGTGATAACGTCGACTTTCGGGACGCTGCTCACGGTGGTTTACATCGTTGGAGTTTCGGGAAACGTCTACACGCTGGTAGTCATGTGTCATTCCATACGCTTCGCCACTTCCATGTACATCTCCATCATCAACCTGGCGCTCGCGGATCTTCTTTACCTCTCCACGATTCCTTTTGTTGTCTGCACGTACTTTCTGAAGGACTGGTACTTCGGGGATGTGGGCTGTAGGATACTGCTGAGTCTGGACCTGTTAACTATGCACGCGAGCATCTTTACTCTCACAGTGATGTGCATGGAGCGATACCTGGCAGTGACTAAACCATTGGATACAGTGAAACGCTCCAAGAGCTACCGAAAAGCCATGGCGTGGGGCGTTTGGATTTTGTCCCTCGTCTTAACTCTTCCCATGATGGTCATGGTTAACCAGACTACTAAAACAACCGCAGATGGAGGGGTGAAACGGATGCGCGCCCACCTGGGCACCCCAGGCGTATAAATTGTACCTGACTGTCCTGTTCTGCACAAGCATCATGGCGCCAGGGCTTGTAATTGGTTACTTGTACACAAAACTAGCTAAGACGTACCTAGAGTCTCAAAAAACGTCGGCTATTAATAAAAGCAGCAAGCGCTCGCCAAAACAGAAAGTTTTGATAATGATTTTCACGATTGTACTCGTGTTCTGGGCGTGTTTTCTGCCCTTTTGGATATGGCAACTTGTCCCCCTGTACCACAAGCCCTTCAGTTTAGCCTCCAACACGCACACGAGCATCAATTACCTCGTGGCGAGTCTGACCTACAGCAACAGCTGCATCAACCCGTTTCTGTACACGCTCCTGACCAAGAATTATCGAGAGTATCTTAAAAACCGCCACAAGAGTTTTTACCGCTACACGTCATCGTTTAAAAAGCGTCCACCGAGCTTGTACTCCTGGGGAAAGTCTGCGTCATCCAGTAATCAGTTTGAGTTCAACTCTGAGACGCTTGCCATGGCGCAGTTAAAGGTGATGCAGTGAAGAGATTGGAAATCTTAACCCGTTCTTGTAAAGGTAAGCATGAATCTTCAGTCAGGGGAACTTTACTGTGACCTAGGCTACAGTGGTTTTCACAAACCGCTATTCCAGCTTTGAATAATAGCCTATAAAAAACAGATTTTTTTCCCCCTATTGTCCCTTTACATAGCCTATCATTAGGTTGATATTAATAAAAATGTTATAAGGACAGGAAAATGATATCCCTTTATACTGCTTGTCATTACCATCACACCAATTTTTATACAACAGACTTTACAAAATTAATTTAATTAACTAATAAGAGAAAATAACAGATGGCTATGAGAAATGACAAGGTATATCTGACAGAACAGCGCAGTTACAGTGTGGATTTTAGAAATTTAATTTGATTACTATTATTATTATCATCCAAGCAATTTATTTATTTTCTAAGCATTTCATTTAACTAAAAGAAAAGACTGGGGATACATTGCCATCACAAACAATATTACTTTTCCACACACAACATCAATATTCAAGACTGATCATGGCCATAACCTAACCTTATTTCAGAACAATGTTTACAGATATATGCTGTGATATTTTCCCGCTCCATTCACAAAACAACCAACTCATTCATATTTGCCACATTAGCATGAACCTAAATTTAACCAGCACACTTATGTCATTTCAATGTTCAGAAAAATGACATCCGAGTAAGACTTCAAGGCCTAAGAGATACCCCTGTTGTGTAGCACTTTATTTTACAGTCCTGTTCCCCATACATACTATGCACTCATTATAGTAATTATAATAACTGGGTAATAAGGTCTAATCCTGAAGCTACAGCTAAACCTAACCTTAACCCATGTAGTTACCTTATATTACCCACTATTTTTAAGTTCAATGTAAGTATACATACTGTAAAAAATAACCCCCCTGTTAGATTAACTGATAAAACTAACCAATTCTCATAAACAACAAGCAGATTTTCACTTGAATGTAACATTTTTTAATTAGAACTGCATAAGTGGGAAGTAGGATCTTTCGACAAGCATGTGGAGATAATGTAATATACTGTATTATACATTTAACAGTGAAAATAAAATAAATATGTGAACCCCTTTCAGAATCTGTGAAAATCCCTCAGTTTTCCAGCATCTTTTGAACCCTCTCCAGCAATGACTATGATTTTGAGATCCATCTTTTCACACTGAGGACAATTGAGGGACTCAAACAATTCAAAAAGGTTCAAACATTCACTGATGCTCCAGAAGGAAACATGATGCATTGAGAGCCTGGGGCTGAAGATCAAGGTAAATGTGTCTTCTGAGAAACATGTAAGTATCTTCTGTTGCTTCTGAAGGGCAGTACTAAATGAAAAAGTGGATATTTAAACAAAATAAGAAATTTTGTCCCCCCGCATATTTAAATATGCGAAAGATGGAAAGGTTTCTATTATGCAAAAGAATCTGGAAAACTGAAGAATGGAATGTTTAACTGCTCAGGACAAACATATGGAATGTCAGGGCTGCCAATATTAAAAATAAATAAATATATAAATAAATATACAAATAAATGTAAAAAGCAAAAAAAAAAAAATAATAATAATAATAATATATATATATATATATATATATATATATATATATATATATATATATATATATATATATATATATATATATATATATATAAATAAATATACATAGAAAAGCAAAAAAACAAAAAATGAATAATTATTTATACATTTATTTCCATATTCATGTATTTATTTATTTCCATATATTTATTTATGCATTTATTTCTTCCAACATTTTGTAGGGTAATGAGGAGGGCGGGGTTTAACTCAGACATAGGCATAGCAATCGAGCTCAGAGTAGAGAGACATTTAAAAAAAAATGTAATAGACATTTTTTAACAATCAATAATTTCATTCGATCTTTGAAGTAGACTATTAGATAGAGATAGCTTCGATATTTGATCAGTATGATACTTCGATAGACACTTTACAATTAAATACAATTTATTAATACATTTAATAAAGTTGCCCCTGGACATGAGTTTATGGAAGTAGGCTAAAGACTACCACCGCTTAATAGAGCAAATTGTTTCTGTTGCTGTAAGTATTGTTTTTGGAAGTTACATTAAAATGCAATGGTCTGGTATCAGCGTCAGTCGGCTGTACTTATTGTATTTCGGCCACATCACAAGGTGTTACTGTGGCCTCAACGCTTCACCCTCGCCTACTCTGAGCTCGATTGCTATGTCTGAGGAAAACCCCGCCCTCCTCATTACCCTACGCACAAATAAATGTTGGAAGAAATAAATGCATAAAAAAATAAATTAATAAATAAATAAATATAGAAATAAATAAATGCATATATAAATATAGAAATAAATAAATGTAGAAAGGAATAAATGTGGAAATAAATAAAAATAGAAATAAATAAATGTATAAATAAATAAAAGAATAAATATATATGGAAATAAATAAATACATAAATATGGAAATAAATGTATAAATAATTATTTATTTTTGTTTTTTTTGCTTTTCTATGTATATTTATTTTTTTATTTTTGCTTTTTTTACATTTATTTGTATATTTATTTATATATTTATTTATTTTTAATATTGGCAGCCCTGACATTCCATACAAACAAGGGACTCAAGAACAACCATCACAAAAAAAAAAAAAAAAACAGGATCATCCAGGGAACGACACAGTATTAAAAATATTAACAATCATAAACTTTTGAACAGGGTAATATGAAAAATTATTCATATTTTCAGATTCTGCAAGGGGTTCACATACTTTTTCTTGCCACTGTATATCCAACACTACTTCTCTAGCTTAATCACACATTATTCAAAATCGAATGACAATGAATTAAAAAAATTGCTACATTCACAGTCCAGATAAAAATGGATGTTTATCAGAACTATTAATAAAGTCTGTTGTGCCAAGAGTTGACACAATCAGAGAACTTTTCCCACATATTTCCATGTCTGGCAAGTAAAAATGCTGCGTCTTATCACAGAAATGTGACATTTTTCCACAGAGCTGCATTAAGTGGATGACAAGGATTAAAATCTAGTGCGGGGAAAAAACTGTGTACAAAGCTGGAAAAGGAAGTTTAATGAACCTACACTTAAGTCCATATCAGTTCAATAACACACAGTGACACATTCATTTCTTACAAAGATGCTAACTCACAGTGAGACTCCACCTAGCCAATCAACAAACTACATAAAGCAACAAATGGCCCACTAATCTGAGACTAATACTAAGCACACTCATCAGTAGTCCATTCAGCTGTGCTTGTGTACTATAACCAAGAAATGAATCACTAAGCAATCTGGGACAAATCATCTACAAATTGCTTTCCCATGCTTACAATCCATATGGTGGCATTTGCCGCTTAGGGCTAAACTGGCCTGTGCATATTCATGTATTTGAACTCTGTTCCTCAGGAACTAATGCATTATGCTCAGTCAATGAATCTGGCATGTAGCAGGTGGCTAAAGTGACACTTTACACTCAATATCCTTAGCATAAAATAGAAACACTGTAAACTTGCCTGGAACATCAGAAAAAAATAGCATAAAGGCCATGCTGATAATCTGTAGTCTTCTTTTTATTTTATTTTTATTTATTGATAAAAAGGAAATGCAGTAATCATGCAGTAAAATCAGTAAATCAAGATTAACAATATGGCAGGCCAGTTGCTTTGATAATCCATTTGGATGGCTAAGAGAACAAACCCCTGCAGTGTTCTATTTTGGTTCTCAATGTCAGTAAGGACTCAACATTCTTTCAGTTGTTTAATATGGGGGAAAAAAATATCATATTCACTTACTCCATCTATCTCTGGCAGAACCAAGGATGTGGAAGGATAAAAATTGATTCTCAGTCTTCATTTCTCTGGAGACAAAAGAACAGAAGCCATACAACTGGGGCCTGACGTCTTCATGCAGCCATCAAACTCAAGAGAGGCTTGACGCTCAGACCAGGGTCATAAGCAGTTATGGGATTTCTTGAGCAGCTCAAAGTGCCAAGCTTTGCCCTGGCAAAACATGTCGAGCATCGTTTATCATGGAAACATTAGCTCAAAAGTGGAAGAATTGAGTCTGAGGTCAAGAGAGAGCAAATGACTGTGCTTAATGACACTGTAGAGAAGGCACTCATATTAAACAAACCTTTAATAATAAATTGCACAACCGCGGATTGAAGGCGCCAGTCAAACGTTTCACATTTCCTTTTGTATTTATAAGTCTCTCTGCAAGTGGGTAGTCATAGGAAATTGCATGACTTAAGTGTAAACGGTGCGGAATGTTGTATCGCCAGAGGAAAGCTTGTGTTACTGTAGCCATCAATCCAGAGTTTCTTGCGAATTGCTTGTGGTCGAACTACAAGCTCGAAGGCGTCCATGATTTGTTTTATCATTTAATTAGCAACATCTGTTCTTCAAAACCAGAACACCTACTGGCAAACCCTCTCTTCCAAAAGGCATACTTATTGATTTACATTCCAGTTAACATCGAAGCAGCTGCCAATAATCATGAAAAATGTAAGCTTCAGGCCTATATGTAAGAATGTAATGAGATTAACAAAGATCCTAAAAACCATAAAAAAGGATTACAATATCTTAAAAAAGGACTATGCACTAAAAACTAGCACATACTGTAAGACACTCCTACACTTATGTAAATGCATCTACCCTAATCTAAAATGTCTATTTAGCATTTAAAATTGTGTCAGTAATATTTAAGAAAATTTACTTACTTAAAATTTAGTAACGACTTTTATGCAGCAGGGATGCATTCAATTGATCAAAAGTGCCAGTAACGACTTTCGCATAATTCAGAAATCTATTTAAAAAGTTATTTTTAACTTAATATTCAAAGAATCCTAAAAGAAAATGATTAAGCACAAAAGTATTAAGCAGCACAACTGTCTTCAAAGGAGTAGTTCACTTTAAAATGAAAATTACCCCATGATTCACTCACCCTCAAGGTTTTCATATGGCTTTCTTCTTTCCGATGAACCCAATTTGAGTTATATTAATAAATATCCTGTTTCCAAGCTTTATATGGCAGTGAATGGGGCTCACGAGTTTGAAACGCAAAAAAGTGCATCCATCCATCATAAATGTAATCCACACTGCTCCAGGGGGGTTACTAAAGGAGTCAATCGATGGGTTTGTATAAATAAATATCTTACCAATCCCGAACTTTTGAACGGCGATATCCTGCCCTTATTTCAAAACAAACAAGCACATTTATACGCATGACACACATCCAATATGTTCAACCCCATCATCTCAGGCAAATGCAGCTCATCATAGATAAATAAGCAACTCCACATGATATGGAGGGATTGTATTTCATATTGTATACAGTGGCAATAAATCAACTGTTCAGCCTAGTCACTGAGGGGATCTGCCCTGAGACACAAGACTGTGATTGCTGTTGGCAAATTCTACTTGTTTTGCATAAACCTAAAATGATCATTTAATGAAGGGTCTTTGCACACTAGTTAATATTCAGCCTTCCAGTAGCTAAAGCGTGAATGAATTAGCAACCGAAAAGGGGACATTACTAACCAAGAGAGATTTCCAATTAAACTATTGGTGATGCAACAGGAACAGCAAATTAAGCATTAGCCAAAATTCATGAATCATCACATATGAGCAAACCTGAAAAACAAGAGAAGCCTAAAGAGACTCCTCTTCCTATTATAATAAAGCTGATGCATGCATTTCAATAACAGGCATTAAATGTATAAGCGAATTCAGAGTTTGTCTAAAATTCTTCGTTAAAATACTAAGTTTATTCATTAAAACTCAACTCAGGTTGACAGATTCACAGCATAACGTCAAAAAAAAAAAAAAAGAACCTACTAAGATTTTGCTCAATGCTTTACATGTGAAAAAGATCAAACTTCTGTTTTAAATCTCACATCAACTCACACAACCATCCAGTTTTGGGCATTGGGCCTGTAAACAGTGACACCATTTAGCTCAAAACAAGTTGTCAAAAACAAGCGTGTTGTGATTGGCTGAACTTCATTTTGACCACATAAGGTCAGTGTAATTAAATCAAACACATTTGAAGGAGGTAATGCGTTTCCAAAAGCTCATCAGATACACAATACAAAAATGTCATACTTGGCACTGGAAAGTTAGAGAGACATTCAAACAACAGAGCCATATAAAGTAAACTTTCTTTCTCTCTTTGAATAGAACAACAACACACTCGTTTATCAAAGATATCAAAAAGGTTTTCTTTTAAAACTTTCATTGAAGTAGAAAGACATGGATGAAGGAATAAACTGTTCTGTTGGGTATCTAATCTGGTACATTCATGTTTCATTAGAAGCATATGCAGGTTTTGAAAGCAATTCTACAAAGAACATTCGTTTCAGTTGGTGACATAAGCAAAAATATTTGACAGTTCCCAGCTCCTTGTTTTCATTACATACACCTGTTTTTATCATCCCACTTGTGTCGCCTGTCTAGACAGTGATTTAAGTATAATAATATAAAAGATTTTAAAGAGTGAAGCACAGCCAGGAAAGAGAAAGTTCAATTGTAAAGAAGGACCTTCGGAAAACGAAAGTCAGACCCAAAAGATGCGTGTCTTCAAAACGACAGCAGTTCAAGTAAATCTCCTGAAAAACACCTTGTAAATTAAAAACAAAACCCATCAGAGCACAGGAAATCCCAAACATTTTTCTAATGAGACATTAAGGGCTTTTCACGCCATGAATCCGACTGTTGAAAGTGTCAGATGAGAGTATTTCAGCATTTTCCTTTGTGTTTGCTCTAGGGTTCCTGTCACTCATCCGTCCCTTTGAGTCAGGTGAATCCTACGGCAGGGAGGGGTTATCAATGGCATAATTGGGGTCGCATGTGAAGGACACCGTAATGGCATATCGTGTGCCCCAAACGACCTTCTCCACATGGTGGAGGTTCTCAGAACCGGATGAGAAGAAAGACACTCGACCTGCAGGAGATGAAAGGAGAGGGACGGTGACAGAGAGAAACAGGAAAAATGTTGAAGTGATATGCTGAAAAACTGCATAATGAAGTATGTTAACATATCCGGCTGTTCGAACTCTAAGGACACTATGATTTTCTACAGATTTCCCCCCTCATGATTAAAAAGCCGTTTTAAGTTGTATCTGAATTTAAATGTTTGTGTTTGACAGTTATTGTTGCATATTGTTGACCAGCACAGCATAAATGGAATAAGGCTCCAAATCGTCACTGAATAAAAGTTGGTGCTGGGATAATTGCTAAAACATTCTAAATTTGCTTGGTTGGATTGTTAAATGTATTTTAAGACAGTTGAATTTTAAGAAGCAGAAAGGCGGTCTTTGCTAAACTTGATATTTATGTAAATTACCTTCATTATGTCTGCCTGGTACTGGCCTTTGTAGACCATTCTTGATGGCAGCAGTTGTACCGAATCTCATTAAATGTTCAAGTTTTTTTTTTTTTTTTTTAAAGCTGACTTTTAAAAGTGGAAATGCATGTGTAAAATTCTATGAATAAATGCTGTATGTTGGACTGCACTGCTGGAGGAATATCCATAATGCAACATAGATCCTGCAAGCTGAAAGTAAATTGGAAGTATTAGGCAATGCAATTGGAATTCTGTAATGAAAAGGATGGAAGGGATGTATGCGAAAGTGGAGAAAATGGCTAACAAAAACATGCATGATTTTGGGGAGTCAACAAAGTATTACACTGCACTAAAGCAGTGGTTTTCAAACCTGTCCTGGAGACAGCCCTGCACTTTTTATGTCTCCCTCATTTATCATACCTGGTTCAACTCATCAGCTCATTAGTAGAGGCTGCAAATAACTAAATTGGGTGTGTTTGATAAGGTAGACATAGGCCACGGTAACTTTCCCCAGGAACTAGGGATTTTGGGGTGGTACGTGTGTTTTGACGGCAGCAACCAGGGTCTAAATAAAGGGGAGTTCCTGGGACAAATTGTTCCGGGTTATTTCGGTGGAAACCGGGCTTTTCAAATTGTGCAGGGCTGGGATGCCTCCAGGACAGGTTTGAAAACCACTGCACTAATGCATTAATAAACATGCTCAGTCCAAGAAGAGCAAATGAGTTCTCAACGTGTCAGGCGTATGGAGGATCTTAAAAGTATGGCATTCTGAGCCATTTTACATAAAGCAAGATTTACACGGCAGCTACTACTTTTAAAAAGAGGCTTCACAAATATTGGTAAATAAGAACAAAACTGAATGAAAAATAGTTTTTGCAATTTCTCCTCTTGGTCTTTCAATCAAAAGATTCACAAACATCTAACTTTTAATATAATTTCTACCAGGTTAAAAATCTATTTTACAAGAATGGCCAGGCCAAGAGGGAAGCAACAAATATACAAAAAAAAAAGGTACAACACAAGGGTACAAAACACAGAATCTGATACAGATGAGACAATTTACTTTTTCTTTATATGGGAATTAACATAAAAGCAGAATTTGATATTTTTAAAAAATAGAATTACATTTTATTTATGTCACCTCTAAAATGTATTTAAAAAGTTAATGCAAGCATACTTTTTGCATACATTGTTTTAAATCAATCAGTTCTGTCAAAATAGGAAAACTGTCTTATAAATCAATACAGTTTATCTACATCTCAGTACAAAAATTATGTTCTTACGGTGTGATGACTGGGATTTATAGCAAGAGGAAATAACAAGCATTATACACTAGATACTCTCAATAAAAACATTCCTCCATAAAATGTTAAGATTTCACAGTGACCCATGCAGGTTGAAGCTGGACGGATATTATTAAAACCGCATGCTGCCGTCGCGCTAATTAGCCAAGTCTAATTCTGTACACTTCAACTGAAGATGCATTAGGAGACGTTTGCTAAACAGGATATTTATGCAAATTACATCCGTTGTGGTTGCTTCATTCTGACCCTCGTTGACTCTTTTTGATTGTGAAAGTTACAGGCTGAATCTCATTAAAATGTTACAACGATACTACACCTTTGAGAAAATAAAACGTTAGGATCAATATGCACGTGTAAATAACATGCTGCACTGCGTTTCTGGAGGAAAGTGTATAATGCCATTAAACCTGAAACATGCCTAAAGACCCGTGGAGTGTTCGGCTGGGAAAATTTTAATCCCGATTACAAGGTTTGCATGGAAATTAGGAGAGGAATGATATCAAGCAAAAGAGAAACGGTTTAGTGATGTAGAAATTTAACAAATTAAGAATAAAAAGCTCAGTGAAGAGCACACGGTTTGCCAGCATGTCATGTAACACGGTTCACTAGAAAACAATACAATGGCAATTATATTTCAGAAGTTCTAGTGATATGATTTAATTGCGTTTCCATGGAGAGGAGTTTAATAAGAAGTAAAAAAGGATATTTTGAGTGAGAACATTTCAACAAGAAAACAAGCGATGTACAGTATCTTATCTAGTTTGGTTATGTTTAGGCCTATTCCAGAAACCATGGCTGAGAGGCTGAAAAAGGTCATTTGCAGACAAATGAATGGGAGAAAATGAAACAATCAATATAATGTAGAATAGGAAGTGTCTGAATGTTGTCAGATATTATTCCTTATTTAAAATGTTATTAAAACTTAAATCATGACAAACAGTTTTGGTGGCACGGTGAACTGACTCGCCTTAAAAGAACACTACACCATTTTTAGGAATAGGGTTTATTCAACATCTTTATTTGGATATGTGGGCAAATGCATTTTTGTCTCAGTGCATGCATTGTTTTAGTTTGGCAGGGTCGCCGCTAGCTTAGCTTAGCATAATGAATGGAATCCTATGTTGCCAGCTAGCAAGTCCCGAGTAAAAGTGATCCAAAAAAACCCCACCTAAATACTTCTTGTGGCCTGCGTATTCACAACGAGTACAAATAGCGCTGCAGATGATTTCCTAGGCAGATATTGATTTGGGACTTTATTATGGGGAAGCACTGCTACTTGGGCGTATCACGCAACACATGAAATCCCACAACTACCGGTATGTTGACGGAAGTTTGGGGATTTCATGTGTTGCGTGATATCTCCGCGCCCTAGTAGCAGTGCTTTTCCTGTGCTTCCCCATAATATATTCCCAAGTAGCAGTGCAAGTATCTGCCCAGGAAATCGGCTAGTCTTAATTTGCATCGCTATTTTTACTCGTTGTGAATACGCAGGCCAAAAGAAGTAATGAGGTGGGGGTTTTTTGTTGTTGTTTTTCTATCACGTTTACTCGGGACATGCTTGCTGGCAACATAGGATTCCATTCATTATGCTAAGCTAAGCTAGCGGTGACCCTGCCAAACTAAAACAATGCATGCACTGAGACAAAAATGCATTTGCCCACATATCTAAATGTAGGAAAGATGTTGAATAAGAGTGTTCCTTTAAAATGCCTTATTGTTGAAATAAATCGGTCAAATGCAAAAAGGGCTACACAAGATAAACTATAGTTATTGTTAAAACCTTTAAATGCATACCATGACAGATAGATACTGTATCTCACCAATTTAAGGTCTTTTGCTTTTAAAAAGTGTATCTATATTTGCACAACAACAGTCACATCTCTTTAAACTGCATCTATTTCCTTTTGTCTGCTGTCACAGACAAACAGCAAAAAAAAAAAATAACAGCCCTTTGTTTTTTCACCTGACAATAAAAATGCACCTGTCGCCTCCTTTAAACTCCTCGGCTGGTTCTAACCGTATGAGGCGCTCACTGGGCTAAAAGCACATTGCTCCACTGTGACTCTCAAATCAGGAGATGCAGCTGTGATCCCACAGGATTCATCCGGTGCCAGGCGTCAATTTTCCCAGTGCGACAAAAATAAAGTGCTTTTTTCCACCCAATCTCATCTTCTAATATATGACATCATCTTTCACACTCTTCTTATGTCTGTATCTATCAGCACCCCTCCCCTCTCTCATCTCACCTCTGTCCACCTCCCTTGTGTTTAACGCTGTGTATCTCAACAGGCCAATATCTCTGCTCACATCCATCATCGAAGAGGGAGGTTGATTGTCAGTCTAGCTATAATTGCAGCCTGTTCAACGGAGTTATCCATCAGAGTAATAATTACCTCAGCGAAGATCAGGGCTCATCAGGCACACCTGACGGATAAATCAACACACCGGCAGAGCACACTGCTTCTGCCACCCAGTGAACAGGAACACGTTCCAGCTGCTACATCTATTGCACTGTATCCTAATTCATTTAAAACTGGAGGCAGGCATTCAAAACTCATCACCCTAGCTGGAGATGGGGCACGATGGGAGGAGGAATTCCAGAGCTGAAAACATTGGGGACTAATGAATAATGCATCAAAATTGATATCAGTGATACATACATACAGTCATGGTCAAAATTATTTGGCACCCTTGGTAAATATGAACAAAGAAGCTTGTACAAATACATTTTCATTGTTATTCATTTTTATCTTTAATAAAAAAAAATATATATTTTTTTTTAAATCACAAACATCTAACCTTTCATTGAAGTAAAATAATTGAAAATGTGAGGAAAGTCCTTTTTCTCCAATACATGTTGGCCACAATTAAATGGCACCCTTGTATTTAACACTTTTGGCAACCTCCTTTTGCCAAGATAAAAGCTCTACTTTACTGAGAAAATAGTTCCTAGTCATATCGGTCTTGAAAAAACAAAAAAAACTATTCACACCTTTTCATTTTCCGTTGTTCTTAGTACACGATGTAACTAAAGAGTCAAGTTTTAAAAAGAAAGTCTTTGGTCATCATTTTTGAGCGCGATGCTAATGGTCTAATCCGATTCAATGATGTATGCTAAGCTATGCTACAAGTGCTACCGCCAAAAACAAAAATAGTCTGAATGGATTAAAAAAAAAAAAGTGGAGTGTTCCTTTAACCTTATCTTAATTTTTTCCCCTCTATTCCCTCCCTATTTAAGCTTATGCTACTCTAAGTAACGTCCAAAAGTATTTCAGGCACTTTTTGTGTTTATTCGCCTCGTCATGACAGACCGCTTCCTGTATTCCTCAGCTGTAAATCGCTTTGGATAAAGGTTACATATAGATATGTATCCTGTATGGATAAAGATACAGGGTCTCTACAGAGTGAATATTGTGTTCTGCTTTCAATTTTTCTTTGTGGTTTGGACACATTTTTTTTAGTGTCCGCTTTTGGTCTTGCCTTTGTGTACAAAACTGTTGTTCTTAAAAGACAAAACCATTGAGCTGTTAAGGTTACAAAAGCTCCTGCTAGTGTGCTAAATGGGCTCCCAATGACTGTCCTTTTTAGAAATCAAAAAGACAAATTTCACCAACCAATTGTATAAAAGTTTGTATTCAGCAGTGGTTAGTACAAGAGAATGAAAAGATAAATCGTGACATTTTATTTTTGGCCCTGTAGCCTTAAGAAATTATATGAACCACTATAAAACATTGGCTGTTCACATTATTTTGTTTAACCCCTATACATGCACGTACAAAAGCATATCTCTTATCTGCAGTCACCTGCCATCTACTATCACCCTTCCATCAATCTTTAATGGGTTCAGGGAGCACTTCATGATCAAATGCCACGCTATATGGCAAAACACCTCTCACCGGCCCAGTGGGGATATGAGGGGTAGATTTTAAAGAAAAGAGCCTGACAGTTTCTATCATCATTGTATGACAGCACTGAGTGCACCTTTGAAAATAGCAGAGATTACCCACTCAAAAGTGACAGATTCTAATAAAGAGCTGAAAGGTAAATGAATTTCACATGCACGAGTCAAAATAACAGCTTCTCCGTGCAGACCACATAATCAGGCAGCTATTCATGGATAGCGTCATCATGGGACATTATCAAAATGCCAAGCTAAGAAAAACAAAACAATTAGTCCATGCAACAGGTATGTAAAACAAGTCATAAAGAGGGTTTGAAGTGTTTCTGTAATTACCACAATAGAGGAGAGAGCCTTCTTGAATCTTGTATGGTTGAATACAAAAAGTGATAATTATTGCTAATTATTTTGCACTTCAAATGAACCATGAAATCACTTGCATGATTCAGTAAATGGACTCCAGTGTGCGAAAATCTCAGCTGTGCCAATTAATAACCTCATAAAGTTTATACACACAACCTGCATTGTATCTTATCCTGACAGATTTATTATGCAACTGATTTTAGTGCTTAGCAATTGTGTCTTCCTACAGGAAGTACACTTATTGCTACTTTAAGGTGCAGTTCGCCCTTCCCAATAGAATTCAAAGAATGGAAATGTTACAACACACGAAACAATCATTCTATATTTCACATTATATGCCACATTAAGCACAGTTACCAGCCAGAGTGTGACTGATCTAAATTTAAGCGGACATAACACCATGTCTGACAAGAGGTCATTTGAATACTCAGGAGCACAGGAATTAAATAATTGCCAGTGGGCTTCAAATGTAAATCCAACAAGGTAGACTTTAGCTTTAAGCGTTTTCATACATATTTAATATGTGTTTCATTTATATTAATGTAATCTGACACTCACAGGTTTGGGCTTGATAAGATTTTTTTTAATGCTTTTGAAAGAAGTATTTTATATTCAATAAGAATATATAAATAAATATACAAAGAAATGAGCCTTAATTCTTTTATATCCTTATGTATAATTCTAATTTTTCCCACATTTAATTATTTCTACATTTATTTATTTCCACATTTATGTATGTATACATGTATTTATTTCTACATTGATTTGTCTGTATGCTAATGAGGGGGGCGTGTTTTACCTCAGACAGTGGAGCTCAGAGTGGCAGTGCTGAAGCTTTGAGGCCACAGTGACACCTTGTGGTGTGACCAAACAAAATGCAAGCCTTCGCAAAAAGTCACACAGGGAATGACTGACTTAAGAGATGGGAAGTATATCCAAAATCTTATATCACAGTTTAAATAATTTAAAGGGTTACTTCAGCGATTAGCATTAAGCTTTGTATCAGTAGAAACCCGGGAGTATATTCAACTTATCGTACTTTCCCCCCTCATATGACCCTGAGATGTATTTTATTTCTGGAAAAATTCCTCCGATGATGCAAATATCGTCATTTTGCGTCATCAGAGGAATTTTTGTCCAGAGGCTAAAGACTACAGCCAGCAGGAGGCGCTATTTCCACATGTTTTCAGCATCGCACTAACAGCACTCGGCTCGGGAGCTGCGGAGATTCATGTAAACGGAGCGGTGGAGAGCAAAGTGAGTGTTTCAACTGTTCAACTGAACTTCCTATGAAAGTTAAGCTTCCAAAGACATGAACTGAAAATGCGGCAGACATGCTGTGAATGCAGCCGCAGCTGCGAATCCCGCGATTACCTCAGTTCATGTGATGAATGTAATCCGACTCCTGCTGCGTTTGTGCCATGACGGCCGTGACATTCAATTGACTCACTCAAATCACTCATTGTAGTGTCTCTAACTGAATTGATTTTATGAAAATGAACACGGTGGGCAAGTGATCCAGTATTAGTAGCCGTGCCTAGAGTAGGGCAGCGAAGTGTTTTCTCAGTCTAGAAGGCACCAAATTCAAAAATAATTTCACATTTCTACTACATTAATGACCGAGTTTAAATACAGATTCATCTTCCCAGCACTGAAGTACCCCTTTAATATCACCTTAACTGTATGTAGGGTTACCACACATAATCTTTATTCCGAACATGGCCGTAAAACAACGTCCGGTCGGGATTTCTAAAATGTCCTGGCAAACATGAACAGAAACTGCACCTTCAATAGATCTGATAACAGATACTTTGACATGGAAGCATGTTAAATTATCCAGTATTAATCACTTTTAATGTAAATGCATTGTATGGAGCTGATAAGAGCTTGCGCTTATTGTCGATGAGACTCGCACACCAGCTCAGAACGTGGAGAAAAACCAGCGCACATTTTCACTGAAGTCTACAAGCATATTGATTAATGCGCTTGAAATACCACTGCAAATACAGTTTACATTCGCATTTCCTAATTTTGCATGCTCAACGTAACAATTCAAATGCTTAAAATACAATGTTACAGCTAGTGAGACATGCATATCACGGCATGCAGTGTAAGTGTACAAGAAGCAAAAATGTTCGAATAAAGAGTAACCCTACATATAGTTAAGGTGATATTAAATGACTTAAACTGTGATACAAGATTTTCGATATATTGCCCTAAGTCATTCATTCCCTGTGCGACTTTTGGTAAAGGCTTGTGTTTTGTTTGGTCACTCCTCAAGGTGTCACTGTGGCCTCAAAGCTTAAGCACTGCCACTCTGAGGTCCATTGCGATGTCTGAGGTATTTATCTCAAATACATGCTTATACTATACATAATTAATTTGATTAATCAGTATATAATTTAATTAATCTGATCATAAATTGTATTTATTTTTTCCCCATTTTTTTTAAAGCTGCAGTCCGTAAGTTTTGCCTCTGTGACGCCATCTTTGTTTGAAACCTGCAATTGCAGTTATTTGCGGAGTTAGCATCTGTGCCCGAGTTGTGTGTCTGCGCGGCTCCTCTGCGTGGATGAATCTAATGTTTTGAGTTTGTGTGGCTGTCATTCATTTCACAGCACCGGTGTGGATACTGTACTTCAGAATCACAGATTCTATGTCTTGGAGTATAACCTAAATAAGAATTTTCACTGGAAAATGTTATTTGAACAAGTAAGTGACATGTCTGCCACTTTTTGGAACAAAACATTACAATAAATTGTGTTGCCAATGGTGATTAAATCTAACAAATCGCTCATATAACATCAAATCGTGCAAATTATTATTATTGTTACACTTTGTTCTGAAATTGTTAATGTTACCAGCATTAGCACTGCGTGACTACATGTATTCGTACCAGCGTTTACCAGTAGATTTCAATGTTTTGACTATAGGTAAATCTCCAGTTGTCACTGATGATGTCATTTGGGCCTTTATAGATTACAATTCGTGATCCGTGAAAGTTAATTACTCCAGGTGGTGTGAGAAAAGGCTACAAATGATCCGCTGAAGAACAAGCGGTTTACATGCTCCTCACGTGCATTACTACTACTAGCTGGACTCTTTCTTTATTTATACAGATGTGAAGTAATGACACAAAGAATTTCACCATTTCACCCGCGGAAATCTACCATACCACTCTAACTATAACACATTATTACAAGCTTACCGTTGTGAATGGGACTAAGGTAAGATGTGTGTATTTACCTGCACGTGGCTCCACCGTTCGGTTGCTATTTGGGTCCATGAAGACAAACCGTCCACCATCAAACTCCAAACCATAATCAGACAAGTAGAGCAAAGAAGTGTAGTCAAAAGATCCATAAGTCTCCTGTTAAAAAATGGCACATTTTAAACACCATGAATATTTATTTTCTGTAAAACCTTAAACTAATCTCAGCATGAGCCTAAAGCACTAATTAAGATGTTTTAATAATGAATCTTAGTTGGATGGAGAGAACCAAACTGATCATGACATGATGTGTTATGGGGTTTTTCACAAAAAATTTTAATAAAAAAAATATAATCCCTGTTGATTGACGGATTCATTCATTTATTTCTTATTGCTGCAATTAAAAAAAAATGTAGACAAGCAAAAATCTCAACAACAAAAAAGCCCTCAAGTAAAGCCTAAGATTTCCTTGCTTAACGCAAAACAGTGGTAGAATTTAACAGCATCCCTGGGACTTTAAACTCTGCACTGCTTTATGAGGGAAATCTCTTAAGTGATCCCAAACCACACAGGCGTCACTTCTCGGCATGTCGGATCACACTTTTAACTACTTTAATCAAATCTAGGGTTTAAGACTGGCAGTATTCTGGCGACAACACGTTGTTTCCAGTGGTTTTTCAGAGACTGATTAATGAAGAATATTCCACACACCTACCGCAGAGGGAGTACATTCAGCATTTGAGACGCTTATTTGTTTTTATTATTCTACCAATGCCAAAATATCATCCCACAACCCATATGGACAAACCCTACCAACACAGCACATTATCACTGTGGCGTAATGCATTTCTGTCTAAACACGAGCAGATTCAAGTGAATTGTACAATTGTATAAACAAATAACCTATGATGACACAATGTGGACAATTACATTTAAAAAAACAAACCAATAGGTGCAGCTACAAGATACAACGACCTTCTCAATCTGTTTATCCTCTCATGCAGCATGAAGAAATCCAAAACACAAAAGCAATTTATCTTTAATGTAAGCAGTTTATTCCTCTGATGTGTTACAGCCACACGTAAACCTTGCATGCAAAGTGAAAATATTACATTCATAAACGCACAACCAACTCAGCGATCAAAGGTATGTCTAAAGACCAGACATAAATGAACTTGAACTTGTTTTTAGATCTCCTAAAGACCTAATTTCAACAGCTAGAAAGTGATGTAGCAACATTACGCTTTGTTTCAAAAATAAATCATGTCTTTTAAAGGCAATGTTGTTGCGATAAAAGCTTTAAGTCTGGCCAAATAAAGAATTTGGGTCCTAAATGTGCTGTACCAAACATTGTTTTGTGTGCAAATACTGCTGAGCACTTCCACCTTTATACATGAGAAATTCAGAGAAGAGTCTCTAATATGCTAAAACCATATGAGCCAGTGGTGTATCGCAAGTCTTGGCCCCTACTGGGGCTCGTTATCTATGAGTATTTAGGGGTTCATGTGTGTAACCCTATTGGAATTGTTGGGATTTTCAAAGATCAACATTCTGCCCTAAAAGTTGTCCTGCAGACAGTAGAGGTTTGAAACTTTGAGGGATGGTAGTAACCTCCCCGTCTTCAACATCAAGGCTCGCTCCGATTGGCCTGATTATGGCGCTAACAGCAATCAAAATTACGAAATCTCTCATAGCTCCTAAACCGTCAGACGCACTCACTTGTATCATTGGAATCCTTGGCTCAGTGTGGTCATGTGAAAAAAAGACTGTGCAGCGACTGGCCACTTGGTGAAAAAACACAAAAACATCTTTAGCTACGCAACAGTCAGTCCAAGTAATTTGAAAACTGGCGCTGTGATGGTCTAAGAGGAAGTTCAAGCCACTCAAAGAACACGCCGCTGTCAGCCAATGAAGTTTGAGCGACTGTTAGACAAGGTTAACAGAGGTCGATCAGAACAAAAATCAATGGGCTAGTTTGACTAATTTTTCACTCATCCTCAATAAAACCACTGCAGAACAAATCTCTGGACTCTCTAGGTCAACAATTATAAATATATTTTTCTTTCGAACTTTAGCATTTGGATAGCTATAACAGGGTCATTTTGAAAATGGGCGTGGCCAAGCGTACCCAAAAGTCTATCAGTCCTAAATAAAAACTCAGAACTTTGCGAAATTAGGTGAACACATGCAACATATGATTCTAAAGAAGCACACAAGCTTTTATGAAGATCGGGCCTTAGGTGATGTTATAACTGCAAAATGCAATATTTTTATAGCAAATCACTAGCCTGGATGCCAGCCGAACTCAGCCCCGCCCACAACACTTGAGCTCAGGCAGAGGAGTTATTAGGAGTAATTCATCTCCGGAAAAAAATGGCGTTTGGGGGTAAAATGTGTGTTATTTTGGCAATGTTGCCTGCTAAAATTCGCATTCCTGTGTCTATATATCACATAATTGGGGGTAACTTCAACCCACGGACATGGAAAACACCCCGTGGGAAAACCGCGGACTTGGCAACACAGTGCAGTTGAGTTCATTTAACAACTAACGTTGCTCTGATTAGTTGTAGGTTGAGGTCTTTCCTGGTTTGGTTGAAACAGGCCCCATAATCACAGCCCAATGGAGCGGTATCAGACTCATATTCTGACTAGAATTGAGCATGACATCAGGCTTGCAAATCACATGATATTGCTGGAAACTGTCTTTTTCGTGTCTGATTTACGTAGAACTTGGTGAGCACATCCAAAATATGATTCTATAGAAGCATGCAAACTTAAAAAAGTGCCTTTAAGTGCTTGAACCCCGATTACTGCTGCTTGCAGCTATATTTAGGGCCCTAGCACCGATGGTGTGAGGATCCTATTGGAATTGCTCCGTTTATTGTAATTGTATCTTATTTAGACAGACATGTTATTTTGGGCAATTTAGCCCGCTCTTAAATAATACTTTTATTTTGCCAGATCGGTTCTGAAATAGTCAGTCTGTGAGAAAGCATAAATGTCACATTAATCAGCATGTGTCAGTGCAAATCAATAAATCAACAATACAGCATGTGATTCACTGTTCCCTGTAATTGTGATTCATGTATATAATACATCTGTGCAGCATTACAAGTCTGTGTAAACACCAAGTTTATTTGCCACTTTAAAATCAAATTCAACTATTATATAAATGGTTCAAGAAGCCGGGCAGCATAGGGCTGTGGGGATCTCCCATACGGCAGTAATTGGGGTTGAGTGCCAATTAATTCCATATCTGTAATAATTAGCTGATGCGTGGTTACATCATGAATATAATATTAATCTAGTTCCATTATTCATATCCAAATCCCTTTGTGTTTGCTTTAAAGATTTGCCTCCCTAGACAAGAATTTAAAGTTTTGCTTTATTTCAAGTCACTGAACTAATTTGATGTGAAACATTATTTATTTATAAGTGTCAACTTTGCAATAATGTGGCCTATTAAAACTAGCTCAAAACATCTGGACCCTTGTGCATGATATTTTTGGTCCGTGTTCTGAAGGGAACCAATGTGATTGGCAGTTTCAGAACACTGGTCATAGAGTAAACATTAGGAGTTCTTGAACATTCCTAGGTTATGATTTAAAAGCTAGACGTTAAACGTTATCTTAGATGTGCGTTACCTTATCGATATGTGGGTGCCAGTACTCATCATGAGTGGTTTTGGCAGTGGTGCTGTTGATGCGAGAGAAGAAGGTTGGCTTTGTGAGGTACATCTGTTTGGAGTCCAGACCAAAAGTCTCAGCTATCGCCTTTTGAATTCGGCCACGAACATCCCTGGTTTAAAACAGAGCATATAAAATGTCTTTATACAGTTGACATCAGCTTGTGGTACTTTTATCCATCCATATCCATAATAGGGATTACAAAACCACAGATTTAAAAACGTTGTGCTGGGCTCCAAAAAGACTAGCTGACTAATCGTTAAGGAAGCCCAGAAAAAAGGTTTACCTGACACATTTATGTGTTCAAAAACGTGTAACTATTTTTAATTTGACACATTGTAGTAAAACTGCTAATGGTTAAAAACCTGCATGAGTCACAATGCAATGATCAAAGATGTCTGTCTGCATGTGTATAGATAAAATCACAACAACAACTAAATATATTAATTTCAAAATAAGGCAAAATATTAAAAATACAATTAAAATCAAATGAAATAAAGTAAAATAAAATAAAAATACAATAATAAAATACAAAATTTAATTAAAATCAATAAAAAAAGACTAATGTTGGACTCATTCTATATTTGAACTGAATGATTTGCGTTAATACATTTTTTTGTCAAAAGAAATGCTTCAAACATTTCCACATAACTCACCTGTACAGGTCAAAATCTTCTTCTGTAAAAACATCCTGTATCTCATTCTTAAAATACCTGTGGATGAAAAAGCATATGGATTTATTTGCGATAAAAAATAAAAACCAATATCAAACACATCACCTTAAGCATTTGTAGGATGGCAGCCATTTAAATACTGAAACACTGCCGCCACATCAAAATGCAAGCAGCAATAGATACACATACAGAGGACCAAAATGTCACAACAAGCGTGCCAACACATGCCAGCTGTACAAGTTAACTGCCAGCACAGTACCAGCCTGTGTGTGGGCACCAAAGTGCAAACAACATGAGGAAAATCTCCAGTTGTAAGAGATGATCTTTCGCAATCAAAGCTAGAAAGTCATTCCCATCATAGCCGCCATTGATTTCTGCTTGGCTCCTCGGGCCCAGGGGTATACTTTGATGTGAACATGAAACGTACCTCGAGACATATGATAGAGCTGTGATTCAGACAGATCAAGCTGGCGCTGAAGTTCAGTTGGAGACGACTTCCTGTTAGGTGCTGTATAAATTCACACGGAATACTCACTTATAGATATTCACAAACTGCTTCCCCATCGACAACGCCCCAGAGTGAAGATCCAGGATGGAGGCCTGTACGCAAAAAAAAAGAACCGAATAAAGACAGTGGAAACACTTTTTAAAGTGTAGACAGACAATATTTGAAAATAAAAGCAGTTTTCCCTAGTGTCTCTGGTCTGACTAAACTCCAAACACAACCACTGAGGGTTTGCAACTACCCGAGTGCTGGACTGTACCGGTGAGGTTGTTGTTATTCGTGCTTCATCATAAGGTCAACAGATGGACTCCTATCATCCCTGGTATTCCCTGCTCTCTGTCTCCGCACAGTTCATAAATCATCATGATGTGGCTGATCTGCTCTTAAAAACTCAGCAGGACCCTCTGTTATACCCTCTTTTAGTTCACTGGTTACACTCTATAAAAGGTCTCTTAGCCTGGGAAGATCCCAGACTAGGTTTCTACCTTAAAAGTTAATTTAATGTAACATTACAAAGGTATCAGATATTCTCTGTGTAATCCACTGCAGTCAAAATAAAGTGAACACATCATAAAAGTATATAAGAGGGGTTCAAAAGTCACCAAGCGAACATGCTTCAATTTTTAAAAAGTAACATGAAATGTATAATTACAAATTATATTATCAGCATAATCATTTGGGTGAAAGACTTGAACACCAAAATTCAAACGTTTGCGATCAGTAAGGTTTTTTGGTTACACTTTATTTTACGGTGTCATTGTTTCAGTGTAATTATATATTTAAAAACTGAGTAATATTAATAAACTACAAGTACTTGCTATAGAGTTAGGGTAGGATTTGATTGAGGGATAGTTATGCATCATTTACGATTACTATGGTATATATGTAAACAAAGAAACTGTCAAATAAAGTGTAACCGATTTTTTTTCAAAAGAAATGCAAACTTTTATTCAGCAAGGATGCATTAAAATGATCAAAAGTGACAGTAAAGACAGTATAAGAGCTATACAAAAGATTAATATTTCAAATAAATGCTATTTTTGTGTGTGCTTTCTATTCATAAAAGCATCCTGAAAAACTTCATTTTTTTAATGGTTTTCACAAAATATTCAGCATGTTTTTAGTCAATCAGCATATTGGAATGATTTCTGAAGGATCATGTGACACTGAAGACTGGAGTAATGATGCTGAAAATACAGCTTTGCAATCAGAAATTAAATACATTTTAAAATATATCAAACATTTTTTTGTAATAATATTTCACAATGTCACTTTACCAGAAACAAATAAAAAAAAACTCAAACTGTAGCATCTTAACTATTTCACATTAAAGGGATAGTTCACTTTGAAATTAAATTTTGATATGTTTTAGCTTACCTCATGGGCATCCGAGATGTAAGAGTATTTGTTTCCCCAGTAGTTTCTTAATGGTCACTACCTCAAAGAGCATACACAGAGAACTCCAAATTAAACAATCCCCCATCGTAAGTACACACTGATGGCCTAAGACATGAAACGGTTTGTGTGAGAAAACGAACAGCATTTATATCGTTTTTACCTCTTGTACACCACTACGTCCGACTGATCCGAGGGCACGCGTGCTATTTCCTGTTGTGACATTCGCGCGTTCTGGCTTTAGTTTGTTCGCTTTCTCACACCAACCGCTGCTTTAGGTCTTAGGCCATCAGTGTGTACTTACGATGGGGGATTGTTTAATTTGGACTTCTCTGTGTATGCTCTTTGAGGTGGTGACCATAGACCTGCATTATGTGAGGCACAGACAAGAACGGTATGACCTAAAATGATCAAAATTTAATTTCAAAGTGAACTATCCCTTCAATATGACTTTTATAAGAGAGGTTGTGACATTTGAAATACTGTACCTTATACAGGTCCTTCTAAAAAAATTAGCATATTGTGATAAAAGTTCATTATTTTCCATAATGTAATGATAAAAATTTTACTTTCATAGATTTTAGATTCATTGCACACCAACTGAAATATTTCAGGTCTTTTATTGTTTTAATACTGATGATTTTGGCATACAGCTCATGAAAACCCAAAATTCTCAAAACATTAGCATATTTCATCCGACCAATATAAGAAAAGTGTTTTTAATACAAAAAAAGTCAACCTTCAAAAAATTATGTTCAGTTATGCACTCAATACCTGGTCGGGAATCCTTCTGCAGAAATGACTGCTTCAATGCAGCGTGGCATGGAGGCAATCAGCCTGTGGCACTGCTGAGGTGTTATGGAGGCCCAGGATGCTTCGATAGCGGCCTTAAGCTCATCCAGAGTGTCGGGTCTTGCGTCTCTCAACTTTCTCTTCACAATATCACACAGATTCTCTATTGGGTTCAGGTCAGAAAAGTTGGCAGGCCAATTGAGCACAGTAATACCCTGGTCAGTAAACCATTTACCAGTGGTTTTGGCACTGTGAGCAGGTGCCAGGTCGTGCTGAAAAACGAAATCTTCATCTCCATAAAGATTTTCAGCAGATGGAAGCATGAAGTGCTCCAAAATCTCCTGATAGCTAGCTGCATTGACCCTGCCCTTGATAAAACACAGTGGACCAACACCATCAGCTGACATGGCACCCCAGACCATCACTGACTGTGGGTACTTGACACTGGACTTCAGGAATTTTGGCATTTCCTTCTCCCCAGTCTTCCTCCAGACTCTGGCACCTTGATTTCCGAATGACATGCAAAATTTGAGCGACAGTCCAGCTGCTTCTCTGTAGCCCAGGTCAGGCGCTTCTGCCGCTGTTTCTGGTTCAAAAGTGGCTTGACCTGGGGAATGTGGCACCTTTAGCCCATTTCCTGCACACGCCAGCTCTGGATGTTTCTACTCCAGACTAAGTCCACTGCTTCCACAGGTCCCCCAAGGTCTGGAATCGGTCCTTCTCCACAATCTTCATCAGGGTCCGGTCACCTCTTCGTTGTGCAGCGTTTTTGCCACACTTTTCCTTCCCACAGACTTCCCACTGAGGTGCCTTGATACAGCACTCTGGGAACAGCCTATTCGTTCAGAAATGTCTTTCTGTGTCTTACCCTCTCGCTTGAGGGTGTCAATGATGGCCTTCTGGACAGCAGTCAGGTCGGCAGTCTTACCCATGATTGCGGTTTTGAGTAATGAACCAGGCTGGGAGTTTTTAAAAGCCTCAGGAATCTTTTGCAGGTGTTTAGAGTTAATAAGTTCATTCAGATGATTAGGTTAATAGCTCGTTTAGAGAACCTTTTCATGATATGCTAATTTTTTTAGATTTTTGGGTTTTCATGAGCTGTATGCCAAAATCATCAGTATTAAAACAATAAAAGACCTGAAGTATTTCAGTTGGTGTGCAATGAATCTAAAATATATGAAAGTTTAATTTTTATCATTACATTATGGAAAATAATGAACTTTTATCACAATATGCAAATTTTTTGAGAAGGACCTGTATTTACTCTAAATTGTATCTGGTGCATTATTTTACAATATGGTTTATGTCTCAACACTGCATGTACTTTTCTACTATGATCTTTTCCAGAATTTCACCACTAAGCTGCAGAGTGATGAACTGGAGAGCTGAGCTTAATCCGTTATGAATGCAAAACGCAATTTCAACAACCCCTGGCAATGTCACACGCTGTTCCCATCAAACATGCTTCCAGAATCGGCTAACCATCAAATGTGAATTCTCAAATGTACTCTTAATGAGAGTGCTTTCCTGTAGAAACTCAATCACACCAAACAATATGGTGCCATCTAGACACATAATGGAAAAGAAATTTGCTTTTGAATTCTAGCTGAAGATACAACCATAGTGTGTACTGCCCTCTTGTGTTCTCAAGCAGCTGCTTCATTGATAGACCAGCATGCAACTATTTTTAAACACAGATACTTACACCACCATCTGAGCCAGCCAGTGATAACCCCCGCTCAGCTAACCTGTGGAATAAGAGGACGCAAAAGATTAGAGTTAGTAAGATTTTTTCTTTTAAATTAAGCAAGGACACATTCAACTGATCGAAAATGACAGCAAAGATATTTTCAAAGGCCCTTTCACGCTAAACATGATAACTATAAATATAACAACAACTATATTAGCGTCCACACAACTGGACAATATCATTCTGCAGTTAAATTTATTTATTTATTATTCTAAAAGTGATTCCAATATTTTTTCTCTGTGCCATTATCGTTAATAGTTGTGTTGTGGACTCTTCTTTTATATCTGGAACGATTTTAGAACTCTTTTTATCGCTATAGTTATCATCCTTGGTGTGAACAGGCCTTAAAGGGATTGTTCATCCAAAACTGAAAATACTGTCATAATTTACTCACCCTCATGTTCTTCCAAACCTGTACACAATTCTTTGTTCTGCTGAACACAAAGGAAGATATTTTGAAGAACGTTTGAAACCAGGCTGCTTTGCGACACCATACACATAAATTTGACTTCCATATTAGGAAAAACAATACTATGTAAAGAAATGTATACAGGTTTGGAACAACCTGAGGGTGAGTAAATGATGACAGTTTTCATTTTTGTGTGAACTATCCCTTTAATATCGTAAAAGACTATTTCAAACAAATGCTGTTCTTTGGAACTTTCTATTAATCAAAGAATCTTCAAAAATGTATCAGGGTGTGCAAAAAAAATAAATAAATAATAATAATAATAATAATAATAGTAAGCAGCACAACAGATTTCAACATTGAGAAATGTTATTTGAACACCAGATCAGCATATTAGAATCATTTCTGAACGATCACTTGATACTGAAGACATAATGATGCTGAAAATTCCACTTTAGCATTACAGAAATATATGAATCACCTAAAGTAACATGGTGATGAAAAAAGGAGATGGGAGGAAAAATTCAATGTAATTGGTTTTGAGTTGTTTTTGCACCTACCGAGAAAATCACTCACAAAATGATCGGTAAAAAAAAAAAAAAAAGGAATACAAAGATTTCCGAGGGAACACAAAGTTTTTGAAAGCAAAATACATTTCTCAGGGGAACACAACTGAAATATTTTTCATCCCATCATTTTTACAGCACCTTGTCCCTTAAGGTGCTCCCTAAAAATAAACTACTTTTCAAAACATACATTTTTATTGTAACAATATTTCACAATATTACTGTTTTTCAAATAAACCTTTTTGAACAGACTTCTTTGAAAAACATTAAAGAATCTTCCCGACCCCAAGCTATTAAAGACAGTGAATATATTTTGATGCATGCCTGTGTGCATGTGTACCTTCTAAGCCTCTGCGCCTCCTCCAAAGTCACAACACTGTCTGAAATAGCTCTGCCACATTTTGTTGGGGTGCAACCTGAGGACAGAATGTATTATCCTTTCATATCGGTTCATTAATTATGGCACCGATTAGAGTAACTGGCTCTACGCCTCCACCAAATTCTCTTCAAACTGCATATTCAATGACACATTCAGCAAGGCAGCTTGCCTTGCAAAATGTACTGCATAATGACTCTGAAGTTTATTCCAGCATCCTCTCAGAGAGGAAGCGCTTTTGGTCAGGCAACATTCACAGTGGGCTGTTCGATTAACAACAAGGCTCACATTCCACAGTATATAGTATTTTGGCATTTAGTAGAATCTAGTCGAAATTTCTGGAGGAATTCGTAAGACCTACCAATGAAATGGCTACGGTTAGCTTCGGGACAATATATTTTCCTGAATATATTGTCTCTTTCCCAGAGTTTATTTAGGCCCGTCATAAAGAGAGTGGTATGAACTAGAGCCAAGGGAATGCTTGTTAATCCCAGAGCTTGCTTTCTTTGTGTAGCCTACAGCTTTTTGATGCTGGTGTGAGGTTCGGTAATGAGTCCTATGTGGGAGGATTCAGACTGTCAATCACAGCTCTGGCCTCTCATCAATTATCTATGATATATGCAGATGAAATGCACAGGTGCTACCTTTGTTCAAGCAAAGTTTTCTACTCCAAGAAGTTGTTTGGGAGCAGCTTTCCTCCGATACAGCAATGCGTTTTAGTTCAAAGTTCGCCCCAGTTATACAACAGAGAATTTTTTGGAACAAAGAAGCAAATAGTAATAACTAAAAACTAATAGCTGGGCTCTTAAAGGGACAGTTCAACCAAAAATGAAAATGACCCCATGATTTACTCACCCTCAAGCCATCTCAGGTTGTCTGGCTATCACCAGACCAAGCTCAATTTAAGATTGAACATTGGTCTGGGGAGTCTGCTATGTATATTCCACTGCACAAGAGGCATAATAAATGAGCATAATTCAAATGACTCTGTACGCAATTGGACAGTCCTTCAACCAATCAGACCACAAGAGGTGTGATCAACGGGCAACGACCCATCGCTTCTCTATCCGTCATCGTGTTAAACCCGCCAATAGCATGCCAGGTGGATAAGCCAGTCTGTGATTGGTTCCCGCAAAAGTGTAACAGAAGCAGTAGAAATAAATGTACAGGTCTCCAGACTGAGCTGCAGGGTGAAATCAAATCGCCGGCAGAGCAGGCTGGGTTTACCAAGTCTACATCTTTTATGACATTCTTCTTTCAGAAAAATACAATAGGCGTTATATAAAAAAAATGTCCTGGCTAATCCAAGCTTTATAATGGCAGTGAATGAGAGCACCAAATTTGACATACAAACAAATGACGTAGGAAGCATTTTGAGAGGTGTTACACTTTCTTCATAAGTTGAATATGGATGGCGGTCTGGAGGAGCTAGATATTTTACCTTACAAAGTTTTAAATATGATATGACCCCATGATTTACTCGCTCGTGTTGTTCCAAACCTGTATGAGTTGCTTTCTTCCGTTAAACAAAGAAAGATATTCTGAAGAATGTTGGTAACCAGACAGCTGACATTGACTTCCGTTGTAGGAAAAAACAACAAGTTTGAAAGTCAATGGCTACCATCAATTGTCTGGTTACCAACATTTTTCATGGATTTTTTTAATGAAAAACGTTATAAGGTAAAATATCTAGCGCCGCCAGACCACCTGACATATTCAACTTATGAAGAAAGAGTAACGTCTCTTGCAGTTCAAAACGCTTACACTACACTTTTTTTTTAGGCATACCATGCTTGTATCGGGTTGGGTTTTGCCTTCAGAACTGCCAGAACTGAATTCTTCGCGACAGACAAAACAATGTACTGGAAATATTCACATGATAGCATCACACGGTTACTGCAGATATGTCGGCTGCACATCCATGATGCAAATCTCCTGTTCCACCACATCCCAAAAGTGCTCTGTCGGATTTAGATCTGGTGACAGTGGAGGCCATTTGAGTATAATGATCTCATTATCATGTTCAAGAAACCAGTTTGAGATTATCTGAGCTTTGTGACAAGACATGTTAGCTGGAATGTATAAATAAAAGTATGGACATGTCAGCAACAAAACTCAGGTAGGCTGTGGCGTTTAAACGGTGCTCAAATGGTACTAAGGCAAAGTGTGCCAAGAAAATATTACCCACAGCACCAGCCCGAACTTTTAATAACAAATTCTACTATTTGAATGTTGCAGCAGAAATCAAAACTCATTAGACCATTCAACTTTTTTCCTATTTAAATTTTTTTAGGGGGGGTTTGGACTGCAATCCAATGTAGCCTCAGTTTCCTGCTCTTAGCTGACAGGAGTGGCACCCGGTGTGGTCTTCTGTTGCTGTAGCCCATCTGCTTCAAGGTTTGACATGTTTTGGGTTCAGAGATGCTCTTCTGCAGACCTCGGTTGTAACCAGTGATTATTTGAGTTCCTGTTGGCTTTCTATCAACTCGCACCAGTCTGGCCATTCTTCTCTGACATCAACAAGGAATTTTACTCATTTTTAGAATGAGTAAGAAAGATATAACTAATAATAATCGTATGGACAAATTTACAAAAGACAGTTTAATATGCAAACAATCACAATAATATCTTGGTTGGAAGGTACAGACACATTCGATCGGTGTAAATCAACTGGCAATAACTTTGTTCAACAAGGAAAAAAATTAAATGACAGTATAACATTAAGATATTATTATGTCCTAATATTGTGTTGGTCCCCCTCCCAAAACAGCCCTGGCCCACTATGCAGCCCCATAAGCAACAAACTGCGATGCACTGTGTATTCTGACACCTTTCTCTCAGAACCAGCATTAACTTCTTGAGCAATTTGAGCTACAGTAGCTCGTCTGTTTGATCGGACCACATGGGCCAGCCTTTACTCCCCACGTGCATCAATGGGCCTTGGCCGCCATGACCCTGTCGCCGGTTCACCACTGTTCCTTCCTTGGACCACATATGAGGGATACTAAACACTGCAGACCAGGAACACACCACAAGAGCTGCAGTTTTGGAGATGCTCTGACCCAGTCATCTAGCCATCACAATTTGGCCCTTGTCAAACTCGCTCAAATCCTTACACTTGCCCATTTTTCCAGCTTCTAACACATCAACTTTGAGGACAAAAATGTTCAGTTGCTGCCTAATATATCCCACCCACTAACAGGTGCCGTGCTGAAGTGTTAATCTGTCAGTGGTCAATGTTTTGCCTGATCAGTGTATATTGTAAATATTACTTATAATATTTTCTCTAAAAGAAACAATACATGCATGTTAAATGCCACTGTTAAAAACAAAATAATTGTAATATAAATAGAGTAAGAAAGAGTTTGACAGTAACATAACATATGTCCAATATGCAATATATTTCACAATAACATCATAGTGCATGTTAAATTTATTTAAAAAATATACACACCAAAACCAAAGTTGAAATTTCCAATAAAGTTTGCAATGTAGTCTGCACTTTGAGTGGATGGAGCTCAGTGAATGGAAGAAGAATCACCAACATACCTGGGAATAGCTTGTACTTCTTGTAGTCTTCAGAGCATTCAACTGTGAACACTCTGGGCTGAGTGAGGATCTCACCTCTTGAAACCAAAGTGTGTGTAAAGTCATCAGTCCAAGTGAAATACATCCAGCTCACTAGTGCAGTGACTCCTATCACCAGCAACAGCGTGGACCAGTTAACTCTCCAAGAGGAGGCCTGTCTCTGCGCATTTCCCCTGAATGAACACACATAAATACAGCCTAAGAACTCAGGTGCGATGGACTGTGTGCATTTGTTTCATCCATTCATTTGACTGACAGATTGCACAACGAAAGGAACAAGAGAAATATACAACTATTCTCCATTATGCAGAGTATTATGCATATAAAACAAGGATTTGAAGCAGGATCACCTTTTAATTGCAGTAATGCAAAGTCGATGTGAGCTCATAAAGTTTCAAAAATTGAAAATCATTACCTCTTTATTTTCTTTTCAATGGCGCTACTTTCTGGGTTTTTACTGATTACTCGTCGTTGTACAGTCATGTTTAATAAATATACCTGTCTGCTTGCCTCAACATAACACGTGTATGCTTTCGTTTCACAATGTTTGTCTAACTGCCCTGTACAAGTTCAGAGTGAAAGCGTCCGCAAGAACGTCGTCAAAAACTGGACGTTTATAGTGTCAAAATAAAAGTCTAGCAAATTAGTGCATTATGTGATGGAATTTAAATTATATAATTTATTCGAATTAATAAAGCTATGTTCGATGCTTCAAGAAAAGGAAGCAACGATTTATTACAAGACTTCATGTAAGTGTAAGAGCCATGTACACCGTCTATGATGTACACGGCTCTGCCTGAGAGTAGCTTTTTCCCTCTCTCCAAAATAAAGGTTTACCATCTACATTCATACAGGGTTAGTTAGGTTGCATTACGTGTTTTTATAATTTATATCTGTTTTGTTGAAATCTATCTAATCATTTGAACAGACTGCCAAAGGTACTAAACCCAATTTGTTAAAATTATGAGATTATAATAGAGGTTCATTAAAATAAACTGTATGGAAAAAGGGAAATGTAGCTACACTATATTCACCCCAGTATTAGAACTGGTTGTTCAGTTGTTTTATTATAATGTATTGTATTGTCATTTTTCAGTCCCATCAGTTCTGTCGGCCCTCTGCTGCCAAAATAATCTTTTAATTAGAGCTAGTTTAATTTTGAACAGTCAGTTACACAACTGACAAAAAAAAGGTTTTCCATTTGTTTTGTTTTTTTGAGGATATAATAAATTGTGTTTTTGAAAGGGATGTACATCAATAGTTTTATATAGTTCTCATGAACAAATGTCCATGTGAAAATCCCCAAATACGTCATCACAAGAAAATACACATTGCAGGACAAAACGCGCACAAAAAGGGAAATTGCCCTGTATTTATAGTCATGTGCACACAAGAGATACGGATTAGTTCCCTCAAAACAAGTAAATGTAATCAAAAGACTTTAATTAGTGAACAGAACAGGCCAACTCATACAAAAATAAAACAGTCACTTTTCTCAAACTGTAATCTGCCTATACCAAGATTTAGAATTTTGAACTTTGTATAGCGGACATTTGAGGACCAAAAAATAAAACATTACTTTCCAAAGTATTTAATGTCTTACTAAATTTTTGAATGATCAATGCTAGATCGTCACTACAAATCAATCACAATCACATGCAGGAAGCTCTCAAATCAACACTTTAAAAAGTCATTTAAAAACACCATTCTTCCATAAGAATTTTTATAATTGAAGACTAAACAGAATAAATGAGAACATAAATTATATATTTTTTTTTTTGCAAAGGATGTTTGAAAGTAAACATTTACAAGAAAATCGATATGATAAAAACATTTTTACAAAACACTGAACTTTAAAATAATATTGCGGGTATTTAAATTATATGATGGTCTATTGCTGGCAAACTAGAAATGGAGTTTGCATTGAGATACTGATTGAATAAAAAAAAAAATGAATTAACGATAAAAGAATAAAATTCAGTGCAGTGGGAAAAGGATCTTTTAATCGAAGAGGACTAAACCCTTTGTAGGCTTGGGCCATTTAATAGAATCACCCTAACTTGGCAAACACTGTAAATACAAAACCGTAAAGACGGTATTAATGCAAAAGTAAACAGCAAACAACCCTTGATTATACGAAATCATTTTCTAGTGTGTGTGTGGTGATGAGATTGGCAGCTGTGCTTATTACAGAGCCTCTTCAATACAGGCAAGTTCCTTTGAATCTCTCCCCTACAACAATCAGATAAAATATGCATCCATAAAATGATTTTTTTTTTAAAGATATGCACTACTGCAAACAACCAATGAACCGCCGATAACCGAAACCAGGAGTCTGTATCACAAAGTTACCGTAATTAAAAAACTTTAAATGTAGAAGAGCTATACATTTCTATATGACATTTTAGGATTTTATTGTAGTTGTACAACATTCCCTGATGGCCTGTTGGCCGTTGAGAGATACAGAGAAGAACAACAAAAGAAATTCAGAAGATCAGAAAGATGAAATTGTCCATTTAAAAGAAAAGAAACATTAAAAACTCTCAACTGGGGAACAAGTAGATCTTGCTCAATGTTGTCCCTTTTTGCTGTGAAAAAAAAGTTCCACATGTTGGCCATACACACATACACACGGGCAAACTCACACGCATACAACCATTTCACACAGCAGCAGCTTCTGACGTTTATTCTGCAGGAAAGGGAAACACAAACATGCATTAGAAACCTACTTATGAACTCAGACCGAGGAAAGTAATAAGAGACGCACATTTAACACCTCACCTATGTTAACTTCTTCGCCTTGTTGTACAGTGAATCCACAACTTTGCTCATGTTCTGTATGGTTTCTAGAGCTGCCTCGTAGGTCTTGTCCACAGGCGGCTCCTCAAATATGATGAGCACTCCTTCACCTTGGTCAAGGATGCCTGCAATAGCAGAAATCCAACAGCTGTGCTGAAAATCCTTTACGTGATTTGGTGTTCCCAGTCAAAAATATAAATTGCTTGTAAATAACTTATGCTATTGGATTCATTCAATTCAAGTCAACTTTTTTTACTCAAAAACTGAGGTGCATAGGCTCAGATCAATGACTACGTTTACATGCACCCTTCATAACGCGATTATGAGATTTAGGCAATATTGTGAACAATTCTCAAATTGATATAATCAAGCTCATAATCGTATCAACCACAATCATAATAAAACAACACTTGGCTTGTATTGGCTGCAAATCCCAATAAACAAGCGTGTAAACACTTTAATCTGAGTTTGTGCTGACAACGTTGCGAGGCATTAATATAATGCAGTATATTAATGGTCAAAAACATTAAAATGGAGACATGTTTAGTGTGTCGCTGGAAAAATTACTGATTCTGGATACCAAAGAACTTGCAAACAAATCCATATACGCTGGAAAAGCTTGGCTAGTAACACGAGAGATGGTCTTATTATTGGGATATACGAGAGTCATTGGCTCTACCATTGGAGAAAGCGTAACGCCCAACTTGGATCACTTGTGCCGCCTTGATACCTAATCATATTACAGCTGTGACGTCATTGAGTTTCATTCAGAGTTGTGCAACAGTCAATCACTGTTTGCGGATACCATAGAAATGAATGAAAAGCGCCATAAACTGAATCCTATCTGTCGCATCATTGTCCATGAGAAGTACACAGGCATTGCATTTTTATTTGCTAACCTTGCCTTCAAATGGCTTTGGTAACACACCAACACTGTGCATACGTTTGTTCATGTCATTAAAAAATCTTACTGCAATTAAAGGCACAATATGTCATTTTTCGCCGCTAGAGGTCACCTATTCAACTCAGGCAGAAATCATGTTCATGGATGAGATTATTAAAATTAATGTAGTGTGAAGCAGAGCAGGGCTGAGTGTTGAGAGAGGAGCGATTGCTAAAAAACTGTCATATCATGAACACAGACACTCGGGTCTTCACGGCAACCCGTCAAAATAAAAGTTGGGTGTAAAGAAGAAATTGACAGAATATATTAGGCTACTGTTGTAGCCTGCAGAAGATTTAGCTACGTCTCTATGTAATAATACTACATTTGATAATAATTATGCCTAGATGGTCGCAAATTTTTCACTTGATCTTTTTTTATAAACAATGCTTAATTTTAACCAGCATACAGCCTTTAAATGTTTATGTATTATTTACTTATAATGATTATCACCATAAATAATAAACTCTTTGAATTTAACAACATTTTTGAAAAATAGTTAAATAAAATAAAAATAAAAACATTTAGCTGATTGGTACAGAGTGCCGTCAAATTTGTATGGTATTGTTACCTACTACTGGAATTTTGGTACCGTGACATCACTAATACACACAACAATATATTAAAGAGTCTTTGGTGTTTCCATGGTTTCTACAAAATAAAAGCAGAAATCGAGGGTAACGCGGGTATGATGTCATTGATAGGCGACACACGGACACGGTCTGTCCTGGTTAATAGCCTATTTCTCTGGATTTAAACATTCTTGGAAACATCTGGGATAATGCAAGTACACAAGTCAACAAAATACATAACTGTTCTAGTGGTTTTTGGATATTTGAATCCAAAAATCATACATATTGTCCCTTTAAGCCCTTATGTCGTGGTCACACTTCACTGAAATGATGTCACGAATTACAAATTCAACATATAACAAATTAGAGTTTCAATCAAAACATAAAAATATACAATCTACTTGACTTTACTGCAAAATATGCATTCTTTAGATTAAGTCAAGAGGTCACGACGTGTTGCATCGATCTGCTACTGGTCACTCATCTTCAGTGATGCGAATTCGCAGCTCATGTGATAACTTTAGCATGAGTTCGCATTTCCGGTCTGACACATTTGCATGCGTATAAATGGAAGTCAATGAAACGAAATGGGGACCGTCGTGTGACCGTCTCTTTACTTTGATTATTGGAAATAATCACATTATTGGTGCAGACATAAACAGTCAATGAGGCCTATGATCAATCAGTTCCAAAAAAGACTGAATACAATATTTGGTAATAACATAGCATAATGAGAAATTTATAAGCTATTTTTGTAGGCCAGTCATTTTCGACAAGGAAACACCACAAGTGCAACAAGGTAGGGGGAAAAAATATTACAAAATAGTATCAAAACGATCCCAAAACCCCCAAAAGTTGCAAAAAGATAAATGACAAAGAAAAGTAATGACAAAAAAAAGAAAAGAGTAAGACTAACCATGAAACTTTTTGTCCAGGATCATTTGAGACAGTTTTCTCTCAACATCATCCTGTGGGACACATCAAATAACAGACAGAGTATTTCATTTTAGCGATCTTGTATAAATGCTTACATATCTACTGTTTGATTTTATAGTTTTATAGTCATTTTTTTAGTTTATGGTGACATTGAAGGCATCCTGAAACTATACACAATACTCTGTATGAGAGTGAAAAGCTTGTGAAAAGAAAAGAACAGTTCATACCTTTGAGAGTTTGATGAGACCTGCTATATGTGTAATCTTGAAAAGAGAGAAAAGGCATACAAAGTACTTTATTACTTTCGATTAAGTCAAATCTGTTGGAGAAATCTATTGGTACTTTTTAAATAAAATCTTGTATTTCTTAAAATATCTTATTTACAATAAATAAATGGTGCACTTAAGGCTGAAAATATCTATTAAAAGAGACACACACATACCTGTACTCTGGAAAAAGGCTCAATGACCCGAATGAGGTTCTGTTCCAGCAAATTGTCATAAAGCTTGGCCAAATGTGTGCTGATTATGGGGTCGTCCCTCAGCTCTTTAGTGTACTCTGTCAGGGCCTTCATGTGTGAAAGAGCAAACAGACAGCTGAGCATGACATCCGTTGAAAAATATATACACACATCAGAAATCAAAATCTCACCTTTTCAAAATCTGCTAATGATCTGTTCTTGCTGGCTTGTGCTATACATTTCAGTGCATCGGTCTGATGGAGAAAACAAAAATTACAGGGCACAAATATAAATGAGCACTTGCTTAGAAAGAAAAGAGATTTGTTAGAGGTCTAACAGGTTGTTAAAAGCACATGGTCAAACACAGAAGCCTGGTGCACAAAATTGCCTCTGCATTTTCTTGTAAGCAATAATTTCATCTATAAAAAGACACTGGAACTTTAATAAGCTTACCTGTCGGCCCGTATATCGCAGAGCCAGTTTGCCACCGATCAAGGACTGTACCTCCTCTGGTCTGGAAGAAACGAATGGAATACTTTTATTCAGCAGAGATACATTACATTGATCAAAAATAGATTTTTTTTCCCAGCATACATTAATAATAATGACAACAAGTTATTGCAGCCACCAAACAAACTGGAATAGAAACAATTATATAACTAAAAGTTATTGTGTTCCATTTAAATGCTTATTTACAACTCATATCACAAACTTTATTTTTGGTTTTGGTTTTTGTTTTTTTTCTGTGGTCTCCGGTTAAAAAATAAAATAATTTTGATGCATCACTAGATTATTACTGTACTTTTGATCAAAATAAATGCAGCCTTGAGGATAATACGAGACTTCTTTCAAAAACATGAGAAAATCTTACAAAACCCAAACTTTTGAACAGTAGTGTAATGATTTTTTTTAAATTCAAGCCACACTTTCTGTATTTTAGCTACACAAGTCATTAAGCGGGGGCGATGCATTATGGAGATGGACTGTACTGAAGAAACGAGAGCCTAAGTATTACTTAGTAAGTCTGCGTTGCATAACAGAGCTTGGCGTAACTAGCACAATAACAGTTATATTATCCTGTGGCCTCCCACACACACAGGGATAAAATGCACGCGGTTATCTTACTTACAAGCTGAGCATGATCTTGCAGAGAAGCATGTATTTCAGTGCAGTGACTGCTTTGGGGCTGTCAATGGAATCGTAGCCTTCAAAAGCCTCAAAGAAGTAAGAATATGCAGTTTTCCAATCTTTTTCCTCAGCTGCATGGATGATACCTGGAGTGAAAGGGTGAAAAAGTCACATATCAATAAGCAGCACACTTCCAGACCAAAACGCACTTGTAGATGGCTAAATAAAGAAGTGAGACTTACCTGACTGCATATCAAGAGCTGCCTGGAGTTTTGGGGGACAGTAAATGGCATTGGCGGTGGTCCTGGCTGAGGTTAGGGCAGCCCTGGCTTTGGGAAGGTTGCTGAGAGCATGGTAGGTTTTACTCTCTAGCAGCTGGACCTCCACAAGCAGAGCTTTATCATCCATCTTCTTCAGCTCCTGAAGCAACTGGGTGCCTGAGGAGAAAGAACCGATCTATTGTTAAATGTTAAATCCAATGTTAAAAAATAAAATCAAGTAAATACAAAATTCAATGGAGTACAACAAAAACTGAGATATACAGTAGGGTCCAAAAGTTAGAAAGCTCTATCGAGAATGCTTATATTAAAATTTTCCAAATTATGAACATTTTTGTTTATTACAAATAGGACTCTCACAGCCTACGTGACTTTACCACTTCATGTAGAGTTTTTTATTTTCTTTCTGCAAGTCTGCGGCTAACCAACTGATTAAATATACATGAATTTAAAAATGGCTGACTTCTGGATCCCACTGTAAACACAAAAGGATCCCACTTTTTTGTGATTATTCTTACCTAGCTGAAGGGCTTCCTGGTATCTCTTGGTGTCAAAATAGAGTGAAATGAGTCGAGCCTGAAAAAAAGAAAAAAGGGCAAGGAATAGTGATAAATGATGTTATCTACTGCTAGACATAATGTATTAATTAAATCAAGAATATGGCCAAAAATAACAATGGTTCTGAGGTGTTAATAGGCAATGCAAAGCTCCAAAAACACTGTAACATGGAATTATTTTATCAAATGTTTTAAAGTTTGTTTTGTTTTTTGGCAGAGCAATATACAATTCACTTGATGTCACATATCTGCATAAACAGGTTTTTTGGCATCCAATCAGATATTAAGAGTTGAAACTGAAACTACATTTTATATTCATTATTGGCTTGTGCAGTAGACCTGATCATCCCAACAGTTCAAAGCTGATGCTCAGTTGTTTTATGTTTACCTCAAGGGCTTGTCTGAGGAAAGTTCTCTTCTCAGCTTTAGCCCATTCTATGCATTCCAGACACAGCTCAACCTCCTGGCCCGTGGCTGCCTCCATGTCCAGAAATAGATCCAGGAGCGAGCGCACCAACCGTGCGGCCTTTGCCTTGCTTATGGAGATCAGGAAAGGCCTTACAAACTTCAGCAGGCCTCCAAGCTCTAAAAAACATGCAGAATGATGATGATGCATCACAACAAATTAAAGAATTTCCATAGCAGTCACAGAATTGCCCCAAAATGTTGATTGCCACCTGCAGCTTGTCCCGTCTTGGCCAGGAGAGTGCCGAGCTCCAGGATGCTTTGCTCCTTGACACGAACCGCCTCTTCATCATCCTCCTGAACATCCCGCCTCACTAAAAAAGCCAGTCACAACACAAAGTTAAGTGGTAACTAAGACCACCCTCGAATACACTATATATATATATATATGTTCTTACATGCGTTTAAAGAAAAAAACTTTTCGTTAATCAATGCACCTTATAGGTAAAATGTGTAATTTCTGCCAACTGCTCTAATTACTTTCAACAGGTTTTCCCCAAACACTCCCCCCATCAGCCATTGGTAGGGCAACAGATAATCCCACCCCCAAACTCATGTCATTGGTTGAGTCACTGCTGCTGTGATGGGCTTGTCAGGGTGCTCAAAATAACAGTAATGTTTTGATAATGCAACATTGTTCACTCTTTTCGGGGAAATTAAACCTACAAATTAAGGTGGAAAGAAATTAAGGTGGATCTGAAAAAAACCTTTATATACATTAAAAAAAAAAACTTCACCTTTAAGAACAACAAAAGGAAAAAAAAACTAAAACTAAAATGACCCTTAAAAAATGATCTTTGGTAACTCATTTAAACCTAAATTTTGAGAAAAAATTATAACAATTAAAAATAAAAGCCAGGGTTTTGGCATTAACACGAAAGAAACTTAGGTCTTGAAATCGACAAAGATAAACAGACATAAGTGCACATAATTGGCATAAGTTTTTATTAGTCAAAAAACAACTGACTTTACTATATCAAACTGCTTAAACTAAGAATGCGTGTTATGACACACGCACAACGTTCATATTTACGAAAATATTTAGGATTTCAGCCGCCAAAAACAGAAAGAAATAAATCTCAGTCAAAGTCACGACAGAAAAAACAAATGTCAAAGATTGTCCGAGCGGTTGGTATGACGCGTCAAGTTAAAATTGTTAAAATTTGTGAATCTCTAAATAAAATGACATCGGTTGAACTATTGTTAATATAAAATAAAGATAAATCCCAGAAAAATGTGTTAAAAGCGCCTTGGCCTGGAAGGGTGGCTAATAATGCAGGCTAACTGTCCATACACATCGGGTTGTGTCTCAAAGCGTAGCGAGCTGCCTACCTAGACAGTTTTTTATGGAATCGGAGGCACGTATGAACGTTCAATTCATATGTGCCAGCACGCATATGGAGTCAATAAAAGCTGTCTTTGTTCTATGCTCGATTCGAACTTTCAAGCGAGACTACAAGGTCCAAAAACGCTGCCTGTGGAGGTAGCTTACTATGTTTTGAGACGCGAGCACACACAGTACAGTGAGTCAGCACCGCAGCGCCGGCTCATGGCACATTAGCCTTCCTAATACTGAAGCATTAAGGTAGTCATGCAAAGTAAAAAAGTAAAGTTTTATGAAAATAATTTGAACATAGCTTTACCTATTGAATGAAAAATGTCAATAGAAGCGTTTCTGTCAGTGCTGATGAGAGACTGAGCTCTCTGAAACTCCACCACTGCCGCGGCTGCCATCTTCCCTATTCAAAAATCTCACTGCCCACAAACACTTGCGAAGTCACCCGGAAGTGCGTTAATACGTACGTGCGTAGGTGCGGTGGTAGGTTGGGTTTTGTAGTCTTTTGACATGTTCTAGCGCAAGATGGAGTAGCTAAAACATCTTAAACATTTCTTTTTGCTCTCTCTTTGTAAGATGCTGATAAAAGTGACTTGTTTGGTGCATGACTAAATTTTCTTATAATTTTAATTAAAGTAGCTACATATATAAAAAGTAGCCAATTGTAAATATATTTATTCAGATCATAATTCAATTGTGTAGGCTATCATACCGCTTAGATAATTTGTTGTTGTTGTTGTTTATGGTCAGTAGGTGGTGACAGAGCCTACTGTTATCCTTCCATGCCATCCACCAATATGACCATCCTGCATTGCGTTGTTTAAGGGTGAAATCCAATGCCATTGCCTTCTGCTGACTGAAAAATCGTATCGGGATTCTACAGGCTAAATAATTATGTATAATGAAATTCTTGGGGGAAGAAAACGGTTCATAATATCACAACAGACCTTATGTATGTGCGGTTAAAGCTATACGTCCTATGGAGACTTTTCAGGCTATATGATGAAACAAACTAGCCTACAACAAATCAAATCCTGAAGGAAATAGCAAGAAGTCTGCCAAAACTATTAATATCAATTATTTGAAGCTTATTATTTTTATCTTAATTAAATTAACTGCACATCTATGTTGTATGTTTAAAATGTGTTTTAATGAATTTAAGCCATAGTTTATTGTTAGCCTACATATATAGGCCTATTTTTATATCACAGGGCTATTATAGCATATGTTGTGCAGGCAATTGGTTTTGTTTTGGAATACCACAATACTTAGTATTTGCAAAGGGTATATGCTAAAGCAAGCCTTTAACATTTGCATATACTAAGTATTATGGTATTCCGTTATACAGTCTATGATTCCTCCACGTTCCTCACTGACACGCCCCCAACTCGTAAGCTCGGGGGAAATTCCGAGCTTCCCAATTGCAATTACGACTTTGTGGTGGTGTTCATGTGCTTTCAACTCGTAAATACGATCTTTCCGACATGACTTGTATACACCATCCGTCTCAGTTCCCCTGATCAACAACAACAATGTTATAAGACATCCTTAAACTTAAATAAAACTTATATTTTAAGTTGTGTAAATAAGTAGGATATAGGCCAACGTTAAATTTAAATAAATATTACATGTTTAAAATGTGTTTATTTAGTTGGAGTAGCCTATAAAATTATAGCTAAATGTATTGCCTAAAGCCTAGCTACTAATTAATGTAGATGCATAATTAGGCTATAACTAAATATTAATTGTCTTAGTCTGTGATATTTTATTATTATTATTATTATTATTAATATTATTATTATTATTATTATTATTATTATTATTTATTACTATTATAATCATTGTTATTATTATTTTTATTAAACTTTTTAAATGACGTCGAAGTCAGTTTGTTTTGATTGCCAAGTGCATGAAGGCAGGGCAGCGGAGGAACAGACCACAGTGAGGCGGTCTAGCACAGGTTATGCAACAGCAGGACGCAGTGCGCGCGGCTCTGACAGCACAACATCAACCTAAATCCCGTATCTGCTGGTGTGGACCAATAGCACAGCTTCACAGTTCTCAGCATCACCAACCAAAGGAGACATCCAGCATCCCCAGACCACTGGAGCGCCTACAGAGACCCCCGACAAGACGTGGAGATTGTTTTGTTTGATTAAAAGCCTATCGTTTTATTAGAATTTAGGCATCCTGACAATCTTGATATTAAATCTTTTACTTGGAGTGGCCGACTTTGCATTTCCTTGATGCGCAGTTTATCAAGGATAAACCCAGACAGCCATTACTGCGGCTCTTGTTTTGCCAAAGCATCGTGGAGGAGAGCAGATTCCTGTAAGTGAGCTGCATTTCATCGAAGCTTCTGTAGTCATAAATGTTAGATTTGGTTGATTTCTAGTCATATTTCCAAGGTTTTACAGTATTTAGAGAGGAATTGTAATATGGATTGGTTAACATTTATTTTGTTACGTTAACATTATATCTTTCTTTCGTTCAATTTTGTTGACGTGATGATGAAAATCAGTAATCGCTCGTGCTCATGTAAACATCGCAGGGAGGATCTCACATTTTCAGAACCTTGGACAGTGGCTGACATATTTCAGCAAAGCACAAATGCATTGTAGTGACGAAACGAAAGTTTTTTGGGGGGTTTTGTGGTTTGTTAATCTACAAACATGCATTGAACGAGAATGAGGTATAAGCTACTACATGCCCCATTAAATACAAGTTTACGAACGGTGGAATCAGTATTTACAAGAGGGCAGTAAACACTGGAGTCTGCAATCATGGTGATGTCTTTATTTATGTTCTTTGGCGGGTTTGAGATTGCTGTGTAAAATGCAGGCTATATATATAGTTATAAACGTGGGGTGTCAATTGTTTTAAGTGCGGTAGAGCTATATAAATCAATTGTTTATAGTTTAGCCAAATGTACAGTTGAATACGAACGAGTTCCATCCTGTTATTGTGAGTGGGTGTCAAGGAATAAAGAATTCGTGCATTTACTTGAATCTACGACACAATGCCTTTATGAGGCCTCTTTTCAACGTAAAGAAAACAGTACGGTACTGCCTCAAATTCAAAACACAAAGCTCGACCTTAAATCATCTTAAGTAAAAAGCAATTCTAAGTTAACATGCTGTATAGCCTATATTACATGCATATCAATAATATATGGACATTTCTGACCTAAGATAATTATTTTGACATTGAGAAAACCAATCGTCCATTCATCTTGGATAACATTAATAATTTAAGATGATTTTAAACAAACCTAATTGCCAAGTCAACATGCAGCATCACTGTTGGGACACTACAGGTTGAACCCTATATTTGTGGGGGACTTTAGCTTTAGCTAAAAACAAATTAGCTCAAATAAAACATTATAAAGGCAGGAAATATAAAAATGCAACAAATAGATCAATAAAATAAAGATAAAATGCACTTGTATAATTAAAAAAAAATCATATTTTAATCTGAAGAGAGCCTATTTTGCAAAATGATACTGCATACACCATGCATTCTGCAGTATAAAAAGTCTGTGTACTTAGCAATTATATAAGTGTGTATTTGGATTTATAAAGTGCCAATTTAATATGTATTTATATATGTTTTTTATTGTCTCACAGGCTTTGCAGTGACAGAGTCCTCATCCATCACGACATCATTCTTCTTTAAATAGAGCACCAACCTAAATTTGGATGTCTGTCAGATTGAACTAGTCTCAGGAAGCAGTGGGGCTCCAGTTTGGCACCTTCTTTAGCTGACCCCTAACCTTGAGAATCTGATAACCTGCTCCCAGCATCATGGGAACCGTGCTATCGCTTTCACCCAGCTACCGGAAGGCCGCTCTGTTCGAGGATGGCCCGGCCACGGTGGGCCACTACACGGCGGTTCAGAACAGCAAGAACGCCAAAGACAAGAACCTAAAACGGCACCCGTTCATCAACGTACTGCCGTGGAAGCGAATAGTAGCCGTCTCAGCTAAGAAAAAAGGGTCTAAGAAGGTGCAGCCTAACACCAACTACCAGAACAATGTTTCTCACCTCAACAATGAGAACCTCAAGAAGTCACAGTCTTGTGCAAATCTCTCCTCCTTTACGCAGGATCAGTCGAGTCCATCAAACCAAGGCTCCAAAAACTCCAACAACACGGCTTCCTCTGTCAAGAAGGCTCCTCTTTCCAACTCCAACGTTGTTCCTGGGACACCCAAGAGGGTGATTGTCCAAGCCTCCACCAGCGAGCTACTGCGCTGCCTGGGGGAGTTCCTCTGCCGGAGGTGCTATCGGCTCAAGCACCTTTCCCCCACCGACCCCGTGCTGTGGCTCCGCAGCGTGGACCGCTCTCTGCTGCTGCAGGGCTGGCAGGACCAGGGCTTCATCACCCCCGCCAACGTAGTTTTCGTCTACATGCTCTGCCGCGACGTGGTCTCCTCTGAAGTGGCCACGGAGCATGAGCTGCAGGCCGTGCTGCTGACCTGCCTCTACCTGTCCTACTCTTACATGGGCAATGAGATCTCATACCCTCTCAAGCCATTCCTGGTGGAGACCTCCAAGGAGACATTCTGGGACCGCTGTCTGTCCATCATCAACATGATGAGCGCCAAGATGCTGCAGATCAACTCGGATCCTCACTATTTCACCCAGGTCTTTGCAGACCTCAAAAACGAGAGCCAGAAGGAGGAGGAGAGGAGTCGTCTGCTCATCGGCCTGGACCGGTGAGGGCGCTCTGGTGATGTCTTTGGTGGCACTCTTGTCTGGCATTTTAAAAAAGGGATAGTTCACCCAAAAATGAAAATTCGGAGAAATGTACTCACCCTCACGTCATCAAACCTGTATTGTTTCTGAGGAACACAAAGGAAGATATTTTGAAAAGTGTCTCAGTGTTTCTCAGTGTTTTGTCCTGAGAATCAATGGGGTCCTATAGGGTTGTTGTGGACCCCACTGATTTTAACTGTACACTCTTTCCAAAGGGGTTCCAAAGGGGTTCTCACAGTGATGCCATAGATGAACCATGCTTAAAGAACCTTTTGGTGAACGGTTTCTAAAAGAAACAAATTTCTTTCCACTATTAAGAACCTTTTGTGGCATGGAAATGTTGATTGATGTTAGGGTCAGGACACACTAAGCCAGGACAGCTGGCCGTCGGGCAACTTCGGCCATTTTGAGCATTGGTCAACTTAGTTTTTTCAGTGTGTTCCTCACTGTTGGCTCTAGTTGGACACCTTTGGGTTTTTTTAGGTAGATTCAGTACGTTGAAACGGCGTCGGGCCGTCGATAAGAGGGAGAACTCTGATTGGCTGTTCAGCTTAGTGAATGAGACAAAAGTGATAAAACAGTTAAAGCCGCCCAAAGAGGACGGTACAGACTGAAGGCTGTTGTAATTTTACGTCATCTTACCTGAAAATTCAAATGCGCAAATATTTTCATAATAATGAGCAAACTGGTGTGTTTAGCGTGATTGATATTCAAAATGGTAAGCAAGCGCTGCTTTGTTTACGGTTTGTCTATCTGCAATCCTAGTTTCAGTTTACCTTTTTGAATGACGAAAACAGACTTGATACCTGCTGAAATCGACAGATATTTACTTACGTGCAGAACGCACGTGCTAGTTGACAGTCGCCTTTAGTCCTTTTGGTGTGTTCAAGCGCAGCTTTTTGGCCGAGACGCAGCCGACGAGAGGCGGCTTTTAGTTTTTGATGTTGGCTTTGTGTGTGTGGTTTTTTTTTATTTTTATGGAACCACCAATGCCATGGTATCCTTTATTTTAAAAAGCGAAATGGATGAAAACTTCTAAATATCTTCTTTTGTGTTCTGCAGAGGAAAGAGATTGAGTAAATTATGACAGAATTTTCATTTTTAGGTGAACTATCCCTTTATATGGTTCCTACATGGGTGGAATAATTAATGGGATATGTTTCAGTGGATTATTCGCATTCATACATTTTATAGGAAGCAATTGGTGATGCTAATGTTCTTTAAAAGGAGAAGTTAGTCTTTCATTACCTTCAGTAATGAAAGTACCTTTGACCTGAATACAAAAAAAATGCCAGACTTGAGTGGACCAAACGCTCTAAAGTAGTGAATATTTAAAAGCACTGACCGAAAAGACTTCAAAAGACACAACGAGATAAAAAGAACAACACAACGATGAATGTGCACAGGACTCCAGCTGTTGTCTAGCTGACTTCTGGACACTTTGCACCAAGATCTTTGCCACCACTGTCGATAGAACTGGAGGTCGATTCACTCCCATGTCCATGAAAACCGGACACACACTGAATGATAAACACATTGCTGTTGCAAATTCCGTTACAGCCAATTGCAAAAAGGGAAGAGGTGCGTCTGAGCGTCATAATGTCCGCAAGCCACTAACAAAGAGTAAAGGGAAATGACTTTGAGGCCAGCGTTGCACAGTGGCTGTTGATATAGAAGGTGAAGATGGTGTCAGCACATTTGTAAGAAAGACCTACTTTATTTTCATCCATGATACAGAGTTAAACAGACCTCTCCTGTGGTTTACGTCTCTGAAGCTTTTTCATTTTTTAAAACAACTGTATTCATCTGAATGCACACACAACCTATAAAGTTAAGTACTTTGAGTTTTTTAAGCCGACTGTATATGTGTTTAGGGAATGAAATCTGAAAACATAATAGTTTATCTTGCTATGCCTGCTTCGTTGAGCCATTGTTTTGTCATTTTGTTTTATGCTCAGACTAGTTTCAACAGGGGGCTCTGTACAGAAAAGCCTGTAAATGTATCAAAAACAGTGCCAAACCTTTGATGGAAATCACGTAGGTCTAAAAACATACCAAAGGCCGGCAAAGTTTGGAACGGTAGGATTGTCATTAATAACAACAAGTATCTATCGGAATCGTAATTTATTGTTATTTATTAATTATTTTCGCACATTTCTCTCTTGCATTTAGAGATTTTAGTATTGTGTTGTAAAAAAAAATGACAAAATGAAAAGAAAAAAAAAACAGTGCAGAAATTAGCTTGATGGCTACCTTTTGGTGAGAATGAAGATTACGGTTAATGCGCATTTGCGTTTGAATGCATTATTCATGGAGATAACGTCTATAAGAGCTTAGTTTAAAACCATTTTCAAATCTGAGAAACACCAAGGTAATTCATCATAGTGACAGACCATCGGTTTCGATCGAGGTTAAATACCTGAAACCAATTTCTCTGTGAAGTACTGTTGGGATGTTCTACATATCAGCACTGCAAAAGCAATCATGTGTGATTATCCTATGACAACACATGCCAAACACAGACGGCAACAAGCTCCGGGCATTCAATTGGATGACATGTGGTCTATTTCTGGAGATGAGCAGCATATTAGATTCACTTTAAAGTACTAAACAATATTACAAAGTGACATTTGCAGGCACATTGACGACATCAATCAATCTGGACCCTGGATATTGAGGGGGAGGGGATTGCGTGTTATATGATCTATTTGCCCACTTTAAAACATCTCAGCAGTGCTAAATTGTGCATGCTTTCTTTCAGTAGTTATGTATCTCTTTCTTTATAGTCAAAAAAAAAGAAAAAGAAAAAAAAAATGTGACAGTCATATAAGCAAACATTATTATGTCTCTCTGTTAATTCATGCAAAAGCCTGTTCTTCTCATGATATGGAAGTGGGATGGATGGATTCTGTGCGACCGCTCGCCCTGCTGCATTGCTTTACGTGACTGAAGGTGAAAGGAAGCCAATGATTTGTTCAAAAACGTGCCAGGAGAGGTTTGGATATGGGAATTGCACTTTTCTGTGAGCTATTCGTCTGAGGAGACCGCATGGGGTTCGAGGTAGTGGGGGTTGAAGTAGGCAAGCCCTATTTCACCGCTTGCCTGCAATTATTTGCCCCCAGCCCACAACAAATGTGCCATTTTTTTTCACTTGCATCACAGAGTAGTCCTAAGTAAAACACTTAAAAAACAAAAAGAGAAGTAAAAGATTAAAACTCCTGTCAAACTCTCTCTGTATCTGTTGTGTAATTCTTTGTAGAACTGAAAACAGTTACAAAAAAAGGGATTGCATGAGCGTGTGAGTGCGAGTGAATGAATTTGTATCGGAGAATGTGACGCGTGTATGTTGAGTTTCTAGGATCAGAGCATGGCCGTGCTTATTAGAGGGTAGGACTCTATAGTATCGGGCTAGAGTTTGACAGGCGGGTGGGAGGGGGGATGGGGGCGGATCTGTTACTGTTTTGTTCTTTTAAAAAAAGACAAAAATCTGTTGCTGTAATTTTTTGCATTTTATTTCTGCTTATTTTTATTTATTTTTGTACTGTGATGAAAAATAAAAATGCACTGATCGTTAATGATAGACCACGGTGTGGTTGTTTCAGGAAGGAAGGTTTAAGCTGACATCACCAAAAAAACAAACAACACAAACACACACACACTGAAATACTCAGCTAGACTCCAAATTGTACCTAGTCGCATTTCGACACAGGGCTGTTACATAACTGCAGCTTAGAAACAGGAAAAATGACAGTTTACCAACATAACACCTTTTTTTCAATTATGTGGTCTCACATGATCATAGATCGGTTTATTTAGGATAATCGTAGCTTCTTAAACAATAACACTATAATGGACACCACTGAAACTAAAAGATGATTTACAATTTTTGGCATGCTGATTTACAATAAGCATCTTAAAATACACTATATTGCCAAAAGATTTGGGACGCCTGCCTTTACATGCGCATGAACTTTAATGACATCCCATTCTTAATCCATAGGGTTTAATATGGAGTTGGCCCACCCTTTGCAGCTATAACAGCTTCAACTCTTCTTAGTAGTGTTTATGGGAAGTTTCGACCATTCTTCTGAAGCGCATTTGTGAGGTCAGGCACTGATGTTGGATGAGAAGTCCTGGCTCACAGTCTCCAGTCTAATTCATCCCAAAGGTCCCATTCTATCGGGTTGAGGTCAGGACTCTGTGCAGGCCAGTCAAGTTCCTCCACAACAAACTCGCTCATTCATGTCTTTATGGACCTTGCTTTGTGCACTGGTGCGCAGTCATATTTGAACAGGAAGGGGCCATCCCCAAACTGTTCCCACAAAGTTGAGAGCATGTAATTGTCCAAAATGTCTTGGTATGCTGAAGCATTAAGAGTTCCTTTCACTGGAACTAAAGGGCCAAGGCCAACCCCTGAAAAACAACCCCGTACCATAATCCCCCCCCCTCCACCAAATGTTACACTTGGCACAATACAGTCAGACGAGCACCGTTCTCATGGTAACCGCCAAACCCAAACAGAAAAGCGTGATTCATCACTCCAGAGAACACATCTCCACTGCTCTAGAGTCCAGTGGCGGCATGCTTTAGTTTACACCACTGCATCCGACGCTTTGCATTGCACTTGGTGATGTAAGACTTGGATGAATCTGCTCGGCCATGGAAAGCCATTTCATGAAGCTTGAGCTAATCTGAAGGCCATGCGAAGTTTGGAGGCCTGTAGCTATTGACTCTGAAGAAAGTTGGCGACTTCTGCACACTGTGCACCTCAGTATGAGCTGACACCACTCTGTGAATTTACGTGGCCTACCACTTCGTGGATGAGTTGCTGTTGTTCCAAATTGCTTCCACTTTGTTATAATACCATTAACAGTTGACCATAGAATATTTAGTAGTGAGGAAATTTATCGCGCACAGTCGCAGCCTATCACGGTACCATGCTTGAATTCACTGAGCTCCAGAGAGCGGCCAATTCTTCCACAAATGTTTGTAGAAGCAGCCTGCATGCCTAGATGCTTGATTATATACACCTGTGGCCATGGAAGAGATTGGAACACCTGAAATCAATGATTTGTGTCCCAATGTTTTGTTTTAAGATGCACACCAGTAATGTTTTTTCTAAGGCACATTTAAAAAAGCTTAAATGCCCTAACAGAACTGAAATACTTACCATAGCTTAATAGCAGTCATTCAGTGTGTGCCATTTTAACTATATCAATATATAATCATAAATAATGTTGATTGAAGTGTCACTCTTCCCAAATTAGAAGATTGAGCACATATTCAGGAATAGGAATAGGGTGTGCCTCTATTTCCAATTATATTATTTATAATTATAAAATATGGATTTTTGATTAAATTAACATGCCCAATTAAGGATTGACAGCATAGCAGGTAAAAAGATACATACAGTGGGTACGGAAAGTATTCAGACCCCCTGACATTTTTCACTCTTTGTTATATTGCAGCCATTTTAGTCTTTTGCTAAAATCATTTAAGTTCATTTTTTTCCTCATTAATGTACACACAGCACCCCATATTGACAACGTTGATGGTAAACGTTGGTGGACAGCAATTTTCAGGTCTCTCCAGAGATGCTCAATTGGGTTTAAGCGAGGGCTCTGGCTGGGCCATTCAAGAACAGTCACGGAGTTGTTGTGAAGCCACTCCTTCGTTATTTTAGCTGTGTGCTCAGGGTCATTGTCTTGTTGGAAGGTGAACCTTCGGCCCAGTCCGAGGTCTTGAGCACTCTGGAGAAGGTTTTCGTCTAGAATATCCCTGTACTTGGTCGCATTCATCTTTCCCTCGATTGCAAACAATCGTCCTGTCCCTGCAGCTGAAAAACACCCCCACAGCATGATCCTGCCACCACCATGCTTTATTGTTGGGACTGTATTGGACAGGTGATGAGCAGTACCAGGTTTTCTCCACACATATCGCTTAATATTAAGGCCAAAAATTTCTATATTGGTCTCTCACCATCTTAGAGTCCTTCAGGTGTTTTTTAGCAAACTCCATGCAGGATTTCATGTGTCTTGCACTGAGGAGAGGCTTCCGTCGGGCCACTTTGTCATAAAGCCCCAAACAGTGGAGGGTTGCAGTGATGGTTGACTTTCTACAACTTTCTCCCATCTCCCGACTGCATCTCTGGAGCTCAGACACAGTGATCTTTGGGTTCTACTTTACCTCTCTCACCAAGGCTCTTCTCCCCCGATAGCTCAGTTTGGCCGGACGGCCAGCTCTAGGAAGGGTTCTGGTCGTTCCAAACGTCTTCCATTTAAGGATTATGGAGGCCACTGTGCTCTTAGAAACCTTAAGTGCAGCAAAACATTTTTGTAACCATGGCCAGATCTGTGCCTTGCAATAATTCTATCTCTGAGCTCTTCAGGCAGTTCCTTTGACCTCATGATTCTCATTTGCTCTGACATGCACTGTGAGCTGTTAGGTCTTATATAGACAGGTGTGTGGCTTTCCTAATCAAGTCCAATCAGAATAATCAAACACAGCTGGGGCCTATTGCACAAAACTAGGATAAGGGATTAAGCCAGGATATCTTGATGATCTTGTCATCTGTATGCAAAATTTTGTACACCGCTGTCGTATAAATTTACCCTGAAGGCACACTCACACCAAGAACGATAACGAAAGATAACTGTATATTAGCGGAAAAATTGAGCCAGGATCACCAAGATATCCCGGCCTAATCCCTTATCCTAGTTTTGTGCAATAGATTTTGTGTTCATATGAAGGTGTTGAACCATCTCAAGGATGATCAGAAGAAATGGACAGCACCTGAGTTAAATATATGAGTGTCACAGCAAAGGGTCTGAATACTTAGGACCATGTGATATTGCATTTTTTTTTTTCTAATAAAGCTGCAAAAATGTCAACAATTCTGTGTTTTTCTGTCAAAATGGGGTGCTGTGTGTACATTAATGAGAAAACAAATGAGGGGGGGGGGGTATATTAGGCATCAAGTGAACATTTTGTCCTAAAGGTTTGTGTGTTAGAAGCAGAAAAACGTAAGCAAAAGGATTTGAGCGAGTTTGACAAGGGTCAAAACAAAGGACAAGGGTCTGACAGGTGACAGGGGGAAACCGTGGGTCCTGCCATCCATGTGGATGTTACTTTGACACCTTCCACCTACCTAAGCATTGTTGCAGACCGTGTACACCCTTTCATTAAAATGGTATTCCCTGGTGGCTGTGGCCTCTTTCAGTAGGATAATGTGCCCTACCACAAAGCAAAAATTTTCAGGAATGGTTTAAGGAGTGCAACAACAAGTCTGAGGTGTCAAATTCCCCAGATCTCATGGAGGCCCCACATCATAACTTACAGGACTTAAAGGATCTGCTGCTAACATGGAAGGGAAGGGAAGGAAGGGAAGGGAAGGAAGGGAAGGAAGGAAGGAAGGAAGGGAAGGGAAGGAAGGAAGGGAAGGAAGGAAGGGAAGGGAAGGGAAGGAAGGAAGGGAAGGGAAGGAAGGAAGGGAAGGAAGGAAGGGAAGGAAGGAAGGGAAGGGAAGGAAGGAAGGAAGGGAAGGGAAGGGAAGGGAAGGAAGGGAAGGAAGGGAAGGGAAGGAAGGGAAGGAAGGGAAGGGAAGGAAGGGTTATAATAGTTACTGCAACATTTCATTAAAAAAGAAGAATTGAATTTTGATTTTATGGTGATTTTAATGCATTCTGTAGTTTAATTCAGAACAGTAATAGAGATAATTCATACAGATGCTAAATGCACATCATGAACTTAAGAATTAACTTTAAAATACCCATGTATGAAAACAAACAGATCCCATTTCTGTCAGTGGATCTGCTGTAACCACACCCACAGCCGAAAAGATTGACAGGTTCAACCGCTGTCCTCAACATCCCAGCGGCAAACAGCTGCTCTCCCTTGTTTTATAGCCATGTGTGGCAATCGATGAAATAATGACAATATATCAGCATGATGGAGCAAAAGCCCTGAAGCAGACACTTCAAGGGCATGTTTATTTTCACAAGCAGATATTTGATACAGCGTTTATTTGATTAACAAATCATAAACTTATGATAAATCAGTACTAAGGTTCATATGCAATATAATTCCTTTTTAATGTGTAATTGTTTGGTTTCCATGTAATATTCAATTTTGTAAATTACTAATGGTTAATTATTGCATTAATATACATATGAAAAAGCTCTTAAACAAAACACAAAAAAAAAACACTATAAACTGGATTCCCTTTTTGATTTGGTCCAAGCATTCCAAAATTTCCAAACACAATGAAAATATATTAATTAAATAATAGAAATATAAAAGTAGGCACATTGTTTGATCAGATCAGGCTAAATCTCCTATATTAACTAAGATGAATAGTTATAATTACAACAAAGAACATAAAAAATATGGGAAATGAAATTATTCGGCACATTCATGGAATCAATGGGGATCACGACAAGAAGAAAAAAATGATTATATATTATAAAATGGTCAAATATTGTATGTCTATCATTGCCAGAACCAAACAGTCTGATCTATCCACAAATGGGCTGGATTGTATGCGAATGAACAATCATGTAACTCCTATTATCAAGTTAAAAGATCGTTGCCAGTATGTTTTCAGATTTAGTGTTTGATTCAAGAATAATTGAAAATTTGAAAATGCTGTAAGTCCATTTATTGTGTTCATCTCCTTGCTTTTAACTATTGAGCTAAGAAACTGGGTGTCCTACAGTGTTGTGTTCATGCTTTTACTGACACACTTTACCAATCCAGGCTAATAGTCAAGAGAGAGAAGAGGGACTGAGACGAGGATGAGAGAGTGTAGCAAGAGCTAAAGACATAAATATTCCTTCCTATGCAAAAGCATTTTAAAGAGAGCACCTGTTTGAAGCAGACATTAACAGTAAAGCAAAATGGAGATTATGTGATCAGCGTTCACATGCACCCTGGCCGATCACTTGCCCAAAGTGATAGTCTGAATGGGATGGATCAGCAGTCGTGGCTCACAGCTCGCTATCGAATCCACTTTCCCCCATTTTAATGACACGCAGTGGAACATCACTGACACTACTGATAGAAGCTTAGTGATATTTTTGGCCACGACAAACGATCCTAATTAACTGATAAAAAGATCTCTAGCTACTAGCCGTGAACAAAACAATGAAACAATTAGGGGAAAAACAGATTTACACCTGCTTAGAAATGAAGAACAGCAGTCAGTTTTCAGTTTGGCACTTTCTTTATCAGTTGCGAAAGCTTCAAACTGGGTCAGGCATCTCGGGAGTTTACACTCAGAACTCTGTTGATTTTGTTCTATGAATCAATACTGCTCTCTTTCTCTCTTTTTGAACACATTTATAACTGTGCAAGTTCATAATATCAACACTTGCTGTTTGCAGTGTTATTCAATGTTGACAAAATATTGAAATATGACTAGATAGAACTAGCTGACAAAAGCAAAAATGGACCCTAATTGAACAACTGGTTGCCTGTTCTTCAAAAATGATGGCTTGGGAGTTTGGAGGAGTTTCATTATTTATTTGGTGACAAATGCATCTTTGGCTCATGTAAAATGGCGACTACTTTGAAGTCAGTCTTTGTAAACGAATTTTTGAATGGCTTTACCAGAACAGAACTGGTTTAAATGACTTTTTGCTATAAGCCAGTGAGGGTGAGTGTTGGACTAAAGAGACCAATGGCGGCAGGGTCAATTATTTAAAAGATGACATTGAAAATTACATTCGCCATTACCTCCTGCTCTGTGCTGCCCCATCTGTTTCTACTCGAAGATATGTAAAATATGTGAATAAATGACAGTTCTCCTCCTACATTATATATAGTGCATACAATACATTATAAGCTATATCAAATATGACAGTATCTGTATACAATGTGCTATAAATGACCAGCTATATGCAGAAAAAGAGAATGGTTTAAATTACGAGAGAGTTTAATGCTCCACTCAGAGCAGTTAAGGAGTTTAAGGATATGATCAACACATCCTGCTCAAGAACATCCGATCAAATTCAGCAGCAACCGCAGGACTGCTTATGATCTGTGCAATAGGTCGGGATCAATGATCAAAAACCAACACATTCCCTTTTAAGGAAAACCTCAAAACACAAGTTAGATACTTTTAAAACCCTTCGTATCCTGTTCCTCATAAATATTACATTTATGATTACCCATCAATCATCATTTGGTTGTAATGTTTAATAAATAAACAGAGCCGGGTCTGGTAAATCTTCTTTGAGGGTCTATCTCACTACATCCTAGTCATCTTGTAAATAATCTAAACTGAAGTTGGGAAATTAGGGATGCACTTTTTTCAAATGAAATATTCTTCCTTGCCCATCTTCAGGCAAATTAGGTATAGCTTCATTTCTGAGGTTCAACACAAACGTTTTGACTAGCACAAAATAGATACCCTGCTGTAAATGTCCTGTTAAAGGGGTCGTTTGAGATCCCAAGCCCTCTAGTTGCCTGGCACTGAGAGAATGTATCCCGATCGGCTCTTGGTGAAGTCTGGCTGCGATTGGTTGATCTTGGTTTCCACGATGATAGTGCACTTCCTCCCATTCATACTGCAGTGAATGGGGCTGACAATGTTCACCTGTAGCTTCCTCTTCTCACTATAAACAGAGAGAGAGAGAGACAGAGAGAGAGAGAGTCATTGAAATATTCCATATGTTCTTGTTTTTGTTTGGGTCTACAGAGCTCTATGTGCTTGTCGCATCTGGTTGGCTGTTTCTGGGTAGATGGGCATTTTACGCCAGACTGTCTCGCTGAGGGGATCAATGAAGCACAAGAGTAATTGGCTGAGAGAGAGTGGCTGAATTTTTAGAGAGGGGTGAATGGAAAAGTAAAAGTGAGTGTGATCAACTGTATCACACACACTCTGCAGTTGAAGATCCAACCACTAAAAGCCTCATTAAACCTAGAAAACCTATTAGCTCCACACACACACACACACACACACACACACGCACGCACGCACGCACGTGTTGGGTTTTCATGTTTTATGGGGACATTCCATAGGCGTAATGCATTTTATACAGTACAAACCGTATTTTCTATCCCCTACACTGCCCCTGCCCCAAAACCTACCCATCACAGGAAACATACTGCATTTTTACTTTTTCAAAAAACATCACAGTGTGATTTTCGACCTGTTTTCCTCATGGGGACCAAAAAATGTTCTCACAAGGACAAGGATTTTGGATATTGCCATCTTTGTGGGGACATTTTGTCCCCATACCGTAGGGATTACCAGGACGCATGCACACACACGCACACACACGCACACGCACACAAACACACACACGGAAAGCTGCATTTCAATAGTGTAATGCCATTTTGAACATGAAATTGAATATTCCAGGTTCAGTAGAACAGTTACAATGAAAATGTTACAACAAAGATGAATTTCCACTTGAAAAAGCAAAAATTATAATGACAATTACAATGGAGGTGAATAAATAATGTGTGCGTTAACATGATTTTAAGGGAAACAACAAGCCTTTTTTGTGTGTAAAGTTACATCCAATGTCAACCTTAAAATGACCATAAAAACAATATAGAAACAATGTTCAGTAAATTATTTTATCACTATAAACGGCACATTCCTGTATTTAAATCCTATAAAACTGGGATTTACTTTTAGTGTAGGTGTTACTGTTTGTTTTTAAAAGAAAATGAGAGAAGAGTCTAAATAAATTGCCACAAATTCTGTCGAGCATTGAGCTTGACATGTACAGCTTGACAGGTTTTATCTTTGTGTTTATTTTATTAAAACCACAACAACTCAATCATCATCTATGAAGTCTGATTCAGAAGAGTGACCTTTACCAGGCAGCTTATGTAAGAAATTCTGCCGATGATAAACTCTCCATAAGTTACTGTACCAGCAGAGGTTGCTCCGCCAGACGTTTCTATGGCAACCAAATGAACCCCATCATGTGGTAGGGCATCTCCAGTCAGTCAACAGACGGTCTCAACCAGCAACACTATCTCTGTATTTACTCAGTGTACAGGTTATACAGTACAATTCCTTCAGCCTCCTGTTGGGGCAGGAATGAATGGTTAGTCGATGGACTGCTTGAAATATAGTTTAGTTTTGATTGTAGCAGCAGGCAACAGCATGAAAGCTGTAGATTTCCCCATACTGAGTGTCTCACTGTGAGCCGGAATCTCTCACACAGTGCTGGTCGAGCAGACAGCTCTGCATGGCCCACTGGAAAATCAATTCTTTCCAGCCCTCCTCTCCCCTGTGCCTGTGCCCTTCACGCCAACTGACTCACCACCTTTGAGGCCTGCTCTGCTACCCAGAATAGAAGGAGTATTAAGGGAAGGTAAAGGGGGAGGGGAAGTAAGCACTCAGGAGATGCAGAGGTAAGTGGTAAATACCACTCAAGTCCAGTTGTCTAGTACCAGACAGCATCATGACTGCATCTGTATGTTTCTGTTTATGTTCATGTTATTCAGTGATTCTTCATTTAGGGGAAATTTTCAGTCTCCAAGCATCAAAGAGTTTCTGGTTTCTCCAGATACGGAATGACACCAACAAGTTCTTTTGACACTAAAATCACAAAAACACACACACACACACACACACACATCTCTCGATGTGTCTGTGTCGCCTTGATATCGTCATCAAGTCTGGGTAGCTTGATGATGCCTTGATATCACAGAGCTTTTATTACGCCGCAGACAACCGCTTCCGCTTCTTCTGCTCATGCGTACGTGGGGTAACGCGGTGCAATTTTATCATGTTAGATACATTTAAGTGTGTTGAGTTATGTTATAATGCTACTCTGTGCGTTCGAGACACTTGTTGCACACTGCAGTAAGCTAGATCGATATTAGGCATGGTAAAACATGGTACTCGAGGTAAATCAAGAAAACGAGATCAAGGGTAATGCCGGTATGATGTCACTGATAGGCGACGCACGGACACGGTTCATGTCCTGGTTAAAATCTCTGGATTTAAACGTTCTTGGAAACATTTGGGATAATGTAAGTACACAAGTCAATAAAATATATAAAATTGTTCTAGTGTTTTTTTTAAATATATATTAATCCAAAAATCTTACATACTGTGCCTAAGCATTTGCTACTTTTTTTGGCCGAGCAGTGTGTAGTATGTAGCCTATATCTCAAACCAAGTAGCATTTAAGAATGATTGCCCAAGCATGCTTTGAAAGAAAACATTTAGCATAAGATTTACAGTATATATTTTAAAATAAACTTTATTTTATATAAATGAATATATCATTAAATTATACACACACATATACCACTGTATTTTTTCATCCAAACCCCTTTGACATAAAATATTTTTTCAAGTAACGTTGCATTCACACGGGACACCAACGCTTGACAGAAGGCGTGTCTGAATCTGGTGCGACCGTCATAGTGACAACATCCAGTCATATTACTTTTCAGGCGGTGTTGCATTAATGCAATTGGCAAGGGTCTGCGATAGGGAATTTGCATAGGCAATCTGATTGGCTGACGCCTGCATTGGCGCTTGAAAAGATGAAAACTTCTTAACATCTGCCATGAAAAATGCCAGTGATGAGACACAATGGTACCCACAATTCTGTTATAGAGAAATGACGTTTAAATAAATATTTTATTTTCCCTCTCTCTGTCTCTCTTTCCATGTAATTGCCACACCAGTAGAGGTTCAATTAGCTGTTAAACAGTCTCTTATGATCTCTATTCTGCATCTGTATTTATCTGCAAAGCAATTTGGGCTCTAGTAGATTTAGTGGGTCGAAGAGAGAGGGAAAATGGGAGGAGAGAAGAATGAATGTGTGTCTGCAACATAGTCACGCCCCACCTACCAAAATAGCAGATATGCCCTTGGGTTAATCCATCTTCACATCCTAAAAAAAAAAAAAAACTACAAAGTATTATGCTTGCTGTGCACTTGAGAGAAGAGAGGCAGCATCCCAGCATCCTTCGCTTCATATCGCCCCACCCTTGAAATCAGACTGCACTGCCTTCCTCACATGGTGTAATCACACACTTTACGTGTCTCTCACCCTTGCTCTCTCTCTATCACTCACACACAGGCTGGAAGCACCTTTTTGAGGTTGCTATTATTAAACCTTGTCCAAGGGATTAGAATAGAAAACACATCTTATGATGGTGGAAGTAATATAATATGGAATAAGATCAGTCAAATTATACCTTATTGATTCAATAACAATTGAGCTTTGCTACATTTGTTTTTCATTTGCTTTTAGTTGATTTTCAATGTGTGAAATCTACCAAAAGGAGCATGACGTTCCTTGAAGTACCAGCACTGGTGATGAATAAGCCAAGTAGATAGATAACTGTAGGAAATATAATTATTCAGATTCCTTAAATCTGTCTATGCAGTAAAGCCTGCCCTCTAAAACTACTATTTATCAAATACAAGCTGCAGCTTTAGCTTCTAATATGTATCAGATCAGTGGCAGGGCTTCATTGCCTCTGCTCTTTTCCCCAATTTTAAAGAAAGCTGTTAAGGAGGAGATTACAAAGTAGGTCATTTAGAAGAAAGGGAGAAAAGGCTTAGCAAGAAGAAACATTGATCAAAGCTTGGGCTCTTCTCAGAGAACAGCAGGCATGAATGCGAAAGAGGCAAACGAGAGTGAGGAGGAGAAAAGAGATAGAGGGATGAGCAAGTAAGTTAAAATGAGTGAGTAAAAGAATACAACAGGGAGGAAACAATGGACGACAGAAAGGCCAGGCCTACAGTAAAAACCTTCATGTGGTAGCATCTAAGGGTACGTTTATGTGGCAAAGTTTCCTTCAAGTTTTTGCGTGATGACAACTAAATAAATACTAAATACGCTGTATTATGCATGTGAAGCCATTAGTGGAGATGTCACGTTACAGAAAATGTCTTTGTCACCATTTTCACCAATTTACGTTTTTGTAGTTTACACAGTGTTGATAACAGTATCAAAAACGTAGAAGATTTGAATCCAGTTTTCAAAAGTTAGCATTTTCAGGCCCCTAAAACGTTTTCAGTTTTTAGTTGAAAATGGTGTCATGTACATGGCCCCTAACTGGTTTCAAATTTAAAACCCTCTGGACCTCTTCGGTCAAAAATGACCAAAACATTTTACGCTTTGAAACTATTATTATTATTTTTTGCTTCATCGGAATCGGATGACACTTGGTGACTTCTGTCACATTAGCTATGTGAACACACAAAAAAATAATGGAAATTATTTGGTTATGTTAAAGGGTCGGAAAAAAAGTGTCACACTTGGATCCTTCACGGTCAAAAATGACCGACATAGGAAATGAATGGGAAATATGCAAAAATACAAAAACTCAGGGAATCTTTGGGTGATACAAACCACAAATCAGCCATGATGCAGAAAAAACAAGTGCACAACAATGAAGGGGTGACACTAAAATATCAAGAGTGCAAAATAGCCAATCTCTTAGAAAAAGATATGAAAATATTTGTTAAATATTTCTTACCATAAATAATAATAAAAACAACAAAAATATATGATATATTAAAATGAGTGCTGTCAAATCATTTAATCGATTCTAACATAAATGTTTGTTTATATAAGGTGTGTATATGTTATTATATTTCTATATAAATTATATTATGTGTGTCTTACCCATGATTGCGGTTTTGAGTAATGAACCAGGCTGGGAGTTTTTAAAAGCCTCAGGAATCTTTTGCAGGTGTTTATAGTTAATTAGTTGATTCAGATGATTAGGTTAATAGCTCGTTTAGAGAACCTTTTCATGATATGCAATTTTTTAAATGGGAATTTGGGGTTTTCATGAGCTGTATGCCAAAATCATCAGTATTAAAACAATAAAAGACCTGAAATATTTCAGTTGGTGTGAAATGAATCTAAAATATATGAAAGTTTAATTTTTATCATTACATTATGGAAAATAATGAACTTTTATCACAATATGTTAATTTTTTGAGAAGGAACTGTACATATATATATACATATATATATACATACATATATATATATATATATATATATATATATATATATATATATATACACACACACACACACAGGCACACACATAAAATAATATATATATACACACACACACACACACACACACACACACACACACACACACACACACACACACACACACACACACACACACACACACACACACACACACACACACACACACACACACACACACACACACACACACACACACACACACACACACACAAGCACAAACTTTTATTTTAGAATAGATTAATTGTGATTAATTGATTTGACAGCACTAATTTAAATATATCATAATAACAACAACAAAAACAAAGAAAACACACATAATAATGACTAAGGGTTAAAAGTCTAATCAAGCATGATGTTTTAGATACAATATTACACTCTGACTGGTTAAAAGGGCTTTTAATATGCATCAAAGATGCCTAACCAACATGACTCTATGTGAGTAATTTTGAAGGCTCATTTCAGAAAGAAACAAGAATCAAATCAGGAAGTTGTCCATACTTCTGGAATATCTGCAAGACTTCAAGCTTAACAGACACCTGCAGATCTGTTCATTGACTAAAGACAGACCCCTGTGTTCCAGTTATCATGAACTGAAATGACTGGCAGCAGGTGCTGATGTGCATCAGTAATAATTAGGCGGTAAGTTTGCTGATAGTGTGCAGATACACTTCCTGTTGAGAGTTCACAGAGATCATAGTGGAACCGAGATTACCTGTGCTAAAGGTTTAGAATAAATAGAAATGAATCTCATGAACAGCAGGTGTGTAGGGTGCAGTATGGACCTAATCATAATTTGAACATCTTCCAGACTTCTCCCCCTTTCTCTGTGAAGGTTAAGGAAAACCATTCACTGATTCACAGTAGACAGTTTCTCAATGGTGACAATACAAAAGGACAGATGCCCCATGAAAATCAGCACACTTTATACATACGCCACTCATTGTCATCTGCCCTGCTGGCTACTGAGGAGACAATGTCACTTCCTGAAAGAATCCCCATGGGAGCTGCACAAATCATAATGACATTTTTTGGGACAATACTCTAAAACGGTCTCATTCAATTTCTGGTCACTTAAAAGTCATATAAAAATAATCCTGATTAGTAATGGGAGACTTTTTAAAAATCGTTATGCTGATATCATGATATAAAGGCCTAATAGCAGGAAATCAATAGTGTTAGTGCAGATTTCCCAGAGCGTGGCGTGAAGCAAGGACAGCCTAGCATTTCATTTGCAGCAAGAGGCTGTTGCTTGATCCAAGCATGACCTACCAAACGTCCAGATAATGGCTATATACCCATAAAGCTCCTTACTGCCATTCATCGGTGTCTGAACATCAAAGCACAGGGTAGAGCCTCAGCAGAGGATCACTGCAAGAGGGTCAGTGTAGGTGACAAGTTAATAAGAGATGATAGCGGTGTGAAGAAAGAGAGGATAGTCTGGGAGGAACTGAGAGGTTTAGAGAGGATGAAAGTGCCATGAGTGATTTCAGATGTTTTGCTAACTTAATTTATCTGCCATTTCTGCAAAACCAAGCTTGATATCAGTAAAATGATTGACAGAAAAAGATTGACTCTTTTTCTCATTGACTCAAACTAATTTTATTGTATTTCTAGCATATACACTATCATTCAAAATGTTTTGAGATTTTTTTGGTTGCACTTTACAATAAGGTCTCGTTAGTTAACATTAGTTAATGTATTAAAGGTGCCCTAGATTGAAAAAATGCCACAGAAAAATAGGCAAATCTCAACATAACACAGACTGTGACGCAACAGTCGGGATCATTAATATGTACGCCCCAAACATGTTCAAGGTCAGGCGGAACTGCAGAGCCGAATCATCGGAAGTTCTGCAGGATTTCGAAGAAACAAGCGTCAAGCGAGGATAGCAAAAATGGCAGATCATGGAAATAAATCACTTCTTGACTGCTGAAACCATTTCTGATTAAATTGAAAGTTCCTTAGCGAGACAACATTAACGATAATTTACCCGGTGTTGTCTAGATCCAACACAAGATGCTAGTACAATAACAATAGGAAACTCCCTCGGTAGAAATCAATTCGGTTGGTTAAATCGCCTCCGGTAGAAATTAGAAATCGCATTCGGGGACAATTTCTAGAGTTGTAAATAGACCTGTAAAACCATATCTGGACTATTTTTGCCCTTAAATAAGCCACATACCCTCTCTGTAGATATCAGAGAACAATTTACAATATTCAACTCATTCTCCTTTAATGGACTAATAATGAACAAAACATTTGTTCCAGTATTTATCAATCTTTGTTAATGTTAGCTAATAAAAATCAAATTATTCATTGTTCATATTAGTTCACAGTGCATTAACTAATGTTAACAAAGACAACTTTTGATTTTAATGTCTTGGTAAAAGTTGAAATTAACATTAATTTAGATTAATAAAATGCTGTAGAAGTATTATTCATTCTTAAATTAACTGTAGTTAAAACTAATGAAACCTTATTGTAAAGTGTAACTGATTTTTGTATGGCTTTGAAGTGTTTATGCTCACCATGGCTGAATTGATTTAATGAAAAAACATTAACAATAATAATAATAAAATACTACAAAGGAACTACATTTATTTAAAATGTAACATTACTTGTCATGTCACTTTTGATTAATGTAATGCATACTTGCTGAATAAAAATATTGATTTCCTTCTAAAAATTACAAAATTAACTTGCAAATTAATAAGCAGATATGCAAACAAAACATTTTGTCTTTCTATTCTTGAAAAAAAACACCAAAAGTATTGATGACTCATCCTGCACTACACTGATTTTTATCCAATCAAACGCTCTCTATAGTGATTTTTTTAAATAATGGACTATACTACACTATAATGTACAACATAATACTATATATAGAAAAGTCAAAACAGCAAGAAAATAACACTAATAACTGTAATATGAGTAATATTTTAGCAGTAATAAAAGCAAAATAGTAACAATAATAGTAGTAGTAGCAATTACAAAGACAGAAACTGTAATTATGGTAGTGGTGGTAAAGACAGCTACACAAATGGGAATGTATAAGCATTTGATTATGTGAATGAAGAAGAAATGAGAGGACGATAAAGAAAAAGGATGTGAGGTAAAATGGCTGTGGAGACATTAGATGCAGAGCAGGTGAGAGAGACACAGGCGGAAAGAGGGGAGAGGAGGGGGTTGTACATGAGCCAGCGAAGCATCCTCCCATAATTATATCTCTGGCTGGTTGGAACGCAGAGAGTGAAAGAATGTAAGACACAAGGGCAGTGGGGGTGGAGCGGTGAGAGAGAGAGAGAGAGAGAGAGAGAGAGAGAGAGAGAGAGAGAGAGAGAGAGAGAGAGAGAGAGAGAGAGAGAGAGAGAGAGAGAGAGAGAGAGAGAGATGCAGCAATGCAGAGCTAGCACAGGAGAAAGTAGGTCAGATTCATCCACTCCAATTCAATTGCACACAAGCACAATATCATATCCATCCACCAACACTCAACATCCATTTAAACCCCCCAACCTGTTCGTCAGGTAACCCTTTCTCTACATCAGTTCAGTTCAGGATGACTGAACGCACAAACACATCCAGCTCATTAGATAGCACAATGCTAATTTGACAGAGAAACTGCAAATTACTGTACATACTTGATGTGTTTGAATAAACTTCATTTTGAAGCAACACTGTCCCAAAAGTGACCCCAGTGGTGACGTTTCCTCCAAAAGCTCATTGCGTTTTCAAATGCTGAGTCTATTCATTGAGCTTGTAATGTTGTGTGCGTGTTAATTAATTGTTCTAATTGATTGCTGTGTTGTGTCTGACAGTGTTTAGTGCTCAGTGTTTTATGTATGGAGTTATTGTTTGCACCACCTACTGGACTGGATGGTGAAGTTCTGGATGGGGCACAGGAGAGCAATAGCAGTTGCTACAACTTTACCGTAATGATAATAGACAAAAAATGAGTAATAATAAATTAAAGATACACAAAATGTTCTAGTTACTGTAATATTGTAGTTATTCATTTTAAATGCAATGTAAACATGGCTTAAAATGCATACACTTAGTATAGTAATATACAAATGGGTCAATGGGTCATTCAAATGGGTCAGTAAGACTTAAAACTTATAATATAAATATATAATGAAGATATTTATGTAAAAAATAAATGCAGTTCTTTTGAACTTCTGGTTGATGAAAGAATCCTGAAAACAATTGTGTCATGGTTTTCACAAAAATATTAAGCAACACAACTGTTTTCAACATTGATGATGATTAATAATAATAATAATAATAATAATAATAATATGAACATTTCTTGCACCAAAACAGCATATTATAATGATTTCTGAAGGATCATGTGACACTGAAGACTGGAGTAATATTTCACAATATTACCGTTTTTAGTGTATTTTTGATTAAATAAATGCAGGCTGAATATATATAGGTAAAATATTATAATAAAGGTCTCTTTTGAGTCAATAGAGTAGCATTAAAGGTTCTACCCGCCTTAAAATTTCAAATTGTGTAAAAATCTAAAGGAAATTTTTTTATGAATATTACATTAATTACAGCTGACTACAAAACAAATGCAGAGGAGACTTTCCCACTGCAGTGCATATGTGTGTATATGCACACTGAAGATTGCAAATTCCCACTTATTTGTTTCGCTCGATTGGGGTGAAATGAGTTTTCCCTCTGCAGGCTACTGTAAGCGACTCATTTACATACAAATTCCAGTATAATCACTGCAACAGGCAATTCATAGCAGCCTTTACCTTGAAAGGGTAGGCAAATGGAGCTATTTAGAGAAGCATCGCTCTCTCTCTTTCACTCATTAGTATTCTAAACCGGCAGGCCAACTAATGGACTAAATATCAGACAGACATGGATCGTCTAGTTGCTATGGGAACTGCATCTGCAGCACCGAGAGTGAGGTGAGGTGAGAAATACAGAGGAAAAAAAGAAACTGCCAGAATGAGAAACAGAGCTAGTGGAGGCTCAGAGAAATGATGGAGGACAAAACAGAAGGGAAAAGCAAAAATTAAGCATTGGGAGGACAAGAGGGGTACAAACTAGACAACCCGGAGCCTGAAAGAGCATTCAACATGAGGGATGACCTTGCTGAAGGGCACAATGATTGCAGCCAGCACCTCAACCCAAAGTCGCTGGCAAACAGACTAATAAGGCCTGAAAAAACGTTTGCATTATTGTGTGCATTTATAATACAGCACATTAGGCACAGAGTAGCTTCCTGCCCAGCTCGATGCTGTATCATGCCGCTTCTCATTACACTAGCGCTAGAACACGCACTTAAGCCAGCAAACGTCTTTGGAATCAGAAACCTGATCCCATCAATGGAAGAAATTCACTTTACACTGAAAGTCTTCTCTCAAAGTCATGATTGATTTATAAAGAATGAAAAGTGCTGCAGCACAAATTACGGTCTGGATAGAGACTGTCTGGATATTGTTATATTTTATGTTTTCTACACTGACAACATAGGTTTATGGATATTATTGTAATTTAGTAGGATGAAAATGATTAGACTGTAATGTAATGTACGTTACAGTCTAGCTAATCATTTTTCATCCTACTAAATTACAATAATATCCATAAACCTATGTTGTCAGTGTAGAAAACATAAAATATCAAAGCAAAGAAAAAGTAAAATGGTTTGGGGTCGGTTAGATGTTTTTGGATCTTAAGCTAAAAAAAGTATATATATGTTAATGTATATGTATGTATATATATGTATGTGTATAGTATATATATATATATGTATGTGTATAGTATATGTATGTATGTATGTATGTATGTATGTATATATATATATATATATACACACACACACACACACACACACACACACACACACACACACACACACACACACACACACACACACACACACACACACATTATGTATATATACATACATGTTGAAATATTAAAATGTTAAATAACTGTTTTCTATTTTAATTAATTTTGAATTGTAATTTAATGGCAAAGCTGAATTTTCAGCATCATTACTCCAGTGTCACATGATCCTTCAGAAATCATTCTAATATGCTGATTTGGTGCAAGAAGAATTTCTCATTATTATCAATGTTGAAAACAGTTTCACTACTTAATATTATTTTTGGGAAACTGGATTTTTTTTTAAAATACTGTGATGAATCTAAAGTTCAAAAGAACCGCATTTATTTAAATTATTTAACATTATAAATGGCTTTACTCTCACTTTTGATCAATATAATGTGTCCTTGTGAAATAAAACAGTTCCTTTAAAAAAAAAAAATTAAAAATACAAATATACTGACCCCAACAGTAGAGTAGACACAAATCATGACTGGCTAAAACCAAAAATTGTATTTAAGTTTTTAAAAAGCAAACTATCAAGGAAAAAAATACAGAATATGCATGGTCAAGCAAAATAGATAAAGGCAAAACTAGATTTTATTTATTAATTTATATATTTTCTTTTATCACTTAAGTTTATAAAAATTGCAAATTGTAGTTTTAAGCAATTAGCAAATTGTAATCATTAAACTGATTGCTTGGTGTTCAAGAACAGCATGCTGTCTTTACTCTGTGTCTTGTGAAACAAGACCTTGTCAGTCTTTGTCACACATGAAGCATGTCAACTCAAATTTAATTAACTGGTCTGCTTCCTTCTTAAAAGTGCACTGGAAGGACAAAACCATGGGGTCTGATTGTTCAACATAGTTTAAATCAACACATCTTGGTCAATTAATGAATTATGTTTCCTGAAAACATTCTACAAATGGATATTTCTACACTACAGCACATTACATACAGCATAGTTTAATTGCATTAACAAAAGATCAAACTGGGCTTGTTACTTGTCACAACAATAGAAAAGGGGTAGTGAAGAAGTGGCCAGAACCACTATTATCCCTGTCCCATCATGCCTTGCAATCAGGTATCAACCACTATCCTTGTCCTTGTCTCCAGTCTACTCATTAACAGACTTATGGAGAAGTGCAGATTGGAATCTGGCCCAGTTTCATTGGTGAGGGCATGGAGGTCATTCTGAGGCACTCTGGGTAATAAGCATGCAGAAAGTGATCAAAGAACAAACTGGGATCAATAAAGAGTAATGGCATGTGATTTTGCTGAGTTAAGAGAGTTTCACGAGAAAAGATTAAAAGCAATAAAGCGGAGCCCAGAAGCCAGAAGAACACTGAACCTGAAGGATCATTTCATATCAGTAACTGCTGATTATTGCATTTCAATGACCCTGTGACCTTCTATATGCATGTCAATATATAAATTACAGTTGCTTTCCTACTGCCTGAAGCACAAGTCTTTGACCCCTAATCCTTAAAACTATAATGATGTCAGACGTTTCGAAACGACACCATCCAAACCTCCTTGTTACTCTCCCAGGAGCTTTGAAACAGGGTTTGAGTCCAAAAGGCACCATTCATTCCCTCAGAGAAGTGTTAAAAGGAGACAGACTTAATGAATTCCTGTAGAGAACTCTTTCATTTATTTTCACAGGGCCTTTTAGTTCAAGCTACAGTGATCAATAGAGACAAGGGTCTTCATTCAGATGAGACACTAGCTGAGCTGACACCACCACCTTTGTTTCAAGCCCAATTTAAACAGATTAGACAAACACACTGGATTTGGCATCTCACAGTGGAATTCCCTCTTTGAAAGAGTTACACAAGATAATAAAAGAAGACTGAGGACTTTACTTGCTGCAACAAAGTATTCAACAGAACAAGACTCGAAATAGTCTAGCTAATCCTGATCTGGGTCTTCACACGTTCTATTTAGTGCATGAGTGAAGTGCTCCTTGATAACTGTGACAGGATGAGTGACAGCTACAGTGATGCAGACAGATGCGTGCGAACATGTGCACATGTCGGCCAGAGAGAGTGTGGGTGTGTATCTGTCGGGCTGTGGTTTGAATCTCTTTGAATAATGCTTAAAGGCAGGTGTGATGGCTGGAGCGCTGAGGCATTCCCTCTGTAGAGAGAAAGAAGTGCAGTGCTTTCTGTGTGCTGTGCATGCCAATGATGAAGAGCCTGGTTAAAAATAGAGCTGCAGTCAAACAACCTTAAATATTTAATCTCCTACATCTCATCCCTGGAAAAGAAGAGAGAAAGTAGGGTAGGATAGGAGAAATATTGAGCCTCAACAGGCAGCATTTTAAAGGGATAGTTATAAAGATAAAATATAATTGTCATTAATTACTTACCCATGTCATTCGAAACCTGTATTCTACTTCCTAAAGAAAATATTTCCAGAGCAATTTTGATAAATGCTCTAGTTTTATTTTCTATGTAACAATAAATGGGAAAGCTCCCCCCCCCCCAAAGTATACATTAGCTTTGTGTGATTAATAAATGGACATTTACAAAATATTCACAAATGCAGATTGAATTTGGTTCGATAACTAAAACTACTGAATAAAAAAAAATAAAAAAAATAAAGCTAAAATAAAATATGATCTTAGATGAAATTTTTTTAATTAAAGGAAAATTAGAAATGTTGCTGACTGAAATAATTTTAAGCTGAATCACTAAAACTACTAAATGGAGAAAAAAAAAATTATGTAAAACTAAAGTTAAAATAAAACTACACATAAACAGTGTCACACTTTAGTTTAGGGTCCAATTCTCACTATTAAATATGACCAAAAAACACCTAATACTAATAGTTAGTAAGGTAGTTGCGAGGGTAGGATTAAAGGCACAATATGTAATATTCGCCACTAGAGGACGCTTATTCAAAAATGATGCCTTGATTTTACGGAATTAATGGGAGTTGTTGTCTTCACCTCTACAGCCGGTGGAAAAGAATCTGACAGGACTCGGGCATGAAATCATATTCATGGAAGAGCTAATGTATTAAAGATTTATTAACGTTACTGTAGTATGAAGCAGGGTGGGACTGAAAGCTGTTGGAGAAGAACGAGGTCTCTCCAACGATTGCTAATAAGAGACGCGGTGGAATATGTCTCGAGAGCAGCGGAGCTTTTATAATGCCGTAGAAGATCGCTTCCGCTTCTTCTGGGCATGCGAATGTGGGGTAATGCAGTGCTGTTTTATCATATTAGATATATTTGAGTGCGTTGAAAGTTATGTTATAATGCTACTCTGTGCGTTCGCTCTGCTGCTACTATGAGACACTTGTTGCACACTACAGTAAGCTAGATCGATATTTGGCATGGTAAAACATGGTACTCGTGGTAAATCAAGAAAACAAGATTTAAACAATAAGACTAACTATGTTGAGCTACATCACACTGGTAAGTTTTCTGTTGATGGATGTTTCTAAACAGTTGGTCACCTGTCTAATGAAACATACTATATTAAAGAATCTTTGGTATTTCTGTGGTTTCTACAAAATAAAAATGAAAATCGAGGGTTAAACGGTTATGATGTCAATGATAGGTGACGCACGGACACAGTCTGATTCCTGGTTAAAACTGCCTATTTCTCTGGATTTAAACATTTTTGGAAACATTTGGGATAATGTAAGTACACAAATCAAAAAAATATATAACATTTGTCTAGGGGTTTTTGGATATTTTAATCTAAAAATCTCACATATTGTGCCTTTAAGGGACGTTAGATAAGGTCATGCAGAATAAGACATTGATATTTGCTTTATAAGTACAAATAAACAGCCAATTTCCTAGTAATATGCATGCTAATAAGCAACTAGTTAAGAGTGAGAACTGGACTTTAAACTATAGTGTTACCAATCATTTAGCTACAGATACTTCCATGGAAGAAAGAAGAAAGTCATTTGAGAGCTTACAATTTTGTAATGGCAAGAGGGTGAATAAATAAGGACAGAATTAAAAATGTTGGGTGTATTATTCCTTTAGGGCATCACATAGTAGGGTAGGATCCCAATGCAAAGGCTGCACCAAAAGGTAGGTAGCATAATTTACAAATTTAGTGAAAAATAATTAATGTATCATTTATTATCCATTCATAATATTTGTTTAATATCTAGTATAATTTAATTAATTATACAGAATGTTGATAGAAATAAAAATAGTTCAATATGAGTAAAAAATGATTACTTAGTCCACTTGTGTGTGCTATCGATATTTGTGCTTATTAGAATGCTGCCTTGTTATCTTAGCAACATGCTAACATAAATCTCAATTGTAAACTAAATGATGAAATAAGTCACCTATGTGCTTCATTTGAGGTTCAATGCTGCCTAAATAGACAGCAGACAGTGGTGCAGCTTACTTAGTTTTGTAACTGGACAAGAGAGGTGCTGGAATAATGGTGAGGATAAGCACAATGCAAGTTTCAGAGAAAAACAAAAATGTTGAGAGAGAAAATGGGCACTTAGAGAAATAATCCTATCTTTACATACAACTTGATTGAGCTATCAGAGACTTTGCTGACAACACTCTTACTGCAGATAAGAGGGTTATGATTTTACTCGCATATGGCACAGACTGTGCTAGTCAGACTGATTTTCAATACATGGGATGTTCTTCCAACCTATTAATAGCGCAGAAGAAACGGTTATGTCTGCAGTTTTCCCGTAAAAGCCACTCTGGCAGAAAAGTCAAACAGGTTCAGTGTCAAACCTCCGCGAAACGTGCCCAGAGATCCGAACTCACTTAACGTCCACATCATGCATAATGTGATAGGTTCAGTATAATTGAAAATAATTTAAACAGACTACTATTTTTGTATTGCTAACTCTCAAAAGCTGCTATACAAGCTCTTTCCTAGATGTCACTGTTGAAATCGTAATACGAAGTGAACTGAGAGAAGAAGGAATAACCTTCTCTGCGTTGGCTAGTGCTCAGGCTTCTGTGCAGGACAGCAAAGGAGAGATAAAGGTTAAGTACACATCTACAGGGAGAGGAAAGCAGCAGAACACTGCAGCCTAAGAACCTGGCCTTTTGTTCGGCGAATAGATCACGCTGATGGATGGATCCAGATAGAGCTTATAGCTGCAGGTCATTAGCAGTGAAACGTTAGCAAGGTGTTTTCTAAAAAAAAAAAAACAGCCTGCTTGGGGGACACAGGGGCTTTATTTACACAAAAAGCAGTGAAGCATCTTTGTAAGGAAAGTCAATATCACTCGTTTACATGCGCAGTTGTTTTAGTAGCCGAGTCTTCCCCTACAGTCTTCACCTATTCGGCCAAGTACACATGATACAATGTGTATTCGAATATTTGAAGGATTAAATCACCTCTGTATTCCAGAGCAAGTCTGAGGCCAATTGTGGTCTGATTAATGTGTATACATTCTGGGCAAAGCTTAGGTCTGTTACTGTGCATGTTTATAAAGGTTGTTTCAGGGCACTGTATATGTTGGCATATTGTGAGTGACTTGTATTATGGTGTGTTTGCGTTTTAAATCATAATCTGCCCTGTCAGCCAGTCTCATTTGGCTAAAACACATAGACGTTCATTTAGACTACCTTCATCTTACCCGTATCTCATGGTTTCGCTCTAATCTCAGTACATAGACAGACACACACACACACACACACACACACACACACACACTGCATACCTCAGATAACCTTTTGAGTCCATGTCATTTTTTTTCCTGATTCATAAGCCATAAAAAAAAGAAAACATCAAAAGGGCTGTTATAGTGTCTACCGCCTGTCGGTTTCAGGAAGTGTAACCCCTCAGCCATCACAGTATGACACACCAGGGCATATTTTAACAAACATAAAGCAGAACATATATACCCTTTCTGCACCAATGCACGGCTCTTGTGCTTGGAAGCTTAAAGTAACTTTAAAATTTAGAAGACACTATTTCCTCCCCCGCTTCATAAAAAGCCATAGGGGGTACCAATCCGACAGGGCTAAGCTGCCTGCTCTGTCCTTAAATGTCCTGAACTGGCACTACAGACAAGACAGTGGGTGAATTATTATGGTTGGCATCCCTTAGCCTTATGTGCCCTGGCCCTGTCCCCTGAGTCCTGCCATCTCTCCCAAATCGCTCTCAGGAGCTCCCCCTGCTGGTGTCACCTTTTAAAGTGGCTGAGCAGGGTCCCCACCAGCTCTCCGATGCGGCTGTCTCCCGCTGGCACCATGCCTTGTAGGCACACGATTAGGTCCCGGTTGTCTTTGGTGTGGAAGACGACCAGCTGGTCCTTCCCAGGGGAAACGCTCACTCCGGTCACCTGAGACGGAAAGAAAGGGCGATGCGAGTTAAAACAGCACTCTCATACAGACACAGCAGACCAGCATGCACTAATAAGCCCTGCTATAATTTAGTACTCGTTATTGTCAACCTGCAAACGTGGGCCCTGGGTGTTGGAGGTGCTCTCACAGGAAACATTACACATCTGTTGGTACATCAAAGTGTGGGACCAACTCATAATTTACATGAACAAGGAGAGATGTTTACTTCCAGAGCAGGTGACCTTTAAAACCAGTGTTATTTTAGTATAATTTATATATTATTAATAAATATTTCTAATTAGCTTTTCTTTTAATATTTTAATAATTGTATGGACTTTTGTCCATTTTATTTCTATTCGGCTCTATTTCAGTTATAGTTTTAATAATGTTAGTACACCGACTGAAACTAAAAGGAACATTTCTTATTTTAATTTAAGTTTTGCATTTAATGTTTATATTTTATATTGTTTCAGCTCCATTTCAATTAATTTGTAGTAATTTAATTTTAGTTAACATTAGACCTTGTGTGTCAGAGAAACAAACGTGCAGACATCTTTAGAATTTCGTCTTTAAACTTCAGTTTTTACCATAGCTCTGTATATTTCTATGGCATCGCTGTCAAAAAGTAATTAGCCGGTGGATTAGGAAGTGGATTTACTGTAAAGTTTGAAGCGGATGTCATAAATGTCAGCAGACCAGGAAGACTTTAAAATGAGCAGTTCATTCATAAATCCGTTAGATCTTACCTTCATGCTGTGGAAATACAAACCGAAAGACGGAACACAAGGAGTACAGCACTGAAAAGGGCGGGCTACATAAGATCTATAACAACCCAGTTCAAAACTATAACATGGGGCTGATGATAATTAAAGGGATATTAGATGTTTGATTGTGGTGGTTTGGTGTTTGGGATCTTGGGTTCTAATTCAACTAGGTGTCAGAACAGACTGCATAGGTCACTGATGTTACATTTCTATTATATGCAACAAATAATTAAAAAAGGCTAGTCATAAAAGGCAAGGATTTAAATTAAAAACAACTTTCATAATCTTTTCCAATTTATTTGTTGTATGTGTTTTTGTAGGGCTGTAAGCAAAAATGTTAAAAACGATCTAGAGATAATCTTGTAATTTATAATGAAAATCATTTAAAAACCATTTAAAAGACAAATAATAATAATAATGTCTGGTTTAACCACCATATATGGAGCCACTTTGTCATTTGACAAGAAAACCATAGACCCTCATGATTTGTCAGCAATTCTCTTAAAAATATAAAATTACCAACCTTTTTATGACATGGCAAGGCTAGCTTATGTTGTCAAATGGAGCAACTATTTTTTTAAAACGTAACCTTAAAACCAGATTGAGTTTCTGGAAATAATGATTAGACTGTACACAATATTCACTTTCCATGGTCACACCACTTGACAATTTTTGTCTCATATGCTATGCTTAAAATGTCAAATGTTTATAAAAAAAAGTGTTTGAAACCAATGTGAATAAAGGTTACACTTCTAAGACATAGACTTTCATATATATATATATATATATATATATATATATATATATATATATATATATATATATATATATATATATATATATATATATATATATATATATATATATATATATATATATTTTTTTTTTTTTTTTTTTTTGACCCAAATACAACAGCAAGCCTCCGTACATAACTGTTCTTATCCAGATGAAGCCCTTGAAAACGTGTGATGCAGTTTCCTTAAGGTAAAATTTCTTTGTCTTTCATCCTATTTATCTCTCTCTATCTCTCTCTCTCTCTCTCTCGCTCTCATTCACCCAGATAGAGGCTGGGGTTCAACGCACACAGTCTGGGCAAAGGTAAAAAACAGCTAGGGGGAAATCGAGTGTACTGACTCCCCGTGGATCAGTATTCCTTGGCAAAAATCACTAGCTGAATAGATTAAGAAACTAAGGATCTCTAAGATATTGGTGATGGGCACATAGAGAAAAGAAGCAAGACGGTGACAGCTGGTGTGACCAAATTAGGACCGCATGATAATAAAGTCATTATGGGATGCCGGATATGAGCAATTTGTCACTTGTGAGTAAATATTTAAAGAACAGTTACGAAAGACAAATGTGATCATGACCCTGATGACCAGGACAGAACAGGTTGTAATATACTGATATCCATATAATGCTTGTGGAAATACAGATCAGGCACCCCGGTGTCTCTAATCAGTAAAGAATGAGTCACATTACCACTGACTTCCTGTGTTCAAAAACGATTGAAGGAATAGTATTGCTCCCACTGCTATGTCAAAGATTAATTATGTAAGTATCATGCAGTGTTATTTTGTGCACTATAAGCTACATATCTTCTTTTTTCCCTTACTATAGTAATACTGGGCAATATTATTATCATTTCTTAGTATCATGCAGAGATAAATGAACCAAACAAACAGCATTCAGGAAAATAAATAGAATACAAAGAGGTCTATGAAGAAGTAAAAACAGTCTGCAACAGGAGAGAGGAGATGAAAACAAAGAAAGACTACAGAAGTGTGAAGACACAAGCAAGCCCGAGCAGAAGGAACACACAGAGGAGGCAAATTTGTGCACATGCTGGAACGATACTAGACATCAGCTGATCTCCCCTCCTGCTCCGTCACCATGACAACCCCATCCCCTGGGATGTTGGCATGACAACAGTGGAGAAGGAGATGGATGAAGAAGGAGGAGCGTAGCTGAGTAGCAGAGTGGATTGTTTGCGGGGGGGATTAACGTGGTGATTATGTTTTTTAGATAATATCTCTGTAATGTTTTTTTTAGGACATGGTTCCATCCCAACCATTTAATAATGCAATGAATGTCCTTGATATCCTTTTGTCTTTGAGGTGTTAGCTGTCACATAAATCATTTTACCCATTTCCCTGACCTGTGCGTTCTGTGACACTAGAGCAATAAATAAATGTGAGGGGCAGGAAAGGTTTAGCTGAGTAGTGACCTTTCCCTAATCAAGAGATGTTAACTGATCTTTTCCAGCATCCAAAAAGCAGATATTTACCTACATTGGGCAATTTCTTATCTGACCCACAGTACATAGTCAAAGCAGTGAAAAAAGAAAAAAGAAAATAACTATTGATATTTGTGTTGAATGAAGAAAAAATTTGAATTGACAATTTTATTGTGCGTAACTATCACAACTCGCTTCTCCCACTACTAGTCCTGGTAATTGAATTAATATAGTACAATTAGCCTATATAAAAAACAACTTACAGTATTGTTCAATAGTTTGGGGTCATTTAGTTTTAATTTTATTCAGCAAAGGATGTATGCATTACATTGATCAAAAGTGACAGTAAAGACTTTTAGCTTGTTACCAAAAATGATATTACAAATAAATGCTCTTGAACTTTCTATTTATCTAAAAATCCTATAAAAAAAATGCATCACGGTTTCCACAAAAATATTAAGCAGCACAACCATCTTCAACATTGATAGTAATAAGAAATGTTTATCTAGCACCAAATCAGCATATTGGAATGATTTCTGAAGGATCATGGGATACTGAAGAACATTCAGCTTTGCCATCACAGGAATAAATTAGAAAACAGAAAACCGTTGTTTTATCATTTGTAACCATATTTAATATAACTGTTTACTGTATTTTGATCAATTAAATGGAGCCCAAACTCTTGAACAGTAAATGATTCAAAATACAAAAATCACTAAAGCTAATGTTTACTGACACAATATTTATTGATTCATTCAATAAAAAGAAATAAATGTCTGAAAGTCAGCATTCCCGGTCTAAACCCATTTAAACCTAATCCCTGAGACACAGGGTTTGTTTGACCTGAGATGTATTTCAAGCACAACACAGAATTCATTTTGTGTGGAGCTATGTTACGTAAACTGTCCATGACTGGAAAGACTAGATGTTCTACCAGTTTTAGCTCAGGATGAAATGCTTTTAGTTTACTGATTAAAACAGACTTTATTAACCCTGAAGGATATAAACACAATCCAGTTTGATTCTCCAATCTTGATTGCAACCATTCCTAAAAATTAGTTGTGACTTCTGATATTGAATGATGTGTTTAGCACTCTAAATATGATTGGAAGTCGTACTATGCTGAGGTGTGAATGCAAACTATGATTACTTAGAATAAGGTAGATACTTACATTATAGAGTGGGATGCTCTTCATGGGCTTGTACTGCTTGACGGGGTCCATTTTGTAGAGGTGGCGATCGGTGATGAGCAATGCTCTGTCCTCTGCTTTATTAAAGCGATTGATCTGTTGAGATAATATTGCATAGGTTAACATTATATACAAAGCAAACATCTGTGACAGGACACATCAACTGTGAGTCAGAGAGGTCTGAACCGATTATAATGAAGGACATACTTTGCGGACATTGCAGGAGAATAGGATCCTCATGAACTTATCTTTCCTCTGCAGATCACTGGACACCAGAGTAAAAGAAGACGCTGTCCCAGGACTGTCCCTTTTCTAAAAACAGAAAAAACTTGGGTTGTAAACTTTCTAAATTAAAAGTATTTTAATTTATTTTAAACCACATGTTAATCTCAGATACATGGCATGATTTTAAACACTAACCAGGTAGTTGCCCTCCCATGCTCTCTGCAGTCCTAGATCTGCTCTCTGCCCCTTCAGACATTCTAACGTGGCCACTTTAGCCCTGACCTGCACCATCTCCTCTGGAGACAGGTCTTTAATGAGCGTCCAGGCCCACCATCTAAAATGTATTCAAATAAACATCAGAAATGTACTAGAAAGTAGCCTAAAAGTACTGTAGCCTAAAAAGTTTTCACAAATCCATTTAAATATACTGAAACCACACTAAAAATGTCATTCAAAATATAAATTAAATCTGGAAATAAGCAGAACGTTTTTTGGTTTTAGACAAATATAAACAAAGACATTTTTTAATTAACCAAAGAAAGATAATTTTTTTCAATAATTTAACAAACGTTTACATGTTAAATGGGGTCTTGACATGATACATTGTGATCTTTTGTCTTTGTACCATTAAACATCTTGCAAGTTTCATAGTTTAAAACAAAATATCTATTTATGGTGACACATTGCTGCCACATACATATTATTATTTTTAAATTGCGAGTATTGAGAGTTGTTTCTGCTGTCATAAAGAAAAGAAAAAAAAGAAAAAAAATTAAGGAAAAAAAAAAATCGCCAGCGCCTTCATCGGACAGAGGGTTAAAGAAAATGTAGCCTATTTATATAAGATGGCTATTAGAAGATGCGCAATATGTCTGGAGACATGGAGTGGGGTCAGACATGATTTTGATCACTTCATTGAGTTTTGTTTTGTAGAAAGTCTTTCTTTAAAGTGAATTTCGTTTTTATTTTAATTTTGATAAATTTTTCATCAATAATTGCCAGTATATTTAATAAATAAGAAGCAAACCAAGAATGTCGGGAATGGATTGACGTGCGTAACGAACCCATTTCCTGTTTCCACAGCCTTTGAGTGAGGCTGAAATGATAGCGTTGTTCTGTTCTTAATACATGTCTTGAATGTATGTCTTAATTACAGGCCTATAGATAGTTATGATATTTGTGGCTGCCGTTATTACGACATGATTGAGTGAAGAATTTTTTTTTTATGTGGCAGCAATGCGTCAATGTATCTATTTAATCAAGCTCCAAAAACGGCTCATTTTGATATTTTGTGGGATCTGTGATGTCACACATCCAAAGACATTTGCATATGAGATCCTCCAGAGCAAGACATCGATGAATAGTTATACATCACACCATAGGCCCCACCCACTGGCATTCAGTCGCTTAATGGCTAGTCTCAGCCTCAGACGTCACGCCCACGGACCGTTGGCTGGGATCAATTCAGGAGTTTCGAAGTCATCATCTGATTGGTTGCATTCTACAGGATGTCCACGAGACGTGTGTGTTGCGTTCTTTAACGGTCCGCCTAGAAACATATGCTGTGACGCCAAAATCCCTCATGGAAGAAGAACGCTGTTGTGTTTACAACTGTGACAATGAGCGCTTACCAGGATCAACTAAATGCTGGATTTTCAAAAGTATGTGAAGTTCACAGCTCCATTGTTGCAGTCAACTTTCACAATGTTCTTGAATGAATAATTTATAGATGCAGGCCGGTCTGTTATTGCAGGGACATCGACTTTACATTTTCACGCCCCTAAACATGACGCGGAACAAAAACTGTGATTGGTTGCGTTACATGTCAGTCAAACGTGATCTTGACCAATGAAAGCTGCGATAGAGTCCAGACCTTCTGCCATCAGTCTGAAGCAACTTAACGGCTGAAATTTGCCAACATTGGATGGGTTGTAGTTGCTTTTGACATGATGCTCACATTATAATCACTGACGCTGCCTAAACTGCATACACTGACATATTCCACTCACGTGAGTCTGTCGACAATATGAATGAACCTGGAAAAGTGGAAAAAGGTTTGCTTTGACTCGTCCATAGAGCTCTTTTGTATTTCTGTACCGACTTCAAAAGAATCCCAGCATTGGAAAAAGGTGGATTGTTTATTTTAATGGTGTCTCAGTTCGGGTCGGAGGATTATATATTTGTTCTGAAAATATTGTTTGAGAATATTGCTTTGAGGCACAGTGTAATGGAGAGTTCACACATAAAACTTAGTTAAAAGATGAAGCAACAAAGTGTATTAGATCTGACATCAGCTGCATCACAAACCGCAAGTAAATGATTTCATAATGCTTTGTCTGTAGATGACGGTTTTGTATGGATAATGTTTTCAAAACACGTACTCACACGCAGTTGCTATTGGGCGTCGATACTGTTTCCTATGCAAGGCAGTGGCCATTTACTGACAAACCTTAAAGGAGCCGTCACTTAAAAAATGATCATTTCAGACAGAGGATAAGAAAGAAGGTTGAAAATAATAGTTTTTCCACTTATGCATTTGTTTTTTGTGCAAAAAATCCTTATTACCATTATAAGGGAACCTTAAGGAACATCATGAAATAATTCTCCTTTAATGGTCCTCTGATATCAGTTAATTGTCTCAACATGCAGGTAAACAAATAATATTTATTATTTAAAATATGAAATATTTAATAACACCTCTTTAGTAAGTGTTTTTACTTCATTTTTTTAATTATTGATTAATTAAATTCAATTTGACATTATGATTTAAATAATTATTAGCTTTTTGTGAAGTTCCCACACAAACCGAGAGGAGTTTGCGAACCCCCGTTTGAGAAACCCTGCATTAAATCAAAAGGAGGGAAAAACAAATACTGAATTTGTGTTCATTTCAGTTAGATTTTACAAGTTGTTTTGCTGATAATATAATATGTAATGGGAAATTATTATTATTATTTTTCAAATGCTGTATGTGCACATCAGCTGTGTGACTAAAAATCTAAACAACAGGAATATTATTTTGACTTTCAGGCCATTTTCTACATTGTTTTCAGGGTCAGGGTTGTGTTAAGGCTCTTGTGAATAGATCTCCAACAAGGCTTTGATCCAAAGATCAATATGTGCTTCAGGCTCAACAGCACTGTTGAACACAAGAGAGCCTTTTTGCGTACTTAAAGACCAAGGAAATGCACACTCCTATAGCAAAAAAAAACACATTTACTTGTCTAACAATGATAAAGAACTGAAAGCATTGGAGTGAGTCAGAGACATCACATTGTTATAATAACATTAGGCCAGGCCGTGTTCCCCGTCACACAGCTGACGTTATGCAGCGCAGCTAAAGCCATACATGACTACCACATGAGTCACGCAGAGCACCAGTGAGCCTGTTTCCTGTCCTCTGTAACTCTGACCTGTTGTAAATGTTCCTCAGCGCCTCCTCAAACTTCCGCAAGACCTTGGGTGGTGTGGGCCACTTTACATGTTTGCCATGATCCTTCATGCCTCGGACATTTTTGAAGCGCCGGTTGACCTCCCGGATGTACGACTTAACCTTGTATCGTCTGTACGCCCGCATGATGATAAGAGCGGCACGCATGCGGCGGTAACGCATTCTGGCCAGTGTTCCACGCCACACCTGAGTGAAACAGTGAGAGAAAAAGAGTGTGAGTGAAAGATCGAGCTTAACATTTTAACCTAAAGCAAATATCACAATATGAAAGATGAAAATGTTTGACTATCTCAAGGCAAATGCAAACAAAGACCAGAGAAAAGCAGACGACCTTTCCTAAATTCTTCTGTACACAATCATTTTGAACATGGTCAACTAAAAATATGACTTTTTGACTAAATTGAAACGCTATTTCACAGTTAAATGGACTTTAAATGAAAGAAATACTTACTAAATTTAAATTTTCAGATAAAAAGTTTGATTGTTATCTGAACTTTTATAGCTGTATCTGAACAACATTATCTTTTTTCTTCTATCCAGATGCGTAATGTCATTCCAAGTATGTCCGTTACTCCTCAGGTCTATATATAGCAATTTTTATCTTGTTTATTTGTGTATGAGAATACCCTTGGTAGAAATGCAGTATATCATGATGCCATATATAACACATCTGCTTCTGTGTGGGATATAGGGGACTCTCTAATGATACATAAAATCTGATCTGTGGCACCCAAAGTGCAGTACTAAGGGTGTAAGGTCTGTCTTAGACATGAATAATAGATGATAATGGACCTCTGGGGGGCTGTTTGAGTGGCTCAGTACTCTGTAAAAAAACCACCATATGCTGAATCCACTTTACATTGGTGGGAAGAAGTGAAAGGAGCCTTATGTCTGGCAAATATGACATCATAAACATGTGGTTACACTTGATATGTTAGTCAAAGATATCAATTCCAATGTCCTTTTCTATCTTAAAAATCGAGGATGCTGCTTTTTGGTGACCTGGACTGTCACCACAGGTTCATCAAGCATATGTTATCCTATATTCAGTGCAAAATTCTTTAAATTAAATAAAATTCAGCACCGTAGTGTGGATGAGTACCCCATAGTCTTTAGTCTTTGCCTGTGTGCAAACACTGACCTCAAGGAAGAACTTGCTTTGAGTTGCTGTGCTACCGTGACTGAACCTATTACGTAACTTAACTGTATGACTAATGCAGAGGACTGAAAGAACAGCAAGACTCCACATTCATACTCAGCATATCTGCTACCCTAGGTCCTGCATCACTAAATTGATGTGATGGACATGATGTGCACTTGTCTCATTTCTAAACACATACCAATCAATCAGTCTGAAAGAAATACAGTGCAACTCAGAGAATAACATTGATATTATTGATTATGCATTAATTATTAGGTCAATTTCAAATATTGTACAATGCTGCATGTTGCCCAGATTTGGATTATGGGTTTGATACTCCTACACTTTAGTATTTGCTTTAACTATAATATTTTTTGTTCTTAAGTGAATGGAAATTAAGCTGATGATGATTTGCAATTTTAATGTCAAAAGGTATTTACATATTACATAAGGGAATTACTTAACCAATTGTTTTTGTCAGACTAAAAGACTCAACCGATGTTTTTAGGCTATTTCTGTTCAAGGGGGTGAAAATGATTCTGAAATAAATCTTGACAACAGCATGAAAAGTAAATGCATGTAAATTTAGACCGAGCCTTCTCACATTCATTTAAAAATCGTGTTATGCACACATAGCCATATGCATGTATGTGCATACAAATAAGAGTGTGTGGGCATGTTTTTGTGAAATATCAGGACACAAATGTGTATAATGACATGGGTACGACATAGGTATTACAAAAAGAGGGTGAAATATGAGGACGTTCCCCATGTCCTCACTTTTCAAAATGCTTATAAATCACACAGGATGAGGTTTTTTCACAGAAAGTAAACTGTGCAGTCTCCTGTGATGGGTAGGTTTAGTTAGGGGCAGGGGCAGTGTAGGGGGATAGAAAATACGGTTTGTACGGTATAAAAACCATTACGCCTATGGAATGTCCCCACATTTCACAAAAACAAACGTGTGTGTGTGTGTGTGTGTGTGTGTGTGTGTGTGTGTGTGTGTAAACAGGGCTCGACATTAAGCCTGTTCATGTGCTTGTCCGAGTTAAAATGGGATTTTTTTTGTGTTGTAAATATAATTTATTCTGAAGCAATATTCTCACCATTGTTCAATCAGCTTTGACATATTTAATTAATCTTATTTAATATAGGCTATGCTTCCAGACCAGCATTAATGTCAAGCCCTGTATAAAACCAATATATAACCAATTGTTTTGTCTGACTAAAAGTCTGAACGGATGTTTTTAGGCTGCTTCTTTTCAAGGGGCTGCAAATGTATCTGTAATAAATAAATGTTTATGCTGTAGGGAAAAATAGTTGAAATATATGCAAATATCCAATTTTACAAATATTAGTAACATAAAATCTACATAATTTCAATCATAACCAATAGCAGAATAACAATGTCTGAGGGAAAATCAGCCTGAGCTGTTCAAATTGTGTTTATGGTCATTTAGAGAGTTAAGGCCAACTGCACATTCACACTGGCCATGCTGATGACATTGAAAATGCTTAAACAGAGGGACAGACAGACGGTCTGTGTTTATTTGAGAGAGAATGGTGGTAGTAGACAACACCCGGGGGAAAGTGGGTAAATCAGGCCAATAACAGGACCACAACTCACCCCACCCCCTCCAGTCAGCTTGTCTGATCAGCATTTAACAAACCCAACACAATACCGCATCTCTACAGCAGATTTACACACTCATCAAAGACAAACTGGAGAAAGCCGTGACAAAGAAGTCTCATGTAATAAAATAATGAATGCATAAATCTTTCAATCAAACCCATTATTTAGCACTTTTTCACTTCCTTTTTTTTAGGGCTGCAGAAACATTTTGATTAAAAAGAAAGACTATAACAAGATCTATGTATTTTAATGAATTTAACTGCTGTGCAAACATCATCTTTATTGGGGGTGAAATAAAAATAATATACAAACAAAAAGAGGCTGTTGAATCTCTCATAATGCAAGACAACAAGACAAAGAAATTCTAGCAGAATCTATTCCGTTGTGCTATCAGGTGTCAAAAGGCAATTACAGATGGCTGACAGAATGTGAGGTGACTTATCATTAATCAGAGAGGCAGGCAGGCAAATCCCACAATCCCTCAGCACACACAATTTCACACACTGGCAGGACAGAATCACGGTCAGGGTATGTGACAGAGTTAAACGCATACAAAAAAGATCCTAACCACCAGACAACCCCACAGGACTGTGGGGGAGGAAGACGCGAAAGAGCCATTTTCATAAATCAATAACATGTGCTTGGCAAAACCACTGACTTGGTGATGGAAACCTCCATCTTCCCTGTGTCCTCTGGCAGATTGTTGGACTAGTGTGTGTGTGTGTGTGTGTGTGTGTGTGTGTGTGTGTGTGTGTGTGTGTGTGTGTGTGTATGTCTAGGGTAGATGTTGGGGTGCTGCCACTTTCTCAGCCAAATAACAGCAAGGCTCCTTTTGCAGCTGTCACTGCCTTCATGTTTGACTGCTGTAATTTTCATCTAAATTTTTATCTTTTTCAGGATAAAACATGTGCGGTTCAAATTAGGATACTGCTATACATTACTAAGGTGTTCTCAGTGTTTTCAGCATGTTGCTATGAGGTTACTAGGGTGTTTTGAGTGGTTGCTAGGTGGCTACCTACAGTATGTCAATACTTCATTTGAGTTAAACTAATTTAAACTGTTCACATCGTAATTATGAGAAATGTCAGTGGTATCTGTACTTTATCTGAGTATTGTTATTCTGATTAACTAACTTTTCTCCACTACATTTCATAAAAACATATTTTTCCTTGTCATTTTGAAATCGATATTTCAATTTGTGAAAGAGCAGATCAACAACTGTCTGATTCAATTATCCAGTCAGAGCGCATCTCCAGTTAGCAATTCAGTGAATTGTTTATGTCTGACACAAAATGCCAACGCTTGAGTGTACATGAGACTGATGGCACAAACAATTTGTTAATAACTAAAAAAAATTAGTTTTAGTGATGCTTGCCTTAGACATGGTTTGTCTATGAAAAATCACTGCACATTCCTCATCTAGTCTTATCTCTAGTCATTATGTGTCCACATATTTTCTGAATATAATATTAATCGATTAACAGTAAGTTAAAGTGCCCCTATTATGCCACTTTAAAGTTCCCTAATTTTGTTTTGGAGGTCTCCAACAACAGGTTTGCATGCATCAAAGAAAAGTGAAAAAAAACTTTAATTTTCTCATAATATACATTGCACATCACCACAATGTTAAATGATTCTCAAACAACTCAATGGACGAATCAGTCTCTCAAAATCCCTCCTTTCGGAGAGCCTACTCGGCTCTGATTGGTCAGATGGCCCAGCCTGTTGTGATTGGTTTACCATGTTCAGCGCGTATTATGGAAGCTAAACGCCAATTAACATAACTGAACTCCAGCTCTGTCCGGAGGCTTTCTAAAGCTCAGCGATTTTACACACTGTAAAGACAGTAACGATAACATTGATTTTGCATCAATCCCAGCGCGAATATGAATCGATTATGAAACATTGAAAGAACTAGTTACTCAAACCAAACTTTAAGCAGGACGTTTCTCAGTGATGCTACTCAGTTTGAGGTACATTAGGAGATGTTTTAACTATAATTCCTCATCATCAGCATTAACAAGTCCATCAACAAACCAGCGCGTGCGTGTGTGTGTGTGTTTTTCTAATTCATTCTGGTGCACATGCGGGAACTGTATCAAAAACAGCACAATACACATAGTAGAGTACAGCATCTTCTCGACACGATGCTATCCATTATCTGCTGGAGTGTTTGAGGGGGTTCAAGTTTTCCCTGGGGTCTGAACATGCAATAAGTGGATGGGCAATATGCTAATGTTTCGTCTTGACGTCACATCGAACCGGCTTACAAGTTGTTAAAAATTTTTTTTGTTTAATTGACTCAGAGTCGACTCTTACTTTTGAGAGACAATAACTTAATGTACGCTGCACTTTCAGATTGCAGGATGTTTTCATTCACTTAGAACTATGGTTACACACTACATGAAAGGTAATTTTCAAAAATCCATAATAAGGCACTTTAATATTGAGTAACAAAATATTGCCAGTTACTTTTTTTAAATCAGTTTAATAATTCAAGGACTCAATCAAAGACAGTTGCTTTCAAGGTTCCTAAATTAATTGCTGTTTTTAGACAAACTAGTTGAATGAATGATGCAATGACTCTACCACTTACTGGCGTATAATGTAACCTGGAGAAAGAGAGAAAAATCCCTTACCACTAATAGTAAAAAGAACAGTGCAAATGTCAATAGATTCTTTGATAATGGAAATGGGGTTGAGGAAACAGTAAAGATATTTTGATAGATGAAGGACCTTGAGCACATCTGAACTGGCTCTTTTCAAGGACGTAATGGTAAAGCACCTTCATTAGACGCAGTACATTTCCATTTCACACTTTGCCAGTGAGGGCGTGTCCCCATTAACTGTTGACTCGTGAGACATCAGGATGAGGATACTGCAATCATACATCACAGAACCAGGCAAACGTTTCACAAAAAGAAACGGTTTAACATTAGTATAAAATGGAAGTATAAGATGCTTAATTTCTTCATAAAACAGTGTTCATCTACCACTGCAACCAGACACAGCAAAAGTAAGATGCAGCAGTAGAAAAGATCTGAGCAAAAACGAACAATCCTAGAGGAGGCATAAGGGATTTATGGGGGAAATATAGGAGATTTATACAGGGAGTCTGACATCTCTGTGCATTGAGTGTTTGTTTGCCTCAGCAAATGCAATAAAAACCCACATTGTATTTGGCAAGTCTTAAATCTGTTCTATAATTTCAGAAATTAGTGATATGGGATTTAACGCAGTCCATAAAATAAACAGAGAGCTTCTCTCACAGCAGAAACCACCTCTCACAGCAGAAACCACAACTAACATGGCCGACGATGTGGATGCTGGGGCTTAAACGAATGAAATATTAATTAAAGGGAGGAAATTCATGAATAATGTAGCCACTCAATGTTTGTGTTTTGTACAAGCTGATCTGATTTGCTTCAGATTGCCTCCATTCAAAAAAAACATCTTGATAATGAAGCGAACAGAGGGTCAGACGGAGAGAGTCAGCACAGCATCTTGCCTCTGCCCAAAGGAGCTCACTGGTAAAGCAAAGGATCCTGGGTATTTTCATCACCTGCGGGAGAAGCGCTAAAGCGTAACTGCTTAGAAATGGCAGTGGAGTGAGGGGGCGGAGGAAGCCAATGGCACAGAAAAATGGCAGGAGATCTGTGAAGCAGTGGTGGGGTGAGACAGACAGGAAATCAGTGAGGAGAAAGTGGGAGGTGAGGAATAACTGAGCATTGATTGGGGGATTGGAGGTTATTTTGGTTTACATGCTTTAAAAAAAGATGAAAGATAAATGCATCCCCATGAGCTACACACTGAGAAATGGAGAGACAAAGAAGAGGAAGCAGAACTCAAAAACACACAAACAAGGAGATTCATATAGATGAGGAATAGCATTTTCAATCTGGGTTCATTGGAAGCCTTTGGCACAAATGTTTGAGCCGCTGGCAAAACCGGCAGACTTGGCACAAGTCAATCCAGTCTGCCATATGCTGATAAAGGGATTGTGAGTGAAAGAAAGATGATCCAAACCTAAAGACACATGTGAGAACGGTTTCACTGTTTAGGGCCAATCGTAAGCTGTTTTTTGTGTGCAAAATAGCACATTAGCATCTGTCACTCACTGGAGATCGACAGGTGATATAAGCTCTGCTGGGATGCTCGGTTATAGCCTGGAGATTTACAACGTGATTAATACAGAGACAACATTCCTCCAAATACTGTTTTCCCCCCTTAGGGAACTCAAGATGAACCTGTTTCAGGATGACACCTTTAACGTAGCTCTGAATCTCCGATCCAGGCAGATCAAAGATTTAACAGACTTTGATATCTGCTCTTGAATCTGAAAACATGACAGAAATACTGAGCCTAGAAATGAGAATTTGATATTGTATGTAGGCGTGGTAAAAAACCATTTCAGTTTGTGTTTAAAAGCATCTCGATGGGTATCCCCTGATAACATCTTTTGAAATAGAGAATAAGATCTTGCAATTGGGGGGTGGCAAAAAAACACTCAATGCACAGACAGAAGCTGACAGAATAGACGCTTTGATTTCTACTGTCAGTCACTGAAGACAGTAAAGTGAGAGTGGGGAATATACAGTAGTGTGCTAAGACCCGCAATCATTTTGTGTGACAGTGAAATGACACTGGCAGTCAATAAATCTGCCATTCAGAATATTCTCATGCTCCTGAGGAAAAATAAAAGTAGAAACATCCCTTTAATAAATGCCAGAAAGCACTATGATTTGACTATTTACTCAGACACAGGAAAATGCCCTGAGCCAAAGGGATGTACGTGCCATAATGTTTTATTGTTGCCTTGTTGTTTTGTCTGCTGTGGTGTGAGGTCTGTTGTTTTAAAGTAATGGTGTCTATGAATCACAGGAACTTATGGCGCAGATACGGCACCTTGTTGTCTTCTGAGCTGATTAAGTGTGTGCCGTAATGAAGCTTCATGAAATTCCTGATCAGAATTCATTTTTGAAAACCAGCTGAATACCAAATGAAATGCAATGAATGTCTTTAATGAAAAACTGGCACCAAATGTCTGGCACTAATGGCTGCTGAAAATGTGCCGTTACAGATATAAATAACATTTTATATATATATAAATAGAAAACAGTAATAATATTTCACAAATGTACTGTATTTAAATGAAATAAAAACAGCCTTATATGAGCATAAAAGATTTCTTTCAAAAACATTTCTTCTTACAATTCCTTACCGACCCCAATCTTTTGAACGGTAGTGTATAATGAGCTTAGATGAGGTTAGCCTTAAGGTCTAAGGATTTCATCATGAATCATAGGACCAAGCATGGATGAATCTTGCACTTTGTGGGAGGTCATTCGATTTTAAAATGCAGATCCATTAATATAGTTCCCCAAAAAGTATATTTGGATATTTTTAGACAGTTAAGTCAGACTGAAAATGTCTGAATGTCATTGCATTCGGTAAGAAAACATCAAACCAAGTAGCATCTGCCAAAAAGTGATAGTAAAGCTTTTTCTTTTTCTTTTTTTAATCATATGAAGTCCAAATACAATTGGCATTGGTTTGATATTTAATTATATCATGCAAGGACATTCACACTTCTATCTTTAAGTGTCTAAATATTTTGGAGGTCACTGAATATAATTATATAACTACACAGCAGTCATTTAAAATAAATGGCATCAAGCCTAAGCTAAAGTAAGACAAAGCAAATGCACACCTTTATGACAAAGGCTACTAGCCGAAACGTTGCTAAATAAATGCCATGCTATGCTTAAGAGAGTGTGCAGTTGTTCTCTTTTAAAATCAAGCCTAAGCTACACATAAGATGTCTCAAACCTTTTGCAGAAAGAGGACGATCCTCTTCACCATCTCTGCTCTCTGCTCCTCCAGGCTGAAGATGGTTCGGGGAGTACGGATGAAAACTTTGGTCTTGCCGTAGGCCACGTCGTGTTCGAACCCGCAGCCCTGCAGGAGACGTTTCACCGCCTCCTTATCCGACAGCAGGTCATGATTGGGCCAGGTGAACTCTGAGATCATCTTATACCTGAAAGGTGAAAGAGAAAAGATAATGAATCAAGGATAGAGAGCAACACTTCACAGTTTCATACGGTTTATTATTCTCAGTATTTTAAACTTTTTTCAGTATTCTATGATCCTGCAGTCAATAATAATAATAGTAATAAAACATTTAATAAATACATCCTTTCTTTAACAGGAAAGAAATTCAAATTCTCCAAAGCTGTTCACCAAGCTTACAAATACATTTTAATATTTGAAATACCAATGAAATCTGTCAACAACCGTCTCATACATTTTTTTCCTAAATACTTAATTTCCTAAATACTTTCTAAATGCATTTTTCACAAGCACACATCTCAGAACTGTTTCTCAGAACACTGACTAAAGCCAGCTGCAGTGACTTGTATGGTAATGAATGTACCAATTGGCAATTGGGTCTTTTCTTTAGAAAGTGGGACTTATTCCGCCATATTGCGTGTTGAACTTTTTCCCATTTATAGTATATGAGTGCACCGTCTTTGTATATCTAAAGTCTTTGGTAATATGCTGTAGTTCTTTAGCCTGTAGGCTGTATATGGTTGGCTAGCAGCGTACAATAGCAGCTTTCTGCATTAATATAGGCTTTAAACATGGCTTGTCCAATCAGAATACAGAGTCTGAGCTATCCATTTTATAAAAAGCATTATATAACACATTTAGTCTTTATTTAAGAGGTAAGAAGCAGGGCCCTTCGGATCAAATCCTCATTTTTCAAGTCTCGCCTCTTAAGTAGTACATTATATTCCATGCACATCTGCAGTCTTGACAGAGACACAAATCACTCTTGTGAGTGCTGTTAACACTGCATTCTCAATTAGATGTAATTCAGTCTAACTTCCTCTTAGCGACAGACATTTTGTCAACTCAGGTGTTGAATCTCATCAACTCATCAGTGTTCTGGCAAGTTTTTCATGGTGTTTTAGGGGATTATTTATTTTGAGCAATATACAGAGGCCTCAGAAAGTATTTGGACAGTACTGGGACCTCAGAGAATAGGTTTTTACTCAAGGATTCTGGTCCTTAATAAAATCAAGGAGCATTGTATATTGAATGACAAAATGCTCTATGAAATCTCAAGGCTATTGTAAAAAGACTTCAGAATGAACACGGACTGTACGTCATTGTTACATAAAACCCTTCAGCAATCATGACACTTGTTGAATAAGAGACTCCGGAGGATGGCAGCTTTCACACCAACAGACGTTGTTGCGTAAGATCTTCACAATCTGACACAATCAATCTGTAGTTTCAGATGTCAGTAGCAACCAAAGATGCAACAGTCACACACAAGCTGTCACAAGAGCATTGAGTTACTATACATAAGCTGAGACCGTACACGGATGTGTGACATCATGTAGAGCATCAATTAAAAAGACTATTTAAACAGACGATAAACAAATGATTATGTAATGCTTTGAAATGGGCACATGTTGGTCATGCAAATGGGAAAATAATAGGTTGTTCACCTCTGAAGGAACCGTGGGTAGGTCTGTCGGTTAGCAAAACCAGCTCGTCGTACCCGGACGTTCTCCAGAAGGCCCAGATACTCCACTTGGTGCTTGCAGCGTTCATGCTCAAACAGCAGCGGTGACTTCACATCATTTGGCTTTATGCAACGCACATAGTACGGCTCCTATATGAACCAACAGAGGGCTATGGTGAGTAATTGCGCATCAATAGAGTGCAACACTTTTTCAGCCACCTTGGTTCTGAAACTATTTTCTCCAAAGGGATTTTTCAAAAGTCTTTGTTAATTAGTTATAATTCATGAAACAAACCAACCAGCTATAAGGTGAATCACAACATTACTAACTTGAACTTTAAATTTGAAAAAGTAAAAAGTACAATATTGTGTACTTAATATTTCAATAATGAAAAGAATTACAATCCAATGAAGCACCAAAAATGACAATCAATATAAAATAATGGAGAAGTATAAAACAATTGATTTACAGATATTGATCATGTAAGGAATAATTGACGACATGCTGTTGAAAAAATTGCGAATAATTGAAATAATTTGTTGTTGCTTCAGGGAATGGGCAGGCGCTAAAGAGTTTCTTTGTTTTCTTGTCACAATCTGCTTGTCGCAAATCGTGTGCTTGGTCGAGATCTTTAAGCAGAATCATGTAGTTTCCCACCAGAAATCCCACTGTTGAAATTGATTATTAAAAAAGATAAAATAATGTGGGCTGATGGCTTCAAAAGCATATACCATTGATTACCAACCCCGTAGTTCACAGTAGGCCTGTCTTTAAAGATTTTAAGTTGTCATTAAAAATCACCTCCCCTATGGAGAAAATTAATATGAGTTTTACTTCCAGAAGCTGACCAGAATGTAATAAATGGTGCTCTGGAATACTTCACTCTGATTGGTCATTCAACTGTATGCTAGACTGTTTTTTCAGTATTCCTACATAGCTATGCGCTCATCATATTGTATTATCTGGTTTCTATTTCTTGTCACGTAAAAAAAATGTAAAATTAAAATATATATATAAAAAAATGTATGTCCATATATTTACTTGTTTGGTAAGCAGGATAATATACACTAGTTTGTCATTAACGTAAAACAAACTTATAAACTCATACATTATTTTGCGATATTGACTTTACATTATTACTTGTGTATTATATGCATTGGTCATGGGTGTTTACAAAAATGCTTCAAACACACTCACTTTGCTGGCCAGGTTCTCCACCAGAGAGATCATGGAGTTTTTGAAGAGTGTCGCAGCAGTCAGGGGTCGTTTGGTGACCTCTGTGATGCTCAGCTTGCCCTCTGGCCACATGGCCTTTAGCACAGGATTTAAGCTGTAAAACAAGAGGAGAAGGACAGATATAAGTCACAGAAATCGTGTGACATCTGGCAGGTATGTAAATAAGGAATGAACTGTATGGTAATACTGACCTGTTGTAAAGTAACCTCTTGAAGTCCTGAAACAAGGTGTCCTTGTTCTTGTCAATGAAGCCCACAACGGAATAACTGAAACAAACCACACTGACTAAAATACACAAACATATACAATAGTTACACATGCAAACTGTCAAAGGCTTAAAGGTGAAGTGTGTAATTCCTTTTCCAATGGCTAAAAAGTAATGATTGTTTATTAACAGATTTGTTTGAACACTCCCCTATCTGCAAGCGCAATAGAGTGCAACAGTTCAAGTTAAAATTTTCTCTATAGGGCAGGGCCGTAACCACCATTAGACACTGAGGGGGACAAGTCCCACCCAATAATTAGAAATGGCCAAAGGTTTAAAAGTCTCATTTTCTAGTCCGGTCTGCCTCAGTGGCAAAGCTCTAACAGAGCTCAATGTCAAAATGATTAAGATGGCCAATCAACTCAAAGCAGGCGGAGTTTACCAGTCACAGAAGCAGAACTACAGACAGTAACATCCAGTATTGCAAATTACTCAACTTTTTTTTCTAAAATATGGAAAATATGCATTTATGTGATTCATCTCATTCCTAACTGAGTGTGAAGAGACAAGAAACATTTCACGTTTTCAACCTTTTATGCATACAAATTAAAGTACATATGTACATATGTTAATGCAAATACAAAAATGATGTGCAAATTGTAGAAACTAGAATTAGACCTAAAATTTCCTTCACGGCTCTGTTTCTATAGACTTTTTAAAAATAAATAAATAAATAAAAAGCCATAAGGAATTATGACCTATATCACAGCCAACCACCAGGGGGTGATCAAAAAATTATAGCTTCACTTTTTAGGATGTGTACAGCACGCTTGTAACTGATACAGTGAAAGCTCTAGATCCTGAATGAGAATATATATAATTTTAGATTTCATTCCCCTACCCATTTCTCTCTTTTTCACACACTAAGCATCAACAAGCCGATTCAACATGGTGTCACATCACACCTACACCCACAGAACTTTAGGAAATAACTGACAGCCTGCAATCTGGCAAACCGCTGAAGTGAGAATATGAAACTGCATTCACAATTGGAATAAACTTGTCTTTGCAACTGGTGTCTACATAATTTGGATTGACGAATAAGTTTGCGTTATTTACCTTTTCAAACCCAATTCATACCCAAGGGAAGAATCAGATCTCTTTCCACTTAGTTAAACCTTCAGTGGGTAACTAACAGTGATTGTTAATTACAGCATTTAGGGCTTATGGTCTCAAACAACAGAGAGTGCACTTACGCCTCCTCTAAATGTACTTACGCCACATCTCCAGCATAATGACGAATACGGAAGTCTCGGTCAAACTCCAGGTTTTTGTCTGTGGGTGAAAGCTGTGGAGAAATTAGGGTATTTTTTAAACAGAAAGTATAAACTCTGAAACTCCTAATAATACTTGGAAAACAATGTAAACAAGCCTGCAAAAAGTGCAGAAGTGTCAGAGAAAGAGCTAGGCAACTCAAAGGCTGGGAGGGGGCATCTAAGAAACTCTGTGCATATGAAAGATAGATGAGATGCGCTCTTCTATCCAGCATAAGATGGCGGAGCTGAAAATCTGTTCTGAAAAGAGTTCAGTGAACGACTTCACAGATTTCATGAGCTGCATTCAAAGCTGTAAAATGCACACCTGTGTCAACATGGTTTATATTAATTTATCAAGTAGCTATGCAACCATAATCAGTCTACAGTTATATTTTATTACTATTTTTCCTGGCAGGAGAATTGTTAGTTCCAAATAATTTGATTAATAAAAGCTATTTATTGAACATTGGAGTCTTGTCTTATTTCTGATGCCCGTCCAGTTACTTTTTCCTAATTTAAGAAATGTCAAATAAACCAAAAAATTAATTAATTAATTAACTCATTATACTATACTATACTATATATATATATATATATATATATATATATATATATATATATATATATATATATATATATATATATATATATATATATATATATATATATCGAGTTAACCTGCCAACACGTTCGTATATATAGTATGACGCATGTCTCTACTTTTATTCACTTTTGTTTTATACAAACTATTTAATCAACCATCACAAACTATGCATCATTTGAAAGCTAAAACACTCGAGATTCATGTTCTGAACTGGTTTTTGCAATACATACACCAGAGAGGAAAAGGTTAAATGAAATGCTGTAGCAGTAGCTATTTAAACATTAGCATAATGAACGCAGTACTCATCTTTCATCTCCTATCGTGCAGATCAGATCGGACCAATCCAAAAAACAACCGCATACATGTCCGTGTAAGAGTCCACTCTTCCAAATGCATCCCACTTTTTAATCCAAAACAACGAAAAATAAGGAAAAAACTAAAAATACTCCTTTGTTTGCTTGGGCGTTTTGAGTTAGAGTAATCAATCGTGTCCATTTTCAATGAAATAGTGATTCAAATCCGTTTCTGACGATCTCCCCTGTGCTGTGGACTCTTCCTGTCACGTTAAACCCTCCCAGGTCTCTCTGCTTCAATCACAGGCTCTCTGAGGAGTCATTACACAGAGTTGCCGCATTACTCGCTCCGCCAGCTGTCAATCAAAGCGCGCATGGTTTTCGTTGGATGAAGGCAATCAATGCCTAGCCAATGCCTTGCCAGCAAAGGTTTGATTGACGGACGTAGTAACTAATCACAAGGCATTATCTTACGTTGTGTTTGTAAGCATTATTGGTGAATATGCCTCTAGTCACAATCTCTATAGCAGCCAAGCGCCTGCCAGTCAGATTGCGCAACACTGCAGTGGGAGCGCAGGCTCTATGACAGACTGTTTTTATCAACTAAATGAGTTTTTACACTTTAAAAATTCTGTAAATAGTTCATTTAGTTTTTCAGTAACTGTAAATTAATCATAATCAGCAGTTTATTGCAGATTTATTTGAATAAAAAAACTACTCTTTGCAATTACAAATGTTCTAAAATAAAAGCCCTTTTGGAAAGGACGCCTAGTCTTTTCTTGATATAAAAGCTTACAGAAGCTACATTTTTGACAGAATCATCCTCAAATTTGAATCAAAACATGATCAGACATTCAGTTTTATATTATGCTTATTTTCAGGACCTTAACATTAAAATCTCATAATTTTTCCCTAAGTGAATAATAAAAATAAAAAAGCAGTCACTTACATGTATATTTACATGTATATTACTCTGTTCATATACAACTTTGAGCTATTATGACTCTTGGGTAACACTATTTGAAGTGTCTAGTTTAAAATAAGACCAGATTTATGAATATAGACCATAGGGTTTAAGAGCTGCAGACATTTTCATTTGGGAATGTCGTTTTCAGAAAATTTCAAAAATTGGGGCGCTGGTTAACAGGATATATATATATATATATATATATATATATAAATAAAAATAAATTATACTTTTTGAATACCTAAACTTTTAACAATTTTCATTCCTTTGTGATGAATTTAAGTTTTAAAATCAAGGAAATGATTCTTTGCATTTTTTCCGAAAATGTTTTTTATAACAAAGAATAAATGTCCCCAATACCAAGCATTTGGTTATTTTTAATCAATTGTTTAAATACATTTTTTAATGAATACATTTTAAAATAAAAATATATAGTTCAATGTTAATCAATAATAGAGCATGTAAGATATACACTGCTGCTGCATAAATAGACTTTGCAGATCTAAGCAGGTGGAGCTGAGGGAGAGGGAGGGACTGTGTTTAATGTGTTACATTTTGCACTGCTACAACTGTGCATAAACACCACGTTCTAAGACCTTGTTATCAGTGACAAATCACTGACCTCATTGAGGATCCTCTATCTGCAAGCTGGATGAGGACAGCTAGTGCAGTTATATAAGACTCCGTGTAATTCATAAAATACAGCAGTGACATCAAAGGCAAGCAGCCTCAGCTCTCATTAAGATACAGAATGCTGCTGATCCACTGTGTGAACAGGGACGCCCATTTCTGCGGATTAAAGCAGAACGGAACAATGACACTCCGAACCCTTCTAGCCACAATCCGTCACATGCCCACATGCCGGATTAATTAAAGGATTGACTATCAGTAAGTTTTAGTGAGCTTTTGTGTCGCTGTCCCCATTGTGGCAGATGCCACCATCTCTATTCTGTGTCGGGTGGCACTTTATGGGTCCTGTTTGGTTTGTGTATGTGGTGACTCACTCGGCTCATTTCAACTGCAATACAGATAAAACGGCCCTCTAAGGGAACGGATGAGAAGCCACTATCTCTATCAGAGAGGACAAACCTGAATACTTCAGCCGAAGTGGAAGAGCAATCAGAATCAATTTGAATGGATGGCTGGAACTGTGTTGAAAAAAAACTAATTTACTCGTTTGAAATTGCAATAGAGATTCGTATTTGATGTGGGACATCTGAAGACTGCATTTCGGAAGAGTTGAAAGTCTTTATGGGTAGTACCTAGGCCCCAAATGCACTCTCTGGGTCTCTTAACAATATGAAACTGAATAATATTAATTAACTACATGCACTTAGTTGCATGTAGTTATGCATCATTTATACTTATTGCTATAATAACTACTTGTGTAACAAGGACATTGTACAATAAAGTTTACCCAAAAACCTGCTCATTCTAAAAACCCTGACAATGCAAGAAAACAGTTGCATAATCGGTTGGGAATGTAATTGTAGTTAATCACTTTGCCAGCAAAAACATTTGTTAAATATTAAAGAAAAATATGTTTGTAATTTTAAACATTACCATTTTCATTATTGCAGATTTGTGTTTGCATTTCCTATTTATCAAAATATGACATGTTTGTATATAATGGCAGGATAATGATATAAATATATGCTGTTCTTTTAAACTTTCTATTAATAAAACATTCCTAAAGGAAAAATTTATAATATATTTTAATATATATAGTATATATATATATTTTGTATAATATTTTTTTAAATAAATAAGCAGCAGCAAATCAACTTATTAGAATGATTTCTGAAGGACCACGTGACACTGTAAACTGGAGTAATAATTTTACATTTTAATAATATTTCACAATATTAATGTTTTATTGTATTTTTGATTAAATGAATACAGCCTTGGTGATGACACATCTTTTAAAAACATGAGACATCTTACTGACTCCAAACATTTGAACAGTAGTGTATGTATATACTGTACATAAAACATATTTGAATTACAATGCATAATTTTATTCTACCGACTGCCCTAAAATATGTAAAGTAGCAATTGATTTTTATTAGGGTTAAAGCAAAATCAAAATCTTTCCCATTACATCCTGGAAACGACTTAAGACTTGGGTGCCTTGTTTAAGGGTGACCCCTTATGAATCCGTAGGGATTGACTCAAACTCACATTAACATAAGAACCACCTGCACTAACCAGCTTCAAACTACATGCACTCCAATTCTACCCAGTCTAAATTTACAGGTTTTTTTTTTTTTGTTGTTGGTAAGTGTTTGATTGTACAGACACGTTTAATCCAGGATCCTGCTGATCGCACAGATGCCTCCTCGCCCTCCTACCCAGAAGCTCTATTCTCACCCCCCAGGACCACACCATCCTGTCTAACACCTGTGCTTCTCAATACAGAGTGCTGGTTAAGCCAACCACACAAACAGCAATGACAATGGCACCTGCCAATAAAGCCCAAAATCTGCCATTTACACACTGGCACAGCCAACAGCAGCCAGGTATCCAAAACACAGTGGAACCTAGACGTCTAGATCTAACAGAATCCAATATAACAGTAAACCGTAAAAACATTTAAGTAAAAAAAATATATATATTATATATTTAAAAAAAATGTCCTGGCTAATCCAAGCTTTATAATGGCAGTGAATGGGAGCCCAAAAAAGTGCATCCATCCATTATAAAAGCAACCCACAGGGCTCTGGGGGTTTAATAACACATTATAAAGTAAAATATCGTTATACTCCAAATTACAAGTCATGAAAAGGCATAAATCATGGACCTGTGTTTGGAAAGATAGATGTTATGAAAATTGGCTGCACTTCAAAGGTTAGGGGTAGGCAAGGTCAAAATTGAAATCGCTTGAATTTTGAGTCAGCGCTGCAGGGTAAAGCTGAAGCAGAGTTCAATGCACTGGGCAACGCTGTCATGTGAAAAGAACCTTAAGAAAAACAACCCAGCTAATTCTAAACCGGCAAAGCTGTGCCCAAAAACCAGGTACAATGACGTCAACTCATGTCGCACTGGGATTTCATATACCAATTACCCAGTAACTTCCGTGTTAAACGTGTGTCAGTGCTTCACAAGTCACCATGAAAACAATGCAATTACTTCCACTAAGTTGGAAACAAGTCATGATCTCTTCCTAATGAACAGTTCTGCTGAAGAGCAGGCCAAAGAGGCCAGCTGAGCTCTTCTCCAGGAACAGAAACCGACGGCTAATTGGCCGGTTGCTGCGGCCTACACAAACCTGATCGGATAATGAGCCTGCCCTCGCCTTCAACACAACCAGGCATCTATGTGCTCCCATAGCAGCATCCACTCATACGGCCACACCTGTAATCGTCACGTGATGAAGAGAGGGAAAACAAGGGGTGAGGGGGTGGGGGAAATTGTGATCAAAGAAAAGAACAGGAGAAAGGAACGAAGCCCCCAATGCATACCGTCAGACAGCCGCTTGTGTCAGCAAATAACAGTAATTAAAAGCTGATGGGAAAAGAGGCATTTTTATAGCACACACCTGGAAGGATCAAAGCTGTTTTAAGGGTGTGATGAGAATGTGGGAAGCACAGTAAACATCAAGAGCCTGCGAGGTACATGGAGGAAGACGTAAACAAGCTGATAAGCACAACGAGAAGGTGAAAGTGGCAGTAAATGAAGCACCTTACTGAGCTGGATATGGCAGCTCAAGGCTAGATCTGCCATTACATCTGGTGTTTTCATCTCAGATAAAGCATAGAGCATGTACACAGACTGAGGTGAAGTCTTTTTTCAAGCAATTACATATGAAAGTGGGGTTTCCGCAGTCAAAATACTTTTACAACTAAAGTTGTCTTTTGACATGGATATTATAGGGGAGTATTATAGGGGAACTGACTCAACATGTCAAAATCTAATCACTACTAGACCACATATAGGGAAGGGATATTTGGAATGCTCATTGAATACTATAATGATAATAGCTTAATGCGCATTAGACAGTTATCAATAATGATTATCAAATCTTAATCATTATAATCATAATAATCTCCTTCATATGAATTTTTTTTGTTGTTGTTTTGGGATAATTTAGTAGCAGTATTACAACAAATCAGCATTGTTCCTGTCTGCATGAATATAATGGCTCTAGGGGCAGTGGAAATGGGCCCAACCCATGCAGAATGTACAGAAGGCAACCCAGCATCCATTTGCAACAACTATTAATATTAAAATGTAACAGATTTTAAACAACTGAAATATTCTTATTCATTTAAAGAGTCTATCTTTAGGGTTTAACGTTGATTAAAGTGCATAAAGTACAAAAGTTTGGGGTCAGTAATGAAAGATGGTGTGTATTTTTTATTATGACTGAACAAAATATTTTGTGTGTGTGTGTGTGTGTGTGTGTGTGTGTGTGTGTGTGTGTGTGTGTGTATGTGTGTGACAATTATCATTGTTTTCCCCCACTCAAAAATCTATGCCAAAGATAACATGTTGCTGCTATAAATTTGCCAGGATTTTAAAGCATAGACATCCACAAATCCTACAGAACACCTGAATTTAAAAGAAAGTCGACTTCATGAAATAATGAACAATTTCTCTCTTAAACACTGCTGCAATCTGCTATGCTGTGCAGCCAGTGCAACTTATGGCAGAGTAAGTTCCATGTTTCCTGTCAGGACCAAGTTAAGAGAAGAGAACTACAGAGAAAGTACTCCGGTCCACAGAGCATACTTTTCATGCTTGAAAATCAACCAAGGGTGAAACTTTCCCTCTTAAACCGAGACTGCAGAGGAAAAAAGCAAAGCGGAGAGGGTAAAAATACTCAGTGAAGAAATCGCGAGAGACTCGGCCACAGATTTTTAACAAGCGGCAACCATTTATTATGCTTAAAGCGGCCTGCACATTTCACATTCTCCCAGGGAGGATGTCTATCACCAAGCCTGAAAACATCTCAGAGGTGGCAGAGAAAGACGAAAATGTCACTTTCTGTATTTAATTCTTGAGATAAAGGCACAGCAAATCTTTCATAAGCTCACATCGCATGTCAAATTTAGTGAGAGTGGTGTTTACACAAATGGATAAGTTTACTATGAAAAGGATACACTTATGCAGATGTTTGTGCTCACACGCCGCAGGAGAAAGACACATCATCTATCTAGCTAACAGGCCTGAGATTCCTCCACAGTGAGGAGTAACCCTCTGCATTACAAATGAGCTCTGAAGGACACTTATTATTCCTGCATCCAGGGAGACTTTTGATTATTCACACCGCCTGACATGGGGGCAGACGACGCCTGCTTGCTTTTGCTTCCTCCCTTCGGTTTGAATGCAGCTAAGCTGAGGGCAGATTCTGAGCAGTTTGATAAAGTAGTACCTGAATTGACCCTCAGCTGGGTCTGTGCCCACTGCACTGTATGACCAACCCATCAGTGTCCAGAAATCATGTCTAGATCTCTTTAAGGTGGGTTATGTTTACATTTTGTTTTGCTTACTGCATTTTTCTATCTTTATCTCAGTCCGTCTCTATCCATAACTCTCATACTCCCTCACGCATTCTGACACCTTGCCAAGGCTATGAGACATCAGTCTTACTAGCTTCCATTGGTAGCCAATGACATCACCGAAGGCTCAGTAGTGAGAAATACTTTTTTCATTGACCATTATTGCCTCCTTGTGTTGATTCAGGGTAATGCGCAAAATTCAATTAAGGCTATGTTCAGAATAGAATTCTCTTATAGATAGTATGTAAATCTATAGTATGTAAATTGTCCACAATTCCTGGATGGCCTACTAGATTTGACTAAATGTGCATTATTCAAAACTGCACTGGGTAATGTACACAACTGTTCAAACTTTTGGGGTCGTTTTATATTTTTTAAAGGAATAAAGGGGTGGTTGGGGGGAAGGTTTCCACAAGAATACCAAACTGATTTCAAGATTGATAATAATTAGAAATGTGTCTTCAGCATCAAATCATTATATTAGAATGATTTCTGAAGGATCATGTGACACTAAAGACTGGAGTAATGATGCTGAAAATTCAGCTTTGCCATCACAGGAATAAATACAAAAATTGAAAGCAGCTTATTTAAATTGTAATTATATTTCACAATATTACTGCTTAAGTTTTGTTCAAATAAATGTGTCCTTGGCAAGCATAATGATAAATAGCTTTACCCAGTAAATGTTATTTTCAATACCTTGCGGCTGGTGTAGTGGGCATGTTTCGCCAGTTTTCCATTGAGAGCCTGCAGGAACATCTCATCCGTCACCTTCCCCACATTCATGCATGCCTCATCCAGGACCGCAAAAATGCCCTTATGCTGCTGTTCCACCAGATCCACAATAATCTGATTGTTAAAGTAGTCAATCTGTTTCCATGAACACACAAAACACAACTAAGTTTACTTAGTTGCAGTAATGCTAGATCAATACAAAATTAGTTTCTTTTTGTATAATATAAATAGTAAAGATGTGAAAAGTTTGTGGAGAAACCATCAAGTAAAACCCACATGTTTCCAGGGGATGCCCTCTCGCTGATACTCTTCCTGCTCTTGTTTCAACACCAGTTGAATAAAGAGCTGCTGCAGTTTTTCATTACAGTAGTTTATACAGAACTGCTCGAAGCTGGATAAAACAAGGACGATATTCAGGAGAGACACTCTAATTATAGTAAAATGAGCCGGGGAGAAATAATACAGCCAATAAAGATCATCTGTATGGAACAGAATATGCTCTCACCTGTTATTCTGAAAGATCTCAAAGCCATAGATGTCCAGGACTCCAATGACTGTGTTCTTCCCATGAACCTTGGCATCATAGTTTTTCACCTCAATGACGTCATTGATTCTTCCCACAATCCAACAGAAAAGCCGCTCATAAATGGCCTGCGAGTAGCAAATAATGAGTGAAAGTGAACTGGAGGAATAAGAAACGTAGTCTTGGTCAAGTATTTATTGTAATTGTACAGCTACAATAAGATTTTTTTCTCTATAGCTATGAAAACATTGTAAAAAGAGATTGCGACAACATCCATTAGGACTGTTTAGTGATTTGGTCTTAGTGACTTAGGAGTCCTCTTGACTACTCCTAGTGTTTCACAGATTTAGGAGCTAGTTTTAGTGGTAAAATGCTTTGTGAAATACTCTTAGAGCAAAAATGTAGGTGTCCTAAAATGAAGACTGACACGCCCATTATTTTTAAGAGTTTCTCCTAAATTGGCAAGTTAGAAGCTACTTTCAGCCTTAAGATGTTTTGTGAATACGGCCCGTGATATATATACATACATACATACATACACACACACTACCAAAAGTTTGGGATCAGGGATACATATATATATATATATATATATATATATATATATATATATATATATATATATATATATAATATAGTCATTTCTAATATATACAAGCAATTTTATCATATATATATATATATATATATATATATATATATATATATATATATATATATATATATATATATATATATATATATGATAAAATTGCTTGTATATATTAGAAATGACTATCCTTATATGACTACATCCATCATATAAGGCCTGTAGAAGTTTTAATTCAGACATTGGCATGAAATTCATATGCAAATGTTTGGTCCAGCAGTTTTATTTACAGCTCAATTACTCCTAAAAAAAGTTTCCCAAAGTCCCAATTCATACCTTGGCCAAGGCATCACGACCATAACTGGCCTCTTGATGAGTATGCTGTTTGTCAATGACATCCCGACCGGTGGCCACAGTGCGATAGAGCAAAGCCTTCTCTACATTCTCCTCTTTGGTGGACAGCAAATCCCCCAGCACTGACACTAGCTTAGAGTTCTCAATGAGAGTCACATCTCCATCACTTCCAAACTTCAGATTTCCCTGGAAAGATTAAATAATTCATCAAACAATTTGTGTGGGCTATGCAAGCTGCAGTTGGTAATACTTTTTGAACAAGCTTAGGAAATACTATACCAGATACAAGATGGTAGCCAGGATCTTATAGACCGTCTGAATTTCCTCAACAGTGAAGCCAATGACCTTCATAGCATCAGCGACAGCTTTAAAATCAGCACTGTCATTTATAGACGACTGCAAGATTGGAAAGAGAACCAGTGAGTTACTGTCACAAACCAAAACACATCCTGTGTGATTGTATGGACATTTTTGTCGTTTTCAATTATTTTTTGTGATAATTTTGCCTGTGTTAATGCCAACTGCATCCTTTTTTGGCACAGGTGTGTATTTTTATTGGAATTTTACCATTTCACCCCCATTTCCATTACAAATATGTCCCCATTGAAACTGCAATTTTTAATCCAAGGGCCATTTAACTATAAAATGATGCAATATTAATAGTGTTTCATTCTGTTGGCAAGGATTCATAATTTTTTATTTACACACATTTTTTAATTGTGTGGGTGTATTATTATGGATGTCAGAGTGTGGTTTGTATGCGGGTGTGTGTAATAAAAAAATTGTGTGGGTGTAGTGCTTGTAATATATTTGAGAAATAAAAACTCACAAAATCACAAACACAACCACTGTGTGCACCAGTGAAGCTTTGCTGGCAATTGGGAAAATGTGGCACTGCGCTCAAACAAAATCTTACTGAACTTAAAGCTCTATATACCTTTTTTGTTTCACTTTTTAAACTTTTTACTTCAACAAAATCTGCCAATGCTTTAAAATGTGATCAAACTTAAGTCTGTGCTCTGAAATTCAAATTTGTATGATTTTCACATTGGGCCTATGTGTAACTTTTTTTTTATTTAAGCACAAGGGTTAAGTTTAGTTACAACATCCTCTTCCTGCTCTTGCATTTAACAGCATGCTATTAATTCAGTTTTACGGATAACAGCACAGTTGGTCTTTACCTAAATGTAGATTGGCTAAAAGCCTTTCATTTAGTGATAGTAAATCAATGATTTTAAAACAGGAGCTCATTAAACCTACTATTACTTTCACATCAAATTTATAGCAGAGCAATTAAAAGCTGAAAATTGCTGACACAGCAACTAAATCCCCAGACTTCCTAAAACAAAAGTGCAACACTCAAATTGCTATTTATGCTGGCATGCTCATGGCTAACAGCTCCTGTAGAGTAATGCTAATTTAATACAGCAGGAACCTTTTGCAGCCACAGTTGTGGTGGACAGAGTGTGAAGTTTAGCCAGCATGTGCACCTACAAAAGACTTGGGAACTGGCATGAAATGTTCAAAGCACTGCAGGCTGTTTGTTTCAGACATCTGTGAGCTCAACAATCCAGCCTGTTCCATGACGACACCTTGTTTGTTGCTATAAATTTGTTTTCGCGCCCGCTCATTAAACTCCCTGCAGTAGCGGTGGAACAGTGCTGGGTGATCTCACCTCCTGACTCAACAGGCTAATACATATGAGGCAATTACAAACAGGTTTTAATATGCACCAATGGCTACTGTACCCAGGAACAACAATAATCAAATTCCCTGCACAATTATTTGTTATTGCCCCTGCAATGATTTGATTTTCCAGAGATCCCAAAGAAGGTCTTGAGATCCTTTATGATATCTATAAATGTTCTGTATAATATCACACAAACATTACCACCCATAATTTGGTACAATACCTTTATCTGGCCTCCAACTTTAATGTAGGTATATGCTGTGGGATCTCTCTGAATGTGCAATGACCGCAGCTGAGCATCTGGAGCTCCTTTCACCAGCTGAAAAACACATTTAAAAGCACTTTTGACTATCCCCACAGGATCATTTATCTTGTGTTGATATGGAGGAGCAAATTATAGTCTTGATAATAATGGTTTGCAGAGCAGTAACTGTCTGATGGAATTGTTCTGATGTTTTGAGCATGTTTTGAAGCAAAAGGACATTATTGTGTAGGGGCAATAAAAGCGAGAAATGACTGGCCTTTGATGGCTCTGACAGTGGAGTCATAAACAGGTTTGGTAGGATTTGTCTGGTGTCTGGCAAAATAAAAACAGCATGTCAACTTCACTCACCTGATAGAAAGAGTGGAAACTCCTCTCTCCTTCCTGCTGAAAGATGACTCGGGACTATGTATTAAATCAAAAATAAGTGTTAAGGATAAAACGCATAAGCATTTGTAATAAACGTAAAATATCACAGCTTCTCCATCACACATATCACGATAAAGCAAGACAAAACTGAGTGGTGTGTGCCCGAGCAAAACGGTCTGCAACAATGCTAGGGTGTTGTGGGTGGTTGTCAGGGTGTTTCTATGCAGTTGGCAACGTTTTTAGTGTTTTTAACACTTTACTGAGTGCTTTATAGATCATTTCTAGGTTGATGCTAGGTGGTTCTGGGTGGCTGCTGTTTTGGGTGGTTTGTTTATATATATATAACTAGATTAATAAATTTTTTTCTATGTTTAATCGCGATTGATTGCAAAACATTTATGTGTTTATACTTTTTTAATATATTTTATAATGTAATATTTTCAGTTAATCTCCGAATTAATGTAGAAAAAAAAACATAAAAACAGTATCTTTTAAATATAGTTTAATGGCATCTTTTCATGAACCAGTATAAGGTCAGCATCACCGATACAAATACAGCTACTGATGTCTCAATGAAAATGATTTGCCTTCCCAGTATTAAACATTAATTATAGCCATTCAACATTACAGTGTAATTGAAAGCTATCATTCTTTTAACATTTATAAGGCTTAATATTATATATATAAAAACTTTAAAATTTAAGTGAACTTTAAACAATTCTCACATAAACCCATAATAAATGTCATATTTACCTGTGCCCTTCCTGTCTAATGTATAAAGTCATCAAACAGTCTCCAATGCATGAATTATAAATTAAATATAGATTAATCCTTATTAAAGTTCTTTAGTCAAGAGCAGCGAGTCATTTTCTCTGTTCCCTTTGTTCTCTGATTAACATTAATGACAGACATCATTAGTGGCTGCTGTGACTTAAAGATTTGCCGCTGCCGAACATCTCACAGGTGTCCCACTTTCAACTTGTTACGTTCATTTAAGACTTCATTTGACGCATTTAAGACTGCTCTTATGATGATACTCAACAAAACTGACATTTTGGCATAATTGTGTATTATTGATTGTTCAAGCGTGAAAGAGAACTCAATTCTGGCACGCTGTCTGTGAGCAAGATACTGGCGTGTGTCTTTCTGCACGCTGTGTGTGTGTGTGTGTGAGTGTGAGGACATTCACAGACAGCGCATTCTTTTTTGTCTTTTTGCACTTGAATTGTTTAAAAGCTTTTGCACGAATAAGAGCGTAATACAGCCAATCCAAAGGATGACCGGAAAAAACGGATGCTGCGTTAATTGCGTTGAATATTTTTTACGTGTTAAACTGGAAAAAAATTATTGCATGCATTAACACATTAATGTTGACAGCGCAAAAGTATAATGACCCTATGAAAGAGTCACTTCTAAGCTGCTCCTCTTTAGTGCCCCTACCTTCTCAAGCAGGTAGTTGTTGATGTGACCACCAATGGGATCTCCCTTAAAATCAAAGTTGATATCCATGTACTTTCCGAAACGACTGGAGTTATCATTGCGGTTTGTCTTGGCATTCCCAAAAGCCTCCAGGACACAATTGGACTTCAGCAGCATGTTTTTCACCCTGTATAAACACACACTCTGTTCATTTCTACAACATTTACAAGTCACTTGTGCATCAGTTCACCAATACAGTTAAACGACTGTCAGTTTCAATATTAGGCTGATGGATCTGATTGCTCCTGACATTTGGTATTAGAGTAAATACACTAATCTGTCTGTATGAAGCCTTTACGAGCCCGTATATATGGTTATATCTGACTATTTTAGTGTATATAGTATCACCATGTGGTATCCCAGCATGGTGGTTAAGAGCATTTCAGTGGATGATTTATGGAGCCTGCTGCATGGGTCAGACCACAGAATGCTCAGCATTGGTTCTCCTGCTCCACAGACATGCACGACCTACACTGTATATTGTAAGAAGGTGCCATGCCCTACTGTTACAAGCCTGTGAGGCATTTAGCAGGACACTTTCCTCCATTTTGTGACCCAAATAGCTACAACATCCTGTAAAATCCACTTTGATTTTGCATTGGGCCTAGCAGTGTCGCCCAACTTCTTTTGCTTTAGGCATCCCAAAAGCCCCATTAAAAGCTAATTATTTTTAAATATCTTTTTAAAATAATTTCTTTATTTTAAAAGTCATCTTTTCTGTTTTATAGGTTTAGCAAAGCAAAATCGAAATCTTATTACCCTCTAAAATCTGCAAAGTACCCCCTGAGGTATATGTTACCCTGGTTGGAAGTTACTATAGACTACAAAAACCACTGTTTTGGCATAACTTTATATGTACTTCATGGAAAATATTTTACACTGATCAACGCCCAGTTTTGATAGTTAACCTTTAGCAAGCAGAGAAAATAAACCATATCACTGGGGTGCAATAACAGTGATAGTGAAATGTAGCACAAAGCACTATACATCTAAAAGTAGATAACAGTAGCAAAACCTGATTTTATTGTTATTACTATTACCTCAGTCAGATAATAAGAATAAAGGTCTATGCAGCATGTTGCAAAAGAGAGGTATAAAGATCATTAAAAATTACAAGCCTGACATATTCTTATACTGAGCGCTATATTTCTTGAGCTACATAGATAACACAAAATAAAGCATAGTAGAGTTTCCTATCATTTATTCATCAAGCTTGACTTAGATCCATCATAGTTCAATTGGTGTGACCCAGCACTATTTTAATCTCTGCCCTACATTTCACTTCTATCACTATTGCACCCTGTGAAGCTAATTCCAATGCATTATTCATTCACTCACTACCATGAGAAAATTTACTTCAAAAATGCTGCTTTCTCTTAGTAGTAACTAAGCAAAGATTTGTATTATGAACTACATCCACAAATACTTGTGAAATGCTCAGCGGTTGCTGATTTTAAGGAGGCATGCTCTGCAGCATGCTCTTAATATGACTCATCACTGCACCAGTGAGGAGAGAGGAACAGAAAGGGTTTTGTTGTACGTACCTCTCCACCTCTGCTCTTTGGCTGGGATTGGTGATAGCAGCGATATATTGCATAATGTATTTACTAGCCTCTGTTTTTCCAGCTCCGCTCTCCCCTGCAAAAGTAAACAAACAATGACTAATGCTTTATATATATATATATATATATATAATAATATAATTAAATTAAGTAAATACCATTACAATTTAATGAAATACAACGAGACCAATTAAATTAAAATGCGTCTATTTTGAAAGTAAATTTGTAACATGCATAAATAACCATAACAATTTGAAAATGTATTGAAACGTGTTTGTATTTTTATTATTGAACTTTACTGTACTTCTGTTGAAAAGTTTGGAGTCAGTCAATTTTTTTAAAGGAATTAATAAATTAATAAAGCTGCATTAAATTGATCAAAAGTGACAGAAACGAATATGCATTGTTATAAAACATGTGTTTTAAATAAATTGTGTTCTTTAGTTTAGTGTAACTTTCTTTTCACCACAGAATCCTGATAAAATAGTTTAAAATACTTTTTTCAATATAGACAATAAGAAATGTTTCTTGAAAACCAAATCAACAAATGATTAGGGTCATGTGGCAGGAATAAATAACATTTATTCAAATAGAAACAGTCATTTTAAATTGTAATAATATTTCCCAATATTACTGTTTTTAAATTATCACAAGAATCAAATACATCCTGTTTCCCAAGGACAGAAACCAAGTCTAGGGAAGAAATTACAGCTAAAAACAGCAAAATATCCAAATATCACTCTTCTGAGTTGTTTGTTAAGGCCCTTATTAACCTAATGATCGAGTAAGCCAGTATTATTCCAAGCAATATTCCATGGAATTTATTTGTTAAATTAAGACCAACTAATGCTCTAAATAAATAGCAAGTTCCTATGTTTGCCACAAGATGGCACTACACATACCAAATATTTTCGCAGTGTAGTCACCACCTGTGGTCACTCTCTGGATAATAATCAATGTTTTCTTATAGAGGCAATATCTGTGTGGTCACCAGATTATTTCCCTTGAGCAATGTGAACCACCTCAGCATAGTTCCACAGCGTCCCAGACAGAAAACAAACACCATCTAAAAGAGGCATTATTGTTGAAATTGTGAAACAACCATATTGTCGTTAATCTTTTTCACACAATAGGCATGTCTTGAGAAAGCAATTTGCTCATGCACTGAACTCTATTGTAAGCTTCTCCTCAAGCAGTCCACTGTGACTGGAAAACCACACACCACGTCAGTGCCAAGCAATTCTCATCTGACCACAGATCTAATCACATCATTCCCAGTCACACTGAGGCCTCACAAGAAGACCCCGGAAAGCCTGTATTCCAGTAAAGCCTGTTATTTAATCAAACAGAAGGAAGACAATGGGCGGTTTTTATTATTATATAAAGATGAAGTAATGCCTTTTTCCCCTAAATTGTAAGATTACTTCTGTGGCTGCTCCTCAGAATCCCCCATGAGCTTGATGGTGAGTCGCAACACATTAAGACATAGTCTACCTGAGATAACAATGCAAGTGTCTTTGTTCCTCCTCTTCATGGCTTTGTACGCAGCATCAGCGACGGCGAAAAGATGTGGCGGTCGCTCGTACAACTCTCTGCCTTTGTACTGCTCGATGATGTCCCGCCCGTAAATGTTCATGGCACGGTAAGGGTTAACAGACACCACCACTTCTCCAATGTAGCTGTAGATACGACCCTTTTCAAACCTGCAGCAGAAAGACGAGCACATCATTGATTTGCTGTTTTCACATTAATATAAAATATTTGTTTAACCATGACTTTATAAAAGATCTGTTTGGTTTGGGGTCAGTGTGGCTTGTATAATCATATTTCAGTGCCTTATGTAAAGAAAGGACAGCTTAATGAATTATCGCCGTCAAACATCAAAAGCAAATATTAAGCACAGGATAGTCAAGGTCATGTTTCATGAGCTGCATAATCTGTTTGCACAATAATAAATCCTGCTGAAAAGACCAGCATGAATTTCCAGGCTGGTTAGTGCTGGACAAGTACCAGCCAAATTGACTCATTCAGAATCAGACAATCCAACGACTATTAGATCTCCACATCCATCCTAAACTCCTTGGTTGCATAAAGCCAACAGTTGATGTTCACCCTGCCTTGAAAAAGCAGGCTGCTTTGCACCATCCTCAGGGGAACCTGACTTCCTTGTTCTTCCGAGCAGACCTGGGTCATGCCTAGTAGAATAAGGCATCCTTTCTTCTCAACTTGTGGGATTGCCAAGCCTCCCTCAGCTCCATCCTGCCCCAGTCAGAATGCTTAGAAGTTTGAGGCATGACCTCATAACCTCATATTGAACTAAAGAAGCCATATTATGCCATTTTACAAAGTCTTGATTTGGTTTTGAGGTCTACTATTAAAAACAACATAATTGTTCACATATTTTACATCGTTGCAGCACCTCTCTTCCCAGTCTGTCAGTAACGCTCATTTAGCTCCTGTCTTTATAAAGCCCCTCCTTTTAAGAAGCATAATGCGCTCTGATAGGTCGGCTGGACCTGTGTGTTATGATTGGTCAAACGCTTTAAGCGTGTTTCAGAAATGTCACGGCGATTACCATAACCACGAGTTTCAAAGCAACTCAACCAGGCCTCGCCCCCTTTTTTGTGTATGCCTCAGTTGGCAACGATTTAAATGAGGAATATTCTAAGTGTGTTCTATAGAAAACTCAAGACTACAATTCAAGGGATTTTTACGGAGTTCAGAAACGAGCTTACTGATAAAGGGAATAACTCCCTTTGGATTGAACTTTGTGTGTTGTATACTTGCAGACCTTTTTCATGCTCAAACAGCAACATTACACACTAAAGAATGTTGAAAATGGAAAAAATATAAAATTGGGACCCAGTTAATTTAATTTAAACATCCAGGTATATGTTAAACAGTTATACTCAGTAGTATTAAGAACTGCTTCCGTCCTCAGGGAGTACCTTACTTACTCCCTGTAGAGTAGAAATGTACCATACAACAAACAAGTCACAGAAACAGGCCTCGATTCCCTCAGGTCTTCTTACAAATGCATCAAGGATTCATAGGATGAGCAGCGATCCTTTAAACAATAATAGATAAAAATGGACACATTTTTTAAATGCATTCAGTCATATTCGAGTGTGGACATGGTGTGTAAACTCACCCAACAAACAATTTTGTCAACATAAAGTCACCCTTTCGTTGCTACGTTTATAATGTTATATCAGAGAATCATGGTAAAATATGCATCATGGTTTCCACAAAAAAAATTAAATCAGCTTGACTGTTTTCAACACTGATAATAAGACATGTTCCAGGCATGGCAGTGATGCTTGCGCCTTTGGTGGCAGCAGACTGTCAGGCCCTGGAGCAGCATGCATGAAAAGGCTCTTTTGTGCCAGCCTGCGTGGTAGGACACTGCGGTGTACCCGCTCCATTGTTCTTCTGTCAATGTGAGGTCTGTGCGTAAGGAGCACAGGCCAGGCCTCCACACCCCAACACAGCAGGCTGACTCTACTCACCCACATCAGCCCCTAAGGGACAACAAAGTCAACTAATGACAATGCCAGAGGAATCAATTTTAACTTTGATTTTGAACTATATCTGAGCTATCCATTTTTCCAATGTGGAGAGATTGCAGTGTTCAATTCAGAACCTAAGGATTAAAGAGGCAATATCATACATTTTAATTTATATTTTACACCTACAGTAAGGTCTCTATTAACATTTTTTTTTTTTTTTGTAAATTCAAAAGGCATGTGTCACCGATTACAAAAAAATAAAAATAAATTAATTGCTGAACTAACAGGTATAAATAAAGAATTGGAAATAAATTTCCACGGTGTGAGTATAGTCATAACCCACATTTATTTTTACTTTACATAACTGTTCAAAAGTTTTGGATTGTTATGAAGGTTATGGTTATGATTGGTTTTTGAAAGAAGTCTCTTATTTTCACAAGGCAGACAGTTGACGGAAGCCATTGACTTCCAAAGTATTCCGGAGTATTTTTTCCTGTATGGAAGTCAATGGCTTCTGTCAACTGTCTAGTTACCAACATCAAACTATGAAAATCTTATTTTGTGTTCAACAGAAGAATGAAACTCATGCAGGTTTGGAACAACTTAAGGGCGAGTAAATGATGAAATAATTTTTCTTTTTGAGTCAACTAACCCTTTAGGCCCTCGGTCAAAGTCATAGTCAAGATATATTGTTGTGATTGCTTTCATTAATGTCACAGCACAGCACAAGCCGATGAATCCCCCATCTGTCCTCTCATCACAACTCAGCCAGTCGCAAATTCACTACGATTCTGAGAATCTGTCAGTAAATCTAGCTAATTCCATTGTGTTTCATTTCATCTAGACACATGACTCAACCCTTTAGGTTTGCCCTGCTCCCAGAAGACAACTGCCCCAAAAAAATCAATTGTGATTGAAACAGAATCCCAGCATGCTGTGGGGTGTGGGGGGGAAAGCACAGAATAGTCATCGCCCATCTGCCTCTACGATCAGATTATCAACATCTGATAAGCAGGCCTACGCAGGACCTACTCTAGCTGAAATCAAGATAAAGATTCACTAATTTTACAACAAAAAAACTGTGGTTTAACTTTGAGTCAGTGCTCCAAAAAATTCAGTGCATTTTTGATCAGGCAGGTCAGCATAAAGAGATTGATATGAAGGGATTTAAGGGGGGACCCAGGTTTTAGAAGTTTTCCCGGGTGTAAGCAGAGAGATCTGGGAAGGGTATAGTGGCTGAGGCTCTGGCATCCTTTCTCCTCCATTTCCCAGAAGGCCTAGGGAGGGGTTGCTGCTTCATGGAGATTAAGGATGTGACAGCTGGATCTTCTTCACAGGTTGAAGCATCAGCATTATTGTCCAGTAATTTATTTCTCTGAACAAAAACTATGCAACCTTTTTTGTTCAGAAGGAACATAAAAGGATAATTCACCAAAGAACTGAAAATTCTTTCATCATTTTCTCACCCTTATGTTGATTAAAACTTTGACTTACTGTGTAACTGAAGATATTTGGGAAAAAAAAGATTTCTGTTTGTTTTTTCCATGCAATGAAAGTCAATCGGGCATGTGTTGTTTTGGACCCCACTGACTATTGACAAGATAACAGTTTAAGAAATTAAGTCACAGATTTTGAAAGACACGAGGGTGAGTAAATCATTTTTGGGCTAACTATCCCTTTAATTGCTATATACCTTTTCAATTACTTTTAAAAAAGAAAAGAAAGGACATTTTCATTAAGCTATAGAAGATTTTAAGGTCAGAGCTACACCCTTCATCAACTTTTAAAACACTTGTGTCATCTAAAGTCCCAGACAATAAGAGCTTGACACCAATTTTAGAAAGGGATCACTTGCCAGGCTGAGGATAACTACTGGTTTCAGGCTTGTTTGGGTGGGTCTCTTGTGGTTATTTGCTTGCGGTTGACTGGGGTGGGGTGCAGCCTGTAAATTCCCTCACACCAGTTGCAAGTAAAAAGTGAGAGGAGTGAAAATTAACTGAACTGGACAGCAGTGCAGCATAAATATAAGAGGAATGGAGAATTAGAGACAAAGAGAAAGATGAAAAGACGATGTGCAAACAGAGAAGAGGTAACACATATGAACACACACTAAAGTGTTGACTTATAAAATGGTCCAACTCCAAGATAGTGCATCAAAGCCTGTGTATTCACAACCCCAGCAATGAAAGGATAATCTGTTCCTGATCCATGTTTATCCCCAGCACACAATTTACCACCAAGCAATCAGTGTTTCTTCAGCTTAACACAGAACAAGCACGGTATGACCGGATAGCGAAACGTCCTCTGGACTGTCTGTCATGCAACCCCAGAGAGATTTAGCCCAGAAGACTTGGTGATCTCAGTTTTGTCTTAAATTTCTTGTTTCTCCCTAAATTTCTTAGGATACATAAAAAAGACTATTGTCATAAGAGTTATAAAATGAAAGCACAACAATCTGAGGTAAATGTGATGAGAAATGTTGGAGATCATATTGAAATCTCTCACATTTGATTGGAGACTTAAGTAATTGGCAAATGGCTCTGAGCACAGTTTGAGGTATTTGTGAAACTCGTCTGAGATTACTGGGGTCATTTTCTCAGCAAAAATCTCTGAACTGAAATCTCACTGACGTCTAGGGAAATAACTGAGATACTAAAGAGATGTAATTTGTGATTTGTCTTTCCTACTGACATAGGGACGCACCACTATAAAATTTCTGGCTGATACAATAAGCTAATAATAAATTATTTACATGTTATGGCAGATGACTAATAAGTGGTAATTTTTTTTTGACAAACTTTGTCAAAGTAAACTAATAAATAAGCTAAAATCAATCATTTCCAATGCTACAAGTAAATTTAGGTATCACAATATTGAAATGCACAGTATAAATTATGTTTTTTTGAGACTTGCATTTAAATGATGTTACTTTTAAAAGCAAACTTTAAGTGAGCATAAGATGACATCAAGGATAACATAAATGAGTTTCTGTGCAACTTTACATTTGCTTGCTGTTTAACACCAGCTGATTTTGTACTGGCGACAATCCTTTAAAGCTTAACACACACATCCTTCAACGGCAAAAATATATATATTCTGGAAAGCTCTTAATGTCCACTGTACTCGATTTGACTCTTTTCAAACTAACCTCCTTTACAAACATACTACTGTGCGCAAAGCCTGAATGGAGAAAATGTGTGTTCCACTTGGCAAAGCTTCAAGCCATGTCTTAAATCTGCAGCTTTCAATGCTAACTTTAATTAGCTTTGCACTGACTACTCAGGAAATGAGAGCCAGGTGTAAATGTCAGAGCGCGCCAGAAAGCTGAGGTTTTTGTTATTTTGGCCCACTCCCTTCATTGTCTCCCTGAGATCAGAGGCACTTTTTGTTCTCCCATCAGGACGAGGGAAAGAAAATGAGGGAAAGAAAATGAGGGAAAACGGAGGCATGTTTTGACGATTGTGTTTCAGAGGTCAACGGTAAAGTGACTAGACAAGGCCCTGAGCCAATCCCGAACTCATCTGAGCTTTTAGCACATGGTTCTGATCCCAATATGATGTCACTGAGCAGTAGCGGATGACATGACGGCCAACTCGAGAAGAAAAAAGCAGACAAAAAGACAAGACCAGCCAAACAGAGTCAGACATTACTCAGCAAGCTATTTCAAGAAGTGATCTCCATCAGGGTAAAAAGAGGCCAGGGATGGAAAGTACAAAAACAGACGAGAAAAAGAAAAAGTAGTTCAGTTAATGGGATAATTGGATAAAAAAATAAAAGGAAAGGGAGAAGCAGAGTGGAAATTAGTGTGAATGTTACACCTGGCTGTAAAACAGCTGCAGAGACACAGCAGGACTGAAAATATATGACTCAACTTTGTGATTGTCTATTATATTATATTATAAATAAATATAATATATATATATATATAAACAGCATTGAAATACATGACACATCCATCATTGTGTCCAATCTAAATGTTATTAGCTAAAACACATTATATATAATCTCATTAATGTGTCCATGTAATGAAATCAAACCACATCATTGGTTAGAGAGAGGAAATGGGCTTCCAGCAGGGGAGAATACACAATTTGGGAATTGTTTAGGAATCGCTAATGTGCACAAGGAAAAACAGAATAATGAAATTTGGGGCTATGGATGTAGCCTGTTGTAAACATGACAGAGAAAGGGGTTATGAAGAAGGTAAGGGGACAATCGAGACTGTAAACCTGTAGGCTATAAACCCTAAAGACAGTGAAAGGGAGTGAGAGAGCTCCTTTAACATGCTTAGTGATCTCAGTGACCGCCAGCCAAGGCACACAGTCCACAAATGAGACGTCTGTGGAGCTTGAAGCTTATTCTGGGGGGAAAAAAGGCCAAAAAAGCAACAGCCTTGTTTATGTAAGGCCGGTGATATGTTTCAGATTACAGGGGGTTGTATGGAAATTTTTGAGGGCAGACAGGCCCTTTCTTTGCTGGAGAGTAAGAGAAAATCAGGCAGCATTTTGAGGGCCACCATATTCACCTTTAGAGATACTTCTTGCTTCTTCATTTGGAACGTGCAGAGCCTTTGGACCGGGCAGCAGTGCAGTTGTCCACCACTATGTCCAACAGCCTTCAGCATGTGATCACTTCTGGTGAGTGAGGTCAATATATAGATGATCGTGACATAGTGGTGTATTAGAGGTAAAAAAAATATATATATATTATAAATACTGTTCGGTTTCTCGCACAAACCGATCGTTTCGAGTCAATGTGTTGTCACGAGCCACAGTGTTTGATTTGTCTGTGCATGTTTTTTTTTACTCTGATTTTGATACCATTCACATACATTATATGACTGACAGACAGCTACGGCTGGAGTTAAAAATCTTCATTTGTGTTCTACTGAAGAAAAAGTCACCTTTATCTTGGAAGCCCTGGGGGTAACCAGATAAACATCAAAATTTCATTTTTGGGGCAAACTATCCCTTTAACTTGCTTAACCAGCAAGATCTGGTTCAGCAGGAAAATAAAGAGGAAGGGTGATAAATATCCTGATGGTTATTTACATTTTTCCCTATTTAAGTATAGGAGCTGTACTTGCACGTCTATTGCCAATATGATCAGACCGGATTTAAACTGGTCTTAACGGGATTTTTGAAAGTGAACAGGTAAAAATCCTATCTGTAGCTGAGCAAAGAATACTGTCTGTGTTTTTATTAGGAAAAGAAAGACAGAAACTATGGAAGATTTGACCACACAAGAATCCATAGCTGTGAGCAAGCGTAATACTCAAAGCAGGACAAGATGTACCATGTGTCTTTGGTCCTTTGGGATTGTAACATTTATATGGAAAGTATTTTTCCAGTGGCATTCTTTCTTCATCTTTCACACTGATGACCTTTTAAAAAAAAGCAGTGCTGGTCAAAGTACCTAAATATATAAACAATGCACTGACCATATAAAGATTAATAAATGTATCATTCTTTCTTACAGGCCGAAACGTATCTCTGTTGCTGCCTGCATCTATCCTTACAGGATAGGGAAATATAACCTTTGACCTTGTTTCTGGCTCTGTGCAGTGCACCTGAGCTCCGAGGACTTTGATCCCTCTGTTTGCTGTGCAGGATGAGAATCGGGTTGCCATGTGTCACAGCTGGACTCCACGTGGGCCTGCTGTTAAGGCAACAAGTGAGCCTTTACACCATTGATATGGGAGAGGCTTAAACTTATTCAGCCAACAGCGTCACAGAACTTAAATCCTTAAATAACTATGACAGTAAGATTAAATTCAGGAACCACTATTATAAATGGTGTCTTTGTGATTATGCCCCATGAGGAATTACAAAACGTTCATTTCATTCAAAGACACAGAGGCCTGAATTCATTTTCATGCCTGAGTTTATATTTGTCTTCTGTTTGTTTTTGTCCAGTGGCACCATGCTGTAATGGAACAGAAACAAGCATATGGGCTCAGCTTTCATTATTTCCTGTTGCCCTCTTTAAACCTAACCTTAGACCCCTACTTACGGTTATCATCCAGCTGATTCTCAACAAGGACCCTGATAAAAAGCTGTGAGGAAATGGCACAGATTTACAACCTTCTGCTTTAAAAGTTTCCCTCATTCCACTCTATGACCACACAACACAGCGCGACAATTTTTAAGCAATCATCCGCACTGGATGTGTAATTATTCTAAGGAAAAGGAAAGAAATAGACCCTTGTAGCTATAAACCTGAAAAACAGATGACTAGCAAGATATATTTTACTACAGTGGTTCTCGACTGTTTTTCTATCGGTGCAGACTTTACATTTCACATCAAGTGATGAAAGGTTACCAATAAAATCCTTAAAATTAAATATGAAATGAATTAATATCACAATGAACTGCACAACAATATTCAAAATGTTGATTTAGTGAATTTTAAGTAAGGCCACATGAAGAAACACTGGCACAAATTAATATTAAATCCTGTTCTTTTGAACTTTCTATTTATCAAAAAATCTTGAACATTTATCAGTTTCAACAAAAATCTGCATATTACCATGATTTCTTAAGGATCATTTCATGTGGCACTAAGAATTGAGTAAAGGCTGCTTAAAATCTTCAGCTTTGCTATCACAGGATTTCTAAATGAATTCAAATGGTTATTTTAAATTGTAATAATATTCCACAATAACTGTTTCACTGGATTTTGATCAAACAGATACAGCTGTGGTGAGCATAAGAGACTTCTTTCAAAGGATTTTTTTTTTTTTATGGTATAGTGTATATCAATGCAAAATATAGGAAGACTGTTCTCCTCTATTTTAAAAGTATGAGCCTTCAGCAATCTGAAATATGCACGATTATGGTTTGCAGCATTTTATTATTTGCATTAGCCTGGCTGCCCACTCTCACACATTTTGCATGAGACTCACGCAACTGACACTGTACTCGTGCTTTTATGCCACACGCCCATTTTCACACGCAATGAAAAAACATTGCAAAGCAAAGAGGACACAGTCATCATGTTGACAGAAAAAGACAGAGCATGTTACTTTTAATATGAAACAAAGTTTTATTACGAAATTCAAATACCATTTTGGCACTCTTTAAATCTACCGTGACAGATCCTCTCTTCCTCTTCACTAGTAGTTACAGTACAAAATAAAACCGGAAAGCGAGGATAATGCAGATATGATGTCATTGATAGGCGACGCACATTCTGTGTCCAGGTTAAAATAGCTTATTTCTATTAATCTAAACATTCTTGGAAACATTTGGGATAATGTAACCGTACAAGTCAACAAAATGTATAACACTGTTCTAGTGGTTTTGGGATATTTTAATCCAAAAATCTTATATATTGTGCCTTTATACTGAAACAACTGAAATGTATGTTATCACTCTCAGTCAGTATCATCGCAGATCAACTGTGGAAAGACGTCAATAAAACACCCTTTAAACAATATGTCACATAACAAACGTTACATTTACTCCAGAAAAGCTATTCAGTGTCCAAATAGCTAGTGAGAAAAATTGTACTTTAGAGAGCAACATTTTGAAAAAAATTCATATATTTTTAAGAAAGATGTAGCCTATACATTAATGTCCAAATTAACTAAACAAGCTAAATCGAATCATTAAATCATTGTGGCAAGCAGGACGAGGCCAAGGGACTGTGTGAGCGGGACAAGGCCAGTGGCACGATACATAATGAGTGCCAGCTATTCACCGCACCGTTCTGGTATCTCACGGAGGAGCTTCAGAAGCATAAAAGGGGGAGCAATGACAGTGAAGGAAGAGAGAAGACCAGGCCTGGATTTTACATTGTGTTTATGTTTTGTTTATGTGTGTGAGGCAGCTATCCATGAGGGGCTACTGATTTTACTTTCATTTAGGGTTTATTTTTATATTAAAGTGTTTAAATGTTTGCTGGTTTCCGCCTCCTTCTTCCCAAACCAACACACATTGTTACAATCATGTTGAACCTAGCTGAACTCAAAAGTTGGCAGCCCTTATTCAGCATTGTTTCTGCTGCCGTCTGTGACCCTGCAACCTATTACTGAGACACAGCACACAAGTTAAGAACCACTGCATTAGGACAATAAAAATGCAATCATTTGGTCCTTTTATCTTCTGTTGCTCAATTTTAGAATGACAGACACAAAGACTTTGGAACAATCAAACCCAGTACGCTAGTACTCTGGGGGTCAAAAGTTAAGCCTCTACACTGTAAAAAATCTAACTTAAATGTTTTGTATGACAAATTCAGCTTTTAAAGTTTATTCAACTATTTAACATAAAAATATATTTTTTTTTTTTTTTTTTACAGTGTAGTGCAGGAAAATGTCAATAGGAAGGGCAGTTAGATCTCACAAGTTGCCAATACTCTTTTCCTGAGCCCCTTAGTGCAACTAGGCATAAAATAAAGGCCAAGCTTTATTGTTTGAGCACTGTGCAATCCATTGGACGTAGTAGGGGTGGGACGATTGCCGTTTCACGATAAACCACAATAAAATGTACTGAAAACGTGTGACCCTTGTGATTTTGGACAGTCCAAGTCGGGGTAAATCCTGTCCAGCCAGCATAAGTTTTTGAACAGCATGTATTTTGAACGAGAAATGGCAGAAGACAGTGACAGCGCTATGGAGATTTTTCAGCCTTCTTAAAGGACCAAATCTTAGGTGTGGTCATATTTTGGCCTTTACAAAAGTCCTAAGGGAAACTTAATTGAGGATGGTTACCCTGTCTCTAGAACATGCAAAAAGAAAGTCGCAGCATAGGGGGATACACTTCAAATGTTGTATAGCGACCGCAAGGCAAGTTGACTTTGACTTTAATACCAAAACTACGTCTTGGAAATAATTGGACACAGAGTTGAGTTTAAATGATTTATCTCATTCACTTGAAATTAACATGACACTTCCGCAAAGAAAAGTTTGCAGCAGGTGGCAAGTTCAAACAAGACTATAGGGTGACATTTAAAGGGGTACTTCACAGCTGAAAAGTTGAATGTGTATTTAAATTGTTATTTATGTAGCAGAAATGTGAAATTATTTTAGAAGTTGGTGCCTTCAAGACTGAAAAAAGGCAAAAAAATGTTTTGGCTCATATGAATGAAACACAACAACTCCCAGAATGCACTTGCTTCGCTGCCCTATGAGGCCACTCCCAAGCCACGCCTACCGGTTACATCACTTTACATTACATCACCGCAGCACCACCCCACCATCATTTAGATTTTTATAATAATAAAACCATTTAGTTCAGTTAGAGAACAGACACTACAAATAAAAACTAAACGTGTCTGCTTAATACAGCATGAGCTGAACTAGAGTTGCAGCACAAACACACCAGGAGAAAGATTTCACTCATCACGAGAGCAAGGAGCTGACAGACAAGATGATCGCGGAAGATTTGGTTTCAAAGCGAAATGTAAAAGCGCCTATTTAAGTAATCATTCGAATATACTACCGTGTTTCTACTGATACAAAGCTTAATGCTAATTCCTGAAGCAACCCTTTAAAGAATAATCATTTATATGTTTTGTACATTTACTACACAGATTTTTTTTACCACATAAATAATTACAGGGACATATTGAATTAAGATGAATGTTTTAATCGTATCCCTTTATAAATCCATTTTGTACAGCATACAAAACAATCGTCCAGACAAGATGATCACAACAATATTATAGTAGTATTAATAGTAAAGTCCTCATTTTTTAATACAATCAAAAACGGAGTGCAAGGCGGCAAGTTGCATTTGAATGAATCGAGAGAGCGCGTCCTTTGTGATACATGGATGTGTGCTGTGTTATAATGCATTGCTATTGACAACGGCCATTATAAGGGGGAAAAAAATGCCAAAATAGAATCTTGCTTTAAAAAAACTGAAAGGAGCTGCTTGTTTTATTTGTTGTTAGTAAACTTGTTGAAATGTTTTCAGTCTGTGTATTAGTTTTTTTTAATAAAACCCTGATAATATTGATAGTCGTGATAATTTTGGTCACTATAATCGTGATATGAAATGTTCATACAGTCCCAGCATGGTGCTCATTCAGTAGCCTAAATGCTCAGCTAAACAGATGTGTTGTAGCACATCTGATCTCTTCTGGAAGCTGGTTCCGTATACTCAAGTCTATCAACTCAAGGAAAGGTTGAACTATATATATATACAAAGTATACAGTACCACAAGTTCAACCCATGAAAATTACTAGCTTGATGAAGACTTTTTTAGACTTGACTTTCTTCTGAATGACACAAGATGTGACAGAAAACTGGAAAGTGCTGATTATCAACTGTTTCATCTGCAGTATCAGAGCCAGTGTCTAGAAGAATTTGGAGCATGGTCTCGGGCAGCATTGTAATTGTTTTTGGAAACGTGCAGAGGATTGCCAAAAAATTCCCCAAGATCCTAGCAGCAGACAAAACAACACTGCCATATAAAGTCAAGCCTTGAGCACACATCAAATTAAGCAGTGATTCCAGAGTGCCTACACAAACCCTTGTTCGAAAAAGGGGGCGTTGTGTAAACACAGTCTTGGGCAGAGTTCAAATCACGCTCCAATGTACAGTATGTGTCAGCAGTCCTGACGCTTGTTTAACTTTGACACCTCACTGTAAGAAGCTTAAATGCTCACAACTAAACAGACTGACAACATTGCTTTAAATCTCATGGTTAAACATTCTGTCATAGCATTGAATAGAAAGGCTGCATTTCAACTTTGTTATATAGGAGGTTTTTCAGCAGAGCCACATCAAGCTGACTGTAAACACAGCTGATTTCACTGAATAAAACCCACCTACATTATCCAAAGGAGCTCAACCAATTCAAATCACGTTTTGGTTTGACATGATAAATGGTCTTTCAGAGCAAATGGCCTTCAAAAGGCGTCAATTTCCAGTTTAACAAAAAAGCAATTTCCAGTTCAACAGCACTCCTCTTTAACACTCCAGAGGGCACAGGATGTGATCTGGCATCTCATAGCTGCTGCTGTTCCAGCTGAAGTCCCAGACACAGATGTGGAGACTGAAGACTCAGGAAGCTGGCCTGGTCACACCCTCTGCAAATAACAAACTGCACACGCCATCCCCCAGCCAGGGGGAAAATCAGGCCATGGCTGAGAGAGAGGTGGGAAAAACAGACACCCTTTGCTTTGAGTCACTGGAACCAGTATGCATCTCCTCCTACTTATTAATGGCCAAGTTGTTTGTTTATCCGCAGCCGCGTGGCGTTTGAACAATTGATTCGTAATTAACTATATATCAGATACAATACTTGTTCAAAGGTTTTGGGAAAGTAATGTTTTTCTTAGTTGCAGGATGCAAAGGCAAAATATTATATTGGAATAAAATATCCAAAAATATCCACTAGAACAGTGTTATATATTTTGTTGACTTGTGTACTTACACTATCCCAAAGGTCCGTGTCCATGCGTCGCCTATATATGACATCATATTCGTGTTACCCTCGATTTCAGTTTTATTTTGTAGAAACCATTGAAACACCAAAAACGCTTTAAAAGTTAATATATTATGTGTTTTATTAGACAGGTGAGCAACCATTTGGATACAGTCATCGACAGAAAACTAATCATTGTGATATAGCTCAACAGAGTTTGTCTTATTGTTTAAAGGGTGACTTCAGCGATTATCATTAAGCTTTGTATCAGTAGAAACCCGGGAGTATATTCGAATTATCCTACTTTCCCCCCTTAAATGACCCTGAGACGAGATAATTATTTATTTTATTTCTGGAAAAATTCCTCCGATGACACAAAATGACGATATTTGCGTCATCGGAGGAGCTTTTGGCCAGAGGCTAAAGACTACAGCCAGCAGTGGGCGCTATTTCCGCATGTTTTCAACATCGCACTCACAGCACTCGGCTCGGGAGCTGCGGAGATTCATGTAAACGGGGTGGTGGAGAGCAAAGTGAGTGTTTCAACTTTTTACATAAATAATTGCAACCTTGGAGACTTCTTTCAAAAACATTTTTTTTAAATCTTACCGACTCCAAACTTTTGAATGGTAGGTTTAAAATAAACATTTGAAATTATAGGCTATTATTTATAGTTTATTATGAGATTTTAAAACATCTCCCTTATTTAACTTTAAACACTACCTATCACAGGAACAAAACATTAAAATATGTAATTTTATGCTAGATTGCATGCTTTTTTATTATTAAATTTTTTTAAATATCAATAAAACATTTCATTCTTGTGAGACATCCACTTATAGGTTGCTAGTTAATTGACATTAGATGGAATCAGCTGATTTCATGGCATTGTTATATTAACAAAAAAGCCTGCATGCTGAAACTACATTCCCCATCTTATCAGAGCTAGCAGGTCATTTATTGACAGTTGCTTTTGAGGAAATAGGATCCACACCAAAAACATGAAACACAATGGCAGGATATCCACTGCTAACTTGTTTGAACAATAAAGCCAATCCGAGTGGGTGTTACCATGGCCAACACACCTCTGAGGCCATCTCATAGCACTCTGGCTCAGCAGGTGCAGCCAGTTATAAGAAGCTACGACTGATACAGCAAACACAACAATGCCATGAATTCCTTTAACATACACATGAGATGTGTAATACATTGTTTCCTTGACCTGAAAAGGCTAGTTTATTCCAGGTGCATGTGTCGTATCTGTCAATGAATATATGATTCACACTTCAGGATGTTTTGCAAGTAAAAAAAAAAAATCTAGCTAAATAAGACCGCAATGATTTGCAACATATTATTAGTCACCAGTTCACAATATTAGTACAATTCACAAACATAACCAATTTCCCATGTTTTGAGAATCAATCAGCCTGACAAGGAGATACTACTATATACGGAAAGAAATGAGAATTATTTTAATTTAACATAATTGGAATTTTAATCTAAAGTTTTTGGCAAAGTAGCCTACAGGTAGGCTAGAACTAGAACATTACATCACAGTAGATGAATTATCTTACCTGAGTTTAAGGTTGGCCATAAACTCCTCCAAAGACACATTGTCCAGAAGAACAAAGTCCGCCTTTCCGAACTCCAAACTTTCGTGTTCTGCCATTTTAACGCGTTAGGGAATGTTAATGCAAAAATGTAAAGCTAACTTTTGAATATCCCACGAATAGTCAAGTCAATTCGACAAAACCAAAACGGAGCGATAATGCATTTTCCTGAATTTGTTTACATTTGCCTAGCGCACAATTCGTCTGCTTCTTTTCATGTTATTAGTAAAGGGAAAATAAACAAGCAATGTCTGTTAACTATACGTTGTTTTCGGCTGTTAAATGTTGAAATACTTAAAGCCACACGCTCGTCCGCCGCCTAAAAACTTGACACAACTTTTCGAGCCTCCCGGTGTTTGAGTGATAGTCCGCTACATCGAGAGTCGCACCTCTCATCCCTTTTTCCACGAGCTTCTCTCGTCTCGCCTAAACACTACGGCTTCGGTATCCTACATGTCTCGCGTAAGCCCCTCCTCTCTCGGGCGCGAGCTAAACCTCTATACATGAATGACAGAGTTACAAAGGTGGATACATTTGTCGTCGTCGAATATGGCAAGCAGTGTTAGCATCTGTCCCTTAAACTTTTTTTGTTACTAGCAGCATACTTATTTTCATTACGTAGCTTACTACCAGATTATCAAAACTCGGAATTCATACTACTCAGAAGTGAGTTGATCGCTGAAACACAGATCACCATAGACTTACAGTAAATGGCGAAAATGTTTATTTGTAACTAACTAGCTAAAAAAAACACAAGCTACTTGCTACTATTTGAATAGTGACTGCTGTGCAAGCTAACAAATAAGTAGCCTACTGTAGAAGTGGTATAGATACTATAAGTGAATAGATCGGGGGAAACAAGGCTAGATTATCTAGTAACTTTACAATTGAAAAAGTTAGCCTATACTGCACTGAATTTCTAGGCTTCTAATAAATAAATACAAATAATTGTTTATTAAAATAATTTGTTTGTTAAAATACGTAGGCCTACTTAGTTTAAAATAGTTAAAATTTCAATTATCAGTAATTTAAATGGGGAATATTGACATTTGAATTGAGCATAGTTAGAATTCTTTGAAGACTATTAGTCATCCTCAGTTTCTGAATATCTCTGGAATGTCTGTCTGTCCTAGCCATATAAGGCAGTGGATAACAGTAGTGAACTATTTGTGGTTGATCATAAAACTTCAGTTAATTACAAAATATCTGACAACAGAACTAATAAGACCAAATTGGCAGGTGCTCACAGGTTAAGCACAATGTGGTGGTTGCCTAAAAAAAATTAATAAAACTAATTTCCTTAATTTCGTTCATGTGATAAAACACGATTTTGGGCTGGTACGTGCTGTCAACGTGTTTGCGGTGACCTCAGGAGACAAGAACGTGTTTAAGTTTAATGAGGACTGAAGATGGCTTCAGGTTGCTCCTTGCGGCCCAGCGACATCCCTGATTAAACTCAATGAGTTGACTCTGCTGCCCCCACCTGTGTCTCTAGGACACTGTGTCTGAGACAGTAACTACTATTGCTTGTAGTTACATAATAGTTTACCATATTAATTATGTACTACAATAACAACAATAATAGTGTAGCCTAAATGAAAACAATTTTGTTAAAAATACATATTTGAAAAAAAATCTATAGGTAAATATAATTGAAATTTTATCAATAGGCTAAAATACATTATTTTATTATATATATAAAATAATGACATGTCTTAAATTCAGAAGTTTTATGGCAAAGTAATTTTATAGAAAAAAAAACATTTAGAAATTAAAGCATTTTTTGCATTGGAAATAAATCTCTCAGCAAGATACATGTATTAAAAAAGTTAAAGCAATGAATAAACAGACCTATAGCAGGACATTTTACCATTGTAGATATAATATCTAAGTCAAACCTATATTTACTATTAAATTGGCCTCTAATCAAACTATAAATGTTCATAATTCTGCTCCAATTGATTCTTACATTCTCTATCATATTTTCCTCACCATAAGTAATGAACCCCCAAAAGCGATTGTGTTGGATGCACCATTGGCCCAAGAGCGGCCACGATTATGGGTCACATAAACCATAGCACCCTTGCGCAGAGTCGTCATGTACGTAGAGAGATTCCCAACTGAGTTGGAGCCCTGAACATTACTATGGGACACAGCCACCCAGTAATTATTTACAACAAGCCATAGGTCAGTTGCCCCTCTCCCCCCAGTCTGTGTGGAGAAGAAGAACTGATAGACGCCTGAAACTGGAGCTCTGAATATCCCGGTGCGAGTGTTGAAAGCCCCGCCTTGATTCACAAACACTTTCCTGTACACAATCCGGTTCACTTTTCCTGATATGCTGCCCGGGTAGGTGGCAAAAAAGTGGACGTTTGCTTTCACTACAGATCACAAGGAAAGAAAATGCTTCATTATTTTTATTAAAAGGTAGAAAATTGGGCAACACTTTATTTTGATGGTCCATTTTGAACTTTCTGTTGACTACAAGTAACTTTGCAAGTACATGTCATCTTGTTCTAACCCTAACCCTACCAGTCTACTAATACTCTAACACAATGAGCGTTAGTAGACATGTAGGTGCAAAGTTAGTCAACAGAATGTGTTAAAGGGACTTTCAAAATAATGCACAATAATGAAGAGAAATGGCTCACCTCTCCTTTTGTTTTTTTTACACATCCAGGTGATTTTATCTCTGCTGATGCAGGACTCACTTCTTTTGCACTTTCCACAGACAAGTGTGTTAATGTCTAAAAGGATGGTGTGCAACAGTCAATACGCTTATTGCAATATGCAATATAAATTTTTGTTTTTAAAGCCTGAGTGCATCAAATCTTACCTGCACAATATGCCATATGGCAAGTTACCGGTTTGACAAACTTGTAGACGTAGTAGTTTCCCCGACATGCTTTCACTTGAATGGGAAACGATTTGAAAAAACAGCAGTTGTTTTTCCATTTTCCACACACTTTACGGGTGACCACCCCATCTCGTATCCGGGGGTGACTGCCGACGAGCCACAGTGGAGAATGTGTGCCACACATTTCTTTCTTCACACACCTTTCAGGCATCTGGATGGTTTTCCCACGGTAGAAGAGACGGTACCAGCCCTTCCACTGGACCTTACGGTCACAAGCAACATTCCTGGTGCTGTAGTTTGTAGCTCTCCAGGCTTGGTTCAACGCAGAATAGTGATTGCAGGGATCAAGGGCCTCGTCACTGTCATCCTCACCGGAGCCTTCGACTCCATCTTCACCCCGGGTGAGGGTGTACAGCAGACGGCTGCTGTCTATCAAAGACAAATACATATAACCCTTTAAAACACACCCATCTATCTATCTATCTATATATCTATCTTTCTATCTTTCTATCTATCTATCTATCTATCTATCTATCTATCTATCTATCTATCTATCTATCTATCTGTCTGTCTGTCTGTCTGTCTGTCTGTCCGTCCGTCAAATCCGTCCGTCCGTCCGTCCGTCCGTCCGTCCGTCCGTCCGTCCGTATCCATATATCTATATCTATCTGTCGGTTTGTCTATCTATCTATCTAGCTTAAATAAACCATACAAGAATAAAAATAAACTGACCAGTTTGTAGTGATGTCATATTCATCCCCACGTCTGTATCAATAGGTTTCTGCGAACAGTACGGTAATGCCTACAACAGAAAAAACATTTTTTATCTTGTAGAATGAATTCTGATACTTGAGCCATATTTTGACATTGAAATGGTCCAATTAATCTATTTAATTTTTATTTTTTTGCTTAAATCTATTTGTATGTCCAACAAGATCCAGTATCTGATTACAATATATATATATATATATATATATATATATATATATATATATATATATATATATATACACACACACTGATCAGGCATAACAGCAGGTGAATATTTTGTCCTCAAAGTTGATGTGTTAGAAGCAGGAAAAATGGGCAAGCATAAGGATTTGATCGAGTTTGACAAGGGCCATATTGTGATGCTGAGACGACTGGATCAGAGCATCTCCAAAACTGCAACTCTTGTGGGGTGTTCCAGTGGTCAGTATCTACCAAATGTAGTCCAAGGAAGGAACAGTGGTGAACCGGAGACAGAGTCATGGGTGGCCATGGCTCCTTGATGCACGTAGGGAGTGAAGGCTGCTCCATGTGGTCCGATCAAACAGACGAGCTACTGTAGCTCAAACTGCTCAAGAAGTTAATGCTGGTTCTGATAGAAAGGTGTCAGAATACACAGTGCATCACAGTTTGTTACGTATGGGGTGCATAGCCGCAGTCAGGGTGCCCATGCTGACCCCTGTCCACCACAAAAAGTGTCAACATTGGGCATGTGAGCATCAGAACTGGACCACGGAGCAATGGAAGAAGGTGGCCTGGTCTGATGAATCACATTTTCTTTCAAGTGGACAGGAACACACGTCACCAGGAGGCACTATGGGAAGCCGGCGGAGGCAGTGTGAGGCTTTGGGCAATGTTCTGGTGGAAAAACCATGGGTCCTGCCATCCATGTGTATGTTATTTTGACACGTAACACCTACCTAAGCATTGCTGCAGACCATGTACACCCTTTTTTGGAAACAGTATTCCCTGGTGGCTGACCTTTTTCAGCAAGATAATGTTCCCTGCCACAAAGCAAAAATGGTTCAGGAATGGTTTGAGGAGCACAACAACGAGTCTGAGGTGTTGACTTGGCCTCCAAATTCCCCGATCTCAATCCAATCGAGCACCTGTGGGATGTGCTTAATGTGTCCGATCCATGGAGGCCCCACCTTGCAACTTACAGGACTTAAAGGATCTGCTGCTGACATCTTGGAGCCAGATACACAGCACACCTTCAGGTTTCTAGGCGAGTCCATGCCTTGACAGGTCAGGGCTGTTTTGGCAGCAAAAGGGGGACCAATACAATATTAGGAAGGTGGTCATAATGTTATGCCGGATCGGTGTATATGTTGATATATTATTGATTTCTTTTTTTAAACAGCAAAAAGACTGTAGTTACCAACTTTACTGTAATATTACCTGGCTCAAGGCTTCTTGCTTTTGTTTCATTACTGCTTGTTGAAGTTTCAAGCTTTCCATCTCCTAAATAAATACACAGCGAAAGAAAAACAATGCTCACAGCAACCTCTTCCTTTAAAAATTGAAACGTTTAGGATACCAAATCACTTTAAATGCACCATACCTTATACATAACTGCAAGTTGCTCATGCAAAGGCTGCTCAACCATATTCCAAGCTTTGAATATATACTGGAAGACATTGCAATACAATAATGTAAAATAACATTTGCACAGTTACTGTACAACTGCAGGTACAATGAATATTGTAAAATGTTGGTCTTATTTTGTTTATAACAATTCGATCATACTTACTGAAATATCTCTGTTTGCGGTGTCAGCTGTACAGACAACCAGCACGGCAAACACTTGGATGCATAAGGAAAGCATCTAAAAGTGAAAGTAAAAATAATAATAATAAAATAATGTAGTGTGTATTTCTAATTTAAAAAATGGATTTGCTATTATGCCTATTTGCCTTAAACAATTTTGTCTTTCAGAAATTATTAACATTTGAAGCTTACCTTTTCACAAAGAGCAGATCTCTATGCGTTATGCAAGTCAACTATATAGGATAGAGTTTATATACAGCACCAGATTAAGGGGTGGACACTATTGCCAAGCAAAAGTTTCTGGGTAGACTTTCACACTAATATTTTCTTACATGAAACTCTGGTGACACTGTTCACAAATAAGGTGCTAACATGCACATGAAAAGCCACAGGCAGTTTTTTGAGCTCATGAGGTCAGCAGAAAATGTTGTGCAAAAATGTATTTGCATAAAAGCATGCAAAATATTATTAAAATAAATTCCTTGGAATAAGTTGAAATAAGTTAAAATTATTTGTAGAAATATGTGCAGTTAAAAAAAACTGAAGAAAAATGCATTAAAATATGTTTTAATAAAATATTTTTTAACACTAAACCAAGTTTTCATTGTTTGAGAATTTGGAAAATGTTAAGGTTTTAGTCATAAATTTCCAGGTTAGCAGAGGTGGACAGTAACTAAGTAGCCTATTTTTACTTGAGTACTGTACTTAAGTGCACTTTGAGTATTATTTTTTTCTGGAAACGTATGACCTTAACTTCACTACATTTGAAAGACAATTATTGTACTTTTCACTCCACTACATTTCTATCAAGGTCCTCCAAGTCGAAAGTCATTTTTGCAGACAGCCTATCAGTAATCACTCTTGTAGGGACACGTGTTGTGAAGTTAAATGATTTTCCAGCATTTTCTGAACTAAATTTTGAATCAGCTGATTGCAAAATGGAAGATGGTTCCTCGGCACAGTGTGAACACCCATGGCCATACTTGAAAAATATATGTCAGTTTTCTGAAAAGATTAAAAATTAGTTTTGTTTTAAATGTTTGCATAAAATGAACCATATCACAGCTTTTAAGTCACAGATCCATTCAGTCCTTCATGAAATGTGACCAATACACACAACATTTTGTCAAATGCTTGCCAAAAAAAATGCTTAAACTACCATGACGGTACAGCTTGTGCATTCATACAACAATGCAACAACAATAAAATAATACGTTGACATAAAAAAAGGAAATTTACTTTTGATACTTGAGTACTTTTAAAAGTCAAAATCAGTTTTTACAACTTTCACTTGTAACAGAAATATTTGACCAGTGGTACTTTTACTTTTACTCAAAGTTGTGCAGCCTACTCTGTCCACCTCTGCAAGTTAGCAATACTTACTCGCACAGTGTAATTTAACAAGTTATTTGACTGTTATAGATTTTGCCTTTCCAAGCATCATTTTAAAACCACTTGACAAGTCATTGGTTAGAGCAAAAATATGTTTGCATTATCAGCATAACAGTGTCAAGATCTATACTCCCTTTTGTGCAAAAACACATTATGTTCAATATAATATCTTAAATAACAAATTAAATTTTTTCTTCTTCTTAAATAATACACTCTAAAAAAGCTGGGTTGTTTTAACCCAATGTTGGGTCAAATATGGACTAACCAAGCAATTGGGTTGTTTTAACCCAGCGATTGTGTTGTTTTAACCCAGCAATCGAGTTGTCTTAAGTATACATTTAACCCAACCGCAGGGTTAAAACAACCCAGCTGCTGGGTTAGTCCATATTTGACCCAACATTGTGTTAAAACAAACCAGCATTTTTTAGAGTGTATGTTAGAACAAATTAATATTAGACTCCTGAAAAATAAATGCGATACTTTCCCATTTGAAAAACAATGGAAAATAGGCTTCAAAACGGTGGGAGAAATATTGAGGAAGATTTAAAGAGTAATAATAAAGCATAAATTATAGTGAGTAGGAAATAGTTTTGTGGATAATAGGCACTGTGAGTTAAAGATGAGCTTTGACTGGTGGAAATGAAACTGCCAGTGTCCGTGTGCAGGATGCAGTAATTACTTAAAATACAGTTTTTTCCCAATTGCTAACACACTAAAATGACATGCACAGCACAATTATTTAAACTGACACAAAGAGAGTAAAACCTCTACTCAAGTCTCAAGTCTAAACACATTTTCTGCTTTACACACGTTTTGCAATTCAAAATGGCACTTTTTAAATGCACTGGACACGGTTCTCTGCATAAGACACAACAATCTGACATAAAGCCACATGTTTGCCATTTCAAAACACTGCCATTCAAAATTACACTACATGAGCTAACTGGCCAATCATGTGCCACCTGGCCAAACACCTCATTGGTTAATTGCTAACACTCAATCAGGATGTAAGCAGACAACAACAAAAATGTTCAGTTTGCTGTTTTTTTGTGAGCATATTTTTCTTCAGTCCAATGTCAATATATCTGCTGCGCATATGTTGCACTGACTTGTTTGGTGAAAATTAAAGAAATAAATGTTTCAACAGCATGTGTGTGTATCTGCAAATATTTCTGTGCACGTGAACAATCTGAAGATCCTACAATTTTGTCCTACATATTTTAGTATTATGATAAAGCATAATAAGGATGAGAGTGCTTTTCATTATGCCCAACATTGTGTAGTTTGTTAAACAAAAATCTGGTAACTTTTTTTTGTAAAAAAGTTTGATTTTGATAATGCTATGTAGTTTTGGTTGCATTGCTTAATTCAAGACATATGAGGTATTTTGCAGTTTGGATGTGTGGTTTTGTGAATTGTGTTGTGTAGTTTGATAAAACAAGCCTAGTTTGAAAAACTGTGTGTTAGCAATTGGAAAAAACTGTAATAAGTATCTGCAATAATATAATCCACCACTAGGTGGTGACCTCTAACCTATTTTTAAATATTGGGGTTTCACAAGTTTAGTGGGCAGGAACTTGTAAAATATAAACCTGTTAGAGAGATATACACTCTATACTACTGTAAAAACATATTCTGGTGAAACACTAATTATGTAATTGTTGAATCACCACAAACCAATGTTAAATCATATTAACTAGTGTAGTGCTAATTATTGCCCATTACTGCGATGTTAATAAAAATACAACTAAAAAGGGTTAGGTTAGTTTAAAAAAATGTGTGAGTGTGGGTCGTGGGTGGTTGGGTATTTTCTTCGTTATGTGGACCACATGTCCCAACAAAGATCGTTTTTTAAATTATGGGGAATTTTTTTTTGACCACCCCATGAGGAAAACAGCTTATAAATCATAGCTTAAGTGTTTTGAATATCTAAAATTGCAGAAAGTTTTCTGTGATTTAGTAGGTTTAGGTAGGGAATAGGGGGATAGAATATACAGTTTGTACAGTATAAATAACATTACGTCTATGCACATAAAACATGGAAACAGTGTGTGTGTGTGTGTGGCTATTGGCAAGATTATGTAAAACCGATTAAATGAGTAAAAAGTAAAATGGGAGTAATGTATTTCTGGTGGCTAATTAAGTGACAAGAGTCCTCATGAATTGAATCCTGTTATATGGGCATAATGATAGAATAAGGTCAACAGAACATTGTGTTTTCCTTAACTTTAAAAACCATGCCACATATCATTTGGTAATGTATTAAAATACTTGGCAGGAACCTCAGCTAGAGCAATGAGCAGTCGATTGTGTGATTAGATAAGACCAGTCCAGTCAGTACAATAGTCCACCCAGGAAAACAATGTTCATGTTTTGATGTGAAGCACAGGCCCTTTACATAAGCAAGACATCAGTAAACCGCCCTGGGGAATGACAGGCATGCTAGAAAGAGAACAGCCGCCTGGACAATCCGATTGCAGCCTGTTGTGAATTGTGATATGTTTGCATACATTACTCAACCCCACCCTGACCCACCCACACACACACACACACACACACCCATTACATCTCCACTCACCGTACACTCAACACGTACACTCCGTCATTTATGGCCTGCTCTGAGAGCTGTACTTTTCCTATCAGGGTTCCTGGAACTAGCCCCATACTGTTGCTCATTGCCAAACTTGCACGTCTCTGTAGATTCTAGCACATAAGGGTTCAGTCATAAACAGCTGCGTAACGAGGCTCTCTATGGGGGAAGTCTTCTGTTGCAGCCTCTTTTTAATACTTAGATACTCATGCAGTCTTCTGCACCTGTGAGGCTAAATACAGTGGTGGCCAAAAGTAATGTCCAGCCTAGGAAAATTGACCACCTGCTCCAAACCAGTATAACTTTCGCTCAAATGGAATGTTTCAAATGTTTTGTCCATACAATTAAAGTAAGTGGGGTCCAAAACAACATTTGACTTTTATTGTATGGACAAAACAATTTGTCAAACTATCTTCATTTGTGTTTTACTGAAGAAAGAAAGCCATAGAGGTTTACAATGGCATGAGGGTGAGTAAAGGCCCATTCACACCAAGAATAATAATAACGATAAGTGTCCACACCCACAGATGATTCTAGGTGTATGTGATATTCTTATGATGAATAAGCCTGATGTACTATATTAAACTGCATTTCTCTGAATTTGTCGAAAACGGAAATAGTAGCTGGGAGTTCAATGATATTATCCCATGAGACAGCATCATTTCAAACCAAATGTTTTTTGAAGGTCAGTAAATTTATTCTGCCTATACTTATAACATTGAATTGAATTTAGATATAAACTTTAAGGTATTTGTGTTAAAAAGGAAAAAATCTACAGAAAATGGTCATAGTGTCCAATGGAAAATCCGCCATTTCTAGTACTAACATAGCGTCTAACTTGTAAATATTTATAAAAGTCTTTTTGCGCAACTTGAAATTGTGTTGTAAGCTTATCAAAGTTCATCTTTGTGAAAGAGTTCGTAAATATGATTTATACCAGCTTGTTGCCATGCATGAGAAGAAGTATTATCCCATTTTAGGACACAAACCGGAATTATCTACCAATGAGGAGAGAATAGATGAGAGTTGTTTATAATGAAAAAAATCTTTAGACCAAGCTTCCAAGGTTGCAACTTGCAAATATAAGAGAAAAATTCTTCAACTCAAAAGGAATGGGGTCTTTTCATCCAATAAATTGACTCATTCGTTGGTTCCACATAAATCCATTTCTATTTCAACCCAAAAAGCATCTAGAGTTTTATGAAAATCATTGAACTCCCAGCTACTATCTCCGTTTTCAACTAATGACGTTCGTGTGGTTTTTACATTCAAAAACATCATAATGAATAAGTAATAGTCTATTTTCTAGACTGGTTTTGAGGCTTTGATGGGCGTGCCGCACTGGAGACTTGGAAGTAAACGCCCACGGCTGGGATTGGATAAGATTTGCATATTTAATGAGCTTCAGCTCCCCTGTCAGTTCAGTTCACATTAGGGAGGGATCGTTTTGAAAGCTGCAACCGGAATGAATAGGCTTGTTTGAGATGAGCAAAATCTGCGCAGAACCGATCACCGGTGATCAGCGCGAGATGCATGCCGGTTAGAAATGTGTCCGAGGGCGGTCCGCCTTCCTCTGATGTCATGCTGACGTATGTCAAAAAACTCTCGCGAGCGAAAGGCGGATGTGTCGGATTCTGCAGTCGAGCGCAGTTGCTCTCCACCGACTGCGCTGAGCAAAAGCATGATGGGAAACGACTTACTGACGACACAGCTTAATGCTCATTGGTTTAAACAAACGTGACATGTGATTCTTTTTTTAAATGTTTGATTTTAAAACTCTGATATCATGTTTTAATGTCTATAAATTATGTGTTAATATTCCCAAACTGTGCGACAGTGCGACCTCTCTGTGTGTTATGTGATTGTTGTCATATTTATAAAAATATATAAAAACATGTATGTAATTAAAGTAAAAATGATTATAAACACGTCTTTCGAATGGAAATAAATAACAAAAACTTTGAGTGTCTTGTTCATAATATTTATTTTCATATAAAAGCAACAGAACTTAAATTACATCCAGTTTATCAGCAACGCAGTGCATGAGTGTGAATCCCGCGATATCCGCCTTTGATCTCGCAGGTGTCTGATCCACTACGAGAAGACAGAACTGTCCGTCTTGCCTGCACTTTTTTCACTCCTCCTTTCACTGCAGCCGCCTAGTCTCGCCATCATTTCAGGCGAGGCTAGGCGCATCTCAAACAAGCCTATTCTCTCTCGATCACATGTAGGGCTCGTAAACGTCGTAAACGTCAAACAAACACAATGATTTATTTCTCATCCACCCGCGATTGATTGGAATATTAGTTTCTGTATTACATGGCCCGCCCGATCGGTCGATAAGCACGAATGGGCTTACGTTTTGTTAGCCCGTAGCCCCGGGACTACCATTACATATAAAAAAAGACGTTTTACTCACATAAGTTTGTTGCACCATTCCTGTCGAATCCAATATAGAAGGCACAACACTGTGTCTGCAAATTCAGCACCTGAGACTTGTTTACAAACGATTCCGCAGTGAAATGATGCGAACACACGTACATGTCTTCCCCACATGAGCTGGAACTTAATTAAAAATAAAGTTCAACCACTCGTTCCTCATAGCATCCGAAGGAAGCTTATGCAGCGACTGTGTTCTGCCACAACCTGGCACAGAGCAATATATTATTTTGCTCGCCATGATTTCTGCTCTGTAAACCTGTAGCTCCTCGACTCTGTGGGCGGGGCTTCAGAAGCACGGATACATATTCATCAGTTGAGTTGTGTTTCTTCTTCCCATGACGTCATTGAATTCCAGCTCACGTTTTCTGGGCCTGGTGTCTATGAAAGCTTTTCTTTGACTAACAAGGACGTTTTCAGCTCTATGAACTTTGATATGAGCTCAAGGGAAAGTTGGTTTCTCAATTCATCACCCCTTTAAGACAGGACCCTTCTGGATTTCAATTTGCAGAGCCTTCTCAGACATTTTTAAAGTAACAGTTCGAGCCTTACCCTCTATGTGTTTACTTGGCATCTTGCATCCTCCCACAGAGGAACATAAAGACATTGTTCATCCTTTGCTTAATATCTTGGCACGGAAGGCCATTATGAACAAATGGGTCGGAGATTCCCCTAGGGATTGGCTAGCAATGATAAACTTAGATTCCATCTTATGGGTAAAATTGTGTCATTTAATAAAATATGGAAGGATTCTTGTACCCATAATGGAACAAAATGTTTATATGAACATATATGCTGATGCATTTTAGATATTTGTTTTACTGCCTACCTCCTTTAAGTTATAATGAACAACCTGCATATACATATGCTTCTATGTTTCTCTTTTTTTTAATAATTATTTAGTTTTGTTTGTGTTTTGTTTTTGGTTTGTGTGCAACACGCTGGTTGTTTTTGATTGATGTGAACATGGTTAATAAAAAACAATCATAATTCTGACAAAAATGGATTAGAATTATGACTTAGTATCTCAAAACGTATAGTCTCTCTAAATAAATAAACCCACTTTTTGTCATAATTATGATTTACCAAAGCATGATTTGTTTTATTTTTTTATTTTTACAAGGCAGAAATGGGCTTCCATACTTAGATGTGAGACATATGACAAAAAAACAAACAAAAAAACCCCACCATTCAGAACATACTGAATATGAGCAAAAGCTGTCTTTGATTGCTCCAAAAAAATCACATTGGTTTATTGTTTACCTAGGACTAAAACATTCCAGAGGCTTCTTCACGTAAACAAGCTATCCATCTAACCTTACATGGAGTGTCCCGCATAGCATGTGCTTTATGGTATGTCATATATTGTAAGAGGAGCACTTGTTTATCAAGCGGTTCTTGACAAAGTTAATCCATCAAGAACACGTTAGTCTCTACATGACGCAAAATGATCCGACGTTATTTTCACATTTAGCAGGATCTAATTTTGTTCTTTCATTGCTCATTTAAACTTCATATACTACAAATTTGCTCGGTTCATTGTTTCTTCCAGACTTCTTGTTCCATTCATGCCTCTCATTATTGGCCAATGACCTCACTTTCCATGTAACCTTTAAAGGTATGTTGTTTACTATGAAATGTAACCTTTGCCTTACTGGGCAAAGTGTCAACGTTTAGTATCACGAATCCACACCTGCCAATCATCTTTGTCCTCTATAATCCATCCTTGCACTAAAAAACACATTAATAGAGTTCAGAGTACTTGTTGACTCATAAATGACTCCCATAAATTACATAAGTGACAAAAATGGTTTATTTCAATTCTATACACATCATTTGATTTAGATGGAAAACATATTACAAAAATAAAGTTTACATTTTCAGGAATAACACGACCAAAACAAATACACAAAATATGGTCCTTACATGTAAGGTTATATGGTGCCAGTTCAAAGCAGATGGTTGATTTAATACAGTAGGCATGCTCTCAAAAGAGTAGGCTTAAAATTAGAAGCTCTGATTTCATGCTGTATAATATTCGCAGAGAACTAAAGGCCCACAAATCTGAAAAAGGCAACGGCTGAGCAAAGGTCTTAGAGTTGACAAACTAACTTCAGTCATTGAGGTATCTGAAATGCTTCAGCATGTTTAAGAATAAACACTGTTTTGAAATGCTCTGTGCATATAAGTTGTAAGTGTTTCAAGTTTAAACCAATGAGATTATTGGTACATTCTGGTTCTAAACACGTTTACATCTATGATCCCCTTCTAGCACCTTAAACACAAGTGTGAAGAAAACACCAGGGATCACGTTGACGTATTTGGCCGCTCACTAATACAGTCACAATTATGGCCTCTAATGATCTCTTTCTCTCAGCTTTTGGCCATTCTGAGTATGGAAACTCCTACATTAACAATCAAGTCATTGATTTCAGCATTACTAATGCAGGGCAACATGTTCTTCCAGTACACTCTTACATAAATGATCCATCATGGGTTGCATATGGATTTTTATCACCCTATCGTAGCCCTTTATCTCTGATTTCATGTGCTTTTAAGTTCCTTTTACACAAGCCTGTTGTTACTTTCTGGTTCCAATAACTAGTCTAGACGGCCCTTGTCCTCTAAAGCAGGCTTCAGAAAGTAAATTGACTGTCTTGGCTCACTTCTCCAAACTGGAACGTCCACTTAAGAGTCTTCCAATAAAGGGAGAGTATTTTGGTGCAGATTATCTCGCCACTTTGTTCCACTTTATGAGTTAGTATGGTTTGCAGGTAACACTGTCACAAAGCCTAGTTTCTCAAACCCAAAAAATTATATGATAGTCATTGTGGCAGTGCAGAGGAAAAGCATTGCATGCGACAACTACGGTATTGCTGTGAGACTAGGAGGCTTCACAGTGAGTGGAGAGTTGGCGCTCAGCCATGTGGACACCATGTCCTTCCCCATTCACCCATGTCAGTAGGTCAGAGGACTGTCCTATTTTCTTCCTGGAGGCTTCATGCTTCTTTTCACTTGGCCAGTCTGAACACGGCCAGGTCCAGAGGCTCTCGACTGGGAACGCACCAGTCATCTGCCCCCTGCGTGACTTCATAGTTCCGTCGAGCTGTCTTATTAAACACAGGGAGCCTTTCGACTGAGTCAGTGGATAAAGCCTGAGGGGGGAAACATGATGTAATCTGTTAGAACACAAAGTATTCCAAGTACTCGAATTTACAACAAGTTCCCAGCGTTTTTAGACGCGTTATAAACACTTTAAAGCAGAGGTGTCAAACTTAGTTCCCTGGGGGCCACTGTGCTGCAAAGTTAAGCTCCAACCCTAATTAAACACAAAAGAACAAGATAATCAAGATCTTCAGGATTAATAAGGTGTCTGAAATCACATATGTAGACTGTCTGAGTACTCAGAAATCAATCTGAGAAATTCAGAAATCTAACGCGCACTCCAGAATCTCTGCGGAAGTAGTAGGTCATCCGGGAACTTTTCGCCTACTCTTTCAGTGTACTGTTTTTCACATACTATAAAATAGGGAAGTACATGACTTTGGAGGCAGCACCAGAAACTTCCAGGCAGGTGTTCTGGAGCTGGATGGACCTAAACTGTTTAGGACCGTGGCCTTCATGGTGTGGAGTTTGACACACGTGCTTTAAAATGGATTCAAAATCTGTCAATGGTACCGTTCCAAACCTGCCACCATTGGACCTCATTGATTTTCATTGCATGGACAAAATTAGTTGAAACATTCTTTTAAAATATATTTTGTATCCAACAGAAGAAATAAAGTCATACAGGTTTGGAACTACACAAATAATAAATCATTTAAATTTTCTGAAAATGGACAGAATTTTCTATTTTAGGTGAACTCTCCCTTTAAGTGGGGTTTAAAAGTACCTTCAGGTGAATGACTGCATCGGTACCATGGCCCTCCATAGAGTAGAGCTGGAGGTCACCCTGGAAGTACTTGGCATAGAGTCGAGAAATGGGCAACCCATAACCAAACCCAGCCTGTGGACAAAAGGTGGCTAATATTATAAAGAAGCAGTGTATAATAGTGTGTATATATATATATATATATATATATATATATATATATATATATATATATATATATATATATATATATATATATATATATATATATATATTATATATATAACGCTTTCATTATCATTTTAGTTAATTATATTTTTGTCATTTTTATTCGTTTTTTAATTAATATGTCTGTATAGTTTACACCAAGTTAAACTAAAATAAAATGAGAAATGTTGCCTTTTAAACTAGATGAAATTTTAAAAAATATATTTTATGTAAGTGAATGTTTATTGTATTTCAAGTAACAATATTTTTTTATGGCTTTAATTTTAGTTAACTAATAACTCTGCGAAGAAGATGAATTATATATCTTGCAATTCTATCTGTATTTAATGTATAATGTGGAGAAGTCTCACCAGGGGAGCCCTTTGTTTCTCATCCATCTGGGGTGTTGGTGCGGTGGAGTACATGTAACTAAAGAGATTCTCCATCTTCCTGAAAGGAACTCCACCACCTCGGTCACTCATCTACAAAGAAAAAGAAGACATGTTAGACTAAAAACTAGAAAAAGAACGAGAGAGTGAATTAGGGCACAGACAGGAAAAACTGGGCCAACACAGTGAGAAAGGTGAGATAGAAGACCGACTGACGGGCACTGGCCGTGACTTTGACCCCTGATTACGACTGTTTAGCATGTTCAGGACTCAAATCAGGATTGTCAAGGTAACTAAACAACAAGGTCAGTCAGCTCTCCTGTACTGTGTTATGCAACAGCAGGTGTTTCACCGATGGGAAAATGACTGATGGCTCCAGTTACATCAGACTACACTCAATAAAGTGGCAGTGAACTGACAAATCCTATGAACTTTTTCGTAGTTTAAACACATGAATGTGGAAAATGTTTATACTTGCCATTAAATATCTCACTTTTCTTTTTTTAAATAAAATATTGTGAGAATGCTGCTTGTTCAAATTAAAATCACCTTGATAGTGAGGTCCTCTCCTCCTATGGCCACCATAACTTGAATGGGTGGAAGATTACTGCTTTCTTCATGGTTTTCAATGGTTGCCCTCATTGCATTCTGAGGAAGAAACCATATCGTCATGACAACATTCAGATCGGATGTAAACAGCATTGTTTCAGGGCAGAATGTGAAATGGGCTACAGCTCACCTTGAAGAGTTCAAATAGCATATGGTACAGATGGGAAGGCACATATACTATGCTGATAGGCTGGTTCCTGGTATTAGCTGTAAAAGGAAGAACACAGTCACAGTGTCAATATTGTCTATAGCTGCTAAAACATCTATTATAACAGCTAAGCCCTGAGCAATTACGCATGAAACAAATTGAAAAATAAATGTTGTATCAGTCTAAATGTATATATATTTACACGCTATTTAACATGAACTTAATGATATTGATCTGTTCTTACTGTTGAGTTCCTGAAGTACCAGGTCAGGTGAGCTGAGGTAGTACTGATCACACAGCATCTTGGCACTTTCATATGCATCTACATGAAAAATGTGTTGACATAATATTTTTAGAAACATATATAGGAATGTATGTGTATTGACTAATCAAATAGGTCACTGATTTTAAAGGGATAGTTCACCCAGTGAACTAGTTACGTGGACTGTCAATGGAGGGACAGAAATATCTCAGATTGTATTTAAAATATCTTCATTTGTGTTTCAAAGATGAACTAAAGTCTGGAATGACATAAGGGTGAGTAATTGAATTTTTTTTGTGAACTATCCCTTTAATAAGCATATTTAATACAAATACCCACTCTACATGTTTGTGGTTTTATCAGATTTTTCACACTATACCTTTAACAACGTCTGCCACCTGACAATGAGGGTCTATACTGCCAATGGTATTAGGGTGAACTGGATTTGTGGCTCCATCAAATACAAGAGCTGAAAATTTTGAAAATAACATAAATACAAGCAATTTAAGAAGCACTGATGCTCAGAGGTATTATTTGGCCTAAATATTGTACTTACTGTGCTGGTTGATGAGCATTCTGATGGATATCCGGCTCAAGTAGAAACGGTCCAGGAAATACTGAATATTCTGATTAGTGACTGGATCTTGACCAAATACTTCTTTATATTCAATCACACCTTGGGCCATAGTGGGTACAACATCATTGTGCCTGTTTCGGATGTTGACCAGAGCATCCACAAACCTGTATGCAGAGTCAAGAGTGTTAAGATGTGCAATGAACAATTAAAATGTACTGATGCATTTTACTAATGAGAATTTTGTAAGAAATGTGCTTAATTGCCATGAAAATAATGGCAAACAATGCAAAAAATCTTCAAAAACATGGTTTTAAATCATTTCTTGCTTTTCTTTTGATTTTGAGGTCAAACATAAGATGTTTTCCTGAAATTCACAGATTTAATTTCTTTTATTTAACTACTTACTCTTCTAGCACACTGTGGTCATCTGGACTTTTCTCCAGAAATTCCAAGATCTCCATCAAACTCTGAATATACCTTAGCACAAAAAAAAGCAATAGGATTTAAATGTATGTCAATAAATTCAATAAAACAAAATTAAACTGTATGTGAACACTGTATTCATCTGAAAACAAGCTTATCCAGAGACTCTTTTGCTCATTTCTGTACAGATCTTTGTAATATCATATTTAGATCATTTTAGGAAATTATATGATATAGCTAAACTGTAAATCTGAGGTTTCAGTTAAGATGGAAGGTAAATGCCTTGCACTAGTAAACGGAGGCCATTCACAAAACACATTGACCTAATATCTGTGGGAAAACAACCGTTAAACAGTTGCATATCATGCATATTAATTGAACACTGTTTTGTTTTTGCTATGCCCAAGTTTCCACTCTTCCTAAAAGGAAAAACAGTATGACGCATTAAAGCACGAGGTAGTGAAAGTGGGACAAAGTTCACAGAAGACTCCCTCCTTGAAGAAGTGTAGCTCCCGCAGACCCACACTGACAGGATATGGGACAAAGTTCACGCGCTCTACGTCACAAGTTTATTTGGCCTAGTCTCAAGTAGACCGCGGTTTAACAGAGCATCAGCATACTAAAAATAAATAACACTCTAACCATCCAATCCCCTTTCAAATTCAAACAATCCGTCGTTTCTTCAACAATACTAATCTTGGTAGATCCGTTTATAAATACAGTAAAATGTTGTAACTCACCAGCGGTGAACCATTTGTACAGAAGAAGTGGTAAGTAATCTTTTGGGGAGTAAGTTGATTTCTTTCATGATGTTTGACAGACGTACTGGCAACTCTTGTCTCAGGAAAACAAAAGATGTTTTCTCACATGCGTTGGTAGAACCTGGACAAATACATCATGCAAAAAAAAAAATACGTAAGTTAGGCTATGGCACGCTGGTAAACATACACAATTTTAACATATAGTATATGAATAGTATAAGTTCGGGACTATGAACGTTGCTCATAAATCATGCAATTAAACAGTCGAATACAGATACATAAACATAGGAATGGAGGTGCAAGGCAAAGAAAGCAGCGGTTAAATGATGCAACAATCTGCCCGCATTAGTAGTGGTGGGAATTCCGAGTCATTAACGAGAATCGGTTCTTTCGAATAGTTCGTTTCAAAGAACCGGTTGAGAAAATAGATTGAGCCATTACGTCACCACGTAGTTAAACGTTCAAATAAAACATTATGTTGGAAAATATATCAGTTTATTATTATTATTATTATTGTTTTTTTACATTTAATTGTATTAATAGGGATGTTTAAATTAATTTCTTGAGTCCCAGTTATGTCTGTTTCAGCTGATTCATCTCATAAAACTGAAATAAATCAGATTTTTTTTTGTGTTTTAATACAATTATATTTTGTTAAAACGTCCCTAAATATGATCACGTTTAAAAACAATTAAAGTGTTTTATTTAGCATTTTTGCTATTCTTAAAATAATTTCATTTCTTTCATTCCTTGCCCCAGTCCAAAAGCTCTATCCGCTCAGTGCAGTTTAAAATTAGGGAGTTGTTGATTTAGTCCGATTTGTAAATGTATCGTGTAAATGTAAATGTATCGTTTAGTCATTAAGTAAACAATTTCAGACTGATTCTGTGAGCCGGATCAAAGATCCGAATCAAAAGAACAATTTGTTCCCGAATCGGACAAAGCCGTACAGATGCTAGAGCGCTACCAAATAATTTCTGCATAAGCTAGATGTAAATTGCAGGAGCAACTACATAGTCATGCACGTAATCATGAACGTAATATAGTGCATAATAATAATATGAATTCGCCGTATGTTAAAACCGCCTGTTCTGCTACTGATACACGACCACTTTCATTGCAGCGTCCACTCAGGCTACGACGCTATTTCTTATAAATCCAGGAATACAAACACTTTCATACACGAGCAAATAACAGCAAAAAAGAGCACTCACCAAAATCGAGAAACTGTTTCATAGAAAGTGGAGATGGTGAAAATTTGGAGAAGTGTTCGATGTGATGGGGCACATTGGCCAAAGCAGCATTCTTCATTATAAACCTGGCGAACTTCATTTCGACGATTGGTTCGAAACTGAGATATATAGCAGCTGCAGAGATCCAGTTGTATCAATAGATATGATGTTTATATGCATGTACTGTCCTGTATATGATGGTCTAAAAGGCAGCTGTTCTTCGAAGAACACTCAACAGCCAATCAGAGTCCGAGTTTCCTATTACTACTCCAGATCCGTCCAATAGCATGCGGAGGGTTAAATAAGCGTTCAGCCAGGGACATAAACACATACGTCCTCGACCACTGCGTTGTTTTCGTCCCGAAGAAGTGTATCTGTTCTTTACATACTTATTATCATAATGACAAACTTTTAAAGCTAATGATTAGGCCTACCAGAATCTAAGGTAGTATTGCGTTAACAATGTACAGTCTGTTACTTTATTAATTTTTCCCCATTGTAAAAAATTCCATTGAGAACTTTAGTTGAATTAGGCCACTGTCTTCATAAAAACAAGTGCAAAAGTTACAACCTGTGGTAATAAATGAATTACACTTTATTCAAGTCTTTTGAATTTAATTAGCCTTCTCGAGTTGAATCAAGTGAAGGTCGCTACAATTACAAATCAATATTATACACATATAATCACATCCAAAATAAAAGTTTGTGTTTACATAATTTGTGTGTGTGTGTAGTGTGTATTGTTATTATGTGTAAATTTGAATACACACACATACATGTATACATATAAGAAATATTTGCATGTTGTATTATGTATATATTTACATCATTTATATTATATAAATATATATATATATTTTATATATAAATATAACAACGTTTTCTTAAATATATACATGTATGTGTGTGTGTGTATTTATATACATAATAATTATACACAATACACACACGTTATGTAAACACAAACTTTTATTTTGGATGTTATTAATCATGATTAATCGATTTGCACTTGTTCATATTTAAAGTTTTCTGTTTTGAAAGGTGAATGCGTGTTTGAGGACATTATGTTTGAGGCCAAATCCATTATTACATAACCACGGTTTTCGATAAGAGACAAGTAAGTCATGCATATTTCACTCTTTCCTTCCAGCCAGCAGTCAGCTGAGTAAATCAGAGGTATTCTCAGTTTTATTTGGGCTTAGATGTATAACAAATGTCTATCTTTAGAAAATAAATAGCTTAACTGAGATTAGTTTGCAGATTCCCATATGCATTCAGTATAATTATGGGTTATGCAATGATTCTCATCAGATGATTTATCGCAATGGAGACCTAGATAAATCAACATGTAGTGGCTCTTTCCATGATTAAATCATTACAAAAAACGTTTCCCATATGTTCTACTATCCAGCTCCACGCGTAGCCAGTTATCAAAGGCGCCCCCTTGTGGTCAGTTTTTGAATATCAATATTTTTTAACCTTCCACCACCATTAATGTGGAGTAAACCTGTTATTTTACAATCGGTTAAATGTTATAATAAAACCATGGCTTTATTTGCCACCAAAGCCTGTTTATTTGGCTCTGTTTTAAAATGCATGGTTATGTACTGTGTTGTGTTAGGCTAAATCATGAAAGATCAGACAAGTAAATGTCTTTGCCTTATACTGTTATCTAAACTCCAAAGCATTCTGTCTATGCAGTAGTGATTGTATAGCCTTTAAGATGGGGACCTAGGGAGAAGAAAACATGCCCAGTGGAAATTTCCTTTATGGTCAGACACGGGCCATTGATGTGCTGTTTTTGTCTATGAATGGAACAGAGCCAAATGTCAAACTTTCTCTCAGGCCATTCCTTTTCAGGAGCTATTTTCATACCAAGTATCAGATTCTACTTACAGATGCAGATTTGATATCCAAAAGCATCTATATTTTTAATAGCTAAAGAATATTTATGATAACCAATTCTAAAGATTCACTCTCTCAGACCCCTGCCATAAAACATGAGTAAATGCAACAAATTCTCTGATTGGTTATTTGCACTTTGCTGTCGAGCTGTCTTTTTGGATTTACTCATAGTTATGCGAATGAAATGCAGAATAAAAGCAGAGAGTGGGACAGTGTTTGTTGAAAAAACGAAATATGCACAATTCCTTACTACATACATAAATATGTCAAATAGGTTGAATGTGAGAATACACACTGTATCCGGTGAGAATCTAAAATGTTTACTTGGCTAAGAAGCCGTCAGATTTGGAAATATGGAAATGTATTTAAATTACTCCAGTGGAGATATGACCAAGTTTTAGTATAAAATAAGATTTTTTTTTTCTTCAAATATTACCTTTCATGCAGTGTGTATTGCTGTTTGTGCACGTAAAAGGTCTGCAAATTTTCAAAAATAATTTGAAATGTCCAGCGCTGCAAATCCAATTTACATGCACTTTAAAAGGATGAGCAGTGAGCACTTGCGCTGGAATTGATATGGATAAACCAATGCCATCATTGTTATCACTGTGTAAGTGATGAGGAAGCCTCCTGAGCTGAAATTTAGATGAGGTGTTTTGTGTCCGAAATTCCACAACAGACTTGGTTGTCTGACCAATCAGAGCAGAGAAGGCTTGCAAAAAGGAGGGGTTTAGAGAGACTGAATCTTTGAACGAACCCGTTTCAGACTCTTGAAATGTGGTGATGTGCAATGTACAGCCTCATTTAAGAAAACGAAAGGTTCTTTTTTTTCTTTCTTTTTTTTTTACCTTGAATGCATGTAAACCTATTGTAGGTGACATCCAAAGCAAAATTAGGAACCTTTCAAATATTTGTTTATTTAGTAACACTTTATATTAAGGTGATATAGTTACATGTTGCTACATGTACTTACTATAACAATAGTAATAACAATAAAAATATAAACAATATATAATTACAAGTAACTAGCCCTAAACCAAACCCTAACCATAACACTATAGTAAGTGCATGTGAAGAATTAAGCCCGTCTGATGTATTCTTCAAAATTAGCATTTTTGTCAGGCTCCTGTGTATGTTTCTACCTAAGTATCGATACTTCTGAATGGGCTGAGTCTGGGATTTAGCGGGTTTGAAGGGAAAGTATTTGATGAACGTATACTGTGTGCAGAGAGCATTCACTTAGTATTGTTATCTGATTTTCGACCCAGGTGGCTTTTAGAGGCTTTTGCATTGGAAGCCTTCATGTAGTTAATTAATATTACTCAGGACGTATTTGAGTAATTACGATGTAACTACTTCACCTTAAAATAAAGTGTAACCGTTTATTTAACTTATTTATGGTATAAACTATTGTATAAAATCAATATCATTCATGCTGAACTGAATATTTGCCACTGTGAATCACAAATATGGAGCCTGTGTGATATGATTTTTTGAATACATATTTTTCAATGTTCTTTTTGGGGTCAAGCTGAACCCAAATTAACCTCCTAAGACCCAGGAAAACAAAGTCTTATGAATTTTACATGTTTTTTCTTGTAATTGCATTGAAACAAGCATAAGAAACAAATGGAGGAATTTTTTTATATATATATATATATTTTTTTTCTTCAATTTTCAGTGTGTTTTTTAACCAAACTTTGTTTGAAGATGATTTAATTATCTAAATTATGTTATGAAAGATAAACTGAATAAATTGATATTCCATTTTACTTTATGCAATATGTGGGTAAAAAGCCCATTCATGGGTTTTTTTTCCATTCAGTGCAATGCATCTATACTGTATCTAATTTAATAATAATTTGTTACATTTATAAAGCGCTTTTCTAGGCACTCAAAGGCTTTACATATAGGGGGGAATCTCCTCAACCACCACCAATGTGCAACATCAACCTGGATGGTGCGACAGCAGCCATATTGCGCCAGAACGCCCCCCACACATCAGCTGATTGGTTGGTGGAGAGGATTGTATGTATGTGTATATATGGGGATGATTAGGAGGCCATGATGGACAGGGGCCAATGGGCAAATTTGGCCAGGATGCCGGGGTTACACCCCTACTCTTTATCGAAGGACATCCTGGGATCTACATATTAATTCTTGGAGCAACATGCAATGAACAAAGAAGTGTAATAATAGTTAGCAAATTTTTCATAGTAATATCTAATATTTTATAGTAACATTGATGTGTAATTTATTTCCCTATTCACTTATTGTGTCTCCTTAAATGCCTGATAAACATGCTTTAATTCCCGTTTTCCTCTATTGTGGACATGAATGAAATCAATGCCCTGTTTCATAACAGTTCATGTTGATTTACAACAATTTACAGACAATTACAAACAATTTGAAGATTAGTCAGATTTAAATGATAATTACAAAATATTGTCATATTTCCATAAGAGTGCTACATTTGATCATTCAGTCATTTCTAAAGACCAAGGAGAAGTTGTTGTATGGTGAAACCTCAAAACAAATGGTATCTCTGAAAAGCCCTGGATGAGCTCTTTAGAGGACATCATGTATGGTGTCAGAGAAATTCTCTAAAATATACTCATACGAGGACAGTGGCAACCAGGAGGATAAATAATGTTCTTCTTTGTGGTAAAGGGGTTGCAGCTTTATAAATATCTCTATGGTGCCTTTAATGAGGTCAGATGAAAATATAAGCGTTTTAGAAGGGAAAATAACAGGTTAATATACTACATAATGACTATTTTTAATCAGCACAGGAGGAGTCTAGGACCCGAAATAACCAGGAAGTAAAGCCAATCTAAACAGGACATGAGGGCTAGGTATCGCTGTAGTGTGTCGAGTGATGTTGTATATTGAATCTTCAGCAGTGGCGCTCAAACTCTCTCTGATTCCTCACTGAAGAGCATCTGAACCAACAGCAGCAGCGAGAGCAGCAGGCATCACTTCTGGTGTGCCTGGCCCTTCACTGAAGACATGTCAGCAGAGGACGGATCTATACATCACAGTGAGTGCCTTTTCCCTTATTTTTGCACGGAATATGTGTTTTGGTGTGTATGATCGGAGTATTGCAGTGCGGGTTACATCATTAGGTTACGAGCTTTACAGTGGCAAACAGCGCACAGCCATGTTTTACAGAGTGCTCTACAAATGTCCGTGTAAATACAACGCAAGGCGACACGGGAAGCGTTGCGTGTTCAATAAGCATTTACATATTTTCTTACAGCATCTCTTCGTTTGTGTGAATGAGCTGTAATCAGTATACGTGCAGTTTCTGAAACAAAAGGAGACGTTTGCGGTTTGACATCAGCATTGCTCAGCCGCTGCAAGTAGATCGTCAAATGCAAAAAAACAAAACAAAAAAAAACCTGTTCTGGAAGGGTTTATTAAACACGACGAATTGAGATTGAACGTCCATGGAAATTATATTTAATGATTTGTTTCACGCAGGCAATAGATTTACCTGATTAAAATCTAGACAAAAAAAGCAGTGGTTGGTGTGGTTTGTCCCGTACAAGACTATAAATAACTTTTTCCTTACTGTAGAGCACTCATGCATGAAGGATGATGTTCAAGATGACAGAACAACACAAATTTTTGCCATTTATGAGGAAAGGGTAAATTAAACTCGATATATTTCGGAAAATGTGTGAAAATAGAAAACTTCAGCCATGAATCAATGAATATATCATTGGCATCATCAGCAGGTTCGCTGTGTTGTGTAATGAAACGACAATAGTCCCTGCACAACCGCATTATTGAGCTGATGTGGCGAGTGGTATTATAGGCTAATCACACTAATATGATTGTTTTAAACCCTTGAATTGAATTGAATCTGTTGTAAAAGTGATCAAATACTGTTGGACTGTCTCTCTCTATATATTTAGTTGTGTCCATGTCGTCTGTTATATGGTTTAGCAGACGGTCATTTGTAACGATGGACTGGACAGCTCCAGGTGCTGAACCGTTTTAAAGAGTGTCATCGCTTATACGGGGGTAATAAATGTTTTTACAAGATTTACATTTGACAAAAAAGGAATGACTTGCCCAGAATTGATAGAGGGTTATTTGTAAATATCCAGAACAGTATAAGGAGTAGCCTAACATTTTTATTTAAAGCATTTTAATTGGCAAAGAATGCTAAAATGCTATGCAGTTTACCCAAAAATAAAACAATCTGTCATTATTTACTCACTCTTAAATGGTTCTAAAGCTGCATGAGTTTAAGATAGAAGATATTTGAAGAAGGTTGGTAACCAAACAGTTGCTGCCCCATTGACTTCCATAGTATAAAAACTATATAAATAAAAACTTCCATAGTTTGGTTACCAACATTCTTTTTGTTGAGGGTGAGTGAACGATGACAGAATTTTTATATTTGGGTGAACTATCCCTTTAAAGGCACAGTAGCCTATAAAAGATTTTTGGATTAAAATATCGAAAAACCAACAATGTTATGTTTTGTTGACTTGTCTACTTATATTATCCAAGGTGTTTCAAAGAATGTTTAAATCCAGATAAATAAGCAATTTTAACCAGGACATGGACCGTGTCCGTGCGTCACCTATCAATGACATCATACCCACATTACCATCGATTTTCGGTTTCATTTTGTAGAAACCATGGAAACACCAAAAACACTTTAATATATTACATGTTTTATTAGACAAACTATACATTTAAATAACCAGTGTGATATAGCTCAACACAGTTAGTCTTATTGTTTAAATCTTGTTTTCTTGATTTACCGCGAGTACCACGTTTTACCATGCCTAATATTAGTCTAGCTTACTGCAGTGTGCAACAAGAGTCTCATAGTAGCCGCCGAGCGAACGCACAGAGTAGCATTATAACATAACTTCAACGCACTCAACATGATGTGCTAACATGATAAAACAGCGCTGCATTAGCCCACATGCGTTTGTCTCTCAGTAGCAATTGCTCCAGTGGCTTCGTTCTACTCCAACAGCTTTCAGTCCCACCCTGCTTCATTCTACAGTAACGTTAATAAATCTTTAATAAATTAGCTCATCCATGAATATGATTTCTGCCTGAGTCCAGTCGGATTCTTTTCCACCGGCTGTAGAGGTGAAGACAACAACCCCCATGATTCCACGAAATCAAGTCTTCATCAAGCAAGGCTTTTGTTTTGAACATCTAGCACAGAAATTACATATTGTACCTTAAAATGGATAAGTTCATATGATATTAATGGTAAAAAATGATATATTAAGAGTTTATTTTATTATTTTAGTGCTAGGATGGCATATTAATAACTCTTTTCCCTCGTAAAAGTTATCTCGTCTTTTATGAGAAAGCGATTCCCAACCAAAGACGAGTTTTTCCAGCTTTCTGTGTTTGCACGGTATATTCTTTAAGAGTACTAAATCTCCTGATAAAAACACAGGAGAAAAAGATGCAGAAACAAACAATAATATTTTTAGTGTGCATACACTCAAAAAACAACAACAACAACAATTGGGTTGTTTTAACCCAGTAAATGGGTTGGTTTAACCCAGAAGTTGGGTTAAATGATTGCTTAAAACAACCCAATTGCTGGGTTAAAACAATCCAATCGCTTGGTTAAAACAACCCAATTGTTGAGTTTGTCCATTTTCAACCCAGCTTGGGTTGTTTTTAACCCAGCATTTTTTAGAGTGTATGTAAAATATTGCAGTCATCAACATTAAACAGCATATAAATCAAAACTGTTGATGGACTCCATACTCCTTCTATGTTTTGATCATTGTTCTGAATCTGACCCAGATATAGTCTTTGACAAACACAGGATTTTCTCAGCTTTTTGCTCAAAATGTTGCTTTTTTAAAATGATTATAATTTTTTTATGAAACTTACCCATATTCAAGACAAGTGTTGATATTGATAAAAAAAGAATGCATGAAGCTAGAATAAAACAGGTGTTTGTCTAAAATCAGAGGGTCTGTTCTTTCTTTTGATATATTGCATGTTCATATATTCAGACAACAAAATATTATCAAAAATATTAAAAAAATGATCAGAAATGCTGGCGAAAAAAAAAAACCCTGCTGGTGGGGAAATAGTTAATAATATTACATAATTCAATGACATATCCAATCTTGTAATATCTGAAACATTATACCTGGACTTATAAGTTCTGGAAACTAGCTGTCGGTTTAACAAAAACAAATGTATAATGTAGCTTTTGAGTATTGTATTGTTTTAGTGAGGAGTGACGGTACAGTCAAAAGATGCTGTCTGATGCATTGTTATTCTGCTAGCGTTTAATGATTATGGTAATAATAGAATATTTGAAAAGTTGTCTCTGATCGCTGCATAGGTCTGCCAAACTCATTTGCAATTTAACAAAACAAAACTGCACTCACATTGTTGAATATGCCACAAAACAAAGCTTTTGAACAAGCTTTGTTTTTGAAAAGCATGATTTCCACTCCCGGCAGGCATTACGCTTTCTCAGTTGCACTGCGTATTGAAAAGAGATGTAGAATGGCTGACTTCATCATGTTGTAAGAATTCCTTGAAAGGAAATATTGGCAAGAAATAACAGTGGACAGTTTCGCAGCAACTGCCCGGTCTTTTTTTATTCTTCTCATCTCTCTTTGGAGTCTTGACTTGATTATTGTGCACTTAATTAGTTGCACCGCCTTTTTTCCTGGTGGGAAAGTGTCTGCAGCAGCTAATTTAAGGGTCTGACGTTGGGAGGTGAATCACCTTAGCCTCTCAGCTATTCCCAGTTCTCATGTTGCGCATTGTTGCAACATGTAATTATGATTTATGCTGCTTTGAATTGGCTTTTGTCAGACCTGTGAAAAGATACACTATACTCTGCATTTTCTTTATTATTTTTTTATCCACATATAAGAAAATGGCCAGCTGTGTGCAGGACAGAAAGTGTGTAAGATAAGGATCAGTTTGGAGGAGAAAAAGCGATCGGTTGAATTTCTGAAGAAGGGTCATTTGTAAGAGGCAAGAGACGAGCCTTGCCACCCGTGTCTCCTCTAAGACCTGACTGTGTAGTCCTTTACCTCATCTTGCGCATACAAGCAGATGGCACAATTTAGTATTGAGATAAAACAGCAGATAAAAGATAAAATCCCACATATTTGAGCTACATGTTTTATACAAGCTAAGTCACAAAGTACAGTCACAGTCAGGGCTTGATTGTTTTGTTTTTTTGTTGCTGTACTCCTTTGATAGTAAAACAGCTTAAATTATGCATAAAACGGAAGTTGTGATCGTCTTTTCTTCCCTATTGTGACGTATAAGTGAAATGGCTTCAAGAACAATAAAAAAAATATATAGGAAGGGACTTGATTTTGCCCATCAGGAATAGATTGGATTGTTATTATTTGCTATTGTTGTGATCTCATGTGACTGACAGGTTTTCCCACCTTCGCACCGCATTGTAAACCCTAATGCTCAAAATAATTAATTAATTTGAGTGGGTAAACTTAAATGAAACAAAGTAGTTCTTTAGTATTTAGAACTTTCTATTTATTTTAAATTTACAAAACTGACACATTTTAAATGATCTAAATTGTTGAATTGATCTAAGTTTTATGAACTTTAGACAAACAAAATTTAAATTTAAAGAAATTTTACCGAAACTGGTCTGAGATTTCTATTTCCCAGCATTTCTTTGCATGGCTCTAGAAAGAGAGAGTGTTATATATTTTTTTTGTCCAAAACTAATGTTAAGTGATAACATTATATAACAATAATTAAAGTTAGATTTAGTAGTGTTTCATATTTTGCTATGCTAACTAGAAGAGTTTCTTTTATGCAGGGTTTTTAAGGGTTACCATCACGGTGGCGAGTGGAGCATGAGCTTAGTTTGAGAATGGATATATGTTAAATGTTGCCAAATTTATTCCGCAATTGCTATGCTATGCTAATGCTATCAAAGATTTGTTTTACCAATTAGCAAGTTAGTATTTACTGAATCAGCTAATTAAGCCTAGGTGCAGTGTGTAGTATTTATGGGGATCTATTGAAAGAAATGCATTATAATATACATAACTATGTTTTCAGTAGTGTATAAAGACCTTACTTAATGTACCGTTATGTTTTTATTACCTTAGAATGAGCCATTTATATCTATATATACTGTGGGTCCCCTTACAGTGAAGTCACCATTTTGCGCCGCCATGTTTCATAACCCTAAACGGACAAACTGCTCTACAGAGCGCTAGCTACTCTCTGCTGTCTCATACGATGACATCTTTGTCCCGTGTCAGACACCGTAGCTTCTCTATGAGCTTCGAAAGGGAAGGGAAGGGTGAGCGTTGGGCAGTTGTAATTCGCAACCTCACCACTAGATACCACTAAAATTTACACAGTGCACCTTTAAATTGAGATTACATGATAATCTTAATTTAAACGTATGAATTATTTAAAAATTTCAAATTAAGAGAATAATTACAAAATAAAAATCTGCCAGTTCTGCTTGCTTAAACTTAGATTTTTTTAACTTAAAAATGTTGATGTAGCTGATATTTTTTTTAAAGTTTTGCCAACTTATTCGAGTTTACAGTGCGGTAAAAATGTCATTGCTACTGGAATAGCAAGTTATTTTGATTAAAGTTTACAAGGGCATGTCATTTAAAAAAACTAAAAAAACTCCAAAAATAAGAACAGTCAGTTTTGATTTTATACTAACTAGAAATTATGTGACAAAATCGCTAGCATTCCTTGACCCTGACATTCGCTCTCTGAGAGGACATTTTGTCGATCTCTGTTTGCATATCTGTGGCATCACACTGGTTAGCCCCACCCACCCTGAAATCTCATTGGTCTAAAATCTTGCTCTGCATAATTGTACATTAAACTTTCCCCTCGATCACTTCAGCATGTGCACTTGTAATACACTTACAAAATGCTTAAGCACCCTGTGGACAGATAATCATGATTCATGGCCAAACTAGTATGATTTTATTACTTTCTCCTGTTATTTCATACCTCCCATGCATAATTTAGGGAGATGTTTATGTAAGGTACTTGCAGCCAGGCAAACTTTAGCTTGTGGGCCATAGAAACTCACAACGAGCTCTCCATCAGGATGGAATATTCATGAACGCCCGGGAAGGTCACGCAGACTGATGCGAAAGCCGGAGAGATACAGCGAGATTAAAATAATAGAATGAGTCGTTAAGCTCAAGGTGATGTGATGCTTTTTCTTCATCCTTCAGAAGTTTGACAGATCTCACAAAGCTGTCAGAGAATTCAGTACCTTCTTCCTGTCTTTTGTTCACATTCTCTCTCTCTCTCTCTCTCTCTCTCTCTCTCTCTCTCTCTCTCTTTTTCTTTAAGTAGCCTGAGGTCTCTCAGTACAGAACAGATGGTAAAATGTTCCTTTTGATCTTCTTTTCAGGTTTCAAGAGTTTTCTGGCTGTCACATGAATCAAAAACATGCTCTGGTTGTTTGAAGACAGTCTGTTTATAAGTGCAGAGCATGAATTGGCAATAACTATAGTCAAATGCTTTTTATAGATATCGGGGCTTCTCTTGCTCTCTTGTCTGTTATGGTCTGGCACTGTGTGAATATAACCCATAACCAGACTAATAAACTGCTCGTAAGTGACAAAAAAAAAACAAACAAACAACAGAAAAACACCTAAATGTTTTGGGGCCAGTTGTCATTTGAGGATTAGAGAGGTTTTCACATTTGGATTGTTGCATTTCTTTCAAATCGATTAAACACGATTAATCGCATCCAACATAAAAGTGTGTACTGTGTATAATTATCTATAAACACACACACGCATGTACATATTTAAGAAAAAGTTTTTATATTTATAGATAAAATATTTATATATAATATAAGTTATGTATGTATATATATATGTATGTATATGTGTGTGTGCCTCTATGTAAAAATCTCAACTGGCTCAATCAGGCCTGCAGGAAAATCCTTCTAGTCAAGAGTTAGGCTGTTTTATTTTTCTGCCGTTTGAAGCCTTTCTGTCAAAATGGATTGATTGCCGGATTGTCAAAGGCCCGGCTGCTTGGCAGGAAGCAGTTTTTTCTCATTTGTGAGTACATATCACAGTCAAGCACATGAAGCGATTTGTCAAAGATGACATCTCCATTCTGCCCTCATCCTTATGCCGTTCCTGCGGTTTGCATTCATCACCGTGTCACGATAATGCTTTGTCCAAACACTCTGAATGCGGGTCAATGGCAAGGTTACAGTCATCTGATTAAAGCCCAACCAAATGTTCCCCCACCATGCCTTGGCTTTGTAGGTAGTAATTTATCACATAGGAACAGTCAAAGGATATGCACAGTACTTTAGAATGACCTCTATGTGGTTGGGTGGACAGACAGGTGCCCTTTGCATTCTTCCTTTCAAAACGCTGACGCTCTTGCGGATATATTAACTCCCCCTCTCTTTCCATTTCATTCTCCTCGTTTTGTTATCTACCTACCCATTTTGTCTTCCTCTGATAGTCCTTGTTTGTTGCGCTCTGTCATTTTCCCTCTATATCCCCACAGTGCGTTTCCGTTTATCTTACATAACTGGAATTAGAGGTGATGACCTTCACACTGCTCTGTGCAGTCACTCTCTGGGAATTGCTGGCCATAAGCAAGCCACGGGAACTGCTGTCTCCTGTTTGCATCCTCATTTTCAATCTGGCTTGGGATAGTCATTTTTTAATGATATATCACAGATAAATACTAAATATTGGTATGCAGGAAAAAACGACATATGTTCATAATCAGGGTTTTTTGGACTATTAGGTCTTAATGAAGCCCTGGTTTAAACAGCTTAACAAAATGGAACACAACTGTCTTCGTTTTTGTTTGTTTTCAAAGAAGCCTTTTTTGCTCACCAAGGCTGCATTTATTTGACAGGAAAAATAATAAAACCTGTAATACTGTGTAACATTACAATTTAAAATATTTTATTTTAAAAATATTTTTGAATGTAATTTGTTTTTGTGATGCAAATCTGAATTTACTCCAGTCTTCAGTGTCACATTTGTTGCTCAAACAATATTATTATGCTTTTTAATATTTTGTGGAAACAATGTTTTTTTTGTTTGTTTTTTCAGGATTCCTTGATAAAAATACAGCTGTTTATGGTTTGTTCATGTTAGTTCACAGTGAATTATGTTAAGATTTTATTAGTAAATATTGAAACTAACATTAACAAAGATTAATAAATGCTTTATATGTGCAGTTCATTATTAGTTCATGTTAACTAATGTAACTAATGAACCTTATTGTAAAGTGTTACCAAAAAAAATCATACTGATTCCAAACTTTTGAATGATAGTGTATGTATAAAGTTATACTGAAAATAGCCAACCAATAACCAAAAATATATACTTTAAATACATCATTCATACAGCAGAAAGTCTCACAAAAATGGTGGATGTCACAAAACAGTGGATTTTATGCTTTAAAAGATATATAAATCTTTTTGTTTTATCATGCTAACAGTCCGACAGATTGTTAGCATGCTAAAGCTTAGCATTCGGAAGCATTCTCTGAGAATCTCCAAATTCATCCCATTTAAAATGTTTCTATTAAATATAATATTATTTAACATTAGTTAATATTATAAATTGAATAGTTCTCATGTTTGCTTTAACTTTAAAATTGTTTGTGGTTGTGTTTTAAAAGAGCTTCATTTTGACTAGTCGGCCATCTTGACCCATCCCAGGCCCTTATGTGTGCTTTTATACTGCATTGCAGGAGGTATGGATTGTGTTGTCGCTTGCTTGCATGACCTTTAAAACGCATTCAGACACGTTTCTACCCAATGCTTTTAAGGTTCAACAGTCTCCCTGGAAGCAGTTGCTAAGTGTTACTGAGTTGCTTAGCGTTGTTGCCCTTAATAATGCCATGTTGTGGTTGTGATGTCCTACATGCAAACCCAAGCTTTTGATTTTCCAATTATCAGTAAAGAACGCCTGGCTAATGGGTTGCAGTGTGAGAGTGATATTGTTCTGTGAAGTGATGGCTTCGGTAGCCCACACAAAGCACAAGGCCTTGCAATGGAGGTGTAACGTAATATATCTATGTATCTATAAACGAGAAGGAGCGAAAAGAGCAGGTGGGGGGAAGAGACAGGGGGAGGGTGGGTTTATGAGACACACATTAGGGTGAAAAATGAATCTAGGGAGGAAGTAACAAGATAAGAGGAGAGAGAAAAACGGCAGAAGTGAAATGAGGTGCAAGTTCGAGTAAGAGAAACGCAGGATGACAGTGGTGCCTCGTGTTTGCTAGACATCACTCTGGAAATATTCTCATTGTGTTTCTCTCTCAAGGAAAACCAGGTTACCCACTTACGTTGCTCTCAGTGCCGGACTGCTATAATTCCCTAGGTGGCCCTAAAAATAACAGTCCACTTTTCCTCAGTCTTTTTCACTGCCCCTCTGGCAGTGCATATTGTTGACAGAGATGCTATCGGGGGGATAAAGGATATTGCAACCACCAGCACATAGAGTTGTCACTAATAAACTAGCAGACTTATTGGCAACCGTGGCTCATTTGAAATGCGTACCTGTGGCGACATTTCTGCAGAATGGTATTACATTGTCCATTGAGTGGCATTAAAAGCTCATGCAGTTTTATATGATGCAGATAAACCTGAATCTGGCAGCATTTTATTGCGTTGATCGTTGTATCGCTGCAGTTAGGAAATGAAATGTCTGGTGACTGCCACTGAAAGGTTAACGCTTAAAAAACTCTGAACCCTTCCCTACTCCTGACCAACGTGCAAATAAAACAAATGCAAAACACCCATGCCATTTTAGTCTTGAGCTCTTTTATCATGACTTGTGTTTCACCGGATCATACCCAATCGTTCTGCATCAAAAGTGCAATGCTGTATCAGGTGAGCTACTGAGCAAGTTTACTACATCCCAAAAAACATACATGTGGAGCTGGTTATGCGATGCAGACATCAAAATCGTTTACAAACCATGCACTATGGCAATTTTGAATTCATCATAACATACAGAACCATTGTGCAAGGAATTGTGCAAAAATGTCCGATAATATGTCCCTGTAATCATCATTCGTGTAAAAAGTTGTTGGCATTTTACTGCCTCTACTAGGTACGTTTTTGGAGTTTTGCAGAAATTAGGTAGAGGCACGTATTTCCAGTTAGTCTAGGTTGATGATTAGCTGTTAGCAGTTGACCCATAAGGAAGTCTAAAGGAAGGGATGCCTCTAGAAGTTGGAACTGGAGCTCGAGTGAGTTTTTTGGACGTAGTCTCAGCCTCAGCCCACGGTCTGATGCATATTGCACACAAAACTGGGAAGCATGTGGCAAACAGTATTCTGATTTTAGCTTTTTTTGTTATTTTTCAGTTATTATTATTTTAATTTTTTTAAATTGTGAACTGTTAAAGTCCGAATAGCTATGTTTCCATCCACACATTTTGGTAATACTTTAGTTTAGGGTCCAATTCTTACTATTATAAAGTTGCTTATTAGCATATGTAACCCTGGACCACAAAACCATA